>BRZM01000007.1:6060195-6660195 GCA_033238685.1 Lates japonicus
TGTGTCATTAAGCTATTTTTCATTTAGTATTCTGCTGGCCCAGTTTCAGTAATTTCCCTCATATTAAAGGCCCAGCAGGACACAGCTTCTCTATATAATAATTTAAACAGTTTGTATCTGTGCTGCAAACAGACTGACTGTTCCTGGAAACAGGAGAAGATGTTTGGCATCATTCAAAGTTTTATCTCAAAAGACACACAAGGGTTTTGATGGCACATTTGCACTTGCATAAAACGAAAGGTGCTTGCTGGGTAAATTTGATTATACAGGGCCAAATGAAGATAAACACATGCTGACAACAATAAAAAATTCTTCTGTCTGACCACATCCGTATCATTGGATGATGAAACGAAATCTGATATGTTATGTGCAGAAAGCAGGCTGCTGCAAAGGCAAATATCTGGCACCGTACTGCTCGCTGAGAGTGACTCATTTCACCATTTGTTTCATTTCAAAGAAGTTAGTTACAAACCCGAATCACACATACTCAGCTACAGTGTGCACAGATTTACTGTGATGTTACTTTATGTATTGCAAACTATACATCAAACACTTGATATAGTGTGTATGTTTGTCTGCATTCTCTAAAAATGAGGAAAAAAATAATTTGTTGAGGAATTTGAAGACTGAGTGAACATTACATGGTCTTATGAATCTTCCACAAATCAATTTGAGGCCCTCTGAGGATTTCTAATGGAACGCAAATGTAAGTGTCCCACAGGGAATAGTACCTTTAATTAATTTGGACATGAACCACATGTTTTGGACCTGAGATTTCGGTATAAACAGATGAGTGTTTGGTGATATACCTATAAAGATGTCCCCATAGCATACCCAAATGCTCCAATATGCAAGTGAGGAAATTCACAGTGTGCCCTGATTTATTTTCTGTTATTAATGAGGCGGTGTTGAAGGAAGTGGTCTGTGGCTGCCAGCACAATATCTGACCTCTGAGAGTGCATTAAATCAAGGCATTAGGGAATGCAGTAATAAAGAGGCCAGCTAAGGCACTGAACCTGCTCCAAAACAAACAAACCACAACACTAACACAGAGGAGGCTGAAATCACACCCAGATGCTTCTTTCATACAGATGAAGCCCACATAGAAGTCCACCATCATGCGGCAGTACAACAAATGCAACTGTTTACTGTTCATTTTCAAATGTTGTAAGGTTAGGCATCATGATCCCCTTCTTCTTCTGGTGGTTTAAAGGGGGCGATTTGTACGTTTTCTCTGCCACTGAACATGGTTTCTTCCCAGGAGTGGGTGTTGGTGATTTACCAAGATGGTTGTTTGCCAAGAGCTTCAGCCATCATTGCATTTACGATACAAGAGGTTAGAATACGCCCCTCTGAACATCACTACTTTATCAGGGCAGGATGGGCGCCACAGTCATTATCAGAAAATGATGAGACAGACCAGCCAGGCATTCTTTCTTGTAGCAGTTGCACAAGTGCACAGTTGCATCAATGTTTTTTGCATCAGTATTTGCTTTAACAAATCTACAGCCATGTTCTGTTCTTAGCCACAGTGTTGCTTTGAGCTAAATGCTAACATCATCATGCAAATACGCCCACAATGATAATGCTAACATGCTGAAGTTTACAGGTGTATAGCGTGTTAGCATGCTAACATTTGCTAATTAGCACTTAACACAAAATACAGCATTTGGTTATAAACCAAAGTATTGGACAAACTGAAATCTGAACTGATGATGACAGGCTCGTGTAAAGGCAGCAGCTTAAAATAGTGGGTGTGTGCTCTACTTAAGTTACAAAATCATAAAGGGTATATAGACACAATACTGGCTGCAGAAAGTAGGCCTGTTGCTTATTCAGTCACTGAGTATGGAGCAGTGCCACTGTGAAAACCATCTAATCTGTCTGAAGCATTGTGCATATTAAGCCTTCTGAACAAGTTGTAGACTCGCAACAGAGCAGCAATTTCTCAGATGTAAAATCGCAATAATCACACCCAACTTCAACAGGGAAGTGAACCCTAGTACCCTCAAAAGGTTTTAATTATCATGATAACAATACACACAATTGACAAATACTGGCAACCTTAACATGTCAGTTCTAAATAAAATTCCCCACTGATCAAAAAACAAAACAAAAAACCCCTAAAAATCTGTATTTCAGTTGACTAGACTTCACAGTAATATAGTGTTAATTTGGTCAAATGCCAATAGTAGTGCACACACACCCAGCAACCATCTGCTCCACAACTTTTCCTCTCACAGACTCAATAGTCATTGTGGCCGTGCGTCATTTCAGTCACTGTGCTTCCTCAGAGCTGTGACTGTACGCAAACAACAGTCTGTAGATGCTGCCCCTTGACTCCTACTCACATCCACTTGATCTGTCTGTCAACTCACAGTGTTTGCATGAGTCTTTATGAGACTCACACACTATGCCAATATTCTATAATGCTCATTCATATATGGTCAGTGTATTGCTGTGTTATTTTTCTTGGGTGAATGGGGGAATTATGACAACCTCCTGTTTGCCCACGAACATGTCAAAATTAAAACAATCAAGAGTGCGCTATAAGAAAATTCTGATATATTTAATGTATACTTAAGTGAGAATGGACGCATCACTTTTCCATATCAACCACACTGCAAATGCTCCTTATTCCCTCCACTTCCTCCAGTCAAAGATATTCTACCACGTACAGCAGTTGGTGGAGAGGGATCTTTCGCTGTTTTACATGCTCATGGCTCCAAGAGCTGACATTCTTTTTTGTAATTGCGTCAAAACAACAGGAGGCTGGATGATTACATTAATTTTCACCACACGCTTTCTCTTGCGACTTTCAAAAATTGACAGAACGTGCGGTGGACATTGTTGTGCCTTTCAGATTTTAAGCTTTCAAAAGTCAAAAAAAATGACTTAGGAAACAAAAAGTAATGAAGTCATGGAGAAAAAGAGCCATGGCTGACTCCATGGGTTAGCACTTATCCAGGGCAGGGGGGTTAGCCTCTGTGATGTCAGTGTCTGTGCAACCCACTGTCTCATTATGAAACTGAATAATTTGCTGCTGCACCTCTGCAGACATTCCCCTGTGAACTAAAGAATGGCAAGCTTCAAAAAATTAAAAATATATATATTGTTTCTGACATTGTTCAAGCTGAACTTAAGAAGAAATGTAATTCTAAATGGTGTTTTTAAAAACATTTGTTGAATTGTTGGAGAGCAATTAGAGTAGATGGATTTGGAAGTAGATGAGTGATTAAGGCAGTAGTTCTCAATCCAAGCCCTTTGGACCTAAAGGCCTGCTGCTTTTCGCTCTGAACATGTAATCAGGAAGTGGTTTACACCTGGGAAGCCAGGTGAAGGCAATTACCTGCAATCAACTAGCTGGCAGGATAAAAAGGAGCAGTGCTCTGGGTCCTGAAGACCAGAGTTGCATTCAGTGTTGTCCAAAAAGTAGCAAATGGTTTTACAGGGAAAATAGTGGTGCATTTAACATTCTCTTGTAAGGGGTTAGCTGTTTAGGTGCTTTAGTATAACATTTTTATATTTTGAGTTGTTTTCTTCAGAGAGCATTAATGCACCCTGGAATGCTGATGGCTGTGTAACCCAAGGACCTTAACCATAAAGAAGATACCACATGCATTCCTCCATTAGCAAACAAAAGGATAAAGAAAAATATTCTATACTCCAAATCTCATAAAAGAAAAATATGAAATTGCAATATGTGACAAACGCAAACATCCTATAAGACACTTAATTTGACAAAAGAGCCTCTAACAATCATGTCAGTACTCCACATGAAGCATACATACAAACACAGAGACTAAAATAACTTCACAAACAAAGACGTTTTGAAATAAGCAGCTGCCATTGTGCCAGTGTGCGATGATCCATCTGTTCAGATGTGACAATACAACACCAGGACCAAGAAATAACACGAAGAAACATATGCACATTACAACCAAGGCAAATTGCACTATATATTATTAAACTCAAGGTGTGAAATCCCTTCCTCTGGCATTGCTCTGTTGCTTAACTAATTATCATGGCACATTAATTTTCTAAACCCTGAAGCCTTTGTTGAGTTTATGCAATGTGCAGAGCATACGTGTTTATTCCAGCAAAAATGAGGTGTATTACAAAACAAATATAAGAGAAAGCAATTCGCTCTGAGCCAAGACAAGACCAAGCCAGCAGCTGCTGGGACTGCTTCATTTATATTCTACAGATTATATCAGAAATTTGGAAAATGTTAACTGAAGACAATGTGTTAAGAGGCAGATATGGTCTGACATGTGGCCAACATAATAGTATTAAGGATGAATTAATTATTACAGTATGCTGAGGGTGAAAACAGAATGCCATCCTCAATCCATAGAAATACATAATAGATGAAAAAGATAGCAGTGAATGCTAAACATTTGCTTGGACAAATGTGCTAGAGTGCCTCTTGGCTGACACATTGAAATCAAAAGACACTGCCTCCCTGCATCCAACAGTGGACATGTTGACAAAGCCTTCATTTATTACAGATTCCTAGACCAGCGAGCATAGCCCCAGCGTGACGCTGATTAGAAGGCTTGTACGAAATAAGCTTGAGAGCCCCATTTCACCACAAACCTATATTCATTTAGTTCTGCAGATTTATACATCCAGCTATCTAGGCACGAAAATCCAGCATGACATGAGAGTGTATTCTGCCCTTTTGAAAAGGGGGTTAATCTCTCTTTCTTTCATGAAGAAACCTCAATCTTACAGTGACCAGCATGTCTCATATGATGCAGCGGCTGAAGCAATAAATTGAATTAAATAAACCCATTAGTTACAGCAGCTACCTTCTCACCTCGGCCCAGATACACTTTCATGGTAAGTTGGTCCTTTATAAAGACCAGAGGACACAGCTTAAGACTCTGATGGCAAAGTGACCTTGAGTCAAAAGACAGAAAGCATGTCCTTGTTCATTACTCAGACCAATTAAGACAGCCTGTTTGCTGCACAGCATAGCCCCAGTGTGCTCTGCAGGTGTTAAAAAGTAAATGTATGCTCATTCAAAAATCAATTCATACTTAAGATTCTGCCTCCTCCTGTCTTGTAGACATGAAACAAACTAGAGGTCGATTAGAGAAGAAAGCGACTATTGGGACATTCACCCCAAGCGTACTTAAAATGCATGTGAATGAATAACCAGACGCAGTTCACATACCTTATGATAAAAGAGTCAGAAAGAAGTCCAAGGATCCTAATCCAACAGTCTGAAAGCAGACTTTTAGTTTTTCGAGTTTGGCCCTGACAGACAACTCAAAACACATACTGAATGTTGTCCTATGTTTTAATTATACCTACAGGTGTTTAATGTAATCTTTCTGTGTGTCTCTGTGTATCTCAGTGAAAGACCTTATTTACCCATAGACAGACGGTAAAGGCTAACCAAGGTTAGAAAAAGGTCTAAAGACATGAATCAACATTTTATTTTACTGAGACAAGCAGCAATCAATACAATCTGTCTGATTTTGGTAATGTAACTGTGGTTACAGCTTTGCCACAACACAGTTCATGATACTAGCTACAAGTTACTTTACAGTCAGCTACTGCACCAGTCAAATTCTGAAAAGGAAGGAAAAGAAAAAATTATACAGCATGAACATTGAAGAAACCAGCAATGCTGCAAAGACAAAATGTTATGCATGTTAACACTTAGCAGTGATTTCAGAAGTAAAATGCATCCACTGGGTGCTGGGACTTAAGATGGCCCCCTGTTGGCAGGAGACTGAGTTGTTCAGTTCAATCAGTGCTGAATATCTGAACCGTGTGATTTTATTTTTTGAAAAGAATTCTTTGCACTGTAACTCACTTCAGTGTTGTGGGTTATATATATTGGTATATGTGACTTGGGAAAACATGGTTTGGGAATGGTGGCTTTATAACAACAGAATTAAAAGAGGCTGTGAAGGCCCAAATTAAATTCTCCCCATCAGCCCTGGGGCAGCGCTGACAAAAAGTTGCCACCTTTTCTTTTTGTCTGAAGCACAATTCATTGCTGATTTGATTGTGTGTGTTTATGTGGTGCGTTACTTACAATATATCGCACATATCAAAGGCCCCACAAGGGATAAGTTGGCTTCATGGTTGAGAACAGGTTAGAAAGGCAGAACACGTCAACTCTCTACTAAATCTCTAACACCAATAATCCAAATTATCCAGGAAAAACAATCACCTCCAGATACAGCAATTAGCATAATCCCTAAAACCGTCCTTTTGCATTTCACTGAGTTAATCCAAGTCTCAGGGGAGTTTGGCAAATGCCACAGCTTGTGTTAATGACTTCCAACATACCAAATGCACTGAGAACGCTGGTGGCAAAGACGTCAGCAGTATGTTTCACCGCAGAGTTATGAAATCAGGAATTTACTGATCGAAGATTTCCTCCTCAAAGTGCCACTCAGTCCGGCACAACAGCGTCTCCCCTGTACTGTCTGTGAGAAGCGTGTTAAGAGCAGTTTACACATCGAATACTGAGCTCATACATTGTTTCACACTGTGCTAAAATTATTCTAACGGAATACCCCATGGTGATTTGAGGGAAAGAAAGAGCATGAATAAGTAAACAACATAAAGCGATGAGAAACTTCAAAGGCGATGGGACAATCACAGCAAACAAGATCCTGGAAGCCAATGAATGTGTTTGTCTTTGTTTGTGACAGTGACTCAGGGGTGTAAACAGAGGAATTAGCTCACACCTCCGGAGTCTCAACACATCACATAGCCATAATTGAATTAAGTCTGTCAGGTTGTTGCTGAACTGTAGATGTTATAAAGAGCATGAGACGTATTTGGCTCCATAGATCACCTCTGTAAGTGGTCCTAACTTTTTTATTTTCATCAAATCCTTGAAAAAAGAAGGTAATTGATGACAAATGAGAATCCTGAAAAAATGGCTGAAACTGCATCTGTTTGGCAGCATGCTAATTTATGTGCTCTGACAAAATAGCTAAGGATTTTCTTGATGGGGGGAAAAAAAGCCATATGCTGCATATTGCTGCATATATCTGCTGCATAATGGTCGTATGATAACACTGCCTGTGCTAGAGGGAAAAGCCAACATTTTCATTCTCCCCATGCCTCAGCATAACATACTACAGAGGCACCCATCAACTCATGGACACACATTTGAAACGTACTCCCAGCAGCCCCTGTATCTTGGCTCCATGACCATTTCTGTCAGGGTTTTCCCTTTGACTGAACAAATGCATCAGCTTGTGTCATGAGACCACATCCCTCGCAGCCAATAAGGAGCACGAGCAGCACAAGTGCTCCAGGAGATGTGGAAGGAAAATTGGAATCTTGACAAGTATGATTGACATGCGTATTTGTCCCAAGGTAGTCTTATTTGCAGAGATTTAAAGACGTCTGTAAACCAGTATTCTGCCGAACAGAATCATTGTTCCTCCTAGACTAGAAGCACATCACGGCAATTCTGTTGCATGCAAATAATCTTTTGGGAGAGATGAATCCCTTTGAGCATAAAATGACTTCAGCTTATACTTTATTTTGGGTCCAAAATAAATTATTTAACAGATGAAGCTATGTCTTTCATTTGCAGACAATCTGTCCATGTCGTGGAACAAAAACACAAGCCTAAGTCCTCCCTCCTATCCCAGCCACAACGGAGGAGAAGGCTGCTCTGAATTTTATCTGGCTCTTTTGATGGACACAAAAATAAAGTGGATATGAGCCTTGATGCCGAACCATAACCCACGGCCACTTCATAGCAATGAAAGGGGAAAAAAACAGTGAATTAAATTCTAACCATAAGTAAAATAGACTTCCACTTGAAAGCATCAGAGTGTAGCTACAGCAGGGAAAGAGAAAGGGATGAATGTGTGTGTGTGTGTGTGAAAGAGAGAGAGAGGAGGAATGCACATGAATTCCGAGCAGGACCAAAGGCAGGATGAAATTGGCTATACCCATTAACTGCTCAAGAGGGTTTTTTTCCCTCCATATGCAAAAAAGGAAAGAGAGGTATTACTGCTTCCATAATTCTCATGTTACAATACAGATCGCTAGAATAAGATCAAACCAATCTGTAATCCTGAAATTGAATAGAAAAAAGGAGTCTCTATTCAGCCAAAACAAAACACCAGTGAAAGGAAAAACCTACTGTACAGCATGTGTTGATCCACAGTATTAGGATATTTGCTGCAGAAAATATGAAACCTGGAGTGTAGTGTTATAATGGTTGTACTAATTAGCGGTGCTGGGATAGTTGCAGCTTTGTGGTTGTACTTGTTGAAACTCAAATCTGCTACAAAAGACAGTTTTCACCTGAATTTAAAGATTTAAAACCTGGATGATGGTAATATATTCTATAAGGTCTGGCATAGGCTATCTGTAGAAAGGAGCAGTTTTAATTGGGGTACATAGTGCAAACCTGTCTCCTACAAATTAAATTTAAGCTGCTCATTCGATACAGAAAAATATAAAGAAATGTACGGACATAATGGGGAAATGTTTTTAATGAACACATTAACATAAGTGGCAAAATGTTCATACTAACTTACATGATGTTGACTGAACATGTGTTCCCCCAGTATCTACCCATGCAACTTTTTGGTTATATTTAGGAATTCAAAGTACTTGATATGTACCTTGGTACATATTGGAAAAGGTTAAAACCACAATCTTTCCCTGACATTAAAGGACTAGTTTGACTTTTGAGAATATAAGCTCATTCACTTTCTTGCTGAGAGTTAGATGAGTAGATTGATACCACTCTCATGTCTGTATGCTAAATATGTATTTAGACTCAGATGCTAGTTAGCTTAGCACGAAGGCTGGAAATGGGGGAACAGTTAGCCTGACTCTCCAAAGGTAACAAAATCCACCTCCCAACACCTCAAAAGGTCACTGATTAACCAACTGAATCTTGTTTGTTCCATACAAAAAGTATAAAAATGCTATTTTATGGGGGTAATGTTACAGACAGGACACAGACCCGTATAACAGAATGACGACAGAGATGGGCTAGCTGTTTCCCACTCTCCAGTCTTTACGCTAAGCTAAGCTAACTAGCTGCTGTTTGGACTATACAGATGTTAGAGTGCTATAAATCTTTCCATCTAATTCTTAGCATAGAGGCAAATAATATTTCCTCAAACGTTTAACAGACCAGTGGCTGTATAAAGCTAACATTAAGTTTGAAATCAAACATTAAAACTGTTTTAAAATACCACAATGAAAAGATCAGTCCCCAAAGGGTCTTCGGTGAATGTCTGGCCTCAGGTACCAACGTTTCCAGAAACGGCCCTGCACATAAAATTACTGAACCGTTGAATATATAAACACATAAAAACATACAGTACATAATCTACAGACAATCCATACAATTCATGGCCCATGTAACTTGATACAGTCATGTATAAAGTGTTGTATACATTAACAATAGAACTAAAATTACATCAAGTGTAAAATATGTAGATAAGCAGTTTCACCTTTTGAGATTGCACAGGCACTTACTGGTCCTCCAACATTACACTTGACAATCAGCTGTATGTTTGATAATCACAGAGGAGGGTCTTTTTACAATAAGAAGCCATTTCTTACTCTTGGAGTTAGATGGCTCCATTGTTTTGTTGATTCAACGGGGTGGACAGGAATAACATGGAAGTGTAGTAGGCCTACTGTTCGATACATTGATTTATAAGGTTGCATGTGATTTTGAGCAGGAGGAAAAGGCTGCCCTTTCATAGCTTTGGGTTATAATGAGTAATTTACTTGTGCGATGCTGCATCTACAGAGATGCTCAGACAAGAAATAAACATGATTGCTCCTGTGGTAACTGGAACCTCAGAGCTCCATGATGCTTGGGCATGTAATCAAGTGGAAAGAGGGTGGGCAATGAGAAAGACCTAACTGAGGCGGTCCACTCTCTTGACAGCGCAGGGGTATGCTGCTAATTAAAAAGTTTAATTCCACAACTGCAGCACTGGCATCAGAGCACTCAGAGGTGCGTCCTTGTGAGTCTTGGCGCGGTCTTATCAGGCGTAGGCAGATTCTGCCACGTCGGGAAGGCGCAGGACAGGGAGGCACTGCAGCAGCACACAGGCCCAGCTGGAAGGGATGGCATCCTGCCTGCTCAGGGATCTGGCCCACCTTGCTCTCTCCCATCTCCCCACTGAGTGGAGTTACGGGCTCCCAGTCAGGTGGCAAGAGTCAGGGGCTAAGCTGCCCATGGAGCAGCTGAGAGAGGGAAAGCAGGGCTAAACAAGGGATAAACGCTGGATTTAGACTTTCTGCTGCTGGGCTCGGCAGTGGATCCATGTCTCCATTACACACCTCCTGTCACTGGGTCCTGTCTTACGACCGGAGGTTGCAGGTACACTAAAGCCTGTGCTGCAGTACACACTGTTCCTTCAGTGTGCTACAGCAGCTGAATCAGACATGATACACTGACACTGCCTCCATTAATAGACTCTAATATGTCAAAAAAAAAAAAAGAGATGTGAATTTTTCACAATGCAGTGCAAAGAAAGAATCTGTTGCTTTGATAAGGTGAGGCGGGGAGTGAACGCGCTCCATTGCATGGCCTTGGCAAAAGTTTTGTAGTTGTGAGGGTGTATTGATTAGAGCACATTACAACTCAGACAAAGAGAAAAAGTCCTTGGAAATGGCAAGGCTCATTCTGTGACATCCTTTTAAAAGGGCCACGTCTCATGAAGCACCCAGAAAAGATGATTGAAAAGCAGCCTGCAACGAAAGTAAAATAGTTTCCGAGTATGCTGGAATAAAAACAATGTCTGCTGGGACTAATCACCACGGAGCTGGAAGTTATCGCTGACTCGTTTCTCAGCACAGGGACGCAGCCCTGAAAAGGGTAAGAATACTGCTCCCAGAGATTTATAGGCACATCCCCTCAGCTTTTATTGCATAGGGGGTTAAAGTGTCATTTTAATAACACAGAGATATTAGAGCTTGCAAACCTCAGTGATACATTGGTTCTGGTTCACAGTTAGCTGATTTATCTTGTATCTGAGTAATTTTCGAAGGATACACAGGAAACTGTATGCACGTGCAGACCTTTGCTGAACTGGTGATTTGCTTTCATGTTCAACAGTGATATCTAAATTTTGGGTGATCATCATAACCTCTTGGAACATTTTTTGCTACAGTTTGCACATCTCTTTTTTGCCATTAATGCTGGAAAATCCGGTTCAGGATTTTGTGCAGTGTGACCAAAGTCATGCAACTACTTCAAACTAAAATTGTTCCAGATTATGACCTGCTGTTGCTCCACCTTTTTCTTCTTAAAATATGCTTTTAATTTAGTGCTGCCAAGTCCCGACTGTGTGGCTATGATTTTGATAAATGATGTATTCACCTCATAAACAGGTGAGCTTGGCAATAAATCCTTTTACACTAGGTCAGATCCACACAGTCTGCAGAGAAACTCAGAAGGTGGCAGCTGTTGTGTGTTACCAGTAGGATGACAGAGCGATAAGTTAGTCAAGATAGCGACCACAGGTTTCATATGCGGGATCTACTCTTGTTACCTTGGAGTATATTATCTTAGTAGCAGTTATTCGGTGAAGTACAGTATATAAATCTATTTTCTTATCCTGTTAAGTCTTATACTGAGACTTTTCATGAGTGAAATATAATTTATAGCTTTTGGCCAATTATTGTGGGACTGGACGTGAGTGTAAAACTATTTAAAGACTTGTTAATTTACACAGATAAAACTCAGTTTAGTGAATTTTCTCTCTCAGATCATTCAGTATGAATTTAGCACAGATGAGCACAGCAATATTACAGATAAAATTCATTGCGATTCAGAGCTGATTCAAGAAGATTTGATCAGGCAATGGCTCCATTAGTGCAGTATTATTCTGACAAAGTCAACAATGTCGTTCATTGCTGTTGCAGGTTTTGCATACCACAATTTTTTAGTTGAGATTTCAGCCACTGTTGAACAGAGTAGAGTCTGACTTTCCTCCTTGTAGGATTGTTTTCAGGAAGTGGGTGTCTTAATGTAGGTAGTGTATGTTACAGGGTATCATAGCACGAGAGGGGAGGGTTGCACACAAACACATACACACATGCGCGACAACACAGAGACAGAGCTGCTTGAAATTTTAAGATCTGTGTTTCACAGTCGTATTGATTTTTGATGAAATTCACACAGAATTTGGTTCGGACCTGTGGTTCTGTGTTGATGCAGCTGTATCTCCTGACTCCCACATTGATTTTTTTGATAGGTATCAACTCAACTTTGCACCGTAGCAGATACAGATACTGATCGTACCAAGCCGAAAGTTAGAATACTAACACATACAGCACAAAATGTTTTTTTCTTTACCTAGAATTTTAGCTCTTGCTCATAAGATCCAAAGATGTTTGAGGACACACTGATGCTTCAACTTTTACATTTACATAATTACACATTTATTCCACAATTCCATTATTTCATAGTACATTTCTCAACACAGTTGTTCTTTCAGTGTGAAGAAAGCCATTCTTATTCCTTGTGAAAAGACTGATGTAACTGTTCCTACTCTGCTGACTGTCCAGCTCACACATCAATGCAGAGCAGAATTCCATTGAGCCTCAATAGATGAGAAACCTCATGCCTCCTGCTGTATTATTTGATCTGGTCACGCATGCTATTCAACTGGAATTAATCTAAAACGGACAGTCTGACACTTTTCAAAATGGTGTTATTTTTAACAAGGTGGTAGGTTGCTACTGCCAGTGTTAATCTGCCAGTGAACTCAAACTTTAAAGTGCTTGAAGAATATATATTTCCCTATTTTGTGATGTGCTAATTTAACCATTTTTAAATCTGAAAAATTACTGCTCTGTCAACTAGATTCCACTCTAATTGATCATACCATGTTTTCTACCTGTCTCAAATGATTATTAATACCTGACCAAATTTTTCAGACAGCGGTTCAACATTAATTACAATTTTTTGCTCTTGCCCTGGAGGTTGCTCCTTTAAAACCCTATTTGTTAATGGTGTTTGCTAATGTTAACACCATTTGTTTGGCATTTTGTAGAAATGCCGAAAATACCAAGCAGCCAGTCTCACTAATAAGCCCTCATTAGACTGGTCCCTAACTAGTGTGAATTCCTGCTGAGAATGCTCACCAACAGAAGGCATAACTCTTCATGTATGACCAATAATCAATGACATTCTTTAGCACAATTTATGAGGCACATTATCTTCCCACTAAAGTATATGAACACTGGCACAGAACTGGAGTAACAGTTGCTGTATTGGTCATCATGCATCAAATGGTTCCTGTTCCAGGACGGGCTTTTGCACCAGGTTGAGAAATGCTCAAGAGAACAGATAAGTTAAATCCTTGTGGTGGTGGCTCATCCTCTTTACTCAGAAATAGAGGCAACATTAGAAGCGCCAATTGGCTGATGAAAGTCCTCTGTGTACGGTAATGATGGCACTACATTGCTAATTGCTTGTTCAAGTAAGCCCAAAACACACTGGAGAAACTGTCCAAGAGTGCTAAAAACAGGAAGGCAGCACCAATCACCCATCTGGGCCCATCTGCGGAGACCCATACTGGACCCACACTAAACCTGGAGTCCTGATGTGAATATTATATGTGGGCTGAACTGAAAATTAACACAAGTCCAAATCATACTAAAAAACTGAGAAAGCCATGTTCTAAAGAAAAATGCTAAAGGTTTTTAAGCATTATTCCACTTCAGCAATGGGAAGACTCAGCAGGTACTTTAATGTACATATACTGTTTGATGGATTACCTCCTTAGTATTTTAATCTTAGTAGTTCTAGTTACTTTTGCTTATTTTGTGCTAAAATTTCCCCAGCAGCTAAATGTGTCAGTAATTGGTCAGTTTTCCAGTATGGAGTATAACAGACCAACAGTGAAAACAGCATTGTGCTATTTCTTTGACATTGGTGGTGATGGATGGGATGGATGTATTGCTATATTGCAAATTAAACCAGTCCAACATTTTTATGATGGCGTCCTTCCATCTAAACAGAGCAGGTAGGACAGCAGAGTCACACAGGAGAGATTCAAACCTCCCAAAAACTGTTTCTGTTGCATTTCTGAGAAAATCAATGGTGATGGAAATCAGAGGCAGGGGCTTCAGGCGAGCCTGAATGTATGCATGCTGTATATTCTAACTTCATGGCAGGGTCTTAAATTCACAGCACAAGACTCAGTGGAACTTTCCCTCATCCTGTTTTTCCCCCTTGAGAGCATCACAAAAAAATCACAAAGCAAATCCCCCAAACACACACAAATAACCACCCAAATGCAAGTACACAATCCCAGTTCTTCCTAAAGATCACTAAACCTGAGTATATGTAGAATAGATTGTGAAGGACAATCTCCAGTTAATGCAAGTATTGGGAAAAGACATGTTAGCACCCACATGATGCCTTTAGGTTACATTCCCCATAGTTTATCTAGCATATCCACCAAAATGTGGAGCAGGTGTTAAGAATTTATGAATCGCATTGGATTAGATTACTGGTCTCATTCAACTCCACCAATATCAAATGGTTGCAAACATCTGTAACTGATCATAATTTCACTTCCATTAAGTGCACATTACCAAGAGCATCACAGACAGAAGAGAGTGATGCAGTAAAATGCATCATTTAAAAACAAACAAATATGATCTGAATGAGTTTTTGTATCAGTGTCTGGTATCAGAAATAGAGGCTCAACTCTGATTCTTTTTAACCATTTGACTATGAAAAAAGCAGAAAATTTGCCTTGGTGTATCCTCCCCATTGATGCAAAATGTTACCTGTGTGTTTCTTTGTTTCCTGGATGCACCATTCTGAGGTGAATATTATACACAGGACAATGACAGGTATAAAATTAAGGCTCCTTTAGGCATATGGGTGGCTCAGGGGCCCTAAAACACACAAGCACACTTATTATTATTTATGTAAGCATGTCATCCTCCTGTCTAATGAGCCTTTCACCGTAAGCATAATGAAACAGCTTGCATTAACACAGGCTAAATGAACAGCCGAGAGCTCCCATGTCTATGCAGCAAGATGAAAGCAGATGCTCCGCAACCCAAACACCGGCGCAACAGACCCGGTTCCTCTGCGAAACAGAAGGGACTTTGAGTCAGCGTCATTCTCATCAGCTCATTTACTCCATTAGAAAATCTTGAATTCCTCTGGTCAAACATCATTATGTGAGAACAACGCCTAACTGAGCCGTGACCAACTGACCATGAATGAACCCTCAAATTGATTTTTCTTCCCATAAACATGGCATTGATAAACAGGTTCTTCTCTGGCTAATAAACCTGGACTCAAAGTGAATGCTGACCATCACACACACACATGAAAGGTGGTGTAAACAATCCACACTCCTTTGAGAACCAGTTGCAAAGGACAGACAAAAGGGTATTTCAGAAAACAGAGCACAAAACGGCACCGTTACATGTTATTATTATATGCAATTTAAGTAAAGCAGGTGCTCTGGTAAGTGGTGGTTTGAAAGTTCTGTTGAAAAGCAGGAGAGAATACTGACTGACCTGTGAAATCAAAATAGATTGAACACCAGAAAAAAATAGTCCCCCTTTAAATGCATAAATGTACAACATAATATACCCAATGCCTATCTCACAAACACAAAATGTACCACTATAAAAGAACTCTTTCCCTGTGTTTTAATCTGAGCATAACTATGCATGTGTGTATGTGTGAGTGTGTGTATGAGAAATACTGAGGATACTGAGGATTAATTAACTGAATAATGAGCCAAACTCTGCTGATTAGTGTCAAAAAGAGCATCTAAAAATTACCATCACATCAGTTATTTAATATAAACCTCCTATGATTGTTGCCTCACAGTGTACTGTGTTTCACCTCTACCAGTAGATACAGGAACTAGTCTGAAGCACGCAATGACCATGTCAAAATACTAAAAACTCTAATTAAATATGTAAAATAAAAATCATTACACTATTTTGTTTGTGTGTGTTTGCACCACTACACTCTACAACTTTGTTAAAGGTCTAAACTTCAACTTACTGTGTGACAGAAGATCACTTCACATACAACAGACAGATCTGTGGTACAGTGTAATTCTCCTTACTGAAAAGAACCACTGTGCATCTTCAAATGGCGTTCAGTCGATAAACATTTTAGGGGTGATTTAAAATGAAAACTGTTCAGCTACTATGTCCATACACTCTGGTAATAAGACTAAACACATGATTATAAAACTCACTTTACTCATTTCATTGTTGTGCAAGAAAAGTAGAAAAGACACAGACTGTTAAAACAAGAGTTTTATCATGTTTTAGACGTTTACCATAAATCATTTCAGATTTTTTTGAATTGATTTTGCCACAATTTCAGTCTGACATTACCTCCCTTTCATGTCACTATGTGGGGAATATCAACTTGCAGAGACTTGCTTGAAACATTCTTGAATTAGAGAGACTCAACACAGTGATAAAAAATACATATGTGAATATTTTTGTCACAGATGCGTCACTTTGGCTCAGTAATGCAGCTGGAAGATCAAGCTGACTTGAAAAGTTTGCATCAATACATTAACTTTGACAAGCTTAAAGGCAGAAATGAGGTTCACTCTGATGGATCTCAAAGACGTTTCACGTCTCTGTCTCCTGGAAGTTCATTTCCGAACCTTACTGAAATGAAGTATTACTAGAAAGCACTAAAAACGCATTCAAAAATCGAAAACACAAGGGAAAACGGTAAACAAGAAAGGAAAACGCACACACAACATTCGCGCAGTCCTTAAATAACTCGGTAAGACCGTGAAATGGTAACTCACCTGTACCAGTCCAGCCCCTTCTCGTAGTTCCTGTCAAAGAAATGTGGCTCATTTCCAACGGCTCTGACGTCCGGGTGCACCCTGAGAGCCTCCAGCAGGGCTCTGGTCCCCCCTTTCTTCACCCCGATGATGATGGCTTGAGGAAGTTTCTTCTCTCCGTAATCCGAGGTGCAGTTCATCCTGAGTTCGCTGTCCGTGGTGCTGAATTCCTGGTGCTCCCTCTCCAGCGCGGTGGTGTGATACGCCGCCGCCGCCGCCGTCGTCGCCGATTTAGTTGGAGACGTCTGATTCCTAATCCACTCCACCGTCCTTTGTTCGGCCTCAGCATGATCCTTTACGGTGGAGAATGCGGTAGTTCTCTCGGCCTCGGTGAATTCGGTAAAGCCCTGGGAGGCGGAATAAAGTTTCTCCCTCAATGTCACAAAAGTTGTCTCCTCCGTCACCAACCTCCCTTGATACACGTAGTTCTCTTGCAGGGGGAACTGCAGCGAGTTGTAGCAGCTCATCAAGCTATAGAACAAGTAGGTGACAGAGAGGGAGAGGGTGAACATGAATAAGATTTTCCGAGGCACTTTAGAGGTGAAAACCGAAGTGCTTGACCAAAATGCCATCTCGATAGCAGTGATCCTCTCAAAGAAGTGTCATGATATGTTTCCACTCCTGAGTCTTGCATTGACAAAATCAACGGCAATAATCAGTCACTATCAGCGCCGTCTACTAAAAAGCGTGAAGCTGGACCGCTAAAACCAACCTAATCCAACCAAATCCCATATTTATAAGTGACAAAGGGAAAAATAGATCGTTTAAAATTCCGGAAGAATATCGCGTCCCTTTTCTTGAGTATCGATTTTTATTCCAGCTGACAGACAATGTCACAATTTATTGGAATTGAACTTGCAGATTTTAGAGGCTGAGGTCCATGTCCTTCCAAATGGAGCAGCTGGCTTGAACTGACAGAGTATGATGGACGAAATCCCGCATTTTATGCGAAGAGAGAGGGGAAGAAAAAGAAAAGAAAATGAACAGCAGTGTGCCTAAAGTGGCCACACCAGCCGCCCAGCCCGAAGTCCAGTCCATTTATGATACAAGAGTGGGATTCTACATCCATCCAGGCAACCAACAAATCCACTGAATCTTTCCAGCGAGAGGCAAAATTATTACGCAATCCTTTGCGCTTCAATTTATTTACTTTGGTCTGTTAAAGAAAAAAAAAAAAAAAAAAAAGTCACAGCCTTTTTGCAATAAAAAAGCATCCCACTTCCCAGTGACTATACCAGGCTGCCCTCGCCGTCCTTGCAGCCTTCCTCACACTGGTAGGGTCCTACGATGCATCGGCTGTGAGCCCATCTGAACCTGAAGCACTGTAGAGCCACACAGTACAACTAGGTGTGTACACCTACTTTTTTTCCTCCATCCAGTGCACGAGTAGGGCTAAGAACGTCAGATTTCCAAATCAAGAAGGTGTGTGGAAAAGCTGTTTTCTCCTCCCCATCCCTGGGTTATGGAGCTGGGAATCACATAACCGGAATATGGGAGGGCTCATCAAATGTAGCTTCCAGTGTAAAGCAAAACTCTATCTCAAAGATTATTTTGCTAGAGATTACCTACAGAAAGCTCATGTCTGCACCCCTGCTGGTTTTCTATACTGTAAGTTAATTTACCAAAAAAAAAAAAAAAAAAAAAGATGACAAAGAGAAGTTTATCCTGATGAATATAAAAAGCAGATTATATGAATCAAACTGGATAATGAGCAACAGTGTTTTAAAATCAAAATGAAGGGGTGGTTGTCAATTTTCCATACAATTCTGAACGTAAGAGAGCACAATAAGCAGAAAACAATCCTGTGTTCTGTATTATGCTGAGGATCGGGATGCTGCTGCCAGGCGTATTATACTGAATTTATTATACATGGGTGCAGACTATAATTACTGATGAGGAATATCTACTAGACCTTAACTTGTACACTTTGTTGTCGCAATATGAGGATTTTAAACAGAATGCCACCAAAATGTCTCCTGTATTAGAGAATCTCATTCCATCACACACCCAACACACCAGGAGAGCCAGCGCCAAGTGCTG
Organism: Lates japonicus; assembly: GCA_033238685.1. Classification (NCBI taxonomy): domain Eukaryota; kingdom Metazoa; phylum Chordata; class Actinopteri; family Centropomidae; genus Lates; species Lates japonicus. The sequence goes on from BRZM01000007.1 coordinate 6,079,071, forward strand.
GTAAATAATTTGCACGCCTCACTAGAGCAGTGTTATATTTAAAGTTCTGTGTTTGAAAGTGATAGCAAATATTTCACTGTATATGTTGTCTGGCCAATCTGTTATTTGGAAGTGCCTGTAGCCAGTTTTAGCATGCAAACCAGGGGGTGACATAAAGTCATTTTATGAGTGTTGCACTGTTACTAAAGGACAACAAATATAATTGTAGGTAGCCTCTTTTGCATTCAGCTAGTGCATTTCAAATGAATCAGAAAATCAGCAGTATGTCATCCAGTGAGAATTACTACTAGATGTACATCGCATTAACACCTCCTAACACAAAGTCAAGATTTTTAACCTAGTGTTACACTTAACCTCTTGAATGTAAATTCAGGAGGTAGTAGACAGTTAGACTACTTTTATGTATGTGTGTGCTTTCCTATAAATAAACAAATCAAGTCAATAATTCATATTTTTATGGCGTCGCAAATGTTCAACAAACAGTATCACCAGTTTCACACTACGCCATGTATATCTTCTTTTGGGAAACTTGATCCATAATACAGCTTGCATGTCGCATGGATCATATTTTAAAAGATATAGTTCTGATTTTCATTCAACTTTATGTCCTAACTGACTTGAAATATCAAGTCATTGGCAAGCCAGACTTGCGCATAAGCAATGGTGTGATTGGTGAGGGGAGAAAGCGTGACAAGTGTTTGGAGCACAATGGTTACTGCGTTTGGCAGTCAAGAGAGCGAGAGAGCTCTGAATGGGTTTGTTGAAATTGTTGTATTCGTAAAATTGCCACCGAGAAGCAGAGAGCTCTCTCAGCACGAACTGCCCCGCTTTGCAATTCCCACTGCTATCAGACTTCCTGCCCGCCCAAGAGTCATCACCTGTGAGAGATTTCTGAGCATGCTCAGACGCTCCATGCCAGTTTCAGTGTTAAGTACAAGTGGAGTGGTATTAAGATGGCTGCTGCTACTCGTGCGCCGATAAACTATTATCGATTCTCTATCTAGATTGTATTCTGATATGAATTATCCATATTGTATTTACACCTGAATTTAAAATGTGTCTCACATCCAATGTGGTCTGCTATCGTAATTATGATTTCAATCCTGACTATATGCACTCACAGTTAATGCAAAATTATCTATCTAATCTATATTAATGTCATCTCATAGGCTGAATCCTGTGTAGTACTTAATACAATTATAACACATCCAGATGCATGTTTCAGTATACCCAGTGCCATTATTTTTCCCTGTTTTATATTGCAAAGAGAATATTACAAGGAGAAGCTAAATTTTATCCATAGTATTCATTAGAATGGTGTCAAAACAATGTATTCTTAATGTCATTATAATGGGTGTCTTACATAATTTAAAGCTGTGCATCATCAAGATGGATGATAAAGAATTTAAGCTTTTAAAATCTAAACCAGCGGGGATTCACACCAGTGCTTTTTTTTGTTGTTGTTTTTGTCGGTGTGCAGAGGAAGTAGCCCGGACAGCCTGGAGGCAATTTCTAACAGAGACAAGGAAGGACTAAACTGCATCTTTTATACAACACCTGCTAATACTACTTTCGTGGTGAACCAATGTGGCCACAGAGCTCTTCTTTCAGTGTCTCATCTGTTCTCCACAAAGTGCAACTCAAAGGATGCAAAGATCACTTACGCCAAAGACTGTAAAAAAGAAATAAATAAAATTGTGTACAAATTCCCTATCACACATGAAGCTCCTGTGCTGTCAATGCAAAATATGGAATTAAGTCTCTGAACTTCTCAATATAGTTACAGCTCAGGAGCCGCGTGAATGCACCTTGAGATTCGGGTCTCTAATATGAAAAATGACCTGATTCTGAACCTGCCGCGTCTGAGCCTGTCTGCCTGGGATGAAGGAACGCCAGTGTGGGAGGTTTGGCAAGGCACACTGCCTCACCCTGTACAAGAGCCTCAGTGGAATGGGTTGAGTGCAGTGTCATACCCTGTTGTTCCACCGGGCTGACAGCAGAGATGGTTTATCAGGCAGAAATTAGACAGAAAGCAGGAATATATAAGTGACTAGTGCTCAATGTATGAACTGACTATTGAGGACCACAATAAATGACAACTATAAAATAACAGAGGGAACAGTTTTATAAAAATCATAATTAAGTAATATAACCAATAAGAGTATTGATATTAACAATATTAAATTTCAATATTATCACATCATAAGTACTTAGATAGGTTACTATCGAAGTAAAATATAACCAAAAGAAATTTAGTTATACATGAATTGCAACTCACAATGTGTGCTGGCTCAGGTCTATTCAGTTTTGTTGGTCAATTTAATGAAGATAATAAAATTCATGAAGAAATGCTTCCAGTGATCCTTGAGGCATTTTCTCATGAATTTCTTTTTGAAGAATTTCTCTGCAGGAAGATTGAAAAAAGCATTTATATTGGGCCACAATACTGTTTAAATATTTTAAGATTTTTCAAATGAAAGAATAATAAATAAAGATAAAATAAATAACTTGAAATGATTTGATATTTATGTATAATCAATTGTTAGATGGATCAAGATGAATCAAATTAATGACTCAGAATACAACCTTTGGGAGATATCTAGTTTTGTTATACATCAGAAGTCATTTTATGGGCAAGTCTACACAAACCAAGATATAACTGCAGATCCAGAGACTCCAGTTTGGGCCCCAGAGAAAACCTGGATGAACACATATAAATATAGATCCACTGATGAGTACTATTGATGAAAATAGAGCTTGATTTATAAAATAACTGCATGAGGGTCTAATATAACCAATTATTAAATAAATATAAAATATGATTAATAGATTTTCATTAGAGATAATGCAATCTATAATTTATCTGAAATATATTTGTCTTCTGAATATAGATTTCTGTTGAAGCACAATAATGAATTATATACAGTTTGAAGAATTATGGAGAACAGAAGAAAGAGGAACTTGGAGGAAACTGGTGTAGACAGAGTTAGCTGGAGCCCATAAACACTGAGCCAACCTGATTTAGTGGAATGCCGAACATCACCCCGCTGAATAGTCACTTGATCCAAAGGTTCTTGGCACTATGAAGAGGTTTATTTTTGTTTTGCTCCATCTGGCATGGGAGCCCATCTCTAAGGAATCGGACGCCTATCTAAATTAAGGGAATCAGCCAAAACATTGATTCTTAATTGTCACCTAAAAGCTGGAGTTAAAAGTCAGAGATGATGATAAACTTTAATCACATGTCTTGGCAAGTTTAGTCCCTAAATAGATTCAAAAGCTAGCATGAAATAAAATGTTTTGCTTTAATACAGTTTCACAATTTCTAACTGGCTTTACCACAATAATAAAGTTGCGCTTATCTGTTCCTTCTCACTGAAATAACTGTCAGCTATTTTATATTTAAGGGAGTATATAGCTTGTTAATTTAGACAACAGTAGAGTTTGGCAAGAAAGGATCAGCATTAATATTTTTAGTCCTGAAGGTCTTTCCAAAACTAATACTGCAGTCTTTGACAAAAAACACCTGGCTTTGATGTTCTGTTAACATGTTAAAAGTATTGCCTTTTGAGGATCCAAATCTGACCATATGATCTGCTTTATAGTCAACAGGAGATTTGAAATGGTTCAGATTGCTGCCTGAGTTGCATTCCTTTGTTTACAGAGTGGAATGAGGTGAGATAGTGCTAAACAGCTAAAAACTAAAGTATTTAAAGTAATAACAATTTAATGCTACTGTCGGGGCCAGCTATTGGATTTGGCTTGGTTATTAGGCTTGTTCCTTCCTTGTGGCGCAATGAATAATTTGACATGATTGTGACGAAAATAACTTTCCACTGATGATAATTTTGTAAATTAAGAAAAATTCAGCCACTGCAGTGTGCTCTGTCTTTAGTAGTCATCTTCATGGAAATATTACAAATCTCAATTCTGCATTAAATAAAACTATCAGAGACACAGTTTCAGAACATGCACACATCCCAGACTGTATAGTTACATTACTGTAATTTTGTTGTGATTCCTGTGGCTGGAAAAACTTCCAGCGCAATAAGTTTGAAGCCCAATAAGTTATCTGTCACATTAGCCTATTATTGTTGCTAGAAAGCTGAAATGGAACTGTTGAGCACAACCTGCGGTGGGTCATTGGATTAACAATTGATGCTGGACGATAGTAATTGATTTGTTTGTTCACTGGTGATCCCAGTGGAGATCAGGAATCTGTGTCCCAATCTAGGAGCTACTCTTTCGTGTGTCTACTTCCAAAACCAAATACATCACAACGGGCCGACAAGCCCTGTCCTATTTCAGACACTGCTCCAGATGTGGCCAAGAAAGCCAGCCTTGTTTGGCTGAATTTGGAGGACACATCATTTGTGACCTTCAGTACCCAGCAATCCGTTGTACCACAGCCAATTGTTTACTGCTCCACTGAAGCAGTCCTTGGAAAGTGTGGAAATAGCATATGGACATGACATATTTAACAGGTATTTGTCTGCACTTGTGTCAACATAGGAGTACCACCAACATGCTCCATTAGTTTGGGGCGTCTGTGATGTTGGACCCTTAATTTGTGGAGTAGACACAGATTTAACCCACAACCTTCAGCTCTCTAAAGGATACATCTTTTAAGGCCTATGTATTGGAACTCAGCTTATATGTTTTATCATCCTCCAGAGGGAAGATATAGCATTATGGAATTTGCTGTTGATCCTCATGGAGGAATTGTTTGCCTTATCTTAAAGAAAATATTCTATACCATGTCCACTCATCCATTTCCTGTTTCTTCTTGGCTTTTGTGTTCTGAGCATCACTCCTCCATTATGGCAGAATACACTTGCCACAGCTCCTAATTACATGGAACTTCCCATTGGTGATGAATTAGGCAATAATAAATGAAGTAAAAGTAAAAGCTTGAGATGGACTAATTATGGACTTTAAGTCCAGTTTTTGCTAACATCAACATAAATGTAAAAACCAATACTGCACGCAATAAATGTGCTAGTAGAATGTATGTATATGTATAATGTTAAATACTGGTTGCTAATATAAATATTATCAGACTGGGTAAGATAGAATAATTAAAGTCCTTCATTTAGTGCTGTAACAAGGATTTTTTTTTTTTATTAGTTCTGTACAGATGATAGTTATAAAAGACATTTAATATTTTGGACTGTTATCTGATTCTATTATGATCCAACCTTTCTTGCCACATTTCTGATCATAATTCATTAAAATGAGGTAATAGTATTTCTCTGCAGTTACTTACAATACAGTTAAACTGTTACATTCTGTGACTATGCAAAACTACAGCGTTATATTTCACATTTAGATTCTAAATACAGGTCCCTATTCTTCGTCTCCTTGCTGTGTTTATTATCAGAGTAGCTGTTGCACTGCAAAGTCAGAACAACTCTATTAGTCAATGGCCTAACCGAGGAGAACAAACAAATGGCCTCTGTTTTGAATGACATTCATGATTCTCATCGCGCTTTGCTGCTGTATTGTCTCTCCTGTTTCCAAATGGTGTGGAGTGTCGATGCTGAGGTGAAATGATAGATACTATCCTTTACTTGATCAATAATTCTGCTTCCCTCCAATGTTGACCAGACTGCCACACTGTGGACTAATTAGATGATAAAAAGTGATGGATGTGTATTAAATTCAGCTGGCCCTTAAGAGAACTCCTTTGGGCTTTGTCCCATTTCCAGCTGACCTTTTGGATCCTAACTTTATTGTACGTGGATGCAGTTATATCCGTTTGTGGGATGTTTGTGATGCAGCAATTGGCCTGTGTTGCATTGATTCGTAACACAGGCCAGATAGATAGATAGATAGAGAGATAGATAGATAGATATTTAACATGGAGAACTTTGAAATTTTGAAAAAGGGACAATGGTTCAATTTTCACATCCCACCTATATGAATAAAACAAAGCATAAATCCCTATTGATCCTCACTTCAAAACACGACATAATGAGATTTCGCAAATTTGCTCCAAGATAAGTCACAGTGGCTTTGCTGCAAGAAAAGGGACGAATTATCCCTACTGGAGTTTGCGGTGCCAGAGAATCCAATAACCTCTATGCATGGGTCATATGTTCAATGGCATCCTATGAGGACATGAGGACTAGTTAACCATTACTGGAGGGAAAATGAAGAAGGTATAAATCAAGGCGGCTTGGAGTTCACATGGATCGGGTACTCCCCACAGGATCAGTGAGAGGCCACTAGAACGCCCTTACACAGTAGCTGCAGAATATATTAATGCAGCCTTTTTCAGTGTCAAGGTAATTGCCAAGATGCTTAAATTCTTAAAATCTGATGCATATTTAGTGTGGTCCTCTGGCAAAATAGTTCATCCTCACAGGGGCAAAAAGCAAGATTTATTTTCTCCAGTAGCACAAAATGACCAATACTCTGTTTTGGAGCAAAAACTCATTTCAAGACTCTTCCAATCTCCTCCTCTCATCTACTCCCCACACATTTTCTGCTGCTCTGTGACAACAGCTAAAACACCTTCTTCTGAAGCCAAAAAGGTAAACCCAAAACAATTCTGGTATTACTGGATTTTTACATCATGAATATCTAAAAGGACATGAACTCTCACTAGCTTATGCCTCTTAAATGTGAAGAATTTTGTAGATGGTATCCATGTCTTTCTTTATTATCTCTAATCAAATACTTTGCAGGGGATTTGGTGTTTTTCTCCTTTTTCCTCATATTGTTTACTCATGCGTTTTGATCAAATTCTCTTTTTTTCTCATCTTTCCTTTGTGCCAGTGTGCTATCTTTAGGGTGTTGATGTTAGACTGATGCAACACTTGGCTTGCTGTTCTTTTTTATTTAAACATGTCAGAGCAAAGCCAAATAATGGGGTACAATTAGAGCAGTGGGGAAAGTGTTCTGTTGGAAGCATCATCACAGAAAAAGCAAGCAAGTCTTCAATTAGTTTCTTTTAGAGCTGGCCTAAAAATCATTCTCCCCTAATGACCCATCAGCGGAGAGCGTCTTAAATTGATGACGTCCATTTGCCCTTTCCGCAACTTGTGCTTTGGAAGTCAGTCCCGGCTATAATGTCCTCCATGGAGCTGCTGTAAAGGCCCAGTTTTCCCAAGGCGTTGAAGTGACGCTCGGACTGGAGCTGCGCAAGCTGCCTGTGGACCGCAGGCCTTCTCCTGAGTCGTTGTTCCTGAGTTAGCAAGACGTCCCCCGGTGCCTGCCAGGTGTGGCTCCCTCAGCATAATTAAGGTGGGATCTGCCAGGGCTTCTGGGCCAGGGTCATTCATCAACTGGATCACCCACAAGATTAATGTGCACTTGCTGCAGCGCTCCAATGGATTGCTGCCACTTGCTGAGATCATTAGCGTTGGCCTCCGTATGACTGCAGAGGGCTCCGCTCAGTGGATGGGGAGATTTGCAGCTTTGCATACTAAATGAATAGTCCATCATTGCCTAATTAAGGGATTATTGGAGACACTTGTGTCCAGTCCCCCGGACAGTAAACCATAACTGAAGGGCAAACTAGATAGATTAGCTCCACCTGCTTAGTAGCAAAGTGCAAAGTAATGAAACTGCTGACAAAAGTATGCTCAAAGGAGAACGAGGAGGGAGTGCGTCATTACACAGCATGTAGATCCCAAAGGGACTTACATACACTGTTTAATATCTCACAGTTTTTACAGCGTAAGGAGTTGAGATTGCAACATTTCACTACTCAAGTACAGTTTAGCTAACACAGGTGCCACTGATAATCATGTGCTGCTACTTTAAAAAGACACAGAGTTTAAATGAAATGGCTACCGTCCATCACACAGCAGTAATTTTTACAGAGCATTAATTCTGTACCAATCTGATTACTGCGAGGCAAAAACATTCTTAACACAATTTCAATTTTATAATCAGAAGCTAATAGAAAGAAGGATTAACATAGCCCAACAAGAACACAGTGTGGTGCTATTATCTCCTTTTTAATAGCACCAATAACTAATTAACTGATTAACACCCTTGTACAAATAAGCAATATTTCTACCATTTTTGTTTTACCTGTTTGTCACTAATAAGAGCCAACATTCAAGGAACAGACTTTTGGAGCCCCTACCCTCTGTTATTAAGCTCTCATTTTAAATGAAAATGTCAAATTGAATAACAGATTTTTGTTTTTGGGCCGTTTGTTTTGTTTGTCTGTTTGTTTGTTTGTTTTTTCTGGCCACTTGGAGGCAGCAGAAACAAGTTGTGACCACCACGTTAACTTTTAAGTCGATATCTTATTTATACATTCATCCATTTATTTACCACATATTGTTTCATGTGGGGAGGTTAATGAGAGCTAGGAGACTCAACTATCTGCTTATCTGTGGCCTGGTAAACCCAAACACCTGAAAGCTGTTGCTCTGTACTACTTTTGATTCAACAGACAATATTAAACAATATTGTGCAAATGTGCCAAGAGATACTTAATAAATGCACAATAAATGCATCTATTTAATCAAAATAATATACAATGATTATAGTTTTCTGCAATAACACTTAAATACCAAATCTAACATAAATCTGAATATGCTAAAATGGCCAAAACAAGGAAGCCTCCACTTGTTGTGTAAACCATTATACAGTTTCACATTGAGAGGCAGGGGGAGGGCTGAGCACGGCTTTTCTGGCTGTAAGCCTCCCTGTATATGAGGCTTGTTTTTCATTGACTGTGTCAGGAATCAAGAGGGCTAAATCCCTCAGAGACTTCAGATGAAAGTTTCAAAAGAAATAATGAAAGGCATACTGCCTGAGGGTGCATATCGGGGTGAACGTACAGCAAGCTGGAGAGAACAGCAGCAGCGCACGACAAGCAGCAAAGGAAGAACATAACAGCTTCCCTTGCTGCCACCCCCACCAGTCTAACTATAAATCACATATTCTGTCTCCAAGACATAAACAAATACGCAGCAGAGCACATCAGAAACTTGGCACAGCATGAATACTTATAAAACGTAACATTTTGCAGCTTGTACTTTTAAAATATCTGAATGATCCGTAAAAATGACTAGAGACTTTATAAAAGGGAACAAGAGACCACTGGTTTTTGCTATTGGCTTTGTATCAAAATGTCTTCTCCCAGCATTAAGAAATCTTCCAATAAGAAGCATTTGCATATTTTGTGACTAAGATATATGTAATTACAAGGATGTGCTCTATATGATACAAAGCCATTGAATCAGATTTGGCAGCTATGTTTGGAAAAGGTCCTCTCTGTGTGGCTGTGTGTTTGTGTGTGTGTGTTTGCATTTATGTTTCTGTGCCTGTGTGGGTGCATGGGTGAGTGCCATGTGGAATGTGTCCACATTGTTAGGTAGGTAGATATGAAATTTAAAGACTCTTGGCTTCATATTTTGGGAAAAATAAAACAATGCACAGAAATGTAACAGGATCATACCTGACATAATTTTCCAATTAAAACAACAAATCTTTCCGTTAAATTAATAAATAACAGCGATTAGAAAGCTGGGTAAATAGGTGGATCTGTTGAACAAATCTTCTCTTCCTCCATTCACACCTCATCACCTCAGTATGGCTGTGTCACTGTTACACCTGTTAGCTGACTCTTTTGTTAATGCAGCCATCTGTAGACTTGCAACAGGCCACAGAGTCTTTGGGGCTGCAGAGTTAACTGCATATTCTTCTTTACTAAATTGACCCTTGGTTCATTTTTAGACATTCATGCAAGTGGGAATGACACCATATGTTTCTTTCATTCCTTTGAGTTGAAGGTTAAAATGACTCACCAGGAGATAAGTCAGTTTCAGGCATTACCAATTTCGCCTTGCCGCTGCTTCCACTTGGTTTTTATGATGCGTTTCACAAACAAATCATTCACGTGCCCTCAGCTCCTGCAGCAGATGAGACATGTAGACTCTGACTCGGGGGCTTGAGCTGCATAGAGTGTGCACCATACCTCTGAAATGACCAAATTAGAATGCCATACTGTTCGCGAACCATGTGCAGTGAATGGAGAACACCCCTAATAGTGCTGGCAGAGAAATGCATCTGCATTCTGCTGGCCATGCATATGTAAATCTCTTTTTTCCCCCTCCACATAGTAATGATTTGTTGGTAGGGGCAGGCAACTTGGCCAATAACCCTTGCAATTATTAATGTGCAAATAAGATTTTTTGAAAGATGCTGTTAAGTCCAACTGATCTCACTTTATACAATGAGATCAGTCTGGCTGTTCATATATCACCGCTCCCAGCCACAGGCAGTGCGGGCAAGTCATAGTATTCATGGAAGCTTAAACCATTGCTCATAATCGACTTCCTTACAAACATCCATTCAGCTTGGCTTAGATTACATTCTAATTATTGCGGACACAGTAATTAAATGAGCAGTAATCCCTCTGCTTGGTTATACATTTCCTCATACTTCAACAATTTCAACTTATATTTCTGTTTTTATGGCAACAGAAATGAACACTGTGCATTCTGCTCACTCCATATAATTTAGCTACTAGCCCAGCATCCAGCACACAGCCAGCTTGTAAAGCACAATGGTAATAATGCTTTCTGGTGGGATGAAGTGCTGCGTGACTGGTCAAATCAGCTGCTTCAAATTCTGTAATAGCATAGTGTGTAACTTTATGAATACTCATTTCCTAAAATGGTTTTGGTATAAGGTCCCTTAACCTTGGGATAATAATTTTTTCTTGACCACCTGGCAACCTACAGGCACTCAGCAGGTTAGAATAAACATTAGACAAATATTTTTTTTTAAATGTGCTTTAGATAGTGAATCTGTTGTGTTGACACCTCTACTGCAACAGCTTAAGATGTTGTAAAGATGTTTTACTGTTGCTACATAGCAGACGTTAGCATTAACAGCTTACTTAGCAGTCTATGAGAAACACTGTGAGTTCAGTAGCAAACTTCTTTCCTTTACTGGGCAAGAGCTATCTCTAGGGATGGAAAGAAACAGCAGTGTTTTGCTTCTAGTTCTAAAACCTCTTTTCTTCCACTAAAGTTAGCAAGCTAACCAGCTACTGCTTTCCAATAGCAAATCACTGTAGCGTCCAGACTGCCCTGAAGAAGTAGCACTACCCAGAGGGTGTATTCTAACCTCTTTAACCTCTTGCATTGTGAACGCAATGATGGCAGAAGCTCTTGGCAAACAACCATCACTGCCACTTGCTCCCAGCAAGAATCTGCATTCAGCGGCAGAGAAAACTGTGCATTTCTAAAACAAATAGCCCCTTTAATGTTGGGGTGTCTGACAATCATTCTACTGCTTTGGTCTAGACTGAAATATCTCAACAGCTACTGGACAGATTTCAAAAATGTAATGCAAATATTCATGTTGTCCAGCAGATGAAAACTAGAGACTATGGTGACCCCCTTGACTTTTCCACTGGCACCACCTACCTGATGGTCTGGCACACAATTTTATACATTTGTGGTTCAGACAATAAATCTGTCTGAGCTTGATGATACACTGTAGCACTACAATGAAGTTGATATTTGTGGTTTTGAGTGAAATGTCTCAGTAACCATTGGATTGCCATTAAATATGGTATAGGTATTCATGTTAGCATTGTCATTGAGAGCGTGTTAGCATTCTGACATTAGCATTTAGCTTAAAGCATGATTGTGCCTAAGTACAGCCTAACAGTCAGGATTTACAGCATGACTGTAAACTTTTGTTTTATTAGGGTCAGTCATATTCAAATAAAGGCTTGGTAAACATTTAAATAAGTATAATTAATAATAACTATATACTCATAATCCAGTATGATCTCTGTTTAAATTGTTCAGTGGAAGAACTGGGGTGCAGCTGTCAAAGAAATGACATGTCTTCTGATCTGTTTGAATGTGGGTATGACAGTGTTTTCTGCAAGATGGAGGCCCAGATCAGCTGTGAGGAGCGCTGTGCATTTTCACGCACAGAAAGAATGGTGGAGGCAGCTGTCTCTGATTCTCCACCTGATTTACCAATAACTGACATGCAGAGCGGGTTTCCACAATTGTTCTGCTCTGCTGGGCTGGGATTTAGTTTCGCACATTGCATCAGATGTCAGAAAAACAAGAGGGTCAGTGTTTATTGCAGGCATCAGACAAAAAAAAATCTGATTCAAGTCTCCCCTTGGGTGCCTTCATCCTCAACCTGAATCTCATCTTCCTCACTTCTCCTTTCCGCAGCCATCCCTCCATGTAATAGGCTACAGCGTTGCTGAGCATGACATATACAAAGTTAAGACATGCTTTTCTCTGGGATGACTCTCCTCAACGTTCACATCTGACTCACCTCAAGTTACATCTTAATTAGGGTTTAAAGTTAAAACCTCTGTGCTCTTTGCTTTCAACATACTGCTTAAGACTGATGGGCGATAGAGCTTCAACTGTGGCAGCCCTGAGACTGTGTAATAGAAAAACAGTCCCCCGAGTATCAGATCAGCCAATGGTTAAATTGCTCCTAAACCCTATTCTAATTCATTAGCGTTTCACAGTGTCTGGCATGTTCTTTTTTTCCCTGATGTACCTTTTTAAGCTTTTACCCAAATGAGTTTTAAACCTTATGTCTTAATTACTCTGTTGGCATTTGAAACCCTCTGGCTTTTCTTCCATGTATTGTAGTGCCTTAAAAATAGACATTTCCAAATTTTCAGTTTTGATGAATAAAAAGTCTGCAAATTGATTGGGACTATTTGTATGCATGTTGCTGTTCTGGAAGCATGCTTGCACCACAGTTTGTTCCATTTGAACAATTTTTTTTTTTACTGTGTGCTGGGAGAACTTTTTTTTCCCCCTGTGAACAAGCATGAAGTAATTTAAAGGATTTATCATAGGCAAGACATGCTGGGTGCAAAGGGAACATTTGTCCAGACGTGAGATTCAGGATATACAGTACCTCTCCATTCAGAGAAGACCAGAGGGTAAATGTACACATGGACAAGAAATATGGTCTTGCTCACTGGAGTTTGATAACACCCAGACAGAGGTTAAGTTTATCCACTATGTCGAGAGATAAAGATGCTGGTTTGGTTTTTCCATTTCTTCCAGGATATACCGAGTTCTTATCACTAAAGTGTGACATGGTGGAAAAACAGAAAGCCTAAACTTGTCACAGCAGTTCTCTAAAGGCAGTGTAGTTGTGCTTATATACTGCTGCTATACTCACACTGAGTTTGTAGTTTGAAATATAAAAATAATTGCAGATGCATGATATTTAAAGTTTTGCTGTATTTGTACATCCACCGACTTATTTACTAAACTCTGCCATCTTCCCAAGTGTCTGCAATCACTGAAGGTGATGAGCACAAATTACTTTAATTTAAATGTAAAGAAACATGTAAAATTTACATATATTTGCATAATATATTTTTAAAAATTCACCTCTATTTTCTCTACTGCAGGTTGGGCATTAAAAGCTTCCCTGTAAGATGCCAGCTGCCTCAGGTGAAAACAAATTCTTTTGTAAATGTCAAAGGCAAATCTGTTCATTTTAATCATCACCAATGGTTTTAGAAATGCACAGGAATTTATCATGAATAAAACACCCACTTATGCAGCAGCATATGATGATACATTTATTGATAAATGTATGATATCCAAATATCAAATCAGTGATTTGGACATATTTTTTACATAGGTTATGATGAAAACTTGAATCCATGAAATCCAACGAACCACTGCAGAAACTGTCTCCATAACCACAGCCACAGTTACTGTCTTGAGGTAGTAACAGCATATACTCCTTGACAGCAAGATTTATTATTTAACTTTTCATAGAAAATGAAATACTGTTACCTTAGCTTAATATTTGTACCTTGCATATGTGAGTGAAGTGAACTGAACACTTTCTGAATGGCCCACAAATTAAAAGTAAGAAAAAGAGGCAAAACAAAAACATCATGAAGCCTGGTGAAGGTCACAGGGAACTCAGAGAAGCTGCAGAGGGACCTTTATCAATTCACACCACGTTTTGAATGAAAAGCAACTTGAGCCATACCATCAATTCATGAGCCTCTCAACTGTCCAATTAGTCTTATCTGTGCTTTGCAAGAACAAAAATGTGTCATTTAATGGAAATGTGATAGAAATGCGTGAATGTAACTGTCCAAAGAATCAAGAACAGAATATATCACCTATTTAATACCTAATTATATAATAATTTCAAAGCTCTGCTTGTGTCAGTGCCTGTTTTATGGGGTGCCATGAATGATTGTACCCAAAATGACAAACGAAGATTTCAATTAAAGATGGCTTTCAAGAGTGAAAATTGTACTGATCTGTCTAACAGACACAGTATTACACAGGCAGTAGGTGTGTTATTTAATACTTAATGTCCCATCAAACTGCAGGAGAAAGCGTCATATGAATGGAACGCTGAGATGAATCAACCTCCTAATGGGCAGCAAAACAATTTAGAGAAGACAATTTATAAGGAGGGTTTTTTTAAGTTTGACTGATTTTCTTGTACTTTAATCTTAGAGCAAACCTTAAAAATCAAGATTATAACCATATATTTTACCTGCCAGCATAGCTGTATCAAGGCCCATCTGAACTATTACAAATATTCAGTCTGCTGTCAAGTAAAGGTGAACACTTTCCTGAGAGAGATGGCACTGTAACAGTAATAAAAAAGTGAGTGGGGTGAAGTGAGTGGAGGAGAATGAACACTTGCAAATAAGACAGTTTCTTTATCAGATGATAGACAAGTCTGAAATGCGTCCCCGGCAAATGTTTGCACAGCATTCCAGCTGTTGAATTCCAGACATCAAACAGTGTTATTACGTCTGCTGGCATCAAGGACACCTCTCGCTTGAAACAATCCTACACTCCTCCGCAGGCGAGTTGTTACTTCTCGGCAGGTGCCTGTTGCGATTGGAAGTGTATAAATCATAGAGCGGGAAGGCTGTCAGCCGTGATGACACTCCTCATAAACACTGCTGACCGCTGGCCATGGCATTGTACTTCTTCATCAGCTCTCGCCATCACAGACGAGTGCTGAGGGCGCCATCCGCATCCTCACTAGAGGGGAGCACCAAACTCTCTAGCTGACAGAAAACAGCTCTATACTCTGGAGTGCAAAGCTTTGAATTGTAGTGATGTTTCCTTGGCAAAATTTAGGCCCAAGTGCCCACGGCACTGAGGTAGAAAAACAAAATTTGATTGCAGCGAGTTTACATCACACTGTAGTGGCACAGGCTTTTATCAACATAAGCAAGCTGGACCACTATGATTGGATGTTTGGTTCACATTAATATTTTTCTCAAGGCTATTATATTAATGAATATGGAAGAAAAACACAGACTATATGTAGTTCCACACAGTAAATGCAGAGTGACGATAATTCAGCAAGACAGCAGCAATTTGATTTAATGGTTTTCAGAGATGTTCTGCAGCACTCTATGATGCAGTGACGGTTTACTCACATGCTCTGGGTTATTTTGTTTTAACAATAAACACAAGTGCATAGGTAGATAAAGTGTGGTAATAACAGCAACTGTAAAATGAGTGAAAACATCACAGATTCTCAAGAGAGATTTTCGGAGTACCTGTATCATCAGAAGCAGGTGCTGCTTTGAGTGAAGGAGTACAGTATTACCTGCTTCATCATCTTGCTGGTGTGTGGATTGCCAAATGTTTATTCTTAAGTTTAATTAGTTTTGACCACTAGCCGTGCTGAGTACTGGGTCTCTAGGGTTGGCAGTGTTGCTCAGTTGGTCCACCGGTTTTTGGTCCAAACTAAAAAAAAAAATGCAGAAATTTTGCTGAGACATTCATGGTCTCCAGAGGATGAGTCCTACTGACTTAATTAATTAACTGACTTTTCTTCTAGTGCCACCATTTTTTTTTCAATAAAATATCTCAACAACTATTGGATGAATTGCTATGTAGGTCCAATTTTACAAACTCAGGCATGCAATGCTGAGTAATGAAACCAAAATGTTATCCACAATTATACAGAAATCAAGTCCAGACCTGGCCCAATGTTTAATCCTGATAGTGGATTGAGGGCTCCAGATTTCCTAGCTTTTCCTGTAGTATCACCATTAGGTCAAAATTTCAGTTTGCCCAATACTTTGTTCATGAAACAAATACCTGCAAAACCAATAACATTCCATTCAGTGTCAGTTGCACTTTGTGTTAAATGCTAACCAGCAAATGTTAGCATGCTAACACCCTAAAATAAGATGGTGAACATGGTAAACATTACACCTTCTAAACGTCAGCATATTAACATTGTCACTGTGAGTAAGTTACCATGGTGATTGTGGTGTTAAGCTTGTGCACTTGTATAGCAGCCAGAGCACCCAAGGAAATATAGGACCCATTCAAATCTGAATATTTTTAGAGGTTTGAGTCCTATGTTGCCACTGTAACATTTCAAGAATGGACCAAGAGTCCTCAAATTCAATTCAATTCAATTCAATTTTATTTATATAGCGCCATATCACAACAACAGTCATCTCAAGGCACCTATGGATAAAAGTGCTGCTCTGAGTTCTACATAAAGTAGATACATATACCAACAAACAAATATTTTTTTTATTTTAGCCATAGGTTAGTAGTGAGACTCTATTTTCTCATTGAAAGCCACATTCTCTGATACTGGGGCTATGACATTCATTATTTTCATGTTTTCCTCTTTGCACCAACAGTTTGATTTCAAGTATATACTTTAATAACTTTCCATAAAATAAATGAGATGTGGATGGTGTTAGCAGTAGCTGCTTTTTCCTCAGGGTATCAGGGACAAAATGCTCGTGATTAATAATTCATATGATCTGTTTGATCCCCATCATCATAGAAATAGTTTCCTCCAGCTTAATCCCCATCAGTCCAAAAATTGCTGTCTCTGGAGGACAGTACACCTCGCCTCTCCTCTAATGTCTCTGTTGCTCTCACTACTTTGATATGTGCTGCATTTCTAAGACCATGTGTTGTTTGGTGGAGGGGGGAATATCATTTCATAGCAGACTTCAAGTAGCTGGATTAGATTTCAGCTGGCAGGGTTGTTAACAGAAGTACCCTTCTTGTGTTGGAGGCACAGGGAACTGACTGCAAAATGAACGCAGGCCTAACCAGGTTTCTGCACGACATTTATTCACTCTGGGGGAACATTTCATCCAGCGTACCTCAAGGACCCGGGACATAGTAGAGGGGTGAAGATGAAATGGACTGTAGAATGAAAAGTAAAGTTTCATTATGAGGTGTGAGCATCATATTGCAGCCCGCCTTTATGCCAGACACCGTTGTTCTTTTGAAATATTAGACCATACTGCTATTCCTGTCTCTGCTGTATTGGGAGAGAATCAATCTCTTTATCCTGTTGGAAAGATAGCTTCGTTATTTTATATTAATCAATTCAGTGCTATTTATTTATAGCCATTATGTACTGCAGGCATAACATGGTTCTGCTCATGCTATTGAAATGTGCCAAGCTTAATGTCCATGTTTCTCAGGCTTAATGGAAAGACATTACACAAAGGCAGCAATAGAGGATTAAAACAAATAGGTGCATTTATAAAACAGTCCAAACAAGGCCTGCAGCATATGGGTCATCTGGTGATAATTTCAGGCCCAGGTCTATAAAAGGCAGTGGAAATTATATGTCAGATTGGGTGATCTCAATTTTTAAACAGCAAAGTGTGACAATATTGATTTGTGTCCCATGCACTTAATCAAAGCTCAGAGGAATTGAGACTGTGTGGGAGCATGTTATAGCAGTGTATTCTATAGCCTATGTGAGTCTTTAAGGAAGACCAGTATATAGGGAGCTATGTGCTAATCAATGGCTGTTAATATCCTTGTGACTATGTAGTATAAAACTGCTTTATATCTTGACCTTTTTCTGAGCATGGATCTAATGCAGATTTTTGATTGTTAACCATAGTTCATGCAGATCACTCATAAATACCTTTTCTATTACTACAAATGTTCACTGCAAAATGAATTATACAGAACCACTAATCAGATGCAGTGAATACAATGAGAAACAACGAATGAAAGAGTTGTATCTGAAACCAAATCTTTTATTTTGAACATTCAAACACTGATATTCAAGTAAGTAAAATGTCAAACAGAATCTAATCTCTTTATAAAGAACATAATACACACAAAAAAAACCTGCATATGCTGTGTGAGGGCAGAGCTGCTGAACAAGGCTTTCCATGTATTCCCAGTGTCATCACTCACTGCTACAACATTAAACAACAACATTAAAACACCCTGAACCCTCTTATTAATGTCAAGACCTTTACTAATGAGAAAGCATGAAATTATAAAACAGTTGTGAGCACAGTTATTGTGCAGGCTTTTTATACTGCCGTCAGTGCTGTGAAGCATTGAATACCCTGACCTCTAATGCTCTGAAGAAGTTGAATAGTTTGATAGGAAACATAACAGGCTTTTGTGTCTTATCTAAGATAAGTGGTGCCTGAATGTGTGTACCTCATGTGGTAAAATCAAATTATTCATCTGTGAGATAAGGAATGATATATAGCAGTACAGCTGGTCTATACATAGTTACTGTTTGATTTATTGATATGTAGTATTCACAATATTATACACATTTTCTGTTGAGAGGGGTGACTCGGTCTTTTTAAGAAATACAGTAGTTCCACAATTCTGCAAAGAATTTCTGAGCAGAGTGAATAATAGAATATATAAGAGTAATTTCCCTCTTACTTAATATATGTAAATGCAACACTTAGACTGAAACGTAGTCTGATTGAATAGCTTATCCTTCATAAAATGACTCAACCAACAGCCACCTACACATCCAGTTGAGAGCAAGCATAAGCCTGTGTCACTAATGGGGGAAAAATATCCCCTGATGGTGTAATCTAGGTCAAACAGAAATGACTTCCAAGTGGTTGTTTGCCTGAATGAAGTTATAGTTCTGATTTTAATGCCATGAGAACACCACGGAGTAAAGACAGTGTCTCTCTATTTCAGGCAAGATTAATACCAGAGTTCCCCGAGCAGTCAAGCTGATTGGGGATTTTCTATACTTTAAGCTCAGGCATATGCAATTTCATATAGTGAGAATAAAGACTGCACAGTAGGTACTGTATAAATAAATCTGTGCAGATTTGCAGGAACTTCAAGGTATTTAAATAAGTAAAGTGCTTTTGAGAGTTAAAATCCCATGTATATGAAGTCAGTCCCGCTCCACATATACATTGCATTAGCAGGCAGGCAGCCGTGTTGGTATTCCTATGGCTACAGTGTCAAGCTGTGAAGGCACCTGATCCTCTGTGTATGGATTCTGCAGGGACTGGATGCAGTTGAGCAGCAGAGAGGAGCTGACATGCACCTTTATCACATGGCTTAAGGAGACTGAGGCTGAGGAGAAGACAGGGCTGGTGATGAATGGGCTGCAGGCCTTGCCTCCTGTCTTCCTTTGACAGAGCTGCTGTAATCTGTTACAGAGCCACCGTTGCCTCTATTAACTTCTGACACATGCACACCTGCACACTCACTACCACTGACCTTCCACTCCTCCGCATTCAATTCCATCCATTCTGTACTCTGAGGCGAGGGAACAACACAGAGCGAAGCAAAATATTTGAATGTATTTACTCTAGGTGCTCTTTTCAAGCTGATGTTAGTCACAAGCACAGAATCAGTTTTTTCTCTCAAGAAAAAACGATTCTATTGTTTTTTTTGTCAAAAATGCACTTTCACTGTACTTGGAAATCTCAGAAACTTAAATCAGCTTTTGAATCAACAAGTTGATTAAACCGCAGGGTTAAAGACTTGACTCATCCAAGCACTACAAGATGTCTATTTCCACAATCAAGGTTATACTATAAACTCAGGGGAGCTTTCCATTGTTTTTCTGTTTTCTGCCCCTTATTTTTGGTGTCAAGGAAACCAAAATTATTGTTCTATCAACATCTCTGTGAGCAAATACATCACCATCTAAAGTAAAATCAGAGACTGTAATGACTGTAGTGGTACTGATGAAAGCAACATTAAAGGATAATTCTGATATTTTTCAACCGGGTGGCTCTATAGGTCATGATAACTTTGTATTCACCACCTCTGCTGTAAAGATATGAGGAAATGAGGACTACAAAAAGAAAGTACACACAGATTATAACCACTAAGAATGGACTGATAAAAAGAGCATCAGGAAGTCCTGTTTACTGTGCCTTTGACAATGAAGCCAAAACATCATCTCTTAGTGAATTATCTATTACTAGTCTTATCTAAAAATACAATTAAGATGTATGGAAAAGACTGGAATTTACTTCTTTCAGTCATAAATTAAACTATCAAATTTCAGATCTTAAAAACACTTGAGAACATCATTGCTTGTTGTTTTATATGAACACAATACAGCACTTTTAATGTTTGTTGGCTAGAATAGGACAGACAGTATACATTAGACATTCAAAGTATGAACCACTCACTGTCTATTTTTGCTCTTTTAATCTTTCCTTTTCTGTTAGTAAGCCAAGTGTGTAGCTACCTTACAATAAGTGGAGAAGAGGATTAAAATCTGATAGCAGTCGACACTCAGCGGCCTTTAAGTACCTTATCTGCCGTCTTAATGGGATTGAGAGCATATCCATTACTCATATAGAACTGCAAAAGGGTCAAGGAGACAACTATCAGAAAGATCTGTGTAATGAATCTACAGAAACCACAAAATTATTTTGCTGTGGTCCACTTTTTTAAAATTCACCTCACTGCTTTAACTTTAAGACACAAAGTGAAGCTGATTTATTATAATACACATTCAGGTAATATTATGTCTGTCTAAATCTATCTATTCTTTAATCACTTGAAAAGTACTGACATATTTATATACTACTTTCATACTACTACATACTCCGCTCCGGGTGGATTTATACAGTGTAGTTTACCTTAACATAACCTATATAATGACATGTTTAGAATGTTGTAAGATAAGATAAGATAATCCTTTATTAGTCCCACAGCAGGGAAATTTACACATACACCCTTTGATGGCTTGTAATGAAAGTAAATTATAAAACGATGCCTGTGGCTAGGGGGTAAAAAATGGCAATGACACTGTAATTTAGGAGTACAAAACAGCATTTGATTGTTAGGCTGCTGGACAGAGAAGAAGTCATACCATTTAATCGCTGCATAAACTTTTTCAATAGATTGAGCTACAACGTTGCCCCCATAATTACGCTACTGAAGTACACAGAAACTGCTTATCTGCTTGTCTACCAGGTCAACCTAATCCCCAAAGCCTACACTGGAAGTCAATCACAGTGAGCAGGTGCAGCAGCTGCAGGTTACAGAGGCTACTCCCTGCATTTATTTACAGAGGCAGACATAATTAACCTGAATATGAACTAGGGTTATTGAACCCATTCGGTTTCAGACAACACTGAGATGAGCTCAGGCTTCTCAGTGAACTGATTGGCTGATAGAAATCTGTCACAACATTTAATCCAAAATGGATGGAAATATTGACACACTGAGCCCCATGCTGGCCTCCCAGAGTTAACCATATGATAGAATTCATTATGTTTTTTTTTTTGTGGAAATTCATTTAATAGAAAACATTATGTAACTGAATTTTATTGGGATGATAAACATAATGTAGTTAAAGATAATTAAGTATATTTTAGTTTACAAGGTCTTAACACTGCACATTGCTTGTACATTTCTTTTGTAACTTCTGAAAGAAGAAAAAACACACTCCTCTTACCAATGAAAAGTTGAAGTTATAAGTGATGAAGCACACCGTTGCTCAATCCATTAATACACTGAAGGGTTTTGCTTCTACAGTCTTACCTGTTCTGGTATAACCATTAGCTTACGGTGGCTAATGTTAGCTAACATTAACAAACTTAAATATTGCTGTATAATGGGCATTAATGAGTCAGTTCTACTTGTGCTACACTTGCACTGTTTTCACATTCACCATTATTTTGCAAAAGCCACCGCTAGCCATGGAGGCCATTGTTAAGCCAAAGTGACACAGATTAACTTTAAAGTACCCAAGTAAAGTATGTAACAGCCACAGGCCTAAGGGCAGTATCTGTTTTGGCCTTTCTCTGCTCTGCCTGTGCTTTCCTATTTCAGATTCCTCTGATTGCCTGATCCCTCCTACCTCATTGAGGGATTGGTTTCACCTGCTTGGGGCTGTTAAAAGCTGGGTGAATCTAAGATGGTGCTTTCTCTCTCTCTCTCCCTCCTAGAAGGCTGGTGCCTTTCAAGCATCACTCTTGGTTTTGGTCGGCTTTGTTTTGGTTTTGATTCTTTTGAGCCTTGGTTCCTGTTTCACACAGTTTATGTTAGCATATGCAACTTCACAGCACCCAACACCCTCACCTTTCTGACTTAACATGTTACTTTATGAAGGCTAACTTAAGATAAGCAACCTGTTTGTTTATTTAAGCTTTTATTGTGTCGACCTCCCTATTTCATTGTGCTCTCAAATGAGCTGAGCATAACAAGTGCTAAAGCTGTTCCTTGTTTTTTTTTCCCCTGTTGTCTGGAAACTAAGTAATTGCATTAAAGTGTACCCAGTGTCAAACTGGTGGCTGCATGTTAGTGGACTACTTGAGCTCCAATAAAACATTATTTCTCCCTTCTCAGCGTGTTCAGCAAATATCATACTTACCTTAGCAATGAAGGATTATTACTGCTCTCACTTTCAGTTCTACCTCCAAAATAAAGGTCTAGATAATCTGTTGGCATCTTTACAACCTGTATGACTTACGTACTATGCTTTTTAGCTATGTTGCTGTGTTGTCAGCAATTAACAGTGAGTGCATGAGTGACATGATGACCGAAGCTATGGTATTAAGACTCAAGTTGTAATAAAAGGGAATTATCCAACAAAGCTTTTGTAGCTTTACTCATTCTTTGTTCTCATCTACAGTATGCTGGGAATTTGATACAATTCAGCCACAGTATATTGATTCCACTATACTTTGCTGCTGGTGAACATGGAGAGAAAGCTCTTCTAAATCACTGTTGTAAATGAGGAAAACACAAACAAAAATGACAAAATTTTTTACTCAGTTGACAGAAATAGATAGATGAGACTGTAACACTCATTGTTTCTCTTGGGCGCTGGAAATGTACACATAAAGATGACGGACGTGTCTATCCCACAGTGTTTCGGCCACTGGCCACATGGAGACACTGATAAAGACTGTGAAATCAATAGGCCACCCAGTGCTTTATGATCTTTGTGCAGCAGGAGTGCTTATGCAGCATCTGGCCTCTGACCCTCAAGTGAATTTTCAACACTTGCTTTCTTTTACTGTCTTTTATGTACTCGACAAACCCTGAAGGCCTAACATCACTAGACATCAGAGGTCACTAAGTATCATTCACTTTTAATTTATTTATTTTTTCACCTCAACCAATTGAATCCAATCACAAGTGTAGAGAAGTCTGGATCCGCCCCTAAGGGAGCGGTGCTCAAGAACCCATAACAACCCTGGCATCCTACAATGAATTGTTGCCTCTAACAATGTTGCACGCTTCCTGGCTGTAGCAACAAAGGTGAGAGTTCATTTGTTTTCATGAGGTGTGTCCAGAAGAGGAGGAAGACAAATTGCAGAGCCGTGTGGCGTTGCTATTTGGCTGAATGCCTCATCCTGCTGAAGCCTCCCCAGAGTGTCCTGCTGCTGGCGTCAGGTTCCACGAGGGGAGGGCCGAGGGGGTATCAGCTCCTGCCCACACAATCAAAATATAACATGCAGCATGCCTTTCACTGGCTGGCTCAAGTAACCTGGTAATCCAACACTCAATGTTGCACAGATCATTAAGGTCATGCTCTGATCTTCGAGACGCAACAAACAATTGGTCTTGGCAGTATGATATGGCTATGTTTCATGGTGACGGATTTAGCTGTGCAGCATTTGACAGGACGGACAAACTTTGAGTCTAGACAGGACTGTAAATCTTCGGCTCGGTCCCTCATATAAATCTTTCATGCTCTGGCTTCTCTGATGCTTTTGAGAACGTGTCTTTTTATTTAGGTTGACCCCTCATTTGTAGCTTGCGTTGACTTGCCTGATTGGCTCCCCACTTCTTCCTTAGAAACATGCAGTTAATTGGCTTTGCTTTGCACTACAGCCCGCACTGTGATTTACAGCATGTGGTTAGATGTTTTATGAAACCGTCCTTATACAGCACATTAATGCGTGGATGGATATGTCATGTGTAACCACATAGGAGCGTCTGCAGGATAAGGGCATGATGCAATATTCTCCATGCTTTGTGTTCTCTTGAAGCAGCAGCAAATGTTTTTTTTTTTTTTTCTCTTGTCAGATGAAGGCCTAGACTTTTATGGAAATGAGGAACCCAGCCACAGGGTGTACATGTTGAATGAGGCACTAGGATAGAGTCAATCTATATTGGCTGTTCATCATCTTTTTTTTCCCTGCCCCGTTTTAAGTTCCAATTTGAACTTTCTTCAGCTCTGCCTTTCATCTCTCCTGGAGTTGCTGCAATTTACACTTTGTCTTTCAATTCATTCCTGTCTGATGTAGTGCTTGGTTATCAGTTCACCTCATGCCTTCCCTCAGTCAGGCTTCTAAAAGGTTGTGGGATGAATCACGCGGGGCATTCACTCCAGTGAATATGAGGCAAACCCTCTTTTTTTTTTTCTACCACCCAGCAAAACACCCTCCTCTTTATTTAATGTCTGTGCACACGTTCCATTTCATCTCAGACTGGGAGCAAGGGAGAATTTTCCCTCTGTTGACATCATAAATCTGAACTAGATTAAAAGTACTACTACACTGTTGGGGAAGCTCTGTGTTCTCATCTGTCACCTGTGGAGGAGTTAACATTTGAAACAAAAAAAAAAAGAAAGAAGCAGAACATATCTTACGTGTGTATGCCTGTTCAACTACTGCCATCTGCAGTACGTTACAGTCACAGCCTCTCCTTTCCACTATTCATGTGCAGCTCCAGGAAATGTGCAGTGGCCCAGTGATCAGCGTCTATTGTATGCAGAACCAGCAAGCATGAAATATAGAGCAGCCCAAACTAAGCAGACCTCAGGCATAGTCTGCAGAGAAATACCTACCTATAGCTACAACAAACATTTAGCAGTCGTGACTTTGTCTAGAAGAGGACGCTGGAACACAAACAGTCCTTATTATGTCTATTTACTGTGTCAGGCCAGTGTAATTTGCTAGTGTGAACAGAATGAGAAGAGACATGACCTGTAATGGTTTAAGAAGGGCGACTCATTGGGCATCAACTCTGCTGCTTTACACCTGCTAAAATCCCAAGAGCAAATACCGAGCAGGAGGGGACTAAAGATGTTTATTCAGGGGGGGGGAAATTCAAAAACGCATGTGGCAAATGACACCAGCACATCCTCCTCTCTCTTTTTTTTTCAAACTTTTTTTTTTTCAAGAAATGTCTTTTTTTCATAAATCAGGATCTAAAGGAGAAGACAATATAAATTTTCAATTTATATTCTGTCTGTCACAGAAATGGGACCACAGTGGCAATGCTGTGAGGACGCATGAATCAGAATATCTGGCTGTATAAAACCAAAAGTGTCTAAAAATATTCATTGTGTTTGCCTGTGCATGTGTCTGTGTCTCTCTAAATGGAGCGCTAACTAATGAGCAAATTCTCTGCTCATTGCCCAATCTCCCACTTAAAATTCCAAATATTTAGTGACCTTGATGCCTCGGCTTGATGCTGTTAATACTATAGTAAAACCCTTAACCTTGTTGCTCTCAGACTATGAATGAGTTCAGAAAACAAATAGCTTTTTCAGGAGGATTAAAGGTCATTAAAATACTTAATAGTCATGCGCCTTTGAGTATCACTTGAAATCAGTTCTGCTGTAAAGTATGTAAGCCTGTGTGGATTTAATCTCTGTATGTGTACACGCTCGGGTTGAAAGAGCAGGTCAGCATGACCACAATCCCATCTAAGTCTGATAAATCTGTGGAGCAGCTCGCTGTCTGACTCCAGCGCGACATTTCTGGCACCTGTTTTTGTTGGGATTTAAACGCTCTAGCCTGGATGTGCTCCCTTATCCCCCAATCCCAGACTGCACACACAGCACACTGACCTCTGACCCGCCATACACGTCGTACATGTGCTTTCTGACATCTTCGCATTTCACACCTGTTTAAATCTGAAAATAAAAATGCCACTTGTACTCGGCGAGGTGAACAGTCAGATGTGTGTGGTGGATTGCAAAGATAAGATCTATGTTATTCATTGGCTGTGGAGGCCTGTCAACACTGGAATAACCTACATATTTCTAACATCTGCACGACTTGATAGAGAGAGGAGGTGCAGAGGGGATAAATAAAGAAAAAAGGAAATAATAAAATGAATTGTGAGCGTGATATTTTTTGGCCTCAGATATTCCTTTACCCTCAAATTTCTAAACATACAGTGTATAATTTATGCAGTGCATCAGAGAACCAAAACAATGATTACACAGTGCTTGTGCAGATAGGCATCAGTTTGAACTTTGCTCCTTGCCAAGTTTTTCTGGCCTCCAGATATAATCAAATTCCCCAACTCATGCCAGCCCTTACAGATTGAATGAACAAGCACCTGCTGTGCCAGTCTGGGAAGGGGACAGAGCCTGGCAGCTTGTAGATTAAATAAAGCTGTCTAGTCTGTGCCAAGGTAATGGCTTCTCAAACCAGAGTTAAATGTGATACTGATTCCGTGTCAGTGTTGCTTTGTTAGATAAGTCTGTCTGGGGTATTGAAGGAGGAGAGCATTGCATGCGTTGCATTTAAGGCTCCAGCTGAGATCATCTCAATTCTGGGACCACAGGGGCCCCAAAAATGTTCCCTTAGTTTCAATTGTGCACCGCAGCACCAGCAGAAAGGTGGATAGCATAACCTAATGAATAGGAAAGAAGGAGAAAATGTACTTTTTGCTTCACACAATCAGAAAGTCTCACAGTACCTTACATGATAGCATTTTAAATACTCTAGTTTATTCATAACCACTGCTATACGTACAGTCAGTGCTTTGGCTGGGTTCTAGTGTGGTCATGTGAAAACAGTTGCTTATTTTTAGGGGTTCTTAATTTAGCAATACTCAGTTTCAGTCTTATTGGTATTAAATATAAATTTAGATTTAGACAGAAACAAAAAGTCCCAGGAAGGTTGTTTATATTTAGACCTGTGCCATGCAGGTATTAGGTTTTGGCATCTTGTCAGAAATACAGTAACACCTTGTCTTCAGTGTTCCGATCCTGATGGGCGCAGGTTTTTGTCTTTTTGGAAAAACTGGGAGAAACGGGGTGTTCACTGCATCCCACGCATCCACTCTATAAAAAGCTCCCACCCTTATTATTAAAATTTAACATGGGTTTATGCTTCTTATGTGTGGCCTGTTCCAGTAAGATGGCAAATGGGCTGGGAACGTCTGTTTTTTGTCACAGCTCACGTGAAAACATCAAATGCAGTGTGCATATTTATGCACTTACAGCTACAGAGGTTCTAGTCATGCATTCATGTATGAATATTGTGATATGATACATCTATTTTAAATCTGACACCGAGATGTGTGTCACACTGAAATATGATTATTTTCAGCAGAAAGTGGGTTTAATGTATTTGGTATTTTGTCTAAGAATCTTAAGAACATCCAGTGTATTCAGGTGACAGTTTCAATACCTTATTCTTACTATTAAATCATTAATATGTTAAATAGATTCCAGTCATTAGGCAACCATGGGAAAAAATGAATAGTAAAATAGTGTCACAGCCTGTCAGACATTTTGCAGGAATGTCAGTCTTTGCTATTAGAAGTAGGAAAATATCACAAAATATCACTGGGTCATAACTGACACACTTTGGTCAATATACTGTTGCATCAGCACAGTGCTGAGTAAACTTTACCCAGTACACCTGGATAGAAAGCCATCTAACCTGTAACTGTTGACCAAACTAAAATATGGTATGTTTGCAAACAGTTATTATTCACTCTCGCCTACTGATTGTTAATAATATGTGTATCCTTTGCAGCTGTGATTGACATGTGCACACTATAGTAATAATAATGATAGATTTGCTTGTTGTGTCTAACACCATGTTTAAATAATCTGAATTTAGTTTGGAGTAAATAATCCAACAAGAATATGAAAAAAATACTGACCTGAGTACATTGTGGCCTTTGTTGTTACTGAACCTTATAAAATATGCAGTTCATGGGAATTGTCAAAATATTTCTGAATAGTGTGATGAAAATAATATGCAGCAGAAGAAGTACAATAACTGAGGAGGAACTGCAGGTCCAGGACAGATGACAAACACTTTGAAATACAATGAGTGATAATGTCACACAGACCCGCACCTTCATGTATTCTGGGTTACATCTTGATGAGGCCATTCACTCTGTCAAAAACACAACCATTTTCTTTTTTCTTAAATCAATTTCAGTTGAGATAATGCAATTTCTTATTTCATGACCACACACTGGTGGTTGCCATGACAAAGAATCAATCCTAAACTGTAACAAATGGCTTCAATTCATAGAGGGAAATGGTTCCCATTTGTCCCCAGCTGGTCAATACACATTTGAGGTCCAGTGGAGAGCTCTTTAATGAATGTGTGCTGGCTTGTTTACCCTAGGAGACAGAGACATAATTTCTGACTGCATGTCTCTGGCCACATTTCGCCTGAGCTTCATGGCATGATTGCCGCAAAGCCGGTTTTCTACAAAATGTTCTGGGCTGATGGGGCCTTTCTCTTTGGCACGCTGTATCACATTCACCACCAGGGTAAGGGATGGAGATAATCACAGCAGCTTTGTATGCTTTATTCGCCTCTCCATTTTTAAAGGGCAGCGCTTAAGTTGCCTCACTGCGAAGACATGCACACAATCTGCAATACTGAAAATAGATGGAACGCTGTAGAGCTTGACCTATACTGTACGTTTCTCCTGTTGTGATAAAAGGACATAAAGCTCTCTTCGCATATAAACCAGTTAAGTGCTGAGAATGGGTTCAAGGGCAGGAGCGAATTCATAATCAATAACTGCTAAAGATCCTAATTTAGCACATTATTCATGTTGACTACTTTGCTCCATGGTTATTGATCGATGGACAATGTCATTGAGATGACAAAGACAAATAGGTGAAATAAGAGGACTTATTAAAAGATGACAGAACCACTGCTAGTCACCGGAGTCCAGATGGAAAATCATCCTGCAACTCAATGAAGTGGGCCCATAAAATAACATCTCATATTACATGTTTTTTATCCATATTGTTTTTGTTTTGTTTCCCTCATTATTTATTCACATAGACTCACTGCAGGGACGTCTCAGTTAATATTATCGATCTATGATGTCGAGGGTTGGTCATCTTGGCCCTCACACTACTGTTGTCAATAAACATCCATTTACAGCAGCATCCAACAAATGGGGATGGAATTCAATTTGCCAGCATTCATTCAAAACTATTTTGTTCTATGGTCTCACTGACATCTACCATCAAGCAAAACCAATGTGGTGGAACCCACAGACGGGCTGCAGGCTGACAGCGAATGCTCCCCCCCATTACTGCAGGAACAGATCAATCCACAGCCACTATGGAGGGCGTGCAGACAATTGACTATAAATATGTATGTTTTTAGGGAAACTACTGCCTGGTGGACATTTGTGTAGGTCTGTTGTCCAACACAACACATGGTAAACAGACACTATTTTGTCACTAAACAGGGTGCATCTATAACAACTGGGAATATGCTTCTGTTGGAGCTATGGGTGTGGTGGGAATCTGTGCATGGCAGGAAGTGGAAATTGTAGAGGCCTTCTCTGTAATCTGAATCCATTTTCTACTATACCACAGGTGCAGTTAGCCAGAAACTAATGGTTAGCCCATTACAGTTCAGTCCTTTAATCCCAATAGGCTGAAATATGTTTAAAGGAGCAGACGATATTTGATTGTTTTTAGATGTCTTTATTCCTTTAAAGCCAACCCACTCTCACTATCACAGCAGTTTGAGAAATAGTCACAAAATGTAATCTATTGATCCACATGTATGGTCACGAATATACACAGTATTTCAGCTGGAAACATATTTCTTTAATGAATGAAGCACTACTGTCTTTTATGGCAGCTGAGTCGTGATGGGGTAGTTTGGCTGGATGACAGACAGACACACACCAGAGACCAGGTTTTGCTTCCAGAGTCCCATCGGTGGTTAGCTTTTGGCTAAAGAGGTACATTGGTCAAGGTTACTAGAAGGTCATGGTTTTGGTTAAATCTGACAAAAATGATGTCTGTGCTCACTGTGAACTTTTTCTTTATTAAATCAGCCCACAGTCTTTCACTGACAGCAAAGCACTTTGGTTAACACATTACGATCGCTTATGTGACAAGACAATAAATCCAATAGTCAATCAACAGAAAATTAATCAGAAACAACTTTTACAATTAAGTAATTGTTAATTATCAAAAGGCCCACACAGACACTGACAGAGTAATTTGCATGTCCTCATCTGCCAAATTATTTTCTTTTTAATTCTGCTGATATGTTTGAGCTTATTTTTTATATCTTAACCTAAAATATTAGTATTCCTGTTATAAAACAAATCATACAGCTGCAAACCGTAATATGTAAGGCTAGAATTCGTTTTTTTCTTTCTTGCATGCTGATACAGTGTTTTAAACAATGGTTATGAATATTTATGTATTCATTCATTTGGTCAAACACTTGCCCCAGGCCTAAAGGTACTTCTTTTGAAAAAACAATCAAACAGACATGCACCACTGCCACTCAGCCTTAGCATCAGTAAAATGCTTTTGATTTATTATTCTGATGCATCTCTGTCAGCCACCTCATGGTGATTGCAGTCACTTGTGTATCCACATATAAAACAGCTTGCGAACACAATGCCTCTGCTAATTCCTCAGTCTGGTATCTGTGTGATTACCATCTCCACTCTCATACAGCCTGAAGATGAAGATGTAATATATTGACCTGTCTATGGGTGGCACTGCATCTACATCAACAGCAGCGGAAACGTCCCTGGTTGCACACCAGTGACAGTAAATTCTGACCTTACACAACACACACAACCATACTTACAAGTAGAGAACTTTCTCTGCTGCACATTGTGATGCTTACCATCACGCCTGTTCGTTAGAAAGTGTGTTGTATGGTAGCTAATTAAAATCCATCAAACACTCCATTAAGCCACTTTGCATCCAATAATTTAAATGTCTAATGGCTCAAAGCATGGTTAATGTCTAGTCTACCATAATTTTTCATTAGCATCTAAGGCTTTCGGGCAGCAGAGACATGTCCTTCCCTGTGTTCAAGATCCACTGATGCCCCAGTGATGTATTACCGGGCAAAGACCCTGAACTCAGACCAGCTTCTCTGTATTTTTTCTTTCCCGGGGGGGGGGGGGGGGTAGTGAAAAAAGAAAACTGTCCTGCCACTGAGACACAATTATCACATCTTTATTAAGCTCCTTACGAGAATAGCTTCACACTGCTATGACACAATGTTACTGTATGTGAAGAAAAATATATAGCTCAAGGTCAGAAAGCTGTAGCTGTCAAATAGCAACATCAATACTGTTACATTAGTTTGTCCTTAATATACACACTGACTGTGATATATCAGAGTAGGTCATTCTAGCAGTACTTTTTTATTATCTAATCATGTATTCAGCTTGAATGTCTGCATCTTTTATGGACTATATGTTAATGTACTGTAGTTTGCAGCGCTGTAGCAAGAACTCCTGCTGGTCCGATACGCAAGGATCTCACAAACTTATGGCTCACTAAAGTAAACAGCAATCTAATATGCTGATGTCTGGCAGGGTATCTGAGTATTTATTTATATTGGCATCTGTATGAAGGAATGTGAGGACCTGGGATGTGGTTGCAGGGGTTATTTCGAGCTCAGCTCGCTCTGATCGGTGAATTGATTAGACGTGAATGAACCCCCTGCAGAGGTCATTGAAATCAACACAAGGACAATTGAGCTCCCACTTCCAGCCCATCACTCTCACCCAAGTTTCTAACAATAGACCACACACAGTATGGGACATTAGTATATCTCAAAGAAATAAAAATCTATGTAAAAGCCACACGCAACCAAATCACGTGTGGGAAGAAATTGACTGTATGCGTGTGTGTGTGTGTGACCATTCATTTGATACATTAGAAGCCAAATATACACAGCAAGTATAAAACAAAAAAAGAAAAAAGAAAAATAGTATCCCTTTGATAAAAAGGAAACAAAGTATTCAAAAGTACACAAAACTGACAAAAATAAAATAGACTGTATGTTTTTCAAGAGGTAAAGGTTCAATGATATTTTCAATTATAAAAGATGTCAATTTCATTTCCTCTCATTTTGTCTCTGTGGCAAACACATAGTTGAATTAATGTTTGTCACATCTTTCATCTCAGCTTCAGTCCACTGAGAAGTGATCAAACATTTAAGTTTCATTTCTTACAAAGTCAGATAAACCACACCCCTGTGATCCAGTGGCCTCACCAGAATTAATTTTGTTCATAATGACATCTGTTCTCCATTTCTGACTTTTATCATTAGATATCTGTGATGATTCCTAATTATAACTCAATAAGCATCACACGATTTTTGCAGACATGTATGCATTTCAGTGGCCTAATTGACAAAATAGCCCCCTAATACAGATGAATGTCTTTTTCCAACTGAAACCAATATATTCACTAATTTTATTCAAATGAAATTCTGTGTTTGGCAGAGGACAGTTCTCCACCCACAGGAAATGATGAATCAAGATTTAAGTCTCTTTCCACACAGTAAGTGAGTTCCCTGCTAACAGAGAGCTCCACTCACCAACAAAATGTATTCTCAAAAGAGAGAAATATGACATAGCTGCAAGCAACAAATGGAGGGGGTCGGTCCCAAATCTTCACAGATGAAAGTTTTTCAGTCGGGGTGGAATATGCATTCAGTCGCACTTACAGACCCAGCTGCCAACTCTGTGATAACACTGAAGTGAAGGCAAAGTAAGTACAATGCCTATGCCAGGAATCAAATTCAGACTCTCTTAGTGGGAAGAAATACTATTAATCAATGAGCAACAGTATCATGCCGCCCTCTAAACTTTTTACAACCAGTGCTTGTTCCAAAAGTATGTGGAGCTGATCTGATAAAACTTGAATCATGAAAATCAAAAAGTAGGACATATTTTTGACATTTGTGGCTCATCATGCTGTTCAGTTTTTTTTACTATTTGTACATGTTAAAATATGGCCACTTAATGTAGTTCTTACAGTATATGACAGTTTTTCTGACTATCACAGCCTATAGTTTTAAATGTTACCCATGGTTTTCCAAGTTTAAAATATCACCATAACTGATGTAACCTACATACTTTTAGACCCACAGTTGCAGTCTTTTGGTTTATGTGAGCATGTCAATTTACGATTTAAATCAACATGGTTTACTATTGTTTATATTGTATACTGCAGGCTGTCAATTGTGTGACAGCACAATTATGTGCTTGTAAAAGATTCTGAAATCTGCCCTTCACATTCATTCAAACTATGCTGCAAAAGCTAAATTTAAAAAATGCCCTGAGACTGGGAGAGAAAATAATTAAAATCAGATCATTGAGGTCCGCATCCTGTTTTGTATTGTTTCATATCAGGAGATGCACACAGTGTGCACTTAAAATGAGATGTGAGATTGGTGTGGTCTATTTCTAGCCTCTTTGGAAATGGCCAATCAGTGTAATATTTGTAAGGTTGGTAGGTGATATCTTACCATCAATATAAAATCAATTGTTTGTACAACCTGACAGTCAATATATAGATAAAAAAGGATGAGAAGTATTGCCCATTTTCAGTGCTCAATTTATTTAACAGGATGATTTAGAGAGAAATTCAGAGTTTGCCCACCAAGGGGCTCCCTTCTCAAATGCAGATATGACTATGCAAAGCAGGCTCACTCCTTTGGAGTATGTGCAGTCACCATGTGCTCTATGTTTACAGGAAAACCATGATCATTACTGTGGGAGTGGTAGGTCTGACAGATAAGTTATATATAGCTGCAAAAGTTTTGGTTTGAAGGTTTGAGAGTTTGAGAGTCACATCAGTACAAGAATAGTGCAGTGTAATGAGTGGACTAAATTTTATATTTACAGGGTGAGAGGAATGTTTAATTTCTAAATTGATATATGACATATTTGTTGTCCTAAATAGGTAAAATGGTTTCTGTTTTTCCATCACACTCATACAAAAACAGCACTTTTAAATAACCAAATGGGTGTTATTTATGATAAAAGCGTATTTATTACTTATGGACTCTAAAGAAAAGTTAGAACTCTGGCTCTTTAACCGGATCCACACCAACATCTAATGGGTCCTTCTCTGGCCCATGCCCCATCCCTTCACCAAGTTTGGTGCGTAATCCTGCTGACAAACAAACAAAAACTTAACCCTCTCGGCAGAGGTAAAAATGAAAATATTATATTGTGAAAATTTAAAAGAGTTTAAAAACTTAACTATTGTTACATCTACCCCCCCTCCTGGTTATCATGTGAAAAAGAATCTTGACTCATGATGTCTTCTTCCCTCAGGTGTATCTGGTTTGGGCTGATTGAGATGAATCTATAAAGAAGGGGCAGGGAAACTGGCGTTCATGCTCTCATTTCCCTGTCAGCTACTGCAGTTGCAGTTTCTGTTTGTGCCTGAGTTCCCTTTTGTTGTTTTCTGATGGGTCCGGTAGTCCTGTTTTTCACGGTTTTATTTCAGTTAGGTTAGATTTGATTTTGGTTTTGGGTAGAGGGAGGACACCAGATCCGACGACCCTTTGTGGGTTGGTCTGAGTGGCTTCCCTGCTTTTGTTCATTTTGGCCGGCCCATCAGCCTTTTGTTGTTTGAATGTTCTTGCTGCAACTGCCTGACTCTCTGTTACATTGGACCTCTTTTGTAGAGAGCCTTTCTGGGGCAGTTGTAACACTACTATTTGTCTTCTTTAAGTACCTGTATACCAAACCTCATTTGGTTTTGGAACTTTATTTGAGCACAGAGAGCTGAATTTGGGGGGGCACTTGCTCTATAAAACTTACAACATACAACAGTGCATGTTGTTAGTCAAGTCATATCAGCATATGCAAGCACCAAATCCAATGCAAAGTCACGTGGATAATATTCCATGTGTTTGTGCACTGGAGTGATGAAATCCAATTGTACAAACAGCCAAAACAGCCAACACAATATGAAAAAAAAAGAAAAAAAAAAGTTTTGCATGGGACCCACGTCCACTGCTGACCTTTCTTGATTGAGTGTAATAGCATACAGAGCAAATGCAAAAAGGTCACTGGTAGAGACAGCTTTAATATTATAATTGGCACTTTTTTTTTCCAGGGAGACAGTTCAGTGACAAGGAGCTACACACACATGCTCCAGAAAAATCTATTACATATTCAAGACATAATGTTTGTAGGCCTGTCATTTCCATGCAAGATGGACTATCTGGTTGCTTACACACAGACACGATGCTGCGATGTAACTAACAGAGTGAGCTATCGCAGTGTGGATGTAGTGTAACTTGTTTTGCTTTTTTTGTATTTTGTCCGTTAGCATTCTGAGAGGTGCCTTTGTGCCTACAGGCTACTCTTTATTCCATATAATAGCCAAGGACGGCATGTTTTTCGGCTGAAACTTGAATTTGCTTCAGCTAAAAAATGCAACAGGGGAATGGTGCTGAAAAAACATCAAATGACTGTGCTTAGCCTGACATTTATGGAGCCAGCACAGCTCCTACGTGTTGCAACTGTCATCTTCAGGAATAATCATCACCCATGCTCTTCTGCTCCATGTAAGCTAATCAGCAGAGAAAAATATTGTGTTCTGTGACTGTTAAGCACCTTCAAGTATTCTCTGACTGCCCTCTCCTTGTGCCATAATGATGAGCAAGCTGTCTGCCCAATTTAATCACTATTATTCAGGCAGGTTAGCATTGTACGTGGGCCACATTGTTAAAGGCCAAATCTGAAAATATAGAGTGAAGCACACTGCAGAAACATTGCTGTCTCTGAGCTGGTGCTGTTTACATTGTTATTGACTGGATCAAAGACTCTGTCCCACTGACTTTTTTATATTGAAGGACAGACAGTTTTGCATTAATGCCACTGCTGTTTTTTGTGATGTTTGTGAGATGAATAGAATAACAAAACAACCTTGAAGGACATTTACCATAGTATGTCTGTATGTGTAAGTCAAGTACTGTACCTAAGTACAGTAATAAGGCACTTGTCCTTTACTTGAGTATTACCATTTTATGGTATTTTATGCATCATTCTGTTGCATTTATCTGATAGCTGTACTAACTATTTTTCAGAATTAAAGAAATATCAGCTTATAAATTCATTGCATTATAGCACGTTTTTGGCTTGTGGCCCAACAGAAAGCCAATCCAAAGTCCATAAAATGTATACAGATTGGTGAAGCAGAACTCTTTTTGTTTTTTTCCTACCCTAATAAACATCTCACAACCCCCCTGCAGATTTATATTGTAACCCTTGTGGAGGGCTATAGGTTGAAAACAACTAGACTAATACACTCTTGAACTCAGGACTTTCCCTTGAAATGGAAAGAGTAAAAGATCCAAATACTTGCTCATTTTATTTGTGGTTGTGCCACATTCAGGTTTAATTATGAGTTTACATCCACAATACCTCCCTTTGTAAGCAAGCAGGCTTGGCTATGACAGTTTTTTTTTCTTTTTCCTGAATGTTGTGACACTATAACAATGGCATCAGTGGGTGGAGTAATTATTTTCACAGAGGCTTTATAATAGGTTTAGCTCAATGGCTTATTTGTTCTGGGTTATGTAAATACAGTGCATTCTAATTAATGTAATTGGGTAAACAGGAAGAGATAATTGGGAAACATCACACGGAGCAGTCGTGTGCTTCAGTTAATAAAAAAGGTCACGATCACAGAATACAAAACTTGAACGCAGCATAATGGGTTGGGGTACCTGAAATTGTCATACTGTGACCCAATTCAGACATAGTGCACTCTTTGGAGATAATATGGAAATGAAAAGACTGTCAGTGTTGCAGTAGCTGTTGCACTTGTGATTCAGACCACAGTGTCACGCAGCATGCTCTGGACAAATGGCATCATGACACCGTCTGATAGATAGGATTCAGTCTGCGGATGATTTGTTAATGATTGATGGGCGTGTCAGAGCACTCTGCAGTGACTTCCTATCATAAATGCTGCCACTGTGCTGCTGGAGCCTTCACACCAGAAGTGAAATTTCCATCTTAAGTATTTTTTTATTATTTTTTTTGGTCTATTATTAAATCCGTAGTGTCCCATTTTCTAAAAAGAATAAAATGAGAGTTTCAGTTTGTTTCCAGTACAAAGCAAATTATTTTAGTTTTTACATGATTGTAGTACAGCTACTTGCCTTATTCTGTCTACAAGATACTGACACTCCTGCTTCAATAGTGGCATGGCTCTGTGGATGGCATTGTCAGTCTCTGTCATTCAGCCAGTTGGTCAGTCCACTTCCTTGGTTCAGACTGAAATATGTCAACAACTTTTAGATGGCTTTGGTGATCCCCTGACTTTTGTCCTAATGCCACTATGAGGTTTTTGGTTTTGAGTAGCATGTCTTAAGCCCGGCACACACTAAAAGATTTGTAAAATCTTACCCAATTTATAAAATGTGAGAGACCACACACAACGACAAATAACGTCAGATTTTGTTCTTATAGTGTGTGTCTGATTTAACTTGGGGTTATCAAGGAAACTCAGAACTGACAGTTTTTAGACAACCCCCATCCTACGGAGTCAGCCTCTCTGTCGTTGCACCAATATCGATTGGTTCTTCCACCTGTTGGGTGGAGCTTAGGTAGAAGTAACACCGAGTTAACCACGAACATAAACAGCTCAGAGCAGTTTAGAGACGCAGCATAAATTACCATGGCAACAGACCCCGGGTAAAACCAATCCACCTTTCATAGTATAGGTTAATCAGGAAGTTACACCTGATGTCACTAAGTTACTCCTGAAGTTACCCTGCTAAGCCAGTAACCTCGCTTCGTAGTACAGGCCTCAGGTCAGGAAGAGTAAAATCACTCAACACACCTCACACAACAGGAGAATCTGTCAAGATCATCCTCATCTTTAGCATCTGTTGGTTAGACTGAAATTTGAATTAGAATTTCTAACATTCATATCCACCATAGGATAAACTGAAATCACTTTGGTTAGTATGACTGTAAATGTGGTCATGTAAAGAAACATTATGCAGCTGTTTGCCCTAAAATAACAGCTTCAGAATCATTTTAATGGTACATCATAAGTGTGTATCCGAGTGATTGTCAGCGGCTTAAAATGTTGTAATGAGACCCAGCACGTTCAAGAGTTACGCCTGTGGAGGCCCTTGGCTTGGTTCACTCTGCTGTTACTGTGCTGACCAAATTGGGAGAGTAATCAAGTGGCATGGGACACACCTGGGCCTTGTGTGCCTCATGCATATAAGCCAGAGGATCAGTCATTCCTTGGCCAGATCTCCTCACACCACACAACTTTGCCTGCTGTGGGGGGTTCTTCTTTTGTTTTTTGCATCACAACATCCATGCAGCATGTTTTCACTCAGCCACTCCCTACACCACTGACTTTACATATTCCTCCCATCTACCGTAATTTCCGGACTATTGAGCGCACCCACTAAATTTAAAAAGAAAAAAAAAATCGTACATCTATAAGCCACAGGTGTCTACGTTGTAACATGAGATATTTACACATTCACACTGCCGTCTCCAACGTCTCACCATCGATTCATTGATGCCAAGCTTACGTGCAGCAGCTCTATTTCCTTTTTTGACAGCCAGATCGATTGCCTTTAACTTAAAAGCTGCATCATATGCATTTCTTCGTGGGTTTTCCATGATGAGGGTGTGTGCATTAAGCGCAAAATGACTGATCTTGAAGAATTTAGTGTGAGTGCGTTTGATCTAATTCGAACAGTTTCATTGGTCCACTGTGACCTGTTCGGTAGTTTCATTGGTTTGATGTGACAAGGCTAAATGTTTTGGCGGCATGAAGTTCGTCAGCCTGTAAAAATCTATAAATTAGCCACATCATTGTTTAAGCCGCAAGGTTCAAAGCATGTGAAAAAAGTAGCGGCTTATAGTCCGGAAATTACGGTACTTCTTTGAGTTTAGATAATTTTGTTATAAATAAACTACTATGTTATTTAGACTTTTACAGTCTAGGCTGTAGATCAATTAAAAAGACAGACAAGGCAACCAAAACTAGCGTTCATCTCTGATATCCAGTGAGAACTGAAAAATATTGGAGTGTTTGTTACGGCGACCACACTTTCCAAAAATGGGGATTATGAGTAATATACACCATTTATTTCAGTTCAGTGAGTTGAACTATGCAGTTGGAGTTTCGTTTTTTGTAAATGAAAACTGTATAACCGTTTGGACTTGGAGCCCAACAGAATTAGTTGCCACTTGTGGCTGCAGGGGTCACTGTTGCTCAGCAAAAGTTACATAGTGTTGCTTTCTTGGGCTCAATAATGTGACAGTGTACACTTACGTTCAGGTTATGGATTTTGGTCTGAACAATCAATATATGAACTGGGCATCTAAGCATGAATATGGAGGAGGGAGAAAGAAGCATTATATTCCACCACACTCATTATCAAACACATCTCAAATCTTCACATGCAAATGAACACTAAAGCTGAGAGACTAAGATTAGTCTGATCAGTCTGCGGAAATGACAGATGTGGGAAAGTCTCCTCCATAGGTTGATTTATTGCGCTGAAGGGGTCGGGACCAACACTGTATGTGACAAATAAGTGTCTGCGTGCACCTGTGACACCCCCCCCCCCATTGCACTTAATGGCTCCCTCTCAGTAACACATTGACATTGTCCACCCAAGATCCTCTCCAAGATGGCTTGATTTACCAAACCCCTTGAAAGGGAAAAAAAAATCTCATTGAGGAGACGGATTGCTGAGAGGGCTCTCCAGCAGGCCTATAAATCATTCTTTAATCAGAGCGCACTGAGAGTGAGGTTACACACTCAGACCCCACATTAGCACCACTGACTCTCAGCTGTCTATGGTTCTGCTCCTGCACTGTGCCTTCCAAACTCCTGCTTCGCTCCTTTGCCCTCCATCTTCTCTCATCCCTCTACACCCGGCAATATAAAAGCAGTGTGTCATTTACTCAAACCTGAGAGAAATGTTGTTTGCAGAAAATTAAACATTTGGGACACCGAAACACTGACGTCTGAGTCGTCTAAATATTTGGACATCAAATCGATCCAGTCATTGCTTTAGATGTGGAATTACAAAACACATGGGAGGTATAGACATGTAGACTGACAGCTTCAATTTGAGTGGATTTTCAGCTGGAACAATGTAAGCAGTCAAGGAACATGTTGTGCATTTTGCCTTTGCTCAAATGAATTTCCAAGTATAACATTAATTAAGCATCTAATTTATTGCCTGATTATCAATTACTTTCTGGCATGAAGTCATCTTCCAAGGCCCACACCTCTGTTATTCTATCACCCCAATAATGAGTGCTGTTTGCTGAAACCAGCCTTTTAAAATATGAAACGTTTTCAGTTTGGCCTTCCTCCAATCAAGGACAGTCCACTTAACATTTGTGAGCACGAACAACTCTTTTACAAAGATAAGAGAGAATAGAAAGAGGTCACAGATGTAAGATAAGTTTCTTTGTAGAGAAAAAGATAGTAGTTTGTTTTTACTGGCTAGAAACAGCTTTAAATGCAAAAAGAAATGTGCCTGAGTAATCACGTACAAATTTAGCATGTGCCGAGCAACATAAAAATAGCAAGATAATGTGATCTGATGAAGAGCAAGACTTTCATTTCCTCATTAGAAGCCTAATAAGTGTGTGATTAGCTTTTTGTCTCCCCAGGCCGCAGTGATGTTACTGCTCTTTTGTTCAGCCTGAACTTGACAGCCCCATCTCGTTTCATCTGTTTCTCACTGATGGAAACAACAGGATGAATATTTGCCATTATTTCAATACTTAAATTATGAACATGTGCCCCTGCCCCCTTTGTCCCTTCTGCCTGGACTCACACACTCCAAAGACACCATATTATTAAAAGTCGCACTGCCACTTGACTGCAAGATGAATGAAAAAGTTTTAATATTTCCCTGTGGAATAATAGAATAAAAAAAAGTTTTCCTTTCTTACCTTCTTGTTGTTAGATCTCTGTGATGGATTGGATCTTTAATTAGTGGCTGTACACCAACCTAGAGTAAAATGAATGAGATGGTGAATGAGAATAGGTGGTTGGATTATTACTTTTAGTATTTGAAATTAAATTTTCTCTACCCTTTGTGACACTAAGTGTATAGAAACCTTCCTCCATTTAATAATAATCTAATTCTGTAAGAATGATGAAAACACAATCATCTGTCTGAAGGCTGTTTTTGAGGAAAAGTGAAACATTAGCATCCTCATTAGATTTTGCTGTGTACCCACACTCTCAGTTCGGTCACAGATGAGGACGTGCACCCAGTCGTCATGGGATTTTAAGTTCTTTCAACTCACTTCAAAAGCAGTCTTACACTGATAGTGTGGCAAAAATTCAAGCTTCAGCACGGGAACATCACAGCCTGCACTCTCTGGATGTGTCAGTTCCATCATCTGGAGCCTCTTAGTTGTCATCTCCTTCAAATAGGATGTGTTCAGCTTGACTAAGAGAGGGAATAGAGAATTGTATTTCTAGTCTGCACATTAGGACATCAACTCTAACCTCATTCACACATACTTTGCTTTTATGCAGTTTCCCTTTTTTTAAAAAAGAGAAAACATGTATGTATGTATATTCCCAGGGCATAAGCCTTTAAATATGCATGAGGGGGGATTATCTGCTCCAGCACTATAATGTACCAATCACATTCAGTTGCAGTAAACTAATATTTATGAGTACAGG
The DNA here is from genome assembly GCA_033238685.1 of Lates japonicus. Taxonomy (NCBI): domain Eukaryota; kingdom Metazoa; phylum Chordata; class Actinopteri; family Centropomidae; genus Lates; species Lates japonicus. The sequence continues at coordinate 6,120,981 of BRZM01000007.1, forward strand.
GTTGGTCAGTCACTTAAATCAGTTTCACATTCAGTTTTTTCAGGGTTGCTCTGTGCAAAACAGAATGAAATTTCACAACAGGAACACAAATGACATAATTTCTAATCTGGCCTGTATTTACAGCTACCCACACACTATTGTTGTGATTCTTGACAGGGCTGAAACATAACATGCAGCTCTGTTGTGCAGAGCAGCGTGTACTGTTTTTACTGGTTGGATCCCCTTTGAGGCATTTGATGGACACATTACACCTTTATCATGTTTCTGGCCATCTGGTGAATTTAAGTCCAGTATTAACTCTATTTTTGCTCTAGCTTTGGTCTCTATCAACCCCTGAGGGGCAGATCATGGCTCCTCAGCTGCCAAATACTCCACTATGTTCACTAGTCACCAACTTTGTCTGTCTGCTGTCTGGTGCTGAGTGGTGTACCATACAATGAGTTTTTAGAGCTTTTTTTTTTTTTTTTTTTGCTGAGAACAGCTGACTGTTGGGGCTGAGAATGGTATGAGACGAGTGAGGAAGTTATCGGTCAGACAGCTAAACAATGACCTGAAAGGTGAGAAGTTTACAAAAGATGCTCAGAATGGTGTAGCCTTTTATATTTATAGTTTCATTAACAAGTATGAAAAAGTGTTACTCAGTGAACTGTCTTTTGAGATTTTTACTCGAGATTAATCCATTGAAAGGAGCATGAATCTTCTTTCAATGTTATTTTTTTCAAAAATTCTGCTGCAAAATTTTGAAGGATTATGGAGGTGAGCAGTGTGTACTGCAGTTAGTACCGTACTGTTTGTTATATGAGCACAAACTTTATTTCACTCCATCTAGAGCATGTGTGGTAATCCCACTCAGCACAAATCCCAAAAGCCGTCCACTGATAAATATCCTCGCGTTCACCTCTGCATACTGAGGAGTACAGTGTGTACGCTGCTCTCATATCGCCTTCTTGTAGAACTTCCCTGCAGGCTTTTACTAAGTTGGGACCATTGTTGGTTGTACAGCGCACAACCTTGCCATCAGTCCCTAGTTTATTCTGTGTTTATGAAAACAAATTGGCCGTATGTCCTTGAAGTGAGGGATTACACATCTCCCTTGCTTCTGATATCCTTGAAAGGCAATGTCAGTGCTGATGTTGCTCCGTTACAATTGTGTGTTTGTGTGTGTTTGGCTGAGATATAGCCGCTTTTCTCTATTGTTCACCAATGTTACACATGCAAAAAAAATGGAGGTTCACTCTTTTGTGTTTCCGTAAGTCAGCATGACACAATTAATTTTTTTTATGTGCACAAAGGAAACTACTTTACAACTGCTGTATTATTTCTTGATGTTAAGGACTTTTCTGTGTATCAAAATGCTTCCTGCAACCACCACAGCACCAACCTACTAAATAAGAATGTTATTTCTCTACCTATACTTTTGGCTTTAGCTGTATCACTCTATCAATGCTTGTTCAGATGGACTCTCCTTGAGTTGCTGACTGAGTTTCAAGAGGTGATGTATCCTGCTAGGGTTTGGTCAAGGGGTGTAAACTCTGCATCCTGGGGAGGAAGGTTTGGTTTATCAGCTACAAGAAGCCGAGTGCTTTTCACTACACGTTTTGGTTTTGCTTGTTGACTTAATCCATCTCACACTGCAATGATAGACATGACTGTAATACTGACAGGCCTCTTCAAGTGTGTCCTCAGAAGGATCACAACTTGTTTGCCAGGCTTCTTAATGGCTTCCTGAGGTGTCAGCAAGGGGGAAAAATGAAAAGATATATGTGCATACCCTTCAGTCCATAATTAATTTAATTTACTGTATAACATTAGCTTATGCTAAATAATTCATTTATATCACTGATGTGCCCTACATCAGCTAACAAGTAGCAGATGGGGGAAGAACAAACTCTTACAACTTGCATTCCCATGACAAATCTGCAACAAGGACATTTAAATGAAAAATTAGCTTCATGTGGAGAGTTTATGATCAAAACAAACAACAAAAAAACTCAATTTTTCTAAACAATCTGTTGGTGTATATTTTAGGAGTTTGCAGACATGGTCACAATGCCAGTGGTTGTGTATTCAGTGACATTAGTTATTAATGGGGTGTCTGTCAATGGAAATCAAAAATCAAATAATAGCTTATCTAACTTACCATCTTGTTGTTGTTGTTGTTGTTTTCTATAATGGAGTATAATCTAACCTTTTTGCAGTTAACTTGATGGGGAAAAAAAACATACTTGACATGGCTTTTCTGTCATTTTATTTTGGCTTTTGTTGGTTGTGTACTGCTTGTGGCCTCCATTATTATGACCTAGAAACAACAGCAGTCCTTTTTGTGAGAACAAAACAAATACGAGTAGAAATAAATCTGACACTTCTGATCTCGTGGTCCGGCAAGAGCTTTCCCAGAGCCAAATTGTAGCACTTTACAGTTCTGTCTACCATGCAAAAAGTATGACAAATCACCAAAAACACCCACTCCTGTTTCTGCAGCTTTAGCATCCCTGAACCTTGTTCTTTGTATTCTGAATCTCCACCCCTGTGACAGTGGTGCAGGGAGAGGTGATGAATGATTGAAGCTTTCCCCCCCTGTTTTTTTTTCCTATATGGTGGCTACACTATCTCCTCTGACAGACATTGGCTGTGCAGAGTTTCACCTCGACAGAGCAGGAATGGTTTGGATACAGAGTCAGCCCTCTGTGAAAAGACAAACTAGGCAGAAAATTGAACACCTCCATCAGAATTTGCAACAATCAATTTGTTTGAATGAAATATTTATGTACGGATTCCTAAAGCTTCCCCTGGATGCAGTTCTGTCTAAGTCACGTCAACTTGGTTAACGGAGCTAAGATAAAACACGCAGGGCTCTGCTGGGAACTTGGTGAGCATGGTGTGATCTCAATGAAAAAAGCACCAAAAGCAATGTCGCGCAATTTAATTTTTCTGCTTTCCGTGTAAGAACACACAAGTTGTTTCTGCTGCATGTTTCCATGGTCCCTGACAAGCACCTTCCCTTTCAAATCCCCTCCCAAATCCTGATAAGAACAGTAATTGAGACTAGATTCCTGGAGGATAAACGTGCCAAGTCTGAACGGACAGCAGCAAATGAGATCTGAATATGTAGTAGGGACCAAGAAGGATTTAAAAATAAATTATGGATGCGTCAGAAATTTAAGTGCTCTAAAAATTCTCCCTCATGCTTCAATTATAGATACGGTTTAGCGCTCCGCCGGTCCATATGGGTTCCACATTTATACAGTGGTGTGAGAGTGATGCCAAATAATCTCTGTTCCTTTTTACACAAGACAAATTAAATTCCCAATATACTGTTTTGGCTTTTACTGTTGAGTAAAATTAAACTCAGACACTATTTGCCTTTTGAGAATAACTTGATACTATTAACAGTTGTTACTAACTAGAGGAGTCACTTCAGGTTTGCCACCTGTTTTGTTTGTGAAGAGGTTGAACATCTTGAATAACATCTGCGTGATCATCACAGGGGGACTGATGGCGTCTTATATCAGAGGGGGAAAAAAGACAGAGTAGATTTCTAAATATATAAAATATCACAGCCTGTACTGAGTGCTGATGATATGTGCTGGATTGCACCTTACCACTCTGTGTGATTGCCAGCTTTACACATCTGTGATATACACTAACACATAAAGTTGCTTTATACAAACACCTTCTCAAACAAATGCTGAAAGCGGAGTTCTCACCTTTTGTTCTCACAGCGGGGAAGCTCTGTAAGAGCAGACCTGCTTCCTCCTGCACTGACAACACTTGTGTGCAGAGATATCTGATGAAATGCGAGGCTCCTCAGGAAAATCAGAAATTACTGTTCAGGTATTTTAAAAATTAATGTGTGAACACAGGCAGATAGGTACTCTGCCCATCTCAGTCACCTCAGTCATTACAGATGAAATGCTCTGCATTGTGGATGGAAGCTGATTAGTGCAGGAATGTGGGGGTTTTGTGTTATGTGTTTTAAGCACACACTTGTGGTTATACTATACTATACTATAGCACCACATGTTCATGCTGCTTCTTGCCTGAAGTCTGTTCTTGGGACAGAATGTCTTAAGTTTATGTAGACTGATAAGCTGAGGTAAACAGCAGGAGACAAACCTGCTCTTTTTTTTTTTTTTACTTTGTTTAGGTCCATAGGGAAAGAATGGAGGAGCTGATAGCTGTTGGTGCACAGCCAGCTTTGTGTTATGAAATTCTAATCTGCCCCAAAACTAGAAATAAAATTGGGGAAAATGGTAAAATATGTGTTTTTCGAGTGAGAAAGTGTGTGTGAGTGAACCACAACCAGTGAAAAACCAACAATTATCCAAGTTCTCCAGACAGCATCGGCTTCTAAATTGAAACTATCCCAAATAAGATTAAGACCAAAGAATAAACAGCACCAAAGAACATGAGGAGTAACTACTCGTTTTTGTCATCCCCTAGATGAAAGAATTGTCCAAATGGATTCTGATCTACAGCCAGTTAAGAATTATTCCCTCCCGACTCTTCAACAGCCAGCATGACCAGCAATTTGCCTGCAACAAAGCCAGCTGAGTTTGGGCAAAAACATGAGGTGCATTCAGCGCTGCCAAAAACGATTTTGTTTTTTCCTTCTTTCAACCAGATTAATGGCTTCATGGCTTGCAGGCCATGGCAAAAAAGAAAAACAGGGGAGAAATTAAAAATGTTAAGATTAACTATTTTGTTGGCAAAACTTAACTAGAAGTGCCAGAATGGAAGAAAAATCTGGTGTGTGTGTGTGTGTGGACATAGTTTGGTAGCAAAGGGCTAAAGAAACCATGACACAGTGTATGGAGTGAGCTTTTCTGAGGAGACTGATGGAAGCTCTTACAAAGCCTGAGGAGTTTTGGGCCCACCTGTGGTCAGTTGCACAAATGTGACTGTTCCTACCACTAATTACCTACAGGGGCTAACACGTGTGAAACGGCAGTATTGGTAAAAGTTATGGCACGACTGTATTAGCAAATGATTACATTTCTGTTCACTTAAGTAATTTTCGGAGAATGTTCAATGTTCAGGTTTTGACATGTTATATTCAAAGTGCATTCCACAGTGCATTTATAGCTGTATGGGGCAATGTGTTGTTTATATACTACACTATTCCATTGGGGTTTTATCATGGCTATAAGGTTTTGCACCACAAACACATCCACAACATGAGAGCAAATCATGCAATCCTGCATGATCACCATCCTGCAAAATTGCAAAATGGTGCCAAAATGTGCACAGTCATTACCAGTATTATATTTTGGCTGAGAGTACATCAGTATGAGAGTTTTGTGATGTGAGATATACAGCACTTTATATTCATTTCATTCCATTGTTTACTTTTGCCTTTGGGAGTGAAGTGCTTTAACTGGTTGGCATTGACCCAGTATACTATCAGCTAATCTAACATGTATTTACTTTCTGGTTTTTGTTCTTTGGGAATTAGAACATTTTGCTCATATTCTAACCCCCCCCCACCCACCCACCACCACCATTTTATATGCTGTATTTATATATGAAGACAAATTTGATTTCTACACTCTGGAAAATCAGTTTAAAGAACATAAATATAATTTTCCTCTCCTTTTTTTCCTGCTCAGTGTACCTATTTGGGAAACCACTTGATTGAAATGAGTGGAAAACTCATAAATGCCTCACATAATATTCTGTGCATGCAGTCACATCAGACTGTGTGGAAATGAAACACTCCACAGTTTTGCTGGAAGCAGAATATTATCAAATTAAATATTCTCATCTCTGTCGGACAAAATACGCCGCAGGACACTCCAATCAATATTTGTCACTGTTAATTCTGTCTCGAGGCTGTAAATGAGACAACTAGAACTAAATGAGGGATTTTAGCAACAGGTGACATCTAAAGTTGTGGCACTTAACTTTGTTGAACTAAATTTGATGTTTCCGTGACAGCACTGTTTGGAGACTTTGACCGAGAGGAGCTCATGTTTACATGTAAGTTGGATTAAATCAGCATACTAACTGATTAAATGTATATTAGCTCATATTAGAAGCTGGCACAGGCTAACAAGATGTCCTCCTTGCCAAGCAATAGCGACATGTTTGTTTGCAAAAAGAGAGAAACTTGAGTCCAGTCTCATTATCTGTGCTTTTTCCCTATTTCCCAGTCCGAGGTGGTTCTGTGATACGGAGTCCCACTGAGGAAAGTTCTCGTTTTGTTTGGATTCAGGGGTGATGAGCCTCAGAATAACAGCAGGGATTAGGTACTCCCTGTTTATGTGCTTGTCAAATGGGCGCCGGTGCCATCCAGAATAAAGAATCTGTGGAGATGCAATCAAAGAGAAACGAATCTGAGAGCCACTGGAAGGGACATCGAAATCCACTCGGCAGCCATCAATCGACTCCTGTTGCATTTAGGGAAACAGAAACTGGGGTGTAGCCTTCTATGCGCTGTGATCAATCACTCGCCGAAGCAACCCCTTAGTCTCAGTCATTGAAACCCAAATAAAATGCACAAAATCCATCGGGCATGTGGTTTGTCTCAATCAATAAGCAGCTGTGTTCAGAAGCGCTCGGAGCAAATCTGAGGCTTCATTTTTAACAACACTCATGTCCTCTGATGACAGCTGTCCATCATCTCAGAGCTGTTACATCAAAACGAAGTGGCTGTATATCAGTCAGTGACAGGTGTGAGAATATTTTTATTACACAGGGACACTTGATTTATATATATATGTATATATATATATATATATATATATAATTAAAACTTGAAAGATGACAACTACTTGGAATCAATCATTTCTATTTTAAAAATCATCTAATCTTGCTTACTAATGCAAGCAAGAGTCACAGCTGCTTAGAATCAATGCCGTTTATCATCTCTCAATAAATGTGCTGCAGGTTCCTGTTCCATTATTAGAACTGTAACAAAATAATTCAAAAGCAGAGAGATCACAGTTCTCAGGCTCCTGTTTCTCATATTTTTTGCTAATGTTGTATCTAATTGGAATTTCCGGGATTCCTCCTGACAGTTAAGAGTCCTTTTTACCTGGTGGCAGTCAGATCTGTGGGTGTTGACTTTACCCTCCATGCAAGAGGATCAGAAATAGTTGCTGTATTCAGGAAAACTGCTGAGTACTGTCAAAGCCAACTGTGTGATAATTGGGCGATTTCGCCAACTATCAAGACGCTCAGCGGACGGCAGAGAGGATGGCATTTCTAAACTGTGTCCCCTTGTTTGAGAAGAAACAAAAGAAGGCGATGCATCAGAATAGTTTTGATTTGAACAACATGGGCAAAATGTCAGCAGCAATTAGCTGACACAGTGGTTGGCGAGGAGAGAGGTAACCTGCTGTTCAATGGCCTTTAGTCAGAGCTTGGCTTTTGTTCTTGTATCTTTTCCCCAGTAGATCAGCGGCAAATACACAAGAAGAGAATAGGAATGGGAATTAGAAGATGAAGAAAAAGGCAAGAAAAGAAGAGATTTTATGACTCTAATTTTCCAAACTGAAGTTCATCACGCTACAGGTTTCATAGTCAAAGTCTCTTTATTGCAAAAGCTCAGCAAGTGCCTGATGGGGTAGAATTGCTTTTCTCATTTTTACACAAAACACAGAGCTTCTGGTGCCTCAAATATTTTATTATATGTTTCTTAGGCAGGGCAGAGTGCTCTGTGAGAGACAACAGTCTGCACTCAAACACCAGCCTGTAAGTGATACAACTTAATTACATATCTTTCTGATTCAAGTGAGTCTCCAATGTTAAAGAATAGGTTTGCAAATATATCTTAAAGCAATAGTCTGGTGCCCATACACTCACCAAGCACTTTATTAGGAACACTTGTACTTCTGCGTGTTCATACAATTAGCCAATTATGTGGCAACAGTGCAATGCATAAAATCTTCAGTTAGTGTTCACATCAAACATAAGAATGGTGGAAAAATGTTTTTTTTCCCGCAGAGGGGCTGGTTTGAGTATTTCTGAAACTGCTGATCTCCTGAGATGTTCATGCACAACAGTCTCTACAGTTTACACAGACTGGTGGCAAAAACAAAAAACATTCGGTGAGCAGCAATTCTCTAGACAGGAATGCCTTGTAGATGAGAGAAGTCAGAGGAGAATGGCCAGACTGTTTAGAGCAGAAAGGCTGTGGTAACTCAGATAAACTTCCAGCATGATGCACCATGTCACAAAGCAAAAGTTGTCTCAAACTGGTTTCATGAACACGACAGTGAGTTCAGTGTACTTCAGTACTTTGAAGAGGGAAGCCCCCAGTCACCAGCTTTCTACAGCACCTCTTGGGGTGCTGTAGAACAGGAGATCACAGCATGACAAATCTGCAGAAATTATGTGATGCAGTCATGTCAACAGAATCTCAAAGGAGTGTTTCCAACATCTTGATTTGAGATTGTTATGAGAGCAAATTGAGGCCCTATGGTGTTCCTAATAATAAAGCGGTATGTGAGTGTATGATGACTGAAACAGTTTCTGCTCACTGTAATCATTCATCCCTTTCATACAAGTCATTCCAGATCCCTCATAATGTGCTTTCAGTGTCAGCAATGGGACGAAATCTACAATCCATTCCAAACTTTATCTGAAACTAATATGAGGCAGACTGAGTTGAACAAATCAAATGAATATGTTCTAGAAGTACAGTCTTTTTATATAAATAAGTATATTCTTTCCCTCCTCCAAAGCTCAGCAAGAAAACACTGCTCAGGGAAGCAAAAAGACAGAATTCTGAATTAAAAAAGAAAACTTTTGGAAGATCCCCTCTTGATTTGATTAACGCAGACTGTTGAAGCCTCATATGAACTTCAGATAAGCTTTGAAATGTATTTTTGCCACAGCGCAAGGGCTGTGGATTTTGTCTCCTATCATTTACATTGGAAATGCATTAGGAAAAGGATCTTTTATGAACAGGAGGAATGACTCAGGAACGACAACTCAATGTACATATGTGCATGTGAGTATTACTTTATGACAGATTTGAAAAATTAAAAGCCTGTCCTTTTAATCATGCATACCTCCCTCTTACTGAGTGTAGAGAAAGCTCCGGCGCAGTCACTAATTAGGTGAAAAGAATGTATGAAAATAACTAAGGATGAATATAAAAGTGTTAATAAATCCACCAATAATTAGCACAAAGTGCGTTAGCAAGCCAGTGTCATTTTTCTGTCCTTCAAACACCTACATGCAGAAAATTAACCTCTAAATATCTTTCTGAAATTTTCATGGCACAGTATAACAGCTATAGTACAAGAGGTTTATTGGTGAGAAGACTGCTTTATGTTAATGCCCTCTAAGTTTTTATTCTGTCAGTCTGTCTTTTGGGACCAGTTTAATTACTGAAAATGTGCAGGAGTGACCAAACAAAAAGGAAGAGCACTGCTTCACTCTTCTACTAGAAGAGGCAGCAATAACATCTGATTCTGCCTACATTTATATCACTGCTAAGACATGAACCGTGAACTGGGTTTGTTCGGTGGTTGTATAACACTATGTTATGGATTCAGTGGAAGGGAAATAAACATCCAGGATACTTATGTTTGTTCTCAAAGAAACATTAGTGCAGTCTCAAAGCAAACTACCATAGTTCCCTTTGTACCTCTTGTTTCCCCGCTCTTCTCCCTGAGCAATCATTTTCTAACCGGTCCAATCAAAGAGCCCACTTCTGCAAATGGTTATTTTTAACTTAAATGTGTGTTGTTGTTTTTTTATACTTTTAACTGTGCCTGTTTTAATTAATATGAAATATTATATCAGCATAACTATTTTTCACACAGCATGGGCAGCTTTACATTTTAGACCCTCTTTCACCCGACCGCTTTGCCTTCCTGATTCAAAAGCACTTGTGGTGAAGCTTTGAGTTTATAACTAACTCCATCTCCAGTGCGTTTTTTTTTTTCTTCTTCTTCTTCTTCTTTTTTTTTTTTTTTTAAGGTCGTGAAGATACACAGTCAAGTTAACTCTCAATCTGTTTTCCACCAGAGATACAGGAATCTGTAGGAAACACTGAGTGGGTGTTTACCGCAAATAAAGATGACACATTTTACTCTGTAACGTGAATTCTGAAACTCATCATCGCTGTCAAACTTTTTTTTTTAAAGACCAACATTTTTTTTTTTTATATAACTGCAGCCTACAGTGTGCCACATAATTTAGCACTATCATGTCAGCTCTTCCACATAGAGTGGGTGGAATAACTTAATGCTGTCAAGTCCTGATATCATACTGATACTGTGATCCTATAATCTCTGAATAGCAGGGGAAAAAAAACTGAATGAAAGAGTGCGATGTCCTGATATCCTTGGCATTATAGGACGACGGCAAGAAGAAAGGGAAGGTGTTTCATTATCACGGGGTGCTCTGCTGTGCCGCTTTGCAGAAGCTTGGCAAGGTTGCTTATTCTCAGTGGCTTATATCAACTTAAAAGGGAAAGATTACTTGAATCCCCGGGGACAGTATCCTCAGCTGGAAACATGAGCTTCAGCCAGGGCACAGCTGGCAGTTTAGCAGCATTAATATAGCAGCAAAGAGATACTTTGGCACAAAGCAGCAAGTGGTCAACACTAGAGAAAAGGGTGTTTGTTTTGACTGCTGTGTTGATATAATATTAATTTAGCATTAGGTGTTTGTAGAGGAGGGGACGACATGTGATTAAGCCGTGTTTGTGTTTGCTGTGATGCAGGATCTGTATGAACAAAAGCACTGAAGGAGCAGCATGAAAGTCAGGATGCTGCCCTACTACTGTCAGATTTTCTGGAGGCTTGCTGCATGACAAACTATCACATATTGCAGGAGCTTGTAATTTAGGAGCCATTTCTGGGATACCTGCACACATCAAGCAAAAGTTTTATGATACTTGGCTCTGTTAGTCATTGGTATTGCATACATTTGCACTGAATACAAAAACTTTTCAGAGTTCAGCTTCATCAAAGTTTTCCCAACTGGGGATTGCAAGTCACAGTCATGTTTCTGCTAACCTGGGGTTTAATGGTACACAGTGCATACGTAATTCAAGAACTACTGATCATTAAAACCTGAAGCTGTCCTTGTTGAATATGTGTTTTAAGTGGGCTCTGTGGTGTTGTGTGTTTGTCTGTACACGTGAGGCTGCATGATCATTAGCTTGAGCTCCATCCTGAATAAGCATCAGTAGAAAAAAATTCCTATACAGGATCATTTTACAGCTCACTGTCTTGAGATGCTGTTCTGAGGGGAAGTAGTTGTTCCTTCTCCACTGTGTGAAGGATGTGAGGGCAGACAAGTGCAGTGTTGTGCATAAATGTAAGTGTTCAACGAAGTGTTATGGAAAGGCCCTTTCAGTACCTGCTGTCCATGTGAGCAGACTCTAAGTAGGAGGAGGAGTTTTTCTTGGTGTGTGTGTGAATTGAGGACTGAAAGATGGTAAAGCTGTGAAGACACTACAGTACGTAGTCACTTAACATGATTAATTGCCAATTTATTGAGCTTTAAACATTAACTACAAACTAATTCCATTGCTCAGGAAGCCCAGGAGAATGAGAGCCCTGTGCAATGACAAAATTGCAAAACCACTCACCAGTAAAGCAAAAAACCCCAAAAAAACACCATTTTAGCAGCACAACAACACAGATTTTTGAAACTCTCTTTTTGTGTCCTTGAATTTCTGAGCCCATATTCATTCACACCAGCTACAAATATGAGCATCCTTGCGGTTCACAGGGCCAATCTCTCATGCAGAGTCTTAGAGTGACACATCAAAAACAACAAAAAGTGTGGAAGTGTTGGAACTGTCCTCAGTGCAGTTTCTCTATTCCATTTGAATTGTAAAATGATTTGAGTTTGCAACATTTTTGTTTTATATTGCTGTCATTTTGACCTTGACGGAGCCATGCGATCTGCATGTTTGCAGATAATATTTTATTAAAGAGTGATTCGGTAGCTCGGTGAGCCACGTGGCAGGAGCAAAGAAGAAAAAATGATGTTAAAGCCTCAGTAATTTGTCTGTCTGTCTCATTCCACTGCTTGTTTTCTCACAACATTTTTGATGGGGTTGTGGTTTTCTAATCATATCTACATTTACTTACTTTTTTTTTTATCTTTGAACTGAAAGCAGACAGACAAGACATGGGGAAAAAAAGCAAACCCAGAGGAATTGCTTGTGTCCAAGAGGCTGTACATCATCAAACTTTTCGGAGCTGGTTACATTTCCTGACATCATTCAACATGAGCTGCGGGTGAAACGATGCTGTCTGGTGGCCAGCTCAATGGGGTTGACGGATGACTTCATAAAAAAAAAAAAGTGCAGAAGCTTCAGTAGTGTTAAAGAGGGAGAAAAAAAAAACTGTGGCTTGTTTATTTCCTGGAGTGTAGTGCAGCTGCAGGACTGTTGTCTGTGTAAGCAGGATTGATTATTAGATATTTTACTTGTACAATGTGACAGTATTCACAAAGCACCTCCAGTCAGTGTTCTTCTGAAAGTATTCACTTTAGCAGTTAGTCTGTGTAGCGTAAAACTGCTTTACACCCTGTTTTAATTTGCAATAAACAAAAGTTAATGATCAAGAGAGGGAATAATAACAGATGCCAAAACTTGAATGTTTTATTACTTGTGAAAACACTTTCCATTTTATTGTAGGTTTTTGTGTGTTAATGTGAGAATACCGCTGTTATTTTAATGTCAAATGTGACTTTTATGAGCACTGAGTGCAGGTGCACTGAAATAATAAAGAGCTAGAAGGAGGTAGAGGCTGGTTATTGAGCATCTGCACTTTCTATTTAGGAGTGCTTTCACCTTCACCTAGCTGCACTTCCTCGGTTTGTCTCTTTTAGCTAATACGAGTACACTTCTCATTATAATCCCCTAAAACAGACTTCTTTCACTTTTGTGCTTTGCTCCTCCTTAAGAACTGATTGCCTTGAGGCAGTAAGCGTGTACTGCCTCGTAACCTGTCACTTTTTACTGTTTGACACCATCGTTGTTGCTACGACAGTGCCTTAAAGGACATTCATACAACACACAACCATTGTGAAAGGATCTAAAACTTAATGAAAAGGCCAATTTGAGGCAAACAGGAAGATGCAGGCATGTATCTGCTCAGGGTCAGGGACAGAAACAGAATGACAATGTATTATATTCATATTTATTTTGGTATTTGAAATGGGAGAGCATGAATATTTCACCCCCATAATGAAACAAACTTTAACCATGACATTGAAAGAGCTGACAATTTATTTTTGCATTCCAGGCTTTATCCACCTTACATCATGGCAACACAGAGGATCAAGTGTGATCGTGACTGTCAGAGGCTGCTGATGCCCGGCTGTGTGTAAAGAAAATACTCAACATGCAGAGAATAATGCTCAGCCTTGATGCATCATTCTCTTTCAAGTGAAAAGCACGCATTTTGCACACAGCTGAAAATTAATTACAAAACTGTTGATGCCTGCTTTCAAAACCCAGATGCTTTAGTGTATTTTGTCTGAAAATAAACATGTTATAAATACACTGAATATTACAAAATACTGTCATAAGGCTCCGTTAAAACACACTGAAGCCCTGACATCCTGAAGTGATGGAGTTCAAGTGGAAAGGATTCTGAAATGTTGCACCCTTACATCTCCACATACGATGATGTTCCCTAAAAATATTTGGGATGGTCCTTTAAAAGATAAAACGCATATTGAATTATGATCATGTGCGTGACGTCAGAGGGTTGATTAAATATTTATAGCCTGTAGCCTAAGTGCATATATCTTCACAACTTCATTATGAAAGGGAAAGGTGGGCTGTGCATCGAAATCCCTTCGGAGGCGAGCACAACAATCGCGCTGGTGAGAGTTTTTTAGGGACACTGAGGACGCGTTGGACTTTTTTCCTCTCTCTCTCACAATCGACACACAACGAGGAGGGAGGAGAGGGATAAAGATGGGCGTCAAATTCCTGTGGGATTCGTTTTAAGGCTGTGGCACCGGTAATTGATCCCAATGACTCACTTCAAACAACTTAGGAACAACTTGTTTAAAGGAGGGCTGCCCCATTTTTCTCGGTGTAATCTTATTCTGCTCCAAGTTTTCTCGCACAGTCGAGCAGCCTATGAAAAGAAGTAATGCGAGTTACGCGCAGTTGATTCCTCCAAGAAGCCACCCCTATCCTCACATGCCAGTCTGTCTGACTTTGGAACCTATATTATTGCCAGACTCCGACCGCAGACCAAGAGAGGAGGAGGAGGAGGACTCCGATGGAAAATCATGCAGCACTTTGAACCCATGGAGACATGGCACATAGGTTCCTCTCATCTACGAACAGATTCAGCGCCAGATTCGCCTTCATATTCACTGTGTCACTGTCTTGCACCTATTTATGCTATAGTATCATTTTTTGTCGCAGCACAATCATGACAAACCAGGGTTACGAGGGGAAGAGGTGCCCACCGAGCAAAAACGCGGGAGGGAAGAAACTTCTTGGAAATGTAGACAATTGCGCGTCGCTGGAAGTCAGGTCCGCTCTGGATGAGACTGCTGCCCAGCGAGGATCGGGTGGTCCCCGCGACCAAAGTAAAGCCCCTGCCTCGTCTGGGAGTCACTGGGATGATGTGAAGTTGAGAAACATGAGCGTGGCGCAGAAATATGGGAATAAGAAGCTGCCTAACGCATTAATAGTCGGGGTAAAGAAAGGAGGCACTAGGGCGGTGCTGGAGTTCATCCGGATACATCCAGATGTGCGCGCACTCGGAACAGAGCCGCACTTTTTCGACAGGAACTACGACAGAGGGCTGGACTGGTACAGGTGAGGGAAAAGGGAAACAAACGTTGAAGTAGTTTTTTTTTTTTCTCATACAGATGCATTTGCACTGTTATATTTCTACATATCCTGCACTGGGTTCACTTCTGCCACCCAGTGCAGTACAGTCCCCACTCTGCTCTGCCAGAGGACTCTTGAATTCTGTGAGGTCCTGATGTAGACACTTAAATGTCCATGTGTTCATTTAACCTGTTTCCTGCATGAAAGCAATTAAGGTCACAGGTCTGACACACTTCTCAGTCACATACATGTTTTTACTACAACTCAATTAGCAACAATTCATTTTAAGGGCTTGGTGGTTACATACATAAAGATACCATGTCTTCTGGGAGGCTACAACAAACTGCACATGTGCCCACACACACCTTGTCACCACTAAGATCACAAGTTTGATTCCACTTGTGAGCCTGTATGATTATGTTTTTCCACTGTGCCGCAGATGTTAGCTGTCAGCTGAGCTCCGCGGTGCTGAACAGACAGCTCCATGAGCCTGACATAGGAACTGTTCACACAATCGCAGCCAACAGCACAGATGACACAGGCAGCCCCCCAGGTTACCAGCTGCCTTCAAACAGGCTACATCTGGGCGCAAAATGTTACTGCGTTGGTTGGTTAGGGCAAAGGAGCTCACAGGGTGCAACAAGCCACACACAAGCTTCTCTCCCACCCACCTCTGTCTCACTGTGTGACTTCTTGACTAGATTTCAATCTGGAATGCCCCCTGTTGAATCTACACACCTTTGAATCCAGGCACCTTTATGGTACATATTTTCCATTTCTAACCTGTTGAGCACCTATAAAACTTAAATTCAAATAAATAAAATGAGTCATGAAGCAGACAGTTCAAGGTTTGTCTCAACAAAAACCTTAAATATCTCTGCCAAACAGAGCATGCACTACCTAAAAATGTTGCACTGAAGTCTGCAAATGTCCTTCAAAAAGGCTTGATGGTATTTTGTTACATTGCGTCTGACTGTTGGAGCTGCCCACAGCTTTCCGCTCACATAGGCTACCCACAATGCCAGTGTGGCAGAAACAGACCACAGAGCGATGCTTCCAAGAAGACAGAACAAGCAACGAGGTCTATTCTCAGGCAGCACTGCAGGAACAAACAGCAGAAGCAGCAGCAAATTATCATGTATATGAGTATCTGCCCATCATGTTCCAGCTGATAGTTTGCTCGGGTTTCATTAGACATGCACACAGTGAGGTGTTTTTAATTTACTTTGGCTTTTAGCAGCCTGATTTGACTGCACATTCCGCAGTAACTATTAGTGCTTTTAATTACAGGATGTACATGTTTACTTTCTCACCTAAAATTCTGCACATGCCCAACATTTTTTAGCATCACAGACACAGTGTATGTAGAGACTGAACTGTCTTAAACTGTAGTACATAGTTGGCATAATGGTAGGCCCTCTCTCCATCTGATTCTTGCTTTATAGCTTGATTCAAATTCTGTGCACCTATAATAATCCCAGCTATATTTTTTATACTTGATGTGAGGCAATGACACACCACATCTCTGCAGTGAGAGCCAAACTACAGTATGTCATGGCACACACTCATCAACAGGCTTTTACTAAGATTACTGTGCCATTTTGATTTTACTTGTTTCTAGGGCCTCATTTCAGACAACAGTTTCCTAAAGTGAAAGTTCTGTAGAGCTGAAAAGATACAATCAGCCCTTAAAGTACAAAAAAAACATTGGACAAGCTTGTTCTTTTAAATTTTGGACTTACACATTTAAGCTGTAACTGTCAGACAGTTCATTTCACAGTGAAAATACATTTACAAAATGAAATAAAAATCTGTTGTAGATAATGCCAGAATGAAACAATGTCAAAGTGTACTCGTGCAGATGCGAGACAACACGTATATAAATACAGACAAAGAGAGTGGCTGTACAATGGAGTTATCTCAAAAGCAGCTCCATACTCCTGAAAAGAGAATCAGCACTTTTCATCTTCAAACTAATGAACCAGAGGCTATAATGTTGAAGAATGCATTAATGTAAGACACAAAACACTCCAGAGCTCCCTGGTCGGAAGTTAAAAAGCAAACACTTGTACAATAATTTGCATGTTTATTAAGGTCTCTTTTTAATTGCAGTTTCTGATATTAATCTTCATTTTCCATATTGGTTATTAAGCCTACACCGTGATGTCATTTTTTTTGCATGCACAGGAGGGAGCCTTTTGTTTCCAAACAGTAGAAGTAAAACTTCCTAAGGGGCTACTTTATAGACAGTTAGTCTTTATTGTTGAGTGTATTTGGCAAATTACATTGATTTAGAAACAACAGGTTGACAAACAAAGGTGCTGGTAAAAATTAACAGAATGGGCTGAAGAGCCTGTTAAATACCTCAGCAAATACCTCAGCGCATGGAGACATTTAATATGGGCTCAGAGGATGTTCCTTTCCAGTGGTGAAAGCGTTGATTAATTTACAGAAACACATGCATTCAAAAGGCCAAGTGTAGACACAGTGTAAAAGAGTCAGTTGTACATGGTGTATTCATACAGTATGTCTTTTTTCACAAACAAACATCAACACAACACATTTACAGGAGGTAACCAAATACCCACTAGTTAAACATCTCAACTACAACTGAGCACAGCAGACTGAGCATATATGATATATGATAACATCCTGACCCCAACCATTAGGCCACTCACAACGCCAGCAACCTGCCATCACATAAATCTACCATCTTAAATGCAGCTTAATGATACAGCAGCTACAGTTTACTTCATCAGTAAGCAAACTATTAGACTAGAGGTTTGAGGCTTTACAGAGGTTCGATTTTGTTCTCTCTGTCACTCCAGATTTCAGCAAAGATAAATCGAGGTCCCTCACTGATATGATGCCACTTGTGGAAAATTATAGCACTGGGATATTGCGCACTTGTCACAAGCTGACAGTTCATATATTCAAGATAAATACTTAAGGAACACCTTGGACACAAAGACAGAATTAATTCAGGCTGTAGCAACTGTTATTTGGCTTGATGAGAGACTGACTGATGTTCATTGTGTTAGGCTGGCCCTCAGTGATTATCTGTCACAGTGTTTGGGTTGTTGGCTGCACGTCACATAAAGTATCTTTCCATTTTGATTAACTGTCACATTTGTCTCTATAGCAAGCAACATAATGTGTTTGTATATTCTATGTGTTTCTGTGCTTTGCAGCAACGAGCTGCTATGAGTTGTATTCAGTAGTCAGTTTATATATCTGTTTATCTGCCTGTCTATTAATGGGTTTCAAATTACAGTTATATTTATTATTTTGAGTAATCTTTTTAAAGTTATTTTTGTAGTGAGCGTCACCAAGCAATAAACAAATAATCCAAAACATCGTTGTGCTCAGTCAACAGGTTGCAACAAATAATCAAAAAAGGAGCCAGATTACAACTATACCTAATAAAATAAAGAGTTGTATTTCAAGAGCTGTACAATACAATAGAAACCTGGAAATCATTTGCAGATTAAACAATAATAAAAATTGTAATATTGTTGGCCATATTAGTGGTTGACTCTCCATAAGTTTAAAGTGAATGTCTTGGCAACTTTTGCTTGGGTTGCCATTAAATTTGGTCAGATATTCATGGCCCTCAGAGGATGAATCCTAATGACTTTGCTGATCCCCTGACTTTTCATGTAGTACCTCCAACTGCTCAAACTTTTCAGTTTCATGACATTAAATGTGTAAAACTATTCACAATCTTAAAAGTGCTATATGTTTTTGGTATAAGTACATAGCCAGTGTTTTAATAGCTGTTTACTTACCAAGAGCTACAGCCAGTATTGTGTTTACAAGACAACAGGTTAGAATACGCACTGGGTAGTGCTTCTTCTTTACTCTCTCATGTTGGACTGAGGGAACTCACCACCGCAAAGTGGTGAGGCGGGCTAACTGATTAGCATGCTAACGTCAGTAGAATAAAAGAAGTGATAGAAATACAAGCAAAACAAGAGTTAACACTGCCGCTGCTTTCCATTGCTGGAGACTGCTCTAGGCGAGTAAAGGAATGAAGTTTCATGCTGAACTTGCAACTTTTCCTCTAGACTGTTAACACCTGTTAATGCTAATGTTGTCTATGCGGCAATATCAAAAACTTACATAGCACCTTTTAAGTCATAATCTGATATCAGTTCTCCCATAGAATGCTAATGTGCTACTTGTTAGCATCTCACATGAAACTGTCTGGCTGTTAACTGCTAACATACTAATGTAATGATCTAAAAAGAGCAAAGATTGAGAGTAAAGGTCATTCTTGACCTTGAGAACAGTAGTTTGGCAAAGTAATTTTAATCAGTATTGCAGCCTCATAGGACTAAAATGGTTATCCATTAATTTTCTGTTGATGGACTAATTCATTTGAGCGCAGAAGTTCATTATTGACCTTGGCATAAGTATGTATGACAAAATACTCTCAACACAAGGTCCAATTACCAACTTTTTCTGAGCCATCAACCACATCTCACAGTCTTCATTAGCAAATGCAAGTGGCTCTGGTGTCATCACAAGATAATGTGGACAAACTAATTAAGTGACAAAAAAATGTTGAAACTGTTAAAAAATCCTTAAACTCAACATATTATTTTCTGAAGAGGATAAAAAAATTCCATCATAATACATTTCAAAACACCTTATTTATATTTTAACTAATTTTCAGTAGCTACTATCTCTTGAACAGACAGAAACATACATGACACCAAATTAACTCTCGTCAGTTTCAGTGAAGTGGCCAGTTGTTCATTCGGCCAGTTGTTCGGTTCAGTTGCACAGTCTGTCTTGTCACATTAAGCGTGTGACAGATCATTTAGGCTCAGAAGAAAAATGGTGCAGTGTTCATTACTGTGCCTCCTGAACAGGACACACACGTGGCCTCATTTATTTTGTGCAGGGGTACTCGCATAACCATACAAGACCTGATAAAACAGACATTTCACTGCCGCCAATTTCCATGCACTTTTCGCACCACATTTTCCATTCTCCACAGAATCAT
The DNA here is from genome assembly GCA_033238685.1 of Lates japonicus. Taxonomy (NCBI): domain Eukaryota; kingdom Metazoa; phylum Chordata; class Actinopteri; family Centropomidae; genus Lates; species Lates japonicus. The sequence continues at coordinate 6,140,771 of BRZM01000007.1, forward strand.
AAAGATCAAACAAAAACATGTTGCTATACACCATCAAGACTTAAAAGGGCATCTCAGCTCTATTGATTTCACAGGAGTCAGAGGCACTTCCAGTAGATTCCCTGAGAAGTGTTGAAATTGTATGAGAGGCTGCTGCTACGAATATTCTCCAGGTCCACATTAATTGGCTCGGGGAGGCAGGGAGCTCTGGAACAGTATCATCAGAAAGGTTGATGAGGACAGAAAGTTAGATGGTTCTCATTTAACACAGAAAACTGTGCATTATACAGCGAGGGATAGTCAGGCGTAACTCTGCATTATTAATGAGCTGTCTTCATTCCAGTGCGGCTCAGAGATATGTAGTGGTTAACATTAATTACAAAACAACTCTTTCCGAGACGTTTCCCCAATGAGACCGGTCTGAAATGTGAGAGAGATGGTGCTTTTATTCCTATAATAGAATAAATTCAGTAACTAATGTAATTATGCATACATTATGGACCAGTCACATGGTTAGTAATTGCAGTAAAACAATGAATAGTGCCAATTCAATTAGGTAACATTGGTGGTGTGATATTATATAGCTTTTGCAACTGGCACCACTGGCTAATCAGCCACTGATTTGTCAGTCTATTGGTCAGATAGCCGCTTTGGTCCAGACTTGAATATATTATTAGAAATGTAATACATATTTTTAATATACATACACTTAACACTAAGTAGCCCATGTTAACATGCTAAAATGCTAAACTAAGAAAGCAAACATTGTAAACATTGTATGCCTGCTAACGTCAACAAGTTAGCATTTTCATTTTAGCATACTGATGCTAGCATTTAGCTCAGAGTACCAATATGCCTAAATACAGTCTTGCAGAGCTGCTAGCAGGGCTGTAGATTTTTATGCTGTGTCTATACAGAAAGCATTTCAGTCATGATGTTCAATCATCCATCTCACCAACCCTGTGTCCTAGAAACTATTATAATATACAACTAGTCTGAAACAGCCAGTGCATTTTGAAGGAAACATAATCGCAACCGGATTATTTTTTTCATTAATGAAACGAGGATATGTTGTTCATTTACATATTTGGCAAGCTGCAAATTTGTTAATGCATTGAACATATCAGCAAAATGTTCACAGACAGCATAGTTGTTTTCTGCCAAAATCTCTGATCTTGCAGTACAGAATCCATTTGGAGTGACTGCAGCATTATTAAACTTATTTATGGTAGGCTTAAAAGCACTTACAGCACTTGGTTAAGACGGACACAATAAGTTAATTTACATTTAACAGGGTGCCACCTGCCAGCCATCCACCTGTGCCACCTCCTGCAACTCCGCTACCATTAGTAAATGTAAAGTTTGATTCATTAGAAGGGAAGAAAAAATGTCGCCTTTCAATGTAATGCAGCCTGTGACTATATTCCACATTTCCTCATGTGGAAAAAACATTTAGTAGTATAACAACATGTTTTATGCAACAGGGTTGTTGATGAAGTCATTAGTGTGATATTGTACTTTTGCGTGGTCAAATAAATTGCTGTAGGTCAAAGCAATACATAACTAATGACTATCTAGTTTGTCACTTGATGTGTCTTTAAAAGTCAGCAATCCTCATCTCACATTTAGACATTGTCAGCTTGTTAACTTTCCCCTCTAGGCGAACCCAGTACATCCCTACTGACCAGGGATCAAGTCCTGTCTGAGCTTTTCCTCCTGTGTCTCCCCTGTTCTGTCTCCTTTTGTACTTTCTAACCATCTAAAGAGTGGAACTGTGTGGACCGTCCACTTTCCATTTATAAATATCCTTGACTGTCACATTGCTACAGGCTGTACTGTAAACCTAGAAAGAACTTGTATGAGCTCCAGTGTTGATGAAAATTCAAGAAATCTCTATTTATGTCAGTTGAGATGCAACTGTAAAACCATGCAATGAGGTGAGAAACTGAAGGACGGAATGACTCATTGTGTGCAGGGGCAGGACCTAATCTGCCCAATTACTGATTAAGACTATCATTCATAGTGTCACAATGTTATTATAATGAAGGTCATTTCATGTGAATTATAGTATTATAAAACATTTTTATTTTAGCTGCCATACAGATGATAATACAACGTTGCAAAAAGCCATTAATGTCTTGATTTTATTGCTGTAAAATTCATCCAAAAAATACACAATAAACAGAATAAAATTAGAAACAGTTTAGGATTTCAGAGGCTCTCCCATCTGTCTGAGTGTCTTTATTTTAGAGTCCGCAGATACCTTCCCATGCCACATGTTAATGTGACAGCTCGTAGCTCAGATCAATTCAACGTGTTATTGCTCAAGGAGAGCAAGTGTCAGTCATTTCCCTCTGCAGACCAAACCATGAATAATTGTTATTTCAAGAAAAACAAGAGACTAGACCTGAAATGACAGCGATTAAATAGGATATATATATATATATATATATATATATATATATATATATAGCATTGCATATTTATAGCAGGACAATACATATAATATATAATCATTATGTGGCTGAAATCAGACCTGATGTCAAAAGGGCCCTCTATTGCAAGACATCTGGTTCTGGCTGTCTGCTATTTGGGACCGATTTGTCTTCAATTAAATTAGAGAAATAGATGCTTGATTCTCAGGACGCTGAATTGTTATTCACCTCTGTTCCTCACCCAGCTGAATTGGCCGCAGGATTGCTGTATTCGTCTGGACTGCTCTTTGTTAACTCTTAATAGACTTTCGAGGCGGCAGGCCTCTGTTGCTGGTGATTAATGATCAGATGTCATCACAGCTGTAATCTAAGTGAGTGATACTTTAATAATGGAGCAGCCTCTCCAGTGGAGACTGGATCTATGCTGTCATATCAGGGAAGGGGAGGATGACATTTTTAGGAAATGCAGTGGCACAGACATTACAAGAAGCACGCAGCATAAGAACATTTTCTCTGCACAGCCTACCTGCGTAAAATAAACTGTTAATGGGCTCGGACAGCAGGTGATATTAGCTTTTCAGGACATTTCAGGACAAATGGTTTGTATGAAACACAATTTCCCAGAGTCAGTTTCTAAAAGTATGGAAAGAAAGTTTGCAAACAAAGAGATTTGAAAATGAAAAACTAAATATAAAAAAATATTAAAATCATGTAAAAAATCATGTAAGAAAAATGAACAAAAAAAGGAATTTGCTGCAAGTCAAACAAGACAAAAATGTAATACTTGAAAGTTCCAATTGAAAACACAGCTAATGTTTCCAAAAAGGAAAAAAAGAAAAAAAGCAATTACCCTGAAGTTGCTGTGACAGGATCGCAGGACATTGCACAACTCAGATACCCATTTAATAACCCTGAGTTTTTCCTAACTAGAACACATTTCTCTAGTAAATTAGTTCGATTTTACATGGCATTGGCATAGTATTTTTTTTTTTCACGTGTTCAGCTGTTGTCACTGTTGATAGCACCTGTTTTTGTGTAGCTATCATTAAATCTGAGGATACATAAACATAAAGCCACAATTTTGATTACAGTGCGATTGTGTGTTGAAGTTTTTCTTTCTTTTTTTTTTTTTACTTTAAAGTACCTCTAATTAATTTTTTTAAAATTACTCCTTCCAGAAATGTCACCATAAAGCAACTTTTTGTTTTTACACCAAAGCTTTTTTGTGTTCAGTATCACTAAGGACTGTCACCACCATTACTCTGCATGCTGCTCGCTGTGATAACACATAGGCAATGAGAGCCCAGGGAGCCCTTTTCTTATAATTTACTCTGTAACTGTTTTGTTGTTAAATTACTCCAGAGACTGGACAAACACAGCATGTAATGGATACTTTGATTCAGGCCTCTCCCTGGTCAGCATATGAGCCTGCATGTTGTTTAATGGGCTGGGTTCATTATTAGTCTTTGTAATGACAAACACTTGTTGTCCACTGGGAGGTAAAGGCCATTCTTTAAATCTATCTGCCCCTGGTCCTGAAGAAACACTTCACATTGTGATTAATGGCTTCGAAGTTAAATCCAACTAATTAAACTGCTATATTAGTAATATGTCTGTTTGTGCAATATATCTTGATTAATTAAAAGCAATAGGGAAGATGATGTGCATTCAACGTGCAGGCGTGGGTTGTGTAATGACAGGTTGACAGTAACTTAGTTTAGATGGAGAATAAGCTCTTTTTTAACTGTTGTTTTCACGTGATGTCTGAAAAACACAAGTGCTCAATGTATATATGACTATATGTGTAATGATTAATCACACGTGAAAAGGTGTTTGTGGCCTCCTGGTTTGTTTGTTGTTTTGCATGTGTAGCTACATGCGTGTTGCGTGACAATCTTTGTACTTACGCAGCAAACATTTACTGAGAATTCGTCTCGAACTGGCGATATGCAACATTCTCTTTCAAGTTCAAACCGGAGTGAAATGACAGTAATAAATTCTGAGTTCATTGATTGTTCTCAAGGAGATGATTCAAAGCTGACCTTTACTTGTTCTGATGGTCTGCATCCCTGATGAACCTGCGTTGCTCTTTTAGAAGTTTAAGTTGTTCAACAAGACACACTGTCTGGAACAGTCTGCTGTTTCACTGCATTTCCTCAGCTCCATAGCTTCACACTGTGAATGAAAACTTACATACTGGGAGTGATGCAGCAATTTGCAGCTTTTTTTGTCTCTATATACAGTATAGATTCAGTATCACATACAGGGGCTGCTTCTCTATGGTTTGCAGTCTGTATTGCAATAAAACAGCCCTGCACCAAACACTTTTAAAGTCTAATCTTTGTTCAGTTTGTTTGTCACAGAGGTTTTGATTGTACTCTTGATTGAGAATCAGCTGTTATACAGGGTTATGGTTTTAGATGCAAAGTCTGTTTGACACATTTTGATCTCTACTAGTCATCACCCTAAATTCTTTGTATAGCTATTAATGCCCCTTGAACAAATCACAAATCATATTATGTTTGTTGGCTCCTTTTAAGTTTTCTCCAACACCAATAATAGGTCAAAATTTGCCACTTTCATGTAAAATATGGCCAAAATAAATGGTCAAGTTGCCATAAAAAATTACTGTTTTGGACAAGCCATGTGATTTCCTCTGGTCACCCAGACTGTGTTGAGTCTTTTGCAGTCCCTCGTTGGTGTTGTCACTGCAAAATAGATAACAGGTCATCTTGTGCGTCTGGATCAATGTCTGTCTAATTCAAGCACAATTGGTAGCACAAAAGAAAGTTACACAGTAGGTTAATTGATTATCACACAATAGTCATTAAACTTCAAGCCAATACTGCATATTGCACTACAGATAACTTGTTTAACCAACTAAAAATTAACCACAGGAGCTGTTCTGGAGAGAGGTGCTTTAAACTCACAGTCAAATAAAAGGCTGCTGAAAGATTGCACATCTTGTTTTTTCATTAGATTTTCTCTAGACCCCTGTGAGCGCAATGAACCCTTTAGGGCTGAAAGTGCTCAGCTGAGTACACAAAATATGCATTCATATTTTTATAACATTGAACTCTATAGATGAGTGACTGAACTCTTAGAGCCCCACGAGAAGTTGAAGTTTGTATAATGAAATAACCACACAACTAACAAATATTAAGTTGTCTGCAAAAGTCAAAGAAATTGTTACATTAAGTCATTTTAAGTTCTATCTGCATTGCTGATAATTTGCTTTGGGGTCCATGTACTTCAAATGTTGCACTTTTTAATTATCAGTGGCATGTGTCAGGAAATATCATCTTGAGCTTTAATCTTGATTCGCCAAGCTATATCAATGTAATTGCTGCTGCTGTAGAAACTGTAGCATGTTCTCCCAGTGGAAATGCACACTGTGGAATGGTGTATCTGGGTTTAATGGCAAGTCCTTGGTTCTTTGAAATAAAGACATCCGTGTTTGTGGCTTATTCCTCCGTAATGATATAGCAGCGTCCAGAGGGAACTAAGTGTGAACTCCAGACCTCCTGCTTCCACTGCGCCAACAGAGATAAATCGTTCAGCGAGATAGCCAGCAGGCTCTTTCAGGGTCACTACAATATGCAGACTACCTTTCAGCACAATGTAGCTCATTAATGAGTGGCAATGACTGCATGCTTTCCGCTGTTGACCCTAACTACCTCAGTGTTACAATATGTTTTTTTCCCTTTACATAGTGTAAGAAATTGTCCCTTTAATGCACTTTCTGTTTACTTAAAAATGTAATTTTCTTGAATATGTATCAAATATCACACACATCATTTAGAATAAAAAGAAATTAATGCAACAGATGTCTGTTCAGACGTGCCTTTGAAAAAATAATTTGCACTTAGAATTGTGCTATTGCAGCATCAAATGCAATGCTGAAGCATCCAGAACAAATCAGCTTTCAACTATGTTCTCTTATTTAAGAGGAACAGGTCTCATTTACAGTATTAAGCAGATCTTCCACACCTGAGTTCATTTTCCCAGAGTGATTAAAATGTCACAGCCAAGCCTGTAATGCATACTGACTTAAAGTTTCACCAAGAATTGTGAGGAAGACAGTAAATTACCCCAAAGAATTTAATGTTGACTCTGAGTGAGAAGGTGGTAATCAATCAGAGCACTTCACTCAAATGTCAGTTAATCAAGGTGTGTGTATGTGTGGGTTTGTGTGTGTGTGTGTGCATGTCTTCATGTGTCAGCCCCAAAATGCAAGATGTTCACATTAAAGTGTATTTTAACATTTGTTTCTACTGATACATGCATAAAGATGCCAAAGTTCCAGAAACATCAGTGATTACCCCCGAAGCAACCCCACTGGAATTACAATCATGTCGATTTTCTAATTGCAAATAATTATTACCAAGCGAGAACTGAACAGCTTTTAGTGAAAGCACACCAGAACCTGCTGCAGTAAAAGGACCCATAATTTTATCTTCTGGTTTCAGATGCTGTGTGCAGTGCTGATAGTTTCTTGGGGGCATAGGAGGAAAAAAAATCCCTGAAAAGTAAATTTCTGATGGCTGGTTGAGACACCTGCCTCAGGTATCACATGCTCCCCTTCTGGCCTGATTCCTGCTATCTCGGTAACGAACAGATACATAAATAAGGCTGCTGCTGCTGCTGCCATGTGTTGGAGTGAGCAAAGAGAAGTAGGTATTAAAAATGATAAATCTCTGCTCATCAGTTGCTTTCTTTTTGTTATGGTACTTAAAAGGGCACATATGGCCACTAAGGATTCATGTGGAGCCATTTTCGTAATATCCAGACAAATGAACATGAACACAAGCCCCAACTACAAATGCTAGATTAAAAAAACATGTTTGTAGATATTACAGGCATCCCCCAGTGTTCCTCATTAACATCACTCCAAGACAGGCGACTTGGAACTTATTGGTTTAGGCTGCTCCCACTGACATGAAAGCATCCCTTATAAATAGCCCTGATTTCAATAAAAATAAAGACTAGCATCCTTTGATCATTGGATTGCACCTTGTCCTCCTGCAGTTACAGCTAGTTTAACAATCCTTTGAATGGACAACTGACGACTACAGGTGAAACATCAGAGCTCAGAGGACATGGGTGCTGTGGGTATCAATTTAATGAGTCACTGAGCAAGATTAGAGTCATAGACGATGCACAGCAGAAGCTTCTGCTAATATTTCTGTTTTTGTCTAATCTTGTGTGAACAGATACTGAGGATACAATTAATTCATCACATAATTGGTAGCAACTTGTTCTCTGGCTGGGACTTTCTTTCATAAAAGAAGTTCTCTCAAAAGAGGACACTAAAGTCTTTCAGGATTTATTCATTCATCAGTGACTGTTATTTTATATAACTGCAGAATTTTACTTAATAACACTTTGCTGAGATGGAAACGTTTGTGTACCAGAACATCTAAATGTGAAAAGTGGTTATTGTTGTAACCATGACAACAAAGGTCCCTTGATCTTAATTAAGTAGTCAATTTAACCTAAACTGAGATCTTTTTCATAAACCTAATCAAGTCATTTTTGTCCCTTAACCTAACCAAACCTTAACCACAACTTTGTCACATCATAAGATGGATTCACTTTTCATCAGTGATCTGTCACAGTTTTGGAAGGCACAGATAAATGACGTCATCCTGCTGATAGGAAAGTCACATCAGAAAATCCTTCAGAGTGTCTATAACAACACCTTTTTGAAAAATTTTGAATTATTTTTTGTTATTTACTTGGAGGACAAAGGCATCTGTAGGCTATTTGTCATTCACACTGCTAATTTAGCTAACATTACTTATACTGTAAGATGGTGTAGTTCCAGCATAAATGCTTTCTAGCTCTAGTGTGAGTTTTGCCACCCCTGACAGTCTTGCACATTGTGAAGATCCAAGCAATCCTGTTGTATGTGTTATAGATGTATTAAGGATGAGCTGATAATGAGTTCAGAGGTGGGAACCCATTCATCCCCATAAATGTCACTTCCCAAAAACCTTTGCAGGTTGTTGACTCCCTGCACTCCTGACACTGACACTCCTGACACTGACAAAAATGTATTTGATAGTTCTTTTCCACTCCTTTTCCAGTGATTGCATATGGGAAAAACATTTCTTGGGCTAGTATCACTTGTTGCAAGTTGTAATACCCTGTGTGGTCATGACACCAAAGTCACTTCACAACCCAGAATTATTTCCAGGCGAGTGGTTTGGTATCTGCACTAGTTATTACATATTTTTTTTGACATGCAGCACTTCTTAAGAATTTACCCAACTTGTACAGATTGCGCCTGGCTGAGATCTAATCCCAGTGTGAGTCAGACCGACTTCAGGTGTGATCCAGCTCCGATGTGCTCTGCGTGTATTAACAACTTGCAAAAATATGTGTTTTTACCTTAACTAGGTGAGATATTCAGATCACATGTTAATAATACACAGTGTAAATGAGGTCTTAACTGAGACTGACTGTACAACAGTAGCAGGACAGAAGGAAACTGGACAGAAATATGGCAGAGTAGCAGAGAAATAACACTTTAATGTTATAACATTATTAACCCGTCTTTCACACTTTCATTATAATTGATCCCAACGGTGCCACTGGCTTCCCAACTTCAGATGCACCAGTCAGAGTTTTTACCTCTTTTTTTCCATCTTGTCTGTATCAGTCCCTTCAGTGTTGTACAGCTTCAGAGTAACAGTCATGGAATTTATCCGGCGCTCAGACTCACTGGGAGTAAACAAACATAACAACTGTAAAAATCAATAACCCAAGGTAAGTTAGCACATGTTGCAGCTTCCTGTGATGGACAGGCTCACTTGCAGTATTGTATTACGTATCTAAACAAAAAACAATCAATGTGAGGGAAACATTTCAGCGTGAAATCTCCCCTTAATTTAACATGTTTTTTAAAATAAACACCTTATTCCCAATGTCTTCAAGCTTTGGTGTGTGTGTAAATATGCTTTCTACAGAATAGTAGATTACTCCAGTCAGCTGTAAACAGTATACACTATTTTAAGCAGAACCATCTGTGACCTTTCAGTGTATGTGTTCACATTGTCACTGCACTTTTGAGTAGTTTTGAACCAGCACATACCCGATAGTCTTCTCACCTACACAATCTTCATTTCTGAGGATGGTGAAAATGTGTGGTATTGACAAGGCAGATAACGAAGACAGTTTTCTCCTCAGCACACAACCAAAGATCTGTTTAGATTCTGTACCTCCTGGAAGATGGCTGCAAGTTTTTTTTTTTTTTTTTTTTTATAGTGTGTAGCAAAGCTGTTTGCTTGAAAAGGTGCTGTTCTCATAAAAGATTAATAGTTGCCTAGTGGCCCTGAGGCACCCAGGCCAACAACTCAGGATTCATAAATAAAGCTAAATGGATCGATATTTCCGAGACTTTAGAGGTAACCTATGGCTACCCCTACCTTGAGAGAGAAAGCTCTGAGAAAGGTTAGGTTTTAATCGAAGCCTTCCCGCAGTAATAATAAAGAAAGTGTGGTATTTAATCATCAAAGCTGTGTGGTAACATACCTGAAATCTAGAAACTGGTGCACATGCTGTGTAACAGAGAAATTCGAGCCCTATGTCTTCTATGATCATAAAAGTAAAAGACCGTTTTAATGGTACCATTTTGGAATTCTTCTTCCCAAACTGCAGCATTATTGTGCAGATGCTACAGCACAGTCACTTTTCTATTTAAGAAGGAAACAGGAAACAGTATGGATGATCTAAGAATTGTGGCCAAGACATTTGCTGTCTCAACAGCCAACACCAGATGCCTATTAATCAACTTTTATTGAACCAACGTGCCAAAGCCAAATGATATATTACACTGGGAAGGAAAACTCGCATGACAAATATGACAAATGGAAACATTTGCCTGTAGTTTGCAAAGCCATTATGGTGGCAGCATGATGATGATAATTATGATGCATGTTTTTGTTGTACAAGCTGTCCAGTCACCAATGAATCTCTAACCAATACATTCACATTGTGTTTATCAGAGCTGTGTCTACCATTATTTAATATAATACTGCACACCTACAGTTTGCCTTCTTAGGTTTTTGAAATATCATAAAACTGCATTTGAAGTAATTATACTTTTACTAAAGTCACCGATCTGAGTCAGAGTTTCCTAAACTTTTGGGTATTTGTGGTACAAGTAGGCTTTAATGTTTGCATTCATAAACTAAAATTTCCGTCTCACTTCTACATTTCTATCACCACTACCATCCATGAAACAGAAAAGGCATGTGGAAATGTTCCAGGACAGGAAAATAACAGCTCTTGCTGACTCATCCATCTGTGTTTTATTCTTTTGTTTCTCTCCCAAGGGGACTAATGCCACGGACACTAGACAGCCAGATCACATTAGAGAAGACTCCCAGCTACTTTGTCACCAGAGAGGCACCGAGACGTATCTCCAGCATGTCTCATGAGACCAAGCTGATTGTTGTGGTGTGCAACCCAGTCACAAGAGCCATCTCTGACTACACACAGACTCTTTCCAAGAAGCCCGACATCCCCACATTTGAAGATCTGGCCTTTAAGAACAGAAGCTTAGGTCTCGTCGACACCTCCTGGAATGCCATTCGGATCGGGATGTACATCCTGCACCTGGAGAACTGGCTGCAGTACTTTCGGCTGTCGCAGATGCACTTTGTAAGTGGGGAGCGGCTGATCACTGATCCGGCGGGGGAGATGGGCCGCGTTCAGGACTTCTTAGGACTGAAACGGATAATCACAGACAAGCACTTCTACTTTAATCGAACCAAAGGCTTCCCCTGTCTGAAAAAGCCAGAGAGCAGCAGCCAGCCACGCTGCCTCGGCAAATCCAAGGGTAGGACTCACGTGCAGATCGACCAGGAAGTCATAGAGCAGCTCCAAGAGTTTTATAGGCCATTTAATATCAAGTTCTATGAAACTGTGGGACAAGACTTCAAGTGGGATTGAAGGTGCCATACAGAAACAGTGCTGCTTTTAAAATGGCTACCTCTAGAGACATAGAGACAAAATATAAATGAGGGTATCATCAACAAAATGTTCAAAGTCCATTGAACTATGTAGTAAACTGACAAGCTTAATATAAAAGAATAGACAACTCAGACAGCAAAATATAATAATATAAATGGTTTGTTCTGGATTTCTGCTGGGTTATCCTGATGATAAGTGCCATTTCTTTAAAAGATATATATGAAATATATAGACAGAGACCCCTTTTCTTTACTGTATACAGGACATGACATATGACTTCATCAACAAGCAGCCAGTATTAAGTCATTTACCAATTCATTAACCACCAACACCAGACCTACATTAATGATACAGCTTTGAATATTCATTACCTAGATTGCTTATTTATTCATCATTTCTACTCAGAATAAACCACCAGCTTTACGGTTGAAAAATCAGCTCTCGACATGAAGTCGCAACAAAATGTCAAATGAATAATAAAATCACTCTGTCAATTATTATGCACTGAAATTTATCTCCTTATTGTTGACAAAAGCTCATGGGCAACAGTGACAAATTTATTGAATAAATGTACTGTAACTGAGAAGAAAAAAAACAACAGCTATATCAAGAGAGATGCTATAACACTGGTAAAATTTTGTTGAACTCTACTTCAGCTTTTTCTGTGTCAGTATTTTTGTTGTGATCATCAAAATAAAAGGCAAAAGTGTTAAACTCAAGTATTTATTTGAGATATTTTCTGTTTTTCTTGCCTCCACAAATATCTAGGATCTATTGTTCTATAGTGTCTACAAACAATCCATCAGATGTAGTCCCTGTATCTCTTAGCTTTGCATTACGAACAATCAACCAAATCAAACTTGATGCCTGATGTTCTGTGACATACAGGGCACACACAGGACTGCAATTACATACAGACTTCATGTGATTTAGAAATTCATCTGCACAGTTGAGCAGGATATTCACTCACATCTCCTGGACAAATTTCACAGAATATACAATAAAGTAGTACTCTGAAGTTTGTATTGAGCCTCTTCAAAGATAAAAGGTTCCTTACCAAATGCTGCCATGCATGTCATTGATCTCATTAACTTCCAAGATTCCTCTTTTGATGGATTTGATCGTGCTCCTTCTCTGAATGGGTCTCAATGCTAAGCAGCTAGATTAACCTCCTGAATTTGCACCCCGAAGCCAATCAGAGTTGTCATTAATAATTTCCTCTGAAACCTCCAAAATTCTTGACACAGAAGAGGAGGAAAAGTGCAGAAAATGTGGGATCCATGCCAAAAAAAACCCCCCCAAAACCCCAAATGGAAAGTGAATACAGGATATATCTGTGTTCTGGAAAATATGGTAGTAAATGTAAACAATACAGATATGTCAGATTAGCACAGGATTGAGAACACAGATGACCTCTGAAATCAATGATTATCTTAAGTCCCCAGGTAATATGTTGTGCCCTGTGTGAATACACATTGGACTGACTTCATGATGACATCCCAGCACTGCTGAAACTGGAAGATTGTTTTGTGGTACTGACAGTGCCTTGTGATTTTTTTCTTATGGCAAGACTATTTGTTTGCACTGAGTATTTATTCTGGATGTGACACAACAGTGAGAATCTGAACATTTACTAACAATAATTTAACACAGGGTTCATGAATTCAGCCAGACGTGTTGAAGACTTGACAAACTTTTTAATTTGAAGAGTGTCCATTAAAGCGCCAGTGAGGTTTGATGGACACTGAATTCTATACTTCATATAACGTTCTTGTTAAACAGTATTGCAAACACAAAGTTGCCAGTGATGTGATTTGCATCCTTTTAGTTTAACGTGTATCTTTTTGATGCTTCACGGGGAATGTAAAGACAGACTCTAGATTTGAGATATTTTACAAATGTATTCACATGTTATCACGTGTTTTTAGAGTAATTAATGAAAACATTTGATAGAATAATATAATAATCTAGGGACAACACATCAGCTTAACAGCCACATTAAGATGGCTGTATTTAGAGTATGAAAAATGTCTTTGCCTTCTTCCATAGGTGTTTCACTTACATTGCTTAATCCACCGCTGCAGGGCTGTGAATCGAGCAGCATTATCTAGTCACACTTAGACTAATGTGCAAATGTGACAATGTGACCTTCCATATTAAGGAAATTAGATATTCACTTGCATTCCGACTGTGCTCCTCTACTACATGTCCATTGGCCAACAGCAGTATTTAAACTGTCATTTGTGATATTCTCCATTAATTTTTGATTAACCTGCCAATGCTGTCTGCCGCTGCCTGCTACTTAGTGAGCCATCAGCAGACACGCCAGTTTAGCAATAAGCTCAACTTTATCTCAGCTCAGTTAATTATAACTTTTCCCCCAGAATGCTTAGGGCCTGATGACATGGCATTGAGAAAAGACACCCACACTGCTGCCACTGTAATAACCAGTGAATACTTTGATGCGTTATCTGTCCTGCATCTGCATGGCGACCTCTCATGTAATTTCTGTTGAAGAATATTAGGTGATTTTATTTGGGGGGTGGGGGTTTCTTCATGCCACCTAAAGGGATAACTAGTATTTTCTTAACCTGTAAATGACTGAAAGGGACAAAAGTCTTTGGAATCTGTGCAGTATTGAGCAAGAACAATATGGTGGTGGTCCACGTCAAAATACGTCCTCTAAAGTGCTTGTTTTTGCCACTGACAGGTTCAGGTTGTTACTGTGTGTGTGTCTGACAACATTATGGAGACAGAGACAGACCTTTTTATCAAAGAGTAAGACCCTATTTGTTGAACCAGACTCCACTGACAAAAACAGGAATTGGAAACATGGGAAAATAAGGCCCAGGTTAAAAAAAATCTGGGGTTATCCTTTAACAGAATGCAAGACATGTTGCAGAGAAGAAAACGGCAGCTTTCAAAGTTCTGCACATCTTTTCCTTGAATGCGTGTGCTCATTAAATTTTTATACTTTGCAGTATTGATGGTAACCTGCATCTGCAGTGTCACACATGCAGTTATAGCAATGAAAACACACTGTCCATCGACGTATATAATGTATTTACTCCTCATTATGAAAGAACAGAGTTCATCGGGTAACTAAAAGCTGTCTGACTGACCATTCTAACCTTCAAAGTAAATACCAAAGAAGCTGTTGTAAATGTCATGATCTTTCAAAGACTCAGAGGTAAAATACACCTCTGCCTCTCATCAGAACTGTCTAACAGTACACAGTAAATGAATTTACAATGGAGTCCATTTTCCTTTTTATTAAATAAAAAGAAATAATGAGGCATCATTCAAATGTGTACTTTGCTGTTGCCTCTTGCGAAATCCAAAGCTGTAGAGGTCTTTTATAACACCTGCCTTGAAACCCGATTGAAATTCTACTGAGGCGCCAACCCTGACACTTCACACACTTTACAAGCTTGTGTCTGTAATCTCTGTATTGTGGGAACGACATCTAAGGAAAAACAGCTATGAATGTGCTGTGTCCCAGAAAGCACAGTAACAATAAAATGCTTCAAAAATATATATCAGTAACGTTAAAAAAAAAAGCACAGTAATAAAATCTTATATTATTTATTGGTTTGTTGTGCATAATGTACCAAGTTTTCTGCTATTTGTTTCCTGATGTCACTTGAAATTTTCCAATGCAATGAAAGCAGATCTCGAACTTGTTTCGAAATAGGAATGTGCAGTTTCCTTTTTTCCATTTGTGGGACAGTGTTGAAGTATTTCGAGACATCTCCTTGTCCTTCCTAATGAGCCAAAGCTATGGTGGATAATGAGGATGTTCCTTTTCTCCAATGGACAATGAGAAGAGCAGACTTCCCTTTAGATGATTTGAAACTTGGCAGCCAGAAACCCCTCCAGAGGAAATCTCATTAAATACTAAAATGGCATGCGAGCTAACCTCTACCTGCATCAATGCACCTTTTGAATATGTCATCATTCCCCAAGATTCCAGGAACATATTCCATCACAGAGTATCGAACTCCACGCTATTTCACTAAATTAAAAGATGTACAAAACAACTGATTTATTTCACCTACAGATGCATGTTGGTATTTTCTCATGTTGATGTCCCTCCAGTGCTGTTTCATGCTTGATGTAATACAAATGACATGTTCTGTCCCTCACTAATGACAAGTCTTCCATTAAAGGAGCCATGCATTCTTTAGGGGAAAAAAATGAATAACACAGCCACATATGCACGCCTACTGTATGTACACACACAGACACACACCACTAACCAATGTGAAAACCTTTCCCCTCACCTCATTTCCTCCGGTCTGTTGAACATGTGCTGCTTGCCTTACCTTCAGAAAGGTCAAGTGCAGAATGGGTCTCCAGGCACACAGTCAACTAATTAAGCAGTAGTGGTGGAAGATGCATACCAGCTCCTGGGATACCGCAGCGGTCGGTAGCCACCCTCAGGGGTAATGAACATATTGTTTCACATGCAAGCACGGTAGGGATTTGCATTACATTGCTCTAATGCAAAATATAAAAGAACTCTACACTGTGGCAGGAGAGGAAGTAGATATATGGTATTAACAAAGTCTTTTTACTTCCTATTCCCCTTTGCAAGCACAGATCAAATGAAACACTGTTATTGATGAAAATTGAATACAGTACTGCTGCATTTTGATACTGTGATTATGGCCAGAAAATGGAGCTAGAGAATGTAAATCAGAGCCATGCACAGATATAAAAGATGTTTCCTCTTTTCCTCAAGCTAAGAACACATGAGGAAACGCCAAATAAAGGGGATGATGTGGGTGAACAGGTATATGATTCATGGGGCCAAAGCAAATACAGTGTGTCCGAGCTGCTTGTTAAATGTTCTGAAAATGGATAGTGGCCTTTCAAAAATCCCAGAATGCTGTCATGCATTCTTGCACTGAGAGAGTTGAGCCTCTTTGCCAAAGACTCCCAAAGACAAAACGATATGTCAGAACTGTGGCCCTCGTGGTTCATCATGTAAAGGTCACACATATTGCTGCATGGAGGGCTGATGAGCATCAAGAGAGGCCATATTGAAATCGACGAGACTGCAATTCAACACAAGAGTTTCGGTTTGGTATAGATTGTTAAAGAAACACCACTCGGGTCTTCAAATCTTAACAGCCCATATTTTACACTATAATGTACTGTCTTATACTAATTCTAAAAAGGCTGCATATATAATTCCCCATTTGGTGACCTTGAGCTGGCCTGCCTTAGCTGGGTCACAGATAACACCAAGTTTTAAACTCAGCATAATGAGTGTACAAACCTGACGCAACATTGTCGTTCTTCCAGCTCGCAGTTGCACAGAATGTGAAGCAGGCTACATCAAACGTACGAGAGACAAAGGCGTTGTTGAAGGTCGGCACATAAAAGTACAAAAAACCATATTTTACATAGATACCTGGAGTGCTACGGTATCTGGATTGTGTATAGCCTGGATGTGATTTGCTGAAGTTTGCAGTAGGGCGTTGCCGTCACCTCAACACCCCAGAGAAAACAGCTGCTGTGTTTGGGATACTCAAAAGCACTAAAAAAGAATCTGTGTTTCTGGGAACAGATTTTTCATTGCTGAGGTTTTTAGGATGTCAGGTTACTTCGATAATCAGAGACCTGATTAGAAACACTGCGAGCTACTGGCAAAACACGTCCATCAGCTTCTTCCTCATCGCAAGGGCTAGCGATTAATGATGACACTGAAGGTCAACATTTTTTACATATTTGAAACCACGCAAACGGTATCTGACAGGAGGACAGGAGTTAAGTAAAGAATATGAATTTTAAATCAGAATTAGTAAGGAGATTTGTTCAAAAAATACAAACATTGAATGACAGGAGCATTTACATTTTAGCCATTTAAGCGACACAGAACTCACATTGGTATCATTTATAAGCAGGAGTTTGTTTACCCACAGTATACTTAGCATTGCAGGTTATATATAATGCAATCAGTAACATATACCGTAGTGTTGCATACTCACAAATACATCAAATTTATCGCCTAATGGATATAAACCTAGATCTGGAACAGACATGGAAAAAACAGTAACAGAAACCAGATATACTTTTCTTATCACTAGCATCATAATTTAAATACTGCAAACCAGAATAAATAGTGCAGTGTTTGTAAGATGCCATCCCTGTATTATTCAAAATATATTAGAGCATGATAATGCACTGCAGGGGTTATGAAATGTCACTGAATCAGCAATGTTTAAAATCAGGAGCCTTCAGCAGAACCGCCTCAAACTTCAAAGGGAATCAGCGCAGCACTGTAGTTTTTGATCATTGGAGACAATTGATCTTTAGTGTTCAAAGAATATTTATGCTTCAGGCCTCCCTAAGAAACATTTCAAACAACCTGCCATGAAGTGTGTGATTGTAATATCAATGCCGAGAGAGATGCAAATAACTCAGCCCCCTGATTGTCCAGTACAGTGTCTGCGAGGATTTGTCTGTTCCTACAATTACTAAGCCATTTCCTGTACAGTATCAGTCAGTCCCAGACAGTATACAGATTAAAATCTGCTGAATGAACCCTCGGCAACACTGGCAGCTACAGTTAGAGCCATAATGCAGTAAAAGGTGACAGCTTTATTTGTATGTATAAGCTTACAGGTCTGCGACACTGAAAGTCATGCATTTTAGAATAAAGTTGAAATTCTCTCACACACACTGCAGACTGACTGATCCCTGCTCTGGCAACTCAACGGTATATCGACTCTTACTAAATGCTCATGCCAGCGCTTGTTTGCTATTTAGCATCTGTGATGTCGCATACCTTGAACTGTTTCTACTGGTTAAAACTTGCAAATGTATTTTCTTGCTGGAGAGAGATATAAAGATTGTGATTTTGGAGCAACAAATTTGAAATATCAGAGGAAGTACACTTCCTCAAGAGCTCACTCACAGCTTTCGGTAACAACATCTCCGTCACCATGTGTTCATTTAACAACAGAGAGGGTCATTCTGGCAAATCACTGTCACCAAACTGTGAAAAGTGACTTCAGAGATGTTAATGTAAGAGAGGTTTATTTTATACTGTATGACAGAAACTTGAACAAAGTTTTTCAGGTGTAACACAGTCCTCATCTAACACACAGACTGTGTCTTCATTGAGATTTAATGCGATTTAGTTTGAGTTTTATTTATGTAAAATTCTCCAGCACTTTTATCCAGTAAATGTATTATATTGTTGATATTGTATCAATTCAAAAATGTACATTTTCAAACAGCATACCTTTTTTTCATTGTCGTAAATAATCATAAAAAGCCAAAAGTGCATGTAAATGTGATTCAATTTGTGCATTATCAGTGTTAAACAAGGTAATAAATTGTTAAAACAAAAGAAAAAAATCAGATTCAGACCTTGCTCAATCCAGAGAAGAACACTAGTTCCTCCAACAGAGGTCACTGAGGTCAGGTCAGTCTGACTGAACCTCACACAGCCAGCAGACTCTGTGTGCAGTTTTTGGCACCGTGGTTTGGATTTTGCTCAGAGTTTTAGGAAACCTGGTTTGCTCTGCTGTGCCAGAACCTCGAGTCGCCTCATGTCCAGAAACAAAGAGGTTCTGGCAAAGTCGCTGACAGTTTTATCATCACTATTCAACATGTTCAGACAAAAAGGCACAGCCTGGAGGAGTTGTAAATCCACCCCACAGCCTGTACACCAAACCCTCGCTCCAGTTGGCGTGAATGAAAATGTCGCAAGTTGAATGAGTGTCTGAACAAAACCACTCAGAAACCAAGGACACTGTCTTATCATCTCACTCAATTAATGAATTGGGTGATATATTAAAATTGGAGAGATGGTGCTGGATTTTGGACACCTTCACTGAAACAAAAGCACTCATACTTTATGAACACAAAAATAAATGTAGAGTGTATTGGTCCATAAAGAGTGGACTGGGTCCTTGGATTGTAAATAAATATCTGGTGGATGCAGATCCGGTGAAAACGATGTTGATCTGAGTGTTATTGAATATTTATGTGCCTCACAAATTGGCCTGGAGGAACAATCAGAAGGCTCTGCTGTAGGAATCAGATAGCAGCTCTCTGACTGTACACCAGCCACACACAAGCTGCTCATTTGCACTCACTTCACACTTCTGATTGCACAAGTGGTGTGACTTGCAGCGTGCATGATGCATTTATGTGTTAGGTTTTTTTTTTTTTCTCTTTTCCCAAACAGTGTATCCTCACCAGAAATCACTGGTATCCTTCCTGCTGGGGAGGAGGGAGTCCTGACGACTCTCACAGAGATGGAATCCAGAGGCTGAGATGACAGAGAGAGCTTTGTTATGCACCATGTGGCCCCACTCGGGTCGGAGAGCACAAAAAGGGGCAGTGATACTGACTCACAATTTCTGATACTTAGCCTCCAGCCCTCATGCTAGTCTTCATACTGGGAATAGTAGGTAGACATTTTAACAAGCTTGTAAACTACAACTGCAGGAGAGGAGTGGAATTATTTTTTGCTCTGATTGAACTGTCGATTCCTCTTTAAAACTGTTTCACTGATTGGAAATACAGAAGTGGAGAAATAATCTTCAACCATCTATCACTGATTCTCTAGAAAGTAAATGTGAGTCACAGGCAGCTTCTCATTATTGGGAATTCAACATCTAAGGTCATTTTCAGTAAAAAAAAAAAAAAAAAACCAGTGAAGGCGAAATCTGCAGGTTTTGGTATTTATGATGAATATTTCCTCTTTGCAACTGTTACTGCCCCCTTTCAAACTACATTCATCCTTATTTGAATTTTTTAATTTCTGGAGGCTAATGGTCATGATTGAGCTTAATCGACCAGCAAAACGAGCAACACTGAAGAATTTCTAGCTTCATCGCTGCATCTTATTCAAGTGAGCTTTTAAATTCCCTCAATTAACCTCCCACTCATTCAGTCCTTTGCAAATTAATATACAGCAAATGGGCCTTGAAACTGTTTTGTCTTCATTAGTAAAGATATTTTTCACTTTAGATATAAGCTGGAGTCAAATACTTAAGATAGAAGGTTGTGAGTACTCAAGTCACGTAGTAATTTATTATTAATGAGGTATTAAACAGTAAATACAGTAACATATATTGTGTTATACGTCTAATTAATGATTTCTAACACACAATAATGAAAGTTTAATGTAGTTATATACAGCCGTAATAATATATAAGGAGTAGTTGTTAGTGTTGACAAATACTTTACATTGGCAAACACTTCAAAATCTGTTTACAACTACATTGTAGCGTGAGATAAACCGTTTATTAAATATTTATATACTGCTTAAAAACGCTGAATAGATATAGAATAGTCATTAAGAAGTCAAGTATGTACCTGTAAATGAATCTCAGTGAGTTGAGTATTACACTGTGAGGAATGAACCATCATTGAAACCAATGAAAGTAAAATTCTTTGACTGCTGCTTCAGGGACCTGTGGGCATCACCCTCACAGCAACAAATATCATTGTTACAATTCTGATTATGAGTGTAATGTTTTGCTCTGGTATCCACTTACAGCAATTATTACTGATTAACCTGCATGGCTGTAGGCAGTGTGAGTGGTTTGACAATGCCTCGTTATCTGAAATTAAGGGTTGCAGCAGAGACAAGCAGGAGATATTTATTATTGGATGTATTATTTTGCAAATGCTTGACGGGTACCACAGTTTTTAACTCGCAGTGTTATGTCTCATTTTTTCGGGGGGGCGCAGACAGTGAGAAAATACGTCTTTGTTCTGTGGGACGTCTCGCTCTAGTGTTGCGTTAAAGAACGGCAAACAGTCTGGTAAATAACATGTCCAAGTGACATGTTCTTCGTTGGCAGGACGTGGAGAGAAGGCGGACGGGCCGCTGCCCTCAGAAAACACTCAAGCGTATCTTCACCTCAGGCCTGTCAAGATTGGAACTGAAAAACAAACACAGTAGCACAAAACTGAGGCAAACAAGCTTCAATCTTATATAAAGTATGAGGCTGCCTGTTCACTGATTTTTCATCAGGAGTTCATGTCTTATTATAAGGGGATGAGAGAAGGGGTTTGTACAGAGGATTTCTTAGAACTGATGTGTTCAAGAGCACCATCATGTCTGATACAGTATATTCGAAGAAGAATGCAGTTAGCTTGATATTCAGACTAGTTTGCAGAGGGACATTACATGTTCTTGTAAAACACTGTGGGACTGGCTAATTGCTGACTATAAAGGAATGTTTGCATGACTGAATACAGTCTGCTCATTACTGTAGCTGCTAATTGATAGATTCATGATCATTACCTTTAATGATTGTCATTTTGACAAAACCAGGGACATGAAGGTTAGCACAACACATCAGCCAACTGTACTATGGCAAGTGTAAGATTTCAAAATAAGGCACAAATCATATGAATATTTTAAACACACACACACACATCAGAGTTTACTGCTGCTTTCTGCTTGTCAGATTTCGCTAAACCAGCTCTCACAAAAAAATAAACTCAAACAAAAGACACAGCCTCCACATTTTAAACAATAAGCCAATGCATAAGGAATGAATTGGCCGTAAAACTTTCCTGACGGTACAGCAAACTCCCTCTAGCTTGACAGATAAAAAGATTTACAGCAGCTTCTAATTCACATCACAGCCTCGTCCAAACCGGCTCCACTCTCCTTATTTATTATTGAGCATGATGATGCGCATCACTTTAATAAACCCGCAGCTATGTAAACTTGCATTTACTCCTGCTTCTGCTCTATACAAACCAATCAGAGGGCAAATCACTGCCTACAGAAAATAATCAAATCGCCTCT
This sequence comes from Lates japonicus, assembly GCA_033238685.1. Classification (NCBI taxonomy): domain Eukaryota; kingdom Metazoa; phylum Chordata; class Actinopteri; family Centropomidae; genus Lates; species Lates japonicus. The sequence goes on from BRZM01000007.1 coordinate 6,162,956, forward strand.
GCTGGGCCGAAACAGTCAGGAGGATAGAAGCTGTTTCACTGTGAAATGATAAAAATTCTCCTTAACCTCTGTTTGCAGAATGGAGAGAAGATCAATAACAATCAAGACTCTGATTAGATGAAAGGGCCCATCTTGTTTGGATTGCCTTACATCAGATCTTTATTCAGGCCTGTGTGTTACCAGTGTTAGGACAAATAAAGCCAGACATGTTGACTCTCAGTTAGCGTTAACTGAAATACAGTCTGCGCTTTTGCTGTTACAGAGGAAATGTCACAGGGGAAATTGTGTTTTTTTTTGTTGTTGTTTTTTTAAACTTTATTTATTGAGCCTCTTTTGGTGTTAAGGTGTAGTGTTTTATAAATCTGTCACATACTTAGAGAGAGCGTGTGGGTAAAACTGTGGGTATCTCACATGTTCCCTCGTCCTCTATACAGCAGCAGAGCATGAGGATCAGTTCATCCATAGCTGCTGAGCGAGGAATATACTCTTAGAGATCCGGAGCGACTTTAAAGATGGTGGCAGATCAGCCGAGAACTGCAGATGAGAGATGAAAGGAGGAGGGAGAGATAGAGGGAGGAGGAGGAGGTGGTGGGGTGGAGGGTGGGGGGGTGACTGGAGGAGAGGCGTAAAGAGATGAGTGAGGTGAGAAGTTAATATCTCCCATACGACACATCCTGCATATCATGCCAGTGAAATAACAGCAAGTCCATCAATGCAAATATGCACAATTACCGCAAGCGTTGAACTACTTGATATTTTAAACATGTCACAGGGATTTTCAGCGCAAACCTGAGAAGGTGGTAGAAGTCTGAGAATAACCAGGTACTGTCTTGTGAAAGGATCAGCCTAATATTCTTTGTAATATTAAAAACGCATTCATTATTCTGCGTATAGTGGAGCAGGAGCCCTAAAACCAGCTTACTTACCGAGCAACTGATTCCCAATTCAAATATAAAAGGCCCCTGCAGTCTTTCCTAATGTATGAAAACTGTTTTGAAAGCTGCTCAGTGATTCCAGTGTATTTACCATCCTGTCCTCATTAGCATTCCTTTACACTCCTTAAGCTGTGGGCCATGAAAATACCTGACGGTGAATCCTACAGCACAATGTGTTTTTAACAGATTTAAATAAATAAAACCGCTGCAATTAAACATAAACACCAGCTCGACTTCAGTCCCCAAGCTCAGAGCCATATTTCATGCTGCATTCATCTATTTGGCTTCTGTGTGAACAGAAAATTGATACCGTATTAACATGAGCAGCCATATTGTTCTCAGCAGCACACGCTGACCTCTGTGTGCTTTGTCTCATCTCAATAACAGAGTTTATTTTTCAAATATATCCGGCTGTCCACTCAGATATCTACAGTGTGATGAGGTGTTAGATGCCGTAATAGGAGGACAAAATCTGATCAATTAAAAATGACACAAACATCTGCTTCTCTGATAAATAATACGCTTGAATACAAACCTGATTATGGAAGCAAAGATGGCAGAAACATTTCTCCTTAAAGTCATGTTCCCGTCAGTATCATAAAGAGGTGAGTGTACACCTCTGTTTCAAATATATTTCCCTGTTTTCTTTGGGGAAACAATATAATAAAACCAAAGGTGATTTATGACACAATAAACTATGCTGAAAAAGACTAAATAAGGGTTTATGATCATTGCCTATGGAGTTAGATAGCCTGAGAACAGTCAGCAAGTATAATATCTTAAACTAACTTATTTCCACTTTTGTGTACACCAGGATCCCAAAAGATAGCATAAATCATTCCTAAAGCCTCTTCAGTTTTCCTTGATGACAACCGATTGTGTTAAATTCCCTCTTTTCTTCTTTATTAAAAGACCAGAACACAGGTCCAATCTGACAACAGACCAATCTCTGAAGCCTCCATATTACCACCCTCCCCTGCCACTTCCTGCCCCTAAATTAAGATTAATTACAGAAGAGGCCAATATGCTGAAATGGGAAATTATATGCTCCCAGGAACAGGGCTCTATAGATGCTCCGTCTCAGTTAGTGGAACAGCTTTTAGATTGCACTCACATATCCTTATGCTGAGCACAGCAGGCGCAGGGCTGACTGTCTGGCTGTGTTCTGTGGGCTTGATAATACCTGGCAGAAGGGTCTCAGGATATGATGACACTGATTAAAGCCACTTTTATTGCATGTCAGGTGGGGTTGGATTCCTCTTATCTTTCTAATCAGTCGTTACGCACCATGAGACAATGCACCACGCCCCTCTGTGTGATGTGATGTTCGTCTGTAGTCCACCTGGCCCCAAATCAGCTTTTACAGTACATTATGTGCAGATATAACTGACAGCATTTACATTTTTTTATCGTGGGGGTTTTGTAAATCACCCAAATATGTATATTTACACTTGCTGGAAAGATTCACCACTTATCTGTTATTTCAGCAAGTAACAGTGGTAGAAGAAGTATTCCTTCCACCACTGTACTTAAGTAAAAGTACCATGCTGTGAAACTGCTACACTTCAACCTCATTCAAACTTTTACTTTAGTAAAATAAAATATACCATAGCAAAAGGTAAAGTCAGGATGTCCCCTTTTAGAGTGTTACATAACTGTATCTTATTAGATTAGATTATTATTTTTTCTCTGAACTTGATAGAATTCATTAGGGGCTTTCCTTAAATTATACTTTTTTTTTTCATAAGGATCACAGGCAAGATCAGAGGAGAACAACTCATTAAATAACACTGATGTCGAGGGGGGAATTACCATCTTTCCAACACAGTGTAATACATTCATTGGCTGCTGTTATTGCTATAGATTAATGCTGTTGATACATTAACATGTAAACTGCATTTAAATATTATATCTGCTAATTCTAACAACTGTACACAGCATACAGTTGCATAGGGCTGAAACAATCAGTTTAAAAGTGATTTTTAAAAATCTAAAATATCAAACATTCTTTGTTTCCAGCTTTTTAAGTGTGGGGATTTGTTGTTTTTTCTCTGATTAATATTGTATTGTTGAATTGTTGGGTTTTGGACCGCTGGTTGGACAAAACATTCGAAGACGTTTGAAATTGTCATCAACAATGGATTAGTTGGCTTTGTAATATTTTTATCAGCTGATTTCACAGTGATGAGACACAGTATAGTCGCAGTGGTCAAGTGACAATACAGTGTCCTGCTGGGAAACCTTGAGTCCTGACATTCATCTGAATGTTATTTTGACTCGTACCACCCACTGCCATCAGCACTCCCTGATGGCAGGGGCCTCTCCCAGCAGGACAGGGCACCCACCACACTGCAAAAACTACTCAGTAATGGCTCAAGGAATACGACAAAGAACTCAAGGCATTGACCTGGCCTCCAAACTCCTCAGATCCCAATCTGACCAGACATCATGCACCAGAACAAGCCAGATCCTTGGAGGCCCCACCCCACAACCCACACGATGCAAAGGATCTGCCCCAGTGCCAGACACCACAAGACACCCGCAGAAGTCCCGTGTTCATGTCCAGACAGTTCTAAGCTGTTTTGGCAGCACATGGGGGACCTACACAATGTTAAGCAGGTGGTTTTCATGATGTGGTTGATCAGTGTATGTTTTTGATGTAAAATATTACCCAGTAAGTATAGCTGTCAGATAGAAGTACAATAATCCATCTGAAGTGGTGGGATAGAATTAGCACAAAAGAATACCTCAGATTTTGACTTAAGTATAATTAATTACATGTACTTAGTCCACCTACCAATCATTTTTGTCAGGGTGTTTCTGTCTATGTTATGGTAGCTTCCCTGAGGAAAAAATAAATCCCATCCCAACATAACTTCACTTAGTTTTACATTTTAAAAATAACTGTCTCAAGTCTTGCATCACATTACAAAACAGGATTTGCTGCATGTTTTTTTTTATTTTTAGAGTCCATTGTAGGCATTTAGCTTATGTTTTTATCCACACTGACATAAGTAGAGAATAATCGTCTTGCTACTCTGCCAGAAAACTGCGCTTTTTTGTCAACAACCCCAGATTCATTGTTATCACTGCAGAATCTGCCACTTAAATTTGACAAGCAGCAGCACTGAAACATGCACACTAAAATAGGAATACAGGTATAATATTTTTGTGTTTTGTGAGCTCTCACAGCGAGACACATGCTATATATCACCAACTACTGAGTGCAGACTTTTCTTTGGAGTCACTACGGTATCGGCATCAAAGGGCCTCCATGTATTAGAGGGAAAGCTTTGACCAGCGTGGACCGGCTCAGCTGCACAATCTCCCGCTGGGAACATCACCAGAGGAAAATTCATGCTGAGAGAACCGAGGGAGAAACAGGGGAAGGAGTAACACCTGGCATGTTATGTAATGTAAGGACTTCATTGTTCAGCAGGCAGCTCTGCGTGTCGTGCTTTGCAATCTGTGAGGCATTATGTCCTGGATGGTGTTTGATTCCTCTCACCAAGGATGGAAACAGTGATGGGCAGCTGGTGGCTGCAACATGCTTCTGAACTATTTCACACATGCCAGAATATGACACAATTTTAATACATTCAGTTCTGAAGGCTCCGCTGCTCACAGAAACAATCCCACCATTTAGAAATAAAACCAAGCATTCTGTCCCTAGAGCTTCATCCCACAAAAGGGAATCCAAATCATAATGGGACCAAATAGAGTACACCTGTGCTTTGTTGTGCAAGTGCATGTGGGAAATGCAGTTCCTCTTCCAAGGTGTGATCCAAGAACATGGGAGCTAAATGTAGTAGACATTTCCCATGTGCACTTGCATGAACTGGTGGGTGTGCTGATGGATTCCATTATAAGGTGTTAGTTCCCCTTTGCTTCTGTTGTTGCCTGCTGAAGGCAGAAAGGCTGAAAGTTTTGTTTCTTTTTTTTTTAATGCTTGCGCTTATGTATAATGAGTATTCACAACTACTGATCTGAACCTTGGTTTGTGCCTTAATGTGGTCAGGGAACTAAAATTCGAAGAGTAGCTGTGAGAGGAAAATTTCAGCTTCGTTACCTCTGCCACGGAAGTTATGTTTTCACCAAGTCTATTTGTTTTGTTTGTTAGTAGTATTATACAGAAAATACTGAAATAATTGACAGCACACTTTCCTTAACACATTGTGACATAAGGTACTCCTTGTTTTGAAGAGCTAGACAGATGTACATTGTTTGGCCTTGAGGTATGCACTGTACTGTGCCATTGTAGTTACAAAACAGAATACTAGACTGTTTGCATCAGCAGTGGTTGTGCTTGAGTTTTACTATAAGGGGCTGAACTGTTGTAGATATATTCATCACAAATCACATCAGAATACATTCATCACAAATGGAAAAAGATAAATAAGTTTTTGATAAATGACCATCACAAGTTTTCACCACTGGGTTTTTCTCATTTATTCAGTCACACCAGACATGGGGAGGCTCAACTTTTGCCCAACTTCCCAGCATCAATATCTTAAGAGATTTGCAGTCAACAATCAGTGTAGACAGCCAGTGCCCTGCAGATATTCACGTAATATCCTGCTGATTTTCAAAACAGTAGTTTTCTTCCAGGTTTCTCAATATTCTCATGTAACGGCCAAGCAGTTGTACATACTATATATATACTTGTTCTTTGTTGTTGTGGTATCTGATTTGGAGAGATGATTCACGTGCACTATAGCTCAAACCTGACTGGTTTGAAATCTACCCAGAGATTACAACAGATTTTTATTGGGCATAATGGGATAAAAATGCATCATCATGCATAAGATTACAGGGGATTAATCAACTGGCACAGCAACAGCAGGTTTAAGGTTAAAGCTCATGAAGAGTAATGCAGATCCACAAAAACTGAAGTAGAGTCACAAGTTACGAATAGAGCTTATTTGAGAAGTTGGTACCAGAAACATCTCGGAACAAGACTATATTTTTGAGCTAAATTGCACAGAGGAGACATAAAAGCCCTCTGGTACCATGTCCTCCATTTACACCATCACTGAAATTGTACAGACACAGACATAGATTGGTTGGCAGTCAGAGCAACGAAAAGCTCGACAGAGGACATAGGTCATGGCCTGGTACATTCTCCACATGCATTTTTTATACATTCCACATATTTGAGAGGAATGAATTGTCGTGAGTGCTTTCTTAATCTGAGGTTAATCTGTTGTGCTTGTAACATTTCACCTAGTTTTGCATCATGCTCTATAGAAAGAACAGAAAAGATGTGGAAACTCCACACACACCTCCACGTAATGAGGCCATGAACCACTGTTTTGAAAATAAAACATATTTTCCTGTCTACTAATTATTATAAATTTGAAATAATAAATTACCTTTTTGAGGTAAAATTTACAAAGGTATTATAAATTACGACATTGCTGTGTTTTTAGCACATTGTGTTGTTTATGGCCTCCTTGCAAGTGACAATACAATGACGGACATTGAAGAATTAAGAGAAATGAGTCCTGTGTCAGCATCAGATATAAGTATCAATCATCTCATGATGCTTGTTGATGCAGTTGAGGAAACTGAGAGGTTCTGCTTCTGCGTAAGACCGTAACTCTCTCAAACATATCTAGCCTTCAACGCTCCGAATGCCAGGTGAACCCTGTTTCAGAGACAAAAAGAATGCAATGATTAAATTCCTGCCTTCAGCCACAGAAGCTCAACACTTTCGGGAGGACAGCACAAGCCAAGGTCATTTACATTCACATTCCTAGAAGCAGGTCCTGTTTGCTTCATTGTTGTTGTTTTCTTCACTTTCTTTTTCCTCCTGAGCTCCTGTGAAGAGAAATATGAAGTCTGAAACATGAAGGAAGAAATGCGGAGAAGGATTGGTTGGAGAACTATCAATGAGGTTGGCCGTAATCTCATACAGTGACGTTCCCAAGTTCAAAGCAATGAGCTGCTGACTGTTGTTAATAAACTGCAAACACTGCAGTTTGGTCTTTAACTATGATTCATTACTGTCACTGGATCTTCTGTGAAAATAAAAGAGGCGCCTGGGAGGCTGCTGGATTAAGCCACACTAGAATTGCTGTAAATTGCTTCTGCATTACATGTAAAGACTTTTTCTGGAGTTCATTTTGGTCTGTTTTCTTTTCTCTTGCCTTTATTTTACCGCAATTAAAATGCGCGGGTTTAAGATCCTCATGAGTTGCTACTGGGTTTCAAGTTTACATACTCAAGGCTGGTTTGATGTTTATTCATTAATGTGTTTCCTTACATCATAATTATAGAGTGAACTTAAACAGTTTGCCTCAAAGTCACGTGACATTTCTTACTTTATGAGCAGCTAACTGCTGAATGTTCTCCAGCTCTGAGGCTTCATCCCATCCGCCTGTAACAGCTAAATGAACTCTTTAGGACACTCGGGGTCAGAAGCTGTAGAATGAGGATTAATACATTGCTTATCACTAGGAATGAATATATATATATATATATATATATATATATATATATATATATATATATTATATAAACCTCCAATATGAAATTCTGTTTCATGTCATCCACTGAGAATCTGAAAATGTTTGTTTTAAACAGAACCATGTATTACGTAATTATGCATTTTCATCTTAGATCTATGTCTCAACAATTTCTAGTTATTACAAAGGTGAAGTTAGTGATGTTGCTTGCATTTTAAATACTGGAATTAAAAAAAGCAAAGGCGGTGCTTATCAGTGAAGTGAGGCTGTTTGGAAGGCCAGCCAGAGACTGGTGGGAATTGAAGGAGAAAGCTTGATACGCAACACACACACTCACACACACTCACACTCACACAGCAGCAGCAGTGGGGCTTTGGTTTAGGGTGCTGCTCTGGTTAAAGTCAACGCTTGGCTGACTCATTACAGCGCTGTGAGTACACTCATTAGTCAGTTTCTGTGGGCACTGAGAACAGCTTAAAAGTGCCTTTTAAATGGTCACCAAAATTTACTGTGTACTAAAGTGTTCATATTATTCTTCAGTATATAAGACGATCTATAATTCATTCTGCCGCATTCATTGTTATTCTCCTTGGTGAAAAGGAGAGTCTGGGGGAATGTGATAGGGTCTCTTCTTGCTGTTAATTAGCAGAGCAGAGTGGATGGCTTTTTTTGAAACGTGTCATGAACGTGACACCAGGCCATTAGGTGACTGGGAAATTTGACTCATTGCGATATCACTGAAATACAATCTGGCGCTCACTTCTCATTTTTAAAAAATCTTTCTCAAGAGAAATGGTACATAAAAGTAAAAAAGAAGAGGCAGCGAGGCAGTCAGTGGTTCAACATGGCTGTGTTTAATTGAGAGGTTTTGAGAACATATGGAGACCTCCATACCCGCATAAATGAGCATATCATCATGTTCATGGGAGGCACTGTGTTCCTGTGTTCATGCACATTAACCAACAAACACAATTCAACAGAGATGGTTATGTAAAGTAAAGCAGTTTTAAATGTGTCTCTCTGTGAGCCACACTACTCCCCTCCAAGCGTACAAAAATAGTGCTACGGGAAAGTAATGATAAATCCTCTTCAAACTCTATTACGGTACCAATTCACTCCCCTTCAGCAGTCTGGGTTATGTTTATGATGTAAATAATGCAAGTGGAGACACGGCATTTACATCAGGCTCATTAAGAAATGTAGGTGCTTTCTTGTTTTTTAGAGCTACATTATGATTGAAGGAACACGCTTTTTCCTGATGTTTAAAGTATCATTTGCCCAATTCACGGACATGCCTGCCTTCATGTGCAATAAATAACAGTTGTGCTCTTGACAGGTATCATCAAATTTTCATTTCAGTTTTTAAAATGCAGTAACTGCAGGTAATAATAATAAAAACATTTATGTGGATCTTACTACCTCGGCAGGCTCAACCATCATCCCCTGTCAGATTCAGCTTTTCACAGTTTAAGAGGATTCATGGGGGAGTGAAAGGAAACAGAAATAAAACCACATGATAAAGTGTTACTTTACAGAAATATGACAGGTAATAAAGAATCCCAGACCAAGCTTAACAAATACATTAGACCATTTCCCTAAGCCCAAGGACATATTAGTGCAGTTGGAGAATATTCATTCATAAATAAATAATGGTGGAACAGCTTATGGGGGGCATCTGGCTTTATATTCGTATTATAGCTGCTGTGCTCATGAAACCATGTATCATGATAAAGAGGATTCATGAGCACTGAGCCTCTTTAAAATATGGTTCCTTCAAGCCTTTTTGTTCCTATAGAAAAGCATGACAAAAAGAGTCAGGCAGTGATTCTTTTTTCTTTTACCGGATAATCCAATAATGTATAGTTTTCAGTGCAAAAATATGGTTATACATTTAAATAGACATTGGTCGGGGTAAGAAAATTGCACTACAATATTCTCATGTTGTGCCAGATACACAGCTTGTGAACTATTTCATACTTGACTGGCCGGTATCCATACCAGCGTGTTACCTCAAACCATCTAACAGGTGGTCAAATAACTTAAATGGCTAGAAATGGCGAGATAGTGACTTCTATTGACATCTGGCAGCTTTTCAGCACAGTCTACCAGGTGTGGGAGAGCTGGTAGGCCCATTATCCCTGTTTACGGTCCACTGGGTCCATTTCCAGATTTCTGTTGCCTCCTTAATCCTGCAGTGGTATTTGTTGCTTTCAAATGCGACAATGCTGTTCTCCTTCCAGTCCATAACACTGTCCATGCTCATGCAATGTTTAGAAAAGGATTTGGATTTTCTTGTCCAGCTTGTTGCGACTTTGTCCAACTGTGTGCTCTAGAAGATTCCTTTTTCAACTAGTTTTTAATATTTTCCATACTCTGAAAAGATCTCCAAAGTAGGTTCTGTCGTTGGTTTGAGATGCATTGGAACAAATATATCCAATCACTTTTTTTTCTCTCTCTCCATCTGCAGTAAGATGTGGAACTGCATCTGAATCTGTCAAGAGAAACAAAAAGGACCCTGGTCTGAAGAAACGATTCCCAAACATAATCTTCATGTCATATTGGGATCCCAGAAATGTGTGCATATATACTGTACACATATGCAAATGAAGCACTCAGGTATTGACCTGTTCACTGACAGGTTCAGGCATGTTTTATCCCACCTTGATGGGGAATGCGACCAAACATAGAAACGCATGTCATCAGAATAATTGTAAGCACTGTCAGTAGAAATCTGCTGAGCAGTGCAAAGGGTCATTACACCTGGCTGCTTCAGGTCATACAACCATTAAAACAGAATAACAGAATATGTAATTCATTCTGCATGCTAATGCTGTTAAAATGCCTGAGATTCACAGCCATGCCAACACACTGATCGACACTGTTGGGCTTAAAATATGACACCAAAAGAATTACATTGTGTTCTTATGGTACCTTCATTGTGATACTTGGATATTTAGATATTCAGATTTTGATATGTCAGTAACAAGCTGCTGAAACAATTCAAAATCTTGTGGAAAAAATGACCGATGCACCTCCTAACTTCAGCCAAAAGCACATGAAGCACATGAAGAAACAATGTGTAGACACCCACCATCCCACAACCCCCACCCCATGCACTCGAAACCAGAGCATGACCCTACCAGGCAAATATCAACTTTTAAAATCGCTATTGTGATATTGAGCAAATTATTTTTTATAAGCGTGTTATTTTCATAAGAGAAGAGGAATCAGTGCACCTCCGTAACTGCATTGTGATTGGATGTCCATGTGTGTGCACATCTATATTAAAATCAACTCACTGTTCGGATGGCTCTGATCCAAATCAGGAAGAGTGACGATTTCTCTCAGCGCTAATCTTGGTGTATTTGCTTTGTCGGAAAACACTAGATAAAAAGGGAAAGGAAATGACAGCAGGGAATAATAAAAATTCAATAAAGTAAACAAGGAACAAAAAGGAGAGGGGGGAAAAAACAAGCTCCCATTTTCTTTGAAATTTCAATCATCTTGAACCATTGATGGGTCCCCAGGTGCATAGATCTAAGTCTGCAGGTACTGAGTACCATTCAGCAGTCCTGATGACAGGGGGTACGTGGCCTTCAGCCAAAAGACCACACACACATATTCACATACACGCACATGCATTTTACCAAGGGATAGACCACATCTGCCACTTGCCCCACCTCCACCCCACTCCGCTGGTGCCTTGGATCACTGCTCGTGTTGTCCAACACTGTTCCGCCTGGGAAAGATCTCAACTATCAATCTCCAAGCTGTCAGCCACACTGACCCACCAGACCCCAGACGAATTCTGCAATAGAAATCAAACAGTCCTTCCTCTCTGTAGTGAAAGTCTGTTGCTGTCTTGTCCTGCTTTGAACATTACCCTGTGAAGGTTGATTGAGTGGTCTCTGGGAAAAAAAAAAAAAAGGGGGGGGGGGGGGGGGGGGGTAACAAACAAGCAGTGTGAAAGTGAATGTGAGATGAAGCTCAGTGGCAGCTAGCAGGAAACAGGCAGCTAATTGGCTGCTACAAGGAAGAACATGACAAATTAATGCTGATAGTGGGGCGGAAGATCTTACATCAGATTTGGTATTGTTACATTATTTCCCACTTAAAAGCAGACGTGAAAAACAACAAAATATTGCAGTGTTAAATGCAGTGTTATTGCAGTTATTTAAAATAATCTCCACCATTTGCTGCAGTTGAACATGACCTATCTTTTTCTCTTTATGGATTAAAATTACAGTTAAGAGGTAGCGTCACTGTTCAAAGCTGCTATTCTTCTTTTATATGTGAGACCTCAGTTACTGCGAGGCCTAGACACTTTATAATCTGTTGTTACAGACAGGTTCATGTTGGTGACCTTTAGCTGTGCCAGCACATGCATATTATGCTTAGGGTCTCACACCTCTCTGCTAGTACCTCTCTGTCTCTGTCTTCCCCTGGTCCTTCCCTTGAATTCCAACCTCCTTTTCCTGCCTCCTAAAATCAATTATTATTGATTTTTCTGCACTCGCTGGGGTGGAGTCAAAAGAGGGGACAAAGGAGATAAAACCACAGGCGAATTGCTAAAGTAACTCCTCCGTGCCATGGGGGACTGATATTATCATGAGTGAGGAGTAAGATGCCATTTTGACTCCATTTTAAAGCGCTGGAGAATGAGAGTAAATGGCATCCTCTGCTTACCAGGAAATTTCAAATGTTTCATGAGGTGGATCTCAGCCAAGAGTTGACTGGACGTCCTGTTTGATGGCATAAACCAACAGGCTGATGCCAATCAAATAGACAGAGAGAGTGGAAGTGAAATACTTAGAACAAAGACAACTATGGTTTAACAGCTGCTGGTTGTGTATTAGACTGAACTGTAAAAGCCTGAGAGCTGTCTCTGCTCTGTAGAACAAAGTTACTGACATCTAAGAAGATCATTTTTATTGGAATTCATCCCAAAGTTATGAAATGACAAGTTGAATAATCAAATACTTGATTGGAAGAAAAGTATTAATGAGTTTTTGATCGCTGAAGGTACTTGCATACTGTTCTTCAGTACAATTCTGAGGTACTGGTAATCGAGTATTTCCACTTTATACCAATATACTTGTACTCCATTACATATCAGAGGGAAAACACTACATTCATCTGGCAGTTGTAGATAGTAGTTACTTTACAGATAGTGATTTTTCACACAAAACATAACATCATTTTGTATATATGTGATATAATCGTAATACAATAGACGAAAGTGCCTAACACTTCATAAAGTATTTATGATTATGAATAAAAAATAATAATCATTACATGTATGTAAATATAAACCTCTGAAAGGGAAATTTCTTTTTTGATTTCTTAAAAGTGCTATATGTCAGTTTTTCCTGTCGCTACGTTAGCATTAACAGCTGTCTACTTATCAGTCTAGAGAAAGAAAAGAAAAGTTCAAACTTCATTCCCTTACTCGGCAAGCATTGTCTCAAGCTGTCTTGTTTGGCTTCTATCACTTCTCTTCTACTGAAGTTTGCATACTAACCAGCTACCCCTGTCCCATCTTGTAAAATAACTTTGCGATAGTAAGTTAGTGCAGTGTCCAGTCTGCCCTTAGTTCAACATGAGAGGATGAAAAAGTAACACTGCCCAGATGGTGTATTCTAACCTCATCTTTTAAGCACAATAATGGCTGAATTAAACAGCTGTTAATGTAATGACGTTGGCTATGTAGCAATAGCAAAAACTTAGATATAGCACCTTTTAAAGCAGAATGATTTATCAAATAATAATTAACAGCTGATGAATCAATAGTGGCTTAAAGCTGGCTGTTGGAGACAGTCCAGTGTGTCATTGTTCATCATGTGTTTATTCATCACTTCTTGTTTCTTTTGTGCTTGAAAGAAATGCATCTGTTATCTGACTGGTTTCAAAGTACTGACTAAAAGTCTCATAATCTAGTCACAGCAACATGAATTGCAAATCCTTATTGTTCATTAAAGCAAAAATTATCTAACACCCACTTTTCACCTGAACAGTAATTTTTCCACTGGAGGTAAAAGGTGTTAAATTATGTCAAGTGGACACTTTCTTCTAGTAAAAACTGAGCTCATACATGCTTGCATCTGCATATCCCACCTCATGCACCTCTATATTCTGCAGCCTGGAAAAGCTTGAAATAATAATCCTGCCCCAAAATTTAGAGCCGCTCATGTATTGCACAGCCTTGAGGTCTCAGATAATACACAGTCTCTGCAGCAAGCAAGACAATAAGCAGTAGATTTGTGTGTTCATACCCTTGGTTGCCCAACCCCAAGTGAATCTTAACAGGATAAAAGGGGGATCTTTGAACATTAAAATAAAAATGCCTTCAAAATACTTCTAATGCTGCTACAGTACAACTTGTGACAGCAGCGAGAATATAAATGCTTTTATGGCAGACTGTGGACAGTTTCACAGATCTGAAAACTAAGCCCGCTATTGAGTGGTTACACTCATTACTGGCTCGAGGTGAGATCACAGGCTTTTCTGACACTAATCAATCTGAAGTTGTGAAACAGTAACACACAGAAAAAAAACTCTAACTTTGATGTTGCATCAGTTGAGTCTGTATAAACCACTGATATCCTAGAACTGCATGTAGTATGGAGTACTGCTGAGAACCCATTTGTTAGAAGAAAGCTCCCTCTAGTGTAGGAATGAGCAAAACTCAACACTACACAAACAAAACAGTTTCAATATTTTTAATCAGATTTTTCATTTTGTACTTGCATGGGTAAACCAACAAAGTATATACACATTTGTCTTTTTGGAGAAATAAAAAAAAACAAACATTAAAAGTGCATATATGATAACAAAACAGAAATAAATTAACATAGAAGACTCTGACACAGTCTAATGAACTTGGAACTACTGAATTAACAGTTTTCTTACTGTTACAAAATACAAACAAAATAAAAATATAATAATAAAAATAATGTAAAATGTAAGAAAAGAAAACCAACATTAGGCCAGTTAAGACAAAGCAGATGTCAATAATAACCTCATGAACCTGGTACAACAAGGAATACAGTAAAATGGCCTCAATAGATTAAAAAAACAATTCACAATAAATGCAACATACTGTATTTTACAAAATGCTTTATGAATGATACATTTAAAAAAGCACAAGTAAAAGACAAAAGGGTCAAAATAGATATGTGCTATGGATTTAGCACTGTAGTGTTTATGTTAGCTTAAAAAAAAAAATAAAACGAGACTCATGACATTCATTCATTACACAGCTCTTCAGTTTCTGTATCATCCAGATACAAACTAACCATTACAATTTGTTCTGCTTAAGGCTTCTGAAAAGTTTCTTTATCGTCTCTTTGTAGTGTTTACATTTTACCCCAAACTCACAATTATTAAGTATTTTGACCACATTTATCCTATGGAAACCACTTCAGTGCTGTATTGCTGTAGTACTACAGTATCTGTGGCTCAAGTGTAGGATTTTGGTATTTTACTTTCAGTGGTTATTGCAACTTTGATTCAGTGGTAAAATACTCAAACGTGTTGCATATACTATCATGAATTAATGGTCTCACCTTGAAAAAGTGGAACTTCTTGTGACTGTTAACAACTAAACAAAACAACCATGTCTCAACAATAACTCAATGCAAGATTTGCTAATCTTAATTAACTTCTGCAGGGAAGCCTGTGTGCATTTTAACAGCTAGAGTGATTAATGTTTTATACCCACTTCACCAGTCATCAGAGGAAAAAAAAAGAAAGAGTGGCACTGCTTTAAAGAATGTTTAAACGTTGCTGTTTGTTTGCTGATAAACTGCCTGCTTTGAATAAAAAATAAAAATCACATTGTGATTAAAATGATTGATGTGGCATAAATACTACAAAAAGTATTAACTGAACATTTACATTTGAATCACTGTTCATTACATTGTAATATAAAACTATAAATTTACTATCTTTGTTTATTGCATTTAGCTATATATATATATATATATATATATATATAATTATTTGAGTTACCTTTATATTAGAGACTGACCACATCTTTGATGCAGCTGAGAACATTTTAACAGGGGTTATCACTGAAGTGAATTGATGGAAAGCCTTTTCACAATGCACACTTACATACATACATACAAACATACATACATGAGGCTATTTAGTAACCACATTGAGATTATCGCATCCATAGTGTTTGTCTCTGCTGGTGTACAACAGTAAATATTAAACATCTTGTCAAGGAAAAAAAAAAGACTGTAACCTACCAGTTTGGTAGGAGCACCCAGAGAGCACAGATCAGCAGAAAAAATACAAAATAATGAGTAAACAATACAAAATACGAACATTAAATGGTAGAATGCTAAAAGCAATTATGGCATTAAATAGATTTTCATTTAGGCAAGATTTTTAAGATTAATCCATTCACCTGAACGATGAAATACTCGTAATTTACAATTTCTAAATATTGGAAGGGTGTGCAAATGGAAGCGATGGAATATACCAGCCATGCTCTGCTTTCTACTGTACACAGCTGCAGACTCTTGCATAGTTAATGAAATACATGCATTAGCGTTTTCATGCAATACTGCATTCCTTAATCATTCTTAATTTTGTACATTGACAACAAATTAAAAAAACAGACAACTGCAGTGAAGGAGAGAAGAAAATCAAGTGTGTAAAAATGTTTTGTTTACATTTTACATAATTTTTTTTTGACATCTTATTAAAACACGTATGTATTTGGATTAACTGGATAGAAAACTTCTCATATGGAGTACAGTACTTCTACAGTCTTCAGTGGCCTTTTGAGCTCTCAAAAGTCGGTCATGTTGCACTTTTTGGTCATTCAAACCTCAACTTCCTTAGTCTAATTGATGACCATCAACTAATGAGATGATTACTGGGTTATTGCACTACCACTAGTATGTTGGTCAAGGCAAAATAAAAATCCTAAAGTTGTTGTTTTTTTTGTTTTTTGTTTTTTTTTTATGATTGGAGGCTACTGATTTCAAAAATTTGTCACTAAATGACAACAGGTTCCTGTAACATAATACAGGACCAAAGTGATACCACAGACATTCATATCACATGCTGGACTTTGGACCAGCTCTGCAATATACTATATACCTCGTTCAGGAATTCAGGCTGTACAACGCCACCAAGTTGCTACTGAGTGAGCTGCCTCCTGTGAGGATCTCTAACTGTAATTGCTAAACCGCCATGTCTCGTGTAATCTCACATGCTGTAAAAAAATAACATAATAAATAATAATAATAATAATAATAATAATGGCTATAATCAAAATTGCTATGGATGAATGGAAAATGGTTGGAAAACAAGGCAACGTGCTGCAGCTTTCAGGTTTTAGTTCTGTACAGGAAAAAATTGAAAAACAATGTGATCACAATTTATGACCCATGTTTAAATAAGCTATATACTGTACAGTATGACTCACATTATTTACTGATCCTTGTTTATAATGCCCCTCAAAAAACTAAATAAAGTCAAAAGTGAGGGGGCATCACATCCTAATGCACTGGGTTTTGGCTACATGAATTGTAATGACATGATCCAGCTCTAAAATGCACACTAGCCACCACAACTTAATTACAGACTTTAAAAACAGGCAAACGAGACGGTGAAAGCCAAAATTACATTAAAAAAACGTCCTGCTTTGATCCAAAGTGCCATGCACAGGTTCCTGATAGATCACAATGTTAAGTAGAAAAGAGCAGCTACAGGAATACCACCATATTTAAACAATAAGTATGTTATTTCTATGGTCCATTCAAGTTTGAACTCAACAGTCACTATATTTTTTCTAATGGTAGTCCCAGAAAGTTTTAGGAGAAAGTGATGAGCATGCCAACACAAAAATCTCAATTCTACAGCAGATAACTTTTCCACAAATCCATTATTATCACCAAAGGACAGCACACTATGTTTAATCAGCGAAGAACACAGTGATAAAAATGTCCTGAGGATACACAGAGGATTTTAGTATTGATCATGTTCAGCACTTCACAGGTAAAATTACTCATCACAAGTCCTCCTTATGTCAGGTTTGATGCTCTGGTTAAACAAAAAACTACACTGTGTCTATTTGTATGCTCAACAGATGGATGCAACATTTAAATAAAACACTGCTAGGTAGAATATGGGTTTAAAGTGTCGTCATATTGCAATGTTACCTGCCAAGAGTGCACAGAATGATGTAAAAAATGCTCTAAAAACTTGATTTATACTCCAAAAGCAAACCTCTCTTACCAAATCTGCTCAAACCAACATACCGGCCATTTAAATAACATACTTCAATCTTTAAATTGAGTGGTATTTCCTCTGAAACCATCTGAGAACCAATGTAAACCTGGTAGATGCTACAGAGAAACAGTTGAGAGAAATACTGTAGATCTATAATTCAAAGATTATGTTAATGCTTAAAGTAAAACCTGCTTACTAATGGTTGGATTTTAATGGCATATCCACATTCATTCACTGAAAACATACACTGTGCTGGTATCTAATGTATGAATATTGCAATTACAGGTGGGCTAATTCTACAATGGCAAAGCTGTTCAAATTGAGGCCAGCAACCATCATGACAGCTCAAGTGACACTAACCTGCCTCTGCTTCTATCATTATGCTGCAAAACTAGTATGCAATCATGCAGCGCCTGATAGTTGAGATCTGGACAACTGCTCAGAGACAATATAAATGCTGTTCTATTATGAACTGAATGGCTGATTATTAATATTCTGTTTCAGTCTGAAGAAAAAAAAGGCAAAATATGGTCCTCTCCAGTGAGGTACCACAGGTGATGATAAACGCTGCCAACGGGTGTTCACTGAAGTGTGTGTGTGTGTGGTCACAGTTCTGAACATCAGCATTTGAAAACATGTTCATTTAAGAAACATTAGTGCCAGAGGAGCAGTGGTCTATTACAGCACCAGGTGTAGTAAAGGGGTGATTTTGTTTAAAATGACCCCTGAAACATTGAGATGAATGTACCCTTTTACCATTTCAAGTCTAAGGCCTGTTGACTCTACTTTACGATATGTCTCATAATCACGTACAGACAACATATTAAAAATTAGATAATTACATTGTTAAGTTAGTGTGTGTGTGTATGACTGTTTTGGGTAAAATCGAACTATTTTATCTATACAAAGTGCGAACAACACGACATTCCTACTCAGTGATGCATACAGTAGTAGACTACTATGTTGCCAAAGGCAATTATTTGTTTCCATGTATAGTATTGAAAGGCGCTTAAGATAATTTTCATCTTGCTCATGGAAAGGGGGGAAAGAAAGGGTTATATACTATATACTTTCTGTCAATATCTGTACAGACACACCTATATATATTTATATACTTTGAATTTAAAGGGTTTCATTCCAAACATCCTCTCTTTTGAGGAAAAAAAACGTACTCAACATCAATAAGCATTTAATAAAATACATTTCTATTGAAAAGGTACTAGTATCAAACAAAAATAAAGTTTTTAATTTGCGTATCGACCCCATCTTGAATTCCCATTTCTCATCTCAAATTCTTTCCTGTTTTGGTCCAGAGCCTGCTGTTACTTCTCGATTTCTCAACTATTCTTTTAATGTTTATAATAATAAAGATTCTTATTTGTTACTGCTGCTCCGTACTGATCCTAGATACTCTCAAGACATATGTGAAATTATTTGCGAGTACATATAGTCTACTGATGTCTTTCTCCACTGCTTTAGACAAAAACCACTCATACTATCCCTGTTAACCAATGACATGAGGTGTGTGGAGAAAGTGTGTGTGGGTGAAAAATTTACTGTGGGTTTTACTTACCAATGGTCAGTCTAATCGGCTTAAAACAATCAATGAAAGCTATTATGCCACAATAATTTCGGAATGAAACTCTTTTTGTGTGTGTGCGTGTGTGTGTGTGTGTGTGTGTGTGAGCATTTCAGCTCTGTTTCAGTATTTGTCCAGAGACAATTATCAATGTTGCATATAGAACAGCAGTGAGGTTTGAGCATCAACAACCAGCTTCTGTATTAGTTAAGAACGTTACTCTACAAGACAAACTATGTATTGTTGGTGCATACAAAGAGAAAATGTTTCTTATCCCATTCATTTTTTAACATATAAGCTGCTGCATTTTAAATCAGGTTTTTCTAGCTGGATATTTTTCAAAGATGTAACAATCCTCTTGTCTGAAGGAAAGATAATTGGATTTCAAGACTCCAATAGGGAATTCTGTCAGCTGTCATACAGTTCTCAAGTACACACAATCGACCAGGTTGTGCTGCACATGGACATGGCATGCTTATGCACCCTCCATGCCAGAAAATGTCTAATGTGTCAAGCAATCACCCTGCCCTCCATTTTCTCTCTCGCGTCAAAATCATACCTAATGCTCAAAAGGTGTAACTGGTAACAATATACACTACTCTAAAAACTAGAACTGGAGCCATACCAGGCAAAAGTTTGGCACCAAAAGATGCAAATGCAGTGCAGTGCTTTACTTTTCATCCAAAGCTGGTTGCCAATATTCAAACCTTAAACCCATCCTATACATCTAATGTGTACAAAACCATAACATCAAAAAATGTGTCTCTTTACAAATACATCTGGTGCTCACTGAAACTTAGGCACAAAGAAAATAGCTGCAATATGTAAGTTCAACATAACTACTATGGATATATCATTGAGGCCTCTGTGTTGTACGTGCGGGAGATTGCATGCTCGACGACAGCTTTCGGGAAGATGCCATCCTTTCAAGAGGCTTCTTCCCGTTTGTGGGAGACTTGAGACTTACTTCAGAAGTGGAAGACTTGGACTTGCCTACGTTTAATAGAGTGCGACTGAGAGAGCTGGGGGGCTTGGAAGACTCCTTTGTCTCACCTCCGTGAGTCTCGATAGACGTCTGTGAGGACACAGCATCTCCTGTCTTTCCATTTTCAGCACCGATCTCCTTGGCTTGTCCATTTTGCTTGCATGTCCTCTCAGAGGCCTTTTTGGCAAGCAAGGTACTTTTTCCTAAGTCAGCCGACCGGCGGCTTTCCCTTTGCCGAAGGGCACTCCTGAAGAAAGACAACCCTTTTTCCTCAGATTTGCTGCTACGCTGCAGGTCTCTGGTGGATACGCTTGGTGAGCGCAGGCTAGTGACGGAAGAGCTGCTGCTGGAGCTCCTCACAGATCTCTTTTCGAGCCGGGTGCTTTCCCCACTCTTAGAGGGTGAAGAGCGAGCTAACGAGCTGCCTCGGAGGTTGTCGACCAGAGGGCTAGTGTGCATAGAATCTCTGCTGTAGCTCCTTTCTACGAGTCGTTTCCGACCACTCGTAGCACTTTTCTCCGTGACACTGGAATTCTTCTTTGCAGTTGGTGAGGGAGAAGCTGAGGACTGAGGTGTGGAGCGGACACATGGCTTATGTTGTGGTGTCGCCTCTGGAGGCGGAGTTGCTTCCTTTCTTTTGGAGGGGGTCCCACTGGGTGTTGAGGTGTTTTTCTTGGCATTTACACTCTTTTCTTTAGTATTGCTCACCTTCTTGCCTTTCACAGGCGTACTGGAAGACGTCTCAGAGGCAGAGGTCTTAAGGGTTGAGCACAAACGTTTTTTAGAGGTTTTCTCTTGCTCCACTTTGCTTGAGCTCTTTATGGAGCCTGTGCTTTCTGCCTTCGAGGCAAATCCTCCAATGCTACTCTTCCGTTTCTGTTCTTTGGAGGGAGTTGCTTGGGCGGGTAATATGTTTTGGTCTACAGCTGTAATCTGGTTGTTGTTTTCAGTTGGCTCATTTTTGGTGCTCTTCTTTTCCACTGGAGTGGGAGCCCTGCAATACATCATGTCTAGGAACCTTTTATTGTTGTCCTGGTCGCTGAAGTTGCTCTCCATCATAGACAAAGGAGTCCTGCTGCCAAAGTAGCGTTCGTGTCTACTGTAGCTGCCAAAGCAGGATGTGGAAACCTTGTCATCAGAGGCCTCTCCTATCCTCTCTAAAGGAGGTGAGCATCGAGAGTCGAGGGAGAAACGTGAGGGTGAGTTGGATCTCATGTGCAGCTTCGCAGAGAGAGACCAAGACGGCTTTATCCCGCTGTCGCTGAAGGCTAAAGGACTAGCGATGGACGACCTAGAAGACAAACTCTGACGCTGAATGCTCCTCACAAAAGGGCGGACGGAGAACCCTCCTAAAAAAAGGGAAGAAATTTGTGTTTTTTGTTAAGAAAGCTCAAGTGGACTTCCACTGCTGCTGGAAACCAGGAACTAAACCAATTTAACCAACAATTTCAATGCTACTAAAAATACATTCTTGAAACATGGCACCAGAAAATCCAGAATTCAAAAACCTGCCATATGTCCTTTTAATTTGGGGTTTTACTGATTAAAAAGGCACATCATGCTGCAGAATCATTATGTACAAGCTGATCTTGTTTTATATAGACAGTCTTGTTTTCATTACATAATTTGGATATATTATCCACAGTGAGATCTGTGAAAGCTGCAGTTAAACACTAGTTTGCCTGGCCAACATTTGTGGGACTGGGCTAACCCTGTATTCTGGAGGGTTACATAAAACCTACATTTATATTAACCACAAACAGCAGCCCGAGCCAACATCTATCTCAGTTTGGATTCACTCAGTATGTGAGGTTTCCCACTCTGCTGAGCATGTTGTCTTGTTCATCCCAGTCAGATGTGACATATGTCCCATCACTTTCTGCCTCGTCCTAGCAGTAATGGTTCTGCTTTGATCTGTTTAAATCTAAGTAATAGAGAATAATAGAGTCAGCAGTCGTAAGTTCGGGTGGTGGGGGTGTTCCTGCCTTTAAACAACTCTGGAAAACATGGCATCTTTTGATTCTAAAAGAAATACTGTTGGTGGGAGGAGTGTTTCACTCTTGGTACAAAGGTTTATATTGCTCGTTTTACTGTGTAATACAATGAGCAACAATGTAAGCAAACCTGTATCTTTAAAGCCATTTCTTTTTGTCATTTAGGTCCAACTGATGGTCTGCTGTGCATATTTTTGTTTAAACTGTTTTGGAACTCTAAACTTTAAAATATAAGTCAGGTAACAGCAGGAATACATGTGCGTGTGTTGATAATGCACATAAGAACTACAATCTGACACCGGTACCATCAAAAACATTTAAAGAAAACAAATATCAGCATCTGTCTCACCATCATCCTCACTGCGCTCTCCTGGAAACTCTACTGACTCAGCCAGAGAAGCCAGTGAGGTGCGTCTGGATGAGGCTCCAGAGGCCAAGCTAGCTGGCCTGCTACCGGGCAGCCTGTTGATCCAGTGGTCACACAGGGATGAACTTGTGGAACCTGTTTAAGACGCAGTAAAAACTGTAGTTTCTTTTAAGGGTTTAGAGCCTTTAAACCCAAACCCTATGGAAATAAAATACTGACCAGCAACAGAGCTGTTGGCCGACCAGGAGGGAATAGCAGTCCTCCTCTGATAGAAGAGTATGTAGGCCGTCTGCTGACACACGTCATCATCAGCTACTGGCGAAACCTCACTGTCATCAAAGCAGTACCATTGACCATCGATGGAGTTCTTGCAGTAAGCTGTAAGCACATAGTTAAAAAAAAGAAAGGGTTAAAAATGGATGATGACACCAAGATTTCTCGATTATTTTTAGTATATAACATTTACGCTGCCACAAGTCTTTGTATTACCAGTGTAGTGGCCTCCGTGCATATTCCCATGGTGGTTGCACACAGCATAAAGGTCATATAGGTAGTCATCAGGGTTTCGTCCCAGGCCATAGGGCCTTCTCCATGGCGACCAATGGGAAGGTAAACTCCAGCTGCTCTGACTCCTCTTAACCACATGAGGTGCCATGTCCATACCCATCAGCGGGAACCTCACCATGTTCTGCATCTTCACCCTGCGGTCACCCTCCTGAAAAACAAGAGACAGAAACAGAGGGCATTTAAGGAACAATTCCCATTTACATGCCACTTGCAGTACAGAGATTTCCAACATTTAGTCCAAATGCCACAAATACAGATGGAAAAGGTTTACATTGTTCAAATAATAATCATTGTTCTTGCTCTTGATATTCAGATAGTGCATTTGGGTTCACATTTTCATTCAGTGTTTAGATCAGGTGAAATACCTGTCTGAACCTCTTGAGATGCAGTATGAGCACATCCGGCAGCGTCCACAGGCTGAGCTTGATGCGACCCTGCTGCAGCTGTTTGCAGTGGGGACAGCGCCAGGCATCGTCTGGGGCCAGCTGAAACACAACACAGCCCGAGCAGCAGCCATCAAGGACAGACTTCTAACCACACTGCTTATAAAATAGGCCTCACACACAGGATGAGGCCCAGAGTTTTCCTCTCGCTCCTCTCTATTCTCCTCCAGAACATTCGCATGCGAGTTAAACCACAATGATATGTAGGTCTGTGCTCAGAATTTCTAGTTTATTCCAAACATAGCATTAAGAGTCAAACACACAGCAAAACCAGTGAGTGAAAGGCTGTTTCATCTTTAGTTAAGAATAATAAACCAGTGGGGAGGAGACAAATGTGAGGAGGCTACACTTCAAAATATACTCACCAATGACATGTGCCAAAGAAAACCTAAGATTTATTTTCTCTTGTCAAAGCACTGACCCTGCAGTTATTGGCCGTGTGTGTATGTGTATATACGTCTGGTCAAAAATGTTACCTGTTCCTCCTTAGTGTAGAGCTGAAAGCACTGAGCGAGGGTGCAGGCCTGCGGCTGATGATGTTGTTCTCTGTGCAGATACACACTCTCAGCATCAGGAATGTACTCCTCCTCAGTGTGTCCAAACAGACTGTGGGAGAACGAGGCACAGTCGTCCATTCATTCAACAGCTTCGTCATGTGATGATCACAGGATCATGCCTTGAGATTTTGGTCAAACTGTTTCCCATATCAAAGTAAAGTATTTAATAAACTAAGACAGTTGTTAATGTGTTTGTCATATTGGATTTACACAATAACATTTTTGATGATAATGCTGTGAAACTGTGAAGTTTGTCCAATTCTCACTCAGCAGTGCAGCAGTACTAAAAAAGGCTTTTGAACAGTATCACAACCAATAAGTTGGACTTTAATTTGACTAACAGAGGCACGTGTGTGTGTGTAAACCACACAACATAGTAATTAGCTTAAGTGAAGAAATAAGAGCAGACATGTTGCTGATTGTGTAGGTGGAACTACAGACTGTTTGTGGTTTGTGGTGTTAAAACAACAACTGTTTCAAATTAAGCACTTTTTACTTTTCAAAACAAACAGCATGAATGATAGCCGTCAGGGAAAAATAGTGGGAGGTACCCACACTCAAGGGCTCAAAAGAGGTTGAGTCCTATAAAACAGCATTTGTTATGTTTGAGGTGTTGCTGGACTTGACAAGTCTTTTCAGAAAAATCCTGCACAATGCGACAAGTGTCAGCATCAATTTTACTGAAATGCTGCCACACCTTCAACTGCAAATCTGACAGTTGAAGGTGCAATGATCCGTGGGCACACTTGTTTTTGTGATTGTGGCGAGTTGTCGCCTTCTGAACCAATGAGCAGTCACATTAAGTTGAGAAACAGGTGTGAGGATTGGATGACATTAAGGATCAAAATCAGCTGGGGCTGAGACTTTGGTACATCATGCTGTTGATTATGTCATGGCTGACAGACTGTGAGGTTTAGGGATATTCTTTCATAATCATAACTTTTCAACATTAAAACTGGTTCGGTCAGCTGTGCTTTATTGCTTACATAGCCAAGCTTGTTAGCCTACCTGTTAATGAATGGCCCTTGACAAAATTACAGTAAATTACACATTCAATGTCATGTCTACAAAGCAAGTTATTAAAAAGAGTTTGACCAATTCTTCCAAATGAGCACCATGGTTCAGTCAAATGTCATTTGGTGCATGCATGTCTCCCAAATTACCAGTTTCTAAAGGGTCTTGCCTTTTGAAATTAAATATATTATTTCCAGTGAAGACAGCAAACAAGCATCAAAATCCGGCTTCTTTTTATTCTACGTAGAGCAAACATGCTGTAGATAAAACAAAACAGACCACAGACGTCCAGCAAATATTATTTTTTTACTCACTAGTCCTTGGTCTCTTTGTCCCACTCTACCACTATCTTCACATGCGGTGGTCCCCCTTGTCCACAGGACTTGTATGCCCTATAGTGGAAACAAATGAAGTAATTTAGGCAGGCGTCATTTATAAATGGGATTTTATACCCCCATCATTTCTGTCACCTGTAGGCTGTGAAAAGCTTTTTCTGGGCAAAACTGTGTGCCTCCCAATCAACAAGCAATTACATGCAATATAAAAATGAGGTGAGTGAAATTTTAAAGTTTATAAATATATCTGTCCAGAGATATTTTAAGTTGTCATGAAAGTGCCTTTCAATCGGTCTCAGTTAAAAGCAAAACAACTTAGATTTCACTTTAATTCACACACCTTTTTGGACCAGCAATGTTGTGACTTGTTTTATTATTGAGAATTTATGGAGGTTATAAGCCAAACATGCTAAACTGGCATTTTAACAAACAGTCCAACTCCTGTTAGGGCATGTCATCTAAACGGGTCTATGAGAGAAGCAGAATTAATGGTGTATGTGTGTGAAGAGAAGATTAAAGGACTATAATTTTGACCTCACCCCATTACCCAAGATTATACCTGTTCTTTACCTTTGTGTGCATATGTATATACAATGTTTGCCTACTTCATTTTCACCTCTCACTTACATTAATGCTGAGAATGCTGCGAGAAAATACACAGATTAGCTGGCACAGGTGATTCACCCTTTTTGCTAAAAATACTATGCTACTATACTACAAACTATCTGATTTCACATATTGGTGTCAAATATATTTTTGTGCAAGGACTACTTTTCTTAGGCTGTATCCCACTGCATGAAAATGTCTGGCTTGCTCTGAGTGAACTTGCTTTACAGGAAAAAACAGAGATCAAGATGAAGACTTCACCTCTAAACATTTGATTCAATAGCAATATGCAAAGTCAAATGGTCTCTAGTAAAATAATAATACTTTTTACACAGAAGTGAAAGGGTGTGTATCTTTGCCAAACAATATTCAAATCACGTCAAAGGCATAATATAAATAGTCAGAGATTTGTGAAAGCAAATACAAGTACTGTGCACATATACAAGCTACATTTGTGTGATTGCTTCAAAATCACAAAATTAACTCCAATATAAATGTTAATGCTGAAAAACATTCAGCACTAATTAAAGCAAGTAACTTAGTAAAGTTAATTTCACATTTTAACACCACTTAAGCTCACCAAAGCATTGTCAAAAAAAAAAAAAAAAAAAAATGCAGAGAAATATGCTGAAAACAACAATAAACAACAAGGGGCAAATACAGAATTAAAAACATGACAACAGATTCTAAGATTAGTGGCCAAAAAGGCCAGCAAATACAAATGTGTCTTTTGCCTAGATTTAATAACACAGATGGAAGAAGCACATGTGATATCTGGCAGCAACTGCAAAGGCTCTGTCACCTTTTTTAGTTTTAGTCGTAGTTGTGGGGCATTCAAGAGAGATTTGTTGGCTGCCATTTAGCAGTAAACACGTGTTATATAACATATTAGAGCTGACCTTTCCACAGTTGGGTGACACAGTGGTCGCTCATCTTGGGGAAGGAGGTAGGTTATACCAACAACGCCAACCACCCGAAGACTGAAAGGTCCCACCTAAACACACAGAGACACCATTTTTAATACCTCCGAGATGAATACATCTGGCTTACGAACAAGGTGCTATCAGAAAATAAACAGAGAATCCAACAATGTGCTGCATCAAAATTATTCTATGTACATTCAATATAAAAGGCCAACTGCTTGTTCTTCCTCCTACCTGAATGTAGACCCCAGGCCTCAAAAGATGACGCATTTTCTCCAGGATCTCTTTTTGTAGAGCATCCCAGGTCACAGCGCGCTCCATGTACAGAACAAAGGGCAGGCCAAACCTAAAACAACATAATGCCCTTCTATTAGCGGTTATCAGTTTCTCTAGTGGGCTTTATAACTACACCCACTGAGCCATTACCATTACCATTTATGGGAACTACAAACTGTGTTATAATGACACCCCAGTCTATTGGGTTTATTGACAAGAACATTACAAAAGAAAATGTGTTACACCGTCTTAAGAAATACAGCAGATGTGCCTTCATCACAGAACAGAAAGTATCATAGTACCTCTTTCCTTGGTGGCCAGTACAAGCCCTGTTACACACCAAAAGGATAATTTTTTCTGGCCCCAGGTTTTTATTGGGTGATGCGGTTACAGGAGTCATGGCCCCCTGCATGAAAGATGGAGTCCTGCTGATTTCTGTCCCATACTTCAAGTTGTTGTGATTCAGGTTTGCAAGGAGACTTCCTGTGATATATGCAAAAGACAAGTCTAGATGCCACTCTGCTCATTTAATTTGAAAAAGGTGAATATTTGCAGGATATAAAGAAAGCGTTACCTCTTTTAGTGCGTATATTTTCCAGTTTGAAGGTCTCTGGTGTCTCAAAGGCAAAGATAGAATCGCTCTCTTGAATGATGTCAAGGTCGTCGTCATCATCACAAAATGATCGGTGAAAACCATCATAGTACATTTCAGTCAGAACAAACTGAAAAAGTAAAGAAAGAGTGCAGTTTAAAAATACGTACCACTTACTGCATCCAATTTCTTTCAGTGTTTTTACATTGTTATTCCAAAATAAACACCGTCATCTCACTATCACTCCCTATCCCACTGCCGCTGTCATTTACATTTACCCTCATGGCATTTTCACCCTGCCATTTTTCATCAATGTTAGCACTCAGCTGTTGCAGCCCTAAGGAAAAAATGTGTTTAGAAATCTGTTACTCTCCAACTGTGTATTGAGCTCACTCTATAAAAAACCCCAGCTTTATAAGAAGCTACTGCTCAGAGGTACAACCTGCTTAAGGAACGTTGAGCTAATACTGTGTGACTGTAATATAGTCTCACTGTGGCAGACCCTGAGCTGATAAGTGACAGGAATAGCACCTGGTCCATTGGGATCTTGGTCTCACGTGACACAGCATCTCTGAGGCGATAGACAGTGCTGTTGAGGGGAACAGCAACTCCAATCCTCATACAGTGAGAGTACTTCCCCTGGTAGACCACTGTCACATACAGGGGCCTGGAAAAAAGAAGGGAACATGAATTAAACAGTTTAAGTTTACTATGCAGGCATGGTTTACTTTTATTATACTGTAACCATAGGAACACCTTGACATAATATGCTCTACAACACAACAACACAAAGAACAAGATTTTGTAGTATTTCCTTCCTCTTTATTCTCTGTACTGCAGGAACGCCTAACATGAGGACACAGTTGTTTTGGTTTTAAAAAGTGCACGCTCCTCCCATGCCTCCTTGCTACTCCTACTGCACCTTAAACCCCCCTAACACCCCTGCCAAACCAGGTTACATTCCTCCTCCTGTAACCACACATGCTGGTATTTGCTTCAGGTCCTTGTAAACTTGTCAACACACACAAATCAATGAAAGGTGTCACCCCTGTGAGGAACTTGTATACACTGTGCTTGTTTAAACTGTAGAAAAAGAGGTAGAACAAAAACAAAAACATACTACACATTTTTGAAAGTCTCGGAAAGGGATTTTTGTACCAGGAAATGTTTATGTTGTGCTTGAGATTACTACATAAAGCTGGTAAACCAGTAATAATAAATCATGAACATGTAAAAACTTGTCATCTGGTTGTTAACTGATCACTCCCTCAGGTGTGCACTCACCGTGTGTGCGGTAGTGGGATGGGTAAGGAGATACAGAGGAAGGGATCAAACGTATTGCTCTGCTTTTGGCAATGTGGACAGGTGAGAGAAGACCTGTTTGGAAAAAAATAAATCTCTTAATATAGCAGAGATAGTGTGGATATACTGGGGGAAAAAATCACAGAACTTCTACAGGACATAAAGCCTACCTGTACTGAGCCTGAAACAGTTCTTGTACGAACGACCCAGCAGAGAGGGGAGGAGAAGGCCCCTCTATGCTCTGGTCGTCTTCTTCGATGGGGGGCTGAACAAACACAGACAGGTTTTATGAGTCAGATTTAGAGATCATAAATAATACCAGACTATCAGGGTTCATAAGCTAGCGTGACAGACTTTGTTATTGACTAGTCCCATGGAATTGAGAGGAAACAAGATGAGGCAAGCCTAGTTCAACTGGCTTGAAAGCAGCTCACATTTACGACACACTGAATTACTGTGAAATATAATGTAAAATCCTCCAAATTCACCTTTATAGCAGGCCTGCTGTTGGGGTTGACTGTGTTGAGGTCCTCGTGCACTCTGTCCAGCAGCCACAGCAGAAACTCTTGAGCATCGTGCTGAGCATTCCCTTTAAACTGCGTGGCATTTTTTGACACAGCATTCTGCAACAAACAGCATGACCCAAAGATTACAACGCAGGTGAGGTCACAATCTCTGCAGTAGTTACATGTGTTGGTCACAAAGTTTCATAAGCAGCAGATCCTAAACATGGTATTATCAACACGCATTGACATGAGCATTTTGTTCACAGAGAGTGCAGTGCCATCTTAAATCTTCACTTTACTGAATATCAACCAAACTTTTTAAGGTTTTACATATCTGTGTTTGCAATAATGATTTATCTGAAGTAGCACCAACAAATGTACAAACCAAGATGTTGTATAATTCATACAGTACTCCTTCTCAACTGAATTTTTTTTGTCTGCAATGTGCTGTGATTTCCTTCCCCCATTAGTTATCTAATTGGCTACAATAACACAGTGACAGTCCTTAATGTCCACTTGTGACAGTATCTTGCCTCGTGTAATCCCTCATGTCACTCTTACCTTGAAGTCTCTGCTGTGTTGGGGGGTATACTCAAACGTCCACAAAGCCCGCACAAGTCCTGACAGCTGCTCCGTAACCTCTCCTTTACCCAGAGGACCCTTCTTCTGCAGATGTACGCCATTTGTCTTCGGCTTGTCCTCGTCCAGCTCCTCGCCTTTGTAGTGCTCCAGAACCAGGTACTCGGCAAAAAGTTCAGTGTTACTGAGGCACTGCAGAATCGCATTCATGAAGCAGGTATTCCCGTGGTTTTTGAGACCTGACACTCCAGGAACTCTCTCTCCGGACAGGAAACCCCCCATGTCCCCATCGTCCATGGGCACATCTTTACTTCCAGATTTAAAAGTGGAAAATCCTCCATCATCTTTGTCATCCTCTGTTTGTACCTCAGATCCAAAGTGGGATAAGGCTGTCAGTGTCCTCAGGACTCTGCTCATAAAACTGCCCACAGAGCGCACAGAGCCTCGCCTGAATAGCTTCTTGCTGAAGCTCGACTTCTTGTCCTTGGTTGCGGCTTTGCAAGACATGGTTTCCCCTTCACACACGTTCAACTCAGACAGATGTGTTGTGCAGAGCGAAAGCCATGTCAGTGGCTGATATCTGCTGCTCCATCTCAAACCATTTAGATAGCAATAACGTCAACGAGTTAACGTTAAAGCTTACGCCGCTGGCTGCGTTAGGTGTTTAAGCTAACCTTAGCTAGTAATAACATTGTAATTGAGGTTTCTTCGTGTAAAAAGCACACAGCGGTTGGTGTTTAATTCCACTTGTCAAATAACGTTTACATATCGGGCACTACAACCTTGCCTAGGAGACTGGCTGAGGCCAGTTACCTAATGAGTTAAGAAGCATAACATGAACATTGCTTAGGTCAGCTGTTTGTGTCTGCAACTTGCTCCACAGTTACCTTGTTTTGCGGTTTAACTTACTGCCCCGCAGGAATGAATCAACGTCGGTTATGCTGAGAGCGAAGACAGCAGTGTTAGCTAATCTAGCTAACCCTAACGCTAGCTACAATAACAAGAGCCACAGAAACGGCGACAGTCCCCCTCAGCCGAGATGTCTGAATCCGACAGAAACCGTTCGTCTGCCATGGTATGCAGGTAGTGACATTTAAAGTACAGCGTGTGTCCGAAATCTGGTAAACCTCACATTTCTCACATATTTGGAGGCACATTCGGGCTAAACTACCAAATAGCAGAATCGTTTTACTTCTTCTTCTTCTTGTTGTGTCTGTTGGCAGCTGGTCGGTTAGTTTGCAGGCACATCACCGCCACCTACCGGACTGGAGTCAGAGCAGCAGCCTGGCTGTAGAGCAAAGGTCTTTTTTTCTTTCTTTTTTCTGTTTCTTGTGAGTAATTTACGATATAGAACCACACAGATATTTTCTGACCAATTGTCCATATTGATAGATAAGCAAATGTTGCCCTTTTAACAGTTTAGGCATAGCTTTAAGGAAGGAAATCTGCAGCACCTACTCACCAGAATCAGGGCAGACTGCAAGTATGAATAACATATCCACAAAAAATAAAAATAAAAATCACCAACATAACTTCACACTTTTCTCAATGCAAATATAGACTCTGATATTGCTTCTTATTTTATGTGAGATATGTTCGTATAGACTTCCCTTTCTCAGATGTGAGCTGTTGTTTAACCCAGGACATAAACATTAGTCTGACTAATGGCTTTTCCTCCATTTCAACCTGTTTTGCAGAAAATGATGATCTAGATGCACCATTACAAATTCACAATGCCTGGTCTTGCTCATTATGTGACTTTTTAGCTCATTTGTTTTCATATGTAGGCTCTGTGTTCATAATCTAACACAGAATGTATAATGACAGAAGCTGCTATGACCTGCTATGACGCAGATTTTTGTTTGTTTTATTGTTTTACAGCTGAATATACTGAGCAAGCAGACATCACTTTTTGTAGATTTTCAAGTTAGAACATGTTTTGAACGAGCTGATAAGGTGGTTGGAGAAGACAGAATTACACAGAATTAGACAGAATTTACAGAATATCTGAGCTTAAATCAAGGGTAACAATGATTAAAAACATGTTTATGTGCCGAAACAAACCAAAAAAAAGTATGAACACAGTCACTATCACTACCCTTTGTCAGTTCAGTCTTCTGCCTGAGGGAGGCACAAGAGGCATGAGAAATGAAGAGGAGACAGAGATGATATGGTCACATGTACAAAGACCCATCTGATTATTTGAGCACCTCGGACACTAATAGTAGAGAGTGATGTGTTCGTACTGTATGTTTGTATGCTATAGTAATGTGTGTACAGTATTTATGTGTAAAAAAGTGACACAGTGGGGAAGTGTAACTGCACTACTTTATCTGTAGCCTATGTCCACATCTCTGCACATCTGAACATGTGAAATATCACAGTCAGAATATTGCTGTCTCGATGGCAGGGTATGCACGATTAACTGAAGTGGACTTGAGAGCGTGAGAGCTGAAACACAATGAGTCTGTGTTACAGAGACTGTGAGTATTTTAATCTATGAATAATAATGAATTTCCCTCCATCAGTTAAGTGTGTGGAGAAGACAAATAAAGATAGTAGAAAAGAGGAAATATACCCACAAATATCACAAATATCAAATAGTGTTAATGATGTAAAAATATATTACATTTGCACTTGTCTTTTCTTGTCTACTCAAGGTAGAACATTATATTGACACTGCAATATTGAAATACTACATAATGTGACTAACTAATGACTGATAGGGAATTTTACATGGTTAACTTTATGGCATAGGAATAAAACTCAGTCAGATGTCACAGTGGTGCTCTGACAGTCCTGCCAATGCTACTGATCCATAAAAGTAGAAGAAAACCTCTATCCGTGAGTTACTGTCTACCCCGGGACTTCAAATGAGCTGCACTTTGGCTGTGGCTCAGTCAGAGGAGGCTAAAGTTGGTCACAAGTTACTCAGATGTGCTTAACAGTTAGTTTTAGGCATTATTTTACGCCATGACACCACAGAATCAGCAGTGATTAGTGCACCCGAAAACACAGCTTGACATGTCTGTTACTCACAGCTACAGGCTACACTTAATGTGAGTGTAGATATTAGCGATGATTTGTGCTGTGACAAAACACAGAGGCAACAGACTACTCACCACTGGGTTGCTGTGTGTGTGTGTGTGTATGTGTGTGTGTGTTTGTGTATGTATTTTAAACTTCTGTCATTCAGTCACCTGCCTTGTTGAGGCTTTTTGCAGCTCCTCACAAGCCAAACAAAGTGGGTCAAATCTGAGTGGGTGCTTTTTTGAACCTGTCAGCGCATCTCCAAATCCAATTTACATTATAAAAACCATCAAAAAACAAGTTGGTTCCCTCTGTGCGCTGTTTACAAGTTCTATGCAAGGTAGGGTAATGCGGCTGAGACAAAATAACTAACTAGCGCACTAAAAAATAATGCAGTCAAAACAAATATAACCACATGGAAACAGATACAATATTTGTATGCTATACACCTCCCCTCTCTTCCCTGCTGTCAAACATCTCATACACTCACTAGAGAGATGAGAGGGAAAAGAAAAGAAGACTGACTTGCATCTCCGGAAGTTGCAGCAGTAAGAATGAATGATTACAGAAAATTTTGCCTCAGACAATGAGACTGGAGTGTGATTTTGAGTTGAGCTGCATTCTTCAACGGAATGTAATCCATCAAAAATACTTCATAAATGATATAATTTGTGTATACATCTGAAAAAAGAATGCAAGAATACAAAGAATAAACATCAGTATGTTCACACATTATTGAAAATTTCTCATTTGCAATACATCCACTGCATTTGCTCCATTATGTCCTAGCTTACAGGCCTTTAATCAGGCTGAGAGTTGAACTTGAAAGTCAGTTTTGCTTTTTCTCTTGGTTATAACCAAATCCTTCACTTGTTATTCGCCGTCGACGCTTCAAGCAGTCAGAGCCAGCTGGGGAAGTTCTCTAATGATGTGTCCATGGAAACAAGGCGAAGGGTCACATGTGTCTTATCACTCAACATGGGAAAAGCCTTCTGCTTGATTTTGCTGAGAATGATGTCAAAGCGTATCAAAATCAGCGAGGACGACTCCTTTGTTTTCCCTCATTAGTGCATTAGATAAGGCTTCTGATGTAATTCTCCAGACTCAGGCATTAAGACTCCTCGCCACATTGTTTTTGTGTTATTTGCCCCCTCATTCGCAGCTCCAGGGGCACTCTCAGTCACTAGTAAAAGAAAATTCCCTCTTTTAACATGCATTGGTGAGAAAACACCAAACAAAGTCTAAAGGTTCTTAATATTGGCAATTATCCAATCATGACCCACCTAAGGGCTGAGTATTAATTAGCATTGGCTTTGAACTGAAAAACAGTGGATGTGGGATTAATGCTGAATACTGGACTGCAGCTGTTATCCTTTTGAATGCCCACTGTATGTTTATCCAACGTACAGCTGAGGTGTTTGTGCTATTGTTTTGACCTTCACAGGAATGCAAAGAGGCACCAAAATGGCTTTTCAACCTTTTCAAGCAATCTGGTGTTTGCAGCTTGGATTTGCACCGCCACACTTCATTATTCCCCACCAACAGATTAGATTTGATTTTATGTTACCTGGACATTATAAACAAATTTCACTCTCAGTAATTGATTTAAACTGTTCCACGTCGTATAATGAACGCATCAGAATTGGCTCTTATGTAGATTACTGTAGGTAAACAGTGATAAGGAAACTCCCTAATCGCAGGATGCTGACAAGCTCTCACTTTGTTGACGCTGATGAAGGGCTCCGTTTGTGAATTGTCAGTCCCACGCCATGAGATGCTGCCTGACTGCGGCTCCCGTTATAATGGCCATGTGTGAAATAATTTCTGTGCTTAGAGAGAGACACCTCTACCCTGCAAGCATATAATTAATGTTCCTGTGCCTATTTAAAGCATTTGTGCACATGCCCTTCCGCTCATGTGTCCTAATGTGCAAACAGACGAGTGAGAAAGTGCCTGATGTGTCCTATAATACAAGGTCTTCAAAGTGCTGTGTATCATCTGCTCAACCTTATTTGCATGTGCTGCAAATATTACTGTAAGAGTGTCATTCAACTAAGCACTGACACAGAAGATACTGTCAAAACAGCAGGAGTTAAATAGGGACAAGTAATATAAAGGGATTTTTTTTTAAATTTCATTTCCATATCAATCCCATCTTTAACCTTCACCTCTATTATCAGTGAGACATTATGGTTCAGATGAAGTATTGCATATCTCAACTGGTCAATGTAATTATGAGGAGAATTTTGAGTGAAGTCAGACCTTTGCTAATTGTTAGTTGAACAGGGATGAAGCAAGGAAGTTATGTTTTACTGACCAACACTAAATGTGCAATTTTAAGTGTCTCATTGTGAAAGATGTGAAATAGTTGCTGAGTCTTATTGTATGTAAAGCCTACGACTTCTCATCTCCTCAGTACCCCAACAACATACCGTATTAGGTCCTATTGAAGTGCCGTTAATAACGACATGGTTAAAGCAATGTTTGAGCTAATTAGGCACAGCAAGGTGAGAGTACACGAATCTCAGCCTGACTGACAGCTGGAACCTGCCCCCCCCTCCGTCGCTGAGAGGATTTTTCTCGGCGACATCCCTCAGCAACAGTCAAATGACGCCTTCAGGTGCACACCGTAAACCCCTGCTTTTCCACTTCATTCAAGTGCATTTGGCTGGAAGTAATCATCAAATGTACCGAGCAACCCTGGAAAGAGACATCTGTATTGTAATTTTAAAGAACAGTAAATGTGATTACCATATGGTTAATTTAACTTTACATGGGAGCTTTTCTTCTTTGTTGTTAATTGAATTCAAATATGAGAAAGGAACAAATGATGTTAGTTAGATGTTGAATTTTAAACTTGACCAATAAAAACTGATAGAGTGACACCACTGGTTGTTTTCATTCTCTCTTTTGTGGCTCTGTGCTCTATAAGAAATGCAATTAAAAAAATAAAAGTTGACTCACAAAACAACTGGAAAGTAAAAGTAAAGCCACTAACTAAGTACTAAAAAGTCATGTTAGCTATAGCTGTAGGAATAGCTATTATTATATCATAGACTATAGTAAAACAGATCTTATTTAGCTGTTTCATTTCAATTATGGTATCATCCATTAGCTTCAAATTAATTTTCATTTTTGTGATAAGATGAGATAAGATAATCCTTTATTAGTCCCACAATGGGGAAATTTACAATTGATATCTAATCGTCACATTTACATTACCACTGTTTAGACTAAACAAGAAGCTATAGGAAATGATTATAATAAACACATCAGGCGAAGTCAAGTCACCTATGCTGTACAAATGGGTCAAGTATAAACAGGAACAGTAAGGCTATTCAAAAGAGGCCTGTACTTACTCTTGTCTACTCTTGTTGTCCACACAACTCAGCCCCTTCATGTCGAACTTGTGTGTGTGTGTGTCGTGCGGTCAACTCATAATGGCGATATCTCCGACAGCAGTCGGGGGCAGTGAAGTATCGCTGCACTTCCTATGACCATATTTGGGCGAGCATCGGTGGCGCGTGAGCTCAGGAAAGCATTTCGAAGGACTAAAATGAGCTTTTGCCTGTCGTCTATCACAAGAAAAATACCCAAACGTTGTTTTCACACAAGTTGATTGCGCCACGTCTCCGGAAAGAAGAAAAACAGCGTCAACTGCTGCAGCGACCGAAGCTTTGATTCACAGGAACTCTGACACACGCAGCAGCAAAAACATTTCAGACTGGAAAACTGTCAGGAGACACAGGTGAGCTGGGTTTTTTCACCATCTAACATCATGAAAAAACTACCTTTGTAGTTTAGAATAATTAAAGCAGAAAACATGCAGCATCTGCACTGACTCATACTGTCATCACCAAGGCTGGTTAATTGGCACCTGTTGATCACAATTCACAATAGTTAGAAATAATGTGAATTTAGCCTTTTTGAGTTAAAAGTTCTATTGATACCCACGTAACATCAGTGTATGAATTAATATATGATTGACATATGATGAATCTCGTGGGGTTTTACAACCGAGGAATCGGACCTCTTCCACTTTTTGTGAGCAGAAATATCATAAATGCTGTAGCCCACAATATGTCTGCCATATGACCAAAAGTTCCCCCCTTCTGTTCATCATAAACATCCTAAACACGATGTTAGAAATCTGATCAGCAGCACAAGTTGTCTGTGAGTGAAGCCAGATTTAGGCAGACAACCAGGCTGACACACAATCTGCCAATCCATTTCAGTGAAATGTTACATAATGTTGGTTTTTTACTAAAACTCTGACAGGTGGATGAGGTTTTGTGGCTTTTCTGAAGTAGTTGACTCATTGTTTTACCATATGTGTGTGTGTGTTTGTGGAAATGCTCTCTTGTTATGCAGCCAATTACTCTGCATATTTCAAAAGCAACGCCCCACACCCATCAAGAATCAAAACACACACAGGTGCAACACAGCAGCATCACATCAGATAAAGATAGTGTGGATATGCCATTGAAAATGTGCTGTTCTACTCATGAGCCTGGTTACAGCCATCCTGAATGAACTCTTTGAAACATGTGTAGACTCAGTGCTTTATCCTGATTGACAGGTTCCCTAAAA
This sequence comes from Lates japonicus, assembly GCA_033238685.1. Taxonomy (NCBI): domain Eukaryota; kingdom Metazoa; phylum Chordata; class Actinopteri; family Centropomidae; genus Lates; species Lates japonicus. The sequence goes on from BRZM01000007.1 coordinate 6,200,854, forward strand.
TAAGTCATATTTCTCCTGAAGGTAAAGAAGGGTTTAGATCTCTTGATCTTTTTTAACCCCTGTAGCAGCTGACAAACAATGCGCGCTGAAGCTTCATACTGTGTATAGATCAATCTTGTGCTTTGGAGATGCTTCTGGAGCTCACTCTCTCTCTGTCACACGCACACACACACACACATGCATGGCGACATCTCAGCTAGAATTATCTTTTCCCTTAGTGACAGCAACAGCAATTCCAAGCCTGTAATTTACCTGAGCTTTTAATATTGACAATGCTTACATGTGCTGCAGATTAAAAGGGCAATAAAGAGGATTCATCAACAGCATGAAACTGCAGTCTAATAGAAGAGAAGCTCTGGTTGGCATTTGCAGAACAAAAAGAAAAAAAAAACATTGTGAATGTCTGACAGAGACTATCTTTGCCTGTTTTGCTCATACTTTAAACTGTGTGGCTCTGTGTGGCTCTCTCCTCTTTTCTCAAGAAGCTGCCTGCTGCAGGTCATAACTCCACTTTAGACTAATCATTATGAGGCCATTAGTCATTAATTAATCATTACCGCTGATTATTTTACAGTGGATCAGTGGTCATTGCTCAAAAAACCTGTCTGTAAAGAAGCAGCTTCCCCAGTGTTTTCCTCCTGCTCGCACATCATAAAAAGGTTATGATAATGCTGTACAAACATAGTGTTCAGTTGTTCTGTTTGGAAGTGCACCATTAATTATAGTAGTTGTATGACTTCAGAGCATCACTTGTATTGTAGCACAGTGCCTTGTAAATTCAGATTGATGTTTTTGCGTAAACTATGGAGGTGGCTGGTTATTGCTTCTGCATAAAGACTCAATGGCTGCTATTTTTGACAATAGTGTTACTGCTGGAGTGAGTTTTTTTTCTTGGTGACAAAGGATGCATTATCTCGAGTATAATAAGCAAGCATGTGTGCCTTTGTTTAAGTTTTTATATATTTTGTGGCTGTCAGTGGTTTCTGCTGCTTGGCTGTTGTGCAGGTGCCCTTTATGAAAAAGCTCACAACCGCAGGTTTCATGGGATTTTCTCTGGCAATCAATTTCCAAGCCAAAGTGCCTGTCATGTGCCTCGACAACACAGACTTTTGGAGCTTTTGGGAGCAGGCGTCTAGATGCACTGTGTTTCTTTTTGGCGGATTATGGATTATGTGTTATCTCCAGGTGCATACAGTATAGGTCAGAGCAGTGATGTCTACACTTTTTCCACATCCAATCCACTGTAAAGCTTGTTAAAGATTTGACACAGAGGAGGCAGATTGATCCATTTAGCCCGCATGTCCCTAAGGGCCAGTCACATAATAACGTTGATGGCCACTGATGAGGCTATTGGTTCGGTCTTAAAGGCTTTGATAGTTGTGGTTTTTAACATCAGTGACAGAATAATCTACTCAGAGTAATGATTTGAAGGTGTCTCTCCTCAGGCTGATGTCAAAATGTGCAAGTCTTGTTTGATTCAATTCCACAAACTGTCAATGTGTCTCTCCCTGTCCCAACCCTCCTTTGAAACACTCAACAGCTCTGTAAAGGATGAAGCTTTCACGGTCAAACAGACGTAGAGAAGTGCTCAACAAAAGAAGACTAATGATTTAAGAAAGGTGCGCTACTAAAAACCACACACAGTCTAATCTTGAGTCTGTCTGAAGCTGCTAATTACCGACCACTGCGGAACACATTGTAAACCTTGTTACTTTATTGATCTACTACAATATATCCGGCTGTCTTTTGGCTGACGTGTACTTAAAAGATGTCAAATCAGAAAGGAATGAGAAGTAGGAGCAATACTTAAGATGTATATGTCATCCATGACTCTGAACTGACTGAGACTGTGGGGTTAAACATTACACTTGTGTTAGGGACAACAGTGACCAGCTTGTGGCCTGTTGTGATGGTTACCCTCATCAGTATGAACTGTATATATAATGCTCTCCATGTATTTCTGCGTTAAGGTGAACACATTATAACATCAAGGGTCTTTTTTTCAGCCTTTGTAGAATTCCATTTACCTGTATTTACCAGCTCCTTTTCCTCTGCTGTTACCATAGAGACACTCCATCCCTATCAGCAAGGCGCCTTTGGCTGCCGGGCTCATTGGCTCTCACAGGAGAGAGACACTGGTGAGCAAGTGTTTCCCTGGCACGACTTCGGCACCAATGTAGCAAAAAAGGCATTTACTTGGCTTTGACAGTGTTTCCTTGGCAGCCGGCGGCCCCCGCCAACGGTGGCACGTCGACCCGTTTTGTCACTATGGGTTGACAGCTGAGACAGAGTGAAATCCAGTTGGGAGAGATCCACTCCTGTAATTGAAATGAGTTCACCTGGGAGACAGCTGCTCTGCGGTGCCTGTTAGCTGTCAACAGTCCATGCTTACCAGACTGCATGTAGTGGATATGATGTGATGCCTGAGCAGATTTTTTTTTTGTCTGTGTCACCATAGTTTGAAGTTGGAAAACATTTTTTCCTGTTTACCACAGCAAGCAAACATGCCTCAGGTACTTCAGCTGCTCGGCCTTTTAAAGATGTCATGAAGAGAACATAACACTGTTAACAGAAATTGCCCAGTAGAGCAGAAACCGTGAACAATTTCTCACCTCACAAAGCTGGAGCCTCTGATGCTCAGCAACAAAATGCACATAAAAATGCAGCTTTGTTTTAGCAGTCAACCTGGAAACCTGGGAATTTAGACTTCCCAGTACTGGAACATTCAAATATATAGAATGGATACAACCTATAACTGATGAAAAAATCTGATTAAAAACATACAAAATCTGATTAACGTAGTAACAAAAATCCAGAAGAAACTTATTTGGGATTTACAAAAAGTGACCGTCCACATTGGGAGGAGGTTGGGTGGAAGCTGGATGGATGAATGGGGCAACAAAGCACAGGGAAACTGATAATCAATGCTTGTTCTTTTATCCATGACTATTCCACAACCTTGACTGTGTGTTATTGTTACCGTGCTGACAAACATCAAGTACACCTGCCACTGGTATGCTGCTATGGGTTGTATCCAAGGTAGGGGCAAATAGCCTATATACAGTGGTCATTTAGGTTGGAGGACATGTTGGTTTTACAGGTGCACTGAGTCTCACCTGTAGCAGACTGTAGCAGAATTCTGAACATGTCATTAATTCAAAATCATGTCGATATGCAATTCTCAGAAAATTTAGAAAAGTCTTGATGTATGATTTTGAGATCTTACACAGACAGTCAGACAGATCAGGAGCAAATCTAACCCCATCTTTTAGTAGCAGAAGTAAAAACAGTCACTCTTTGCAGTTTACCCTGCTGCTTTTTATTCCTGTGGATAAATATAAGCATCTAAACTTAGCCATTATACCGTCATGTTTATGACATTCGCAGCTCAACTCCAATGGAGATTGACAGCAGGAAGTATTAACAAGTCTAAGACTCAGTCAGGCTCAAAGAGCTAAAGTTCTCAAGACTCAACAATGACAGAGTGAAAAAGCATACAAGAATAAACCCATCATACAATAGGCAGCTATTCACAGTAGCTTCAATAGACACAAATGTAATTCAACAAGACATGTTAAGTTTATTGTCAAGGGGATTCCCCATTAGCTTACACTGACACAGTTGCTCTGTTGAGAACAGAATCTTCTTTTGGATCTTGGAAGACATGTTTGACCTCTCTCAGCATTCCTAGTGCAATGTACATGTTTTTGGTTGGTACATTTAAGCTGCGCCCAAAAGAATTCAGGTTCAGATAATTGTTCTCCTGATAAAAACAGGATACTTAGATGATTATTTTTGGCTGCAGACCAAACAACAGAAGAATATTTAAGGTGGATTAGAACCAGTGATGATATAACCATGTTTGAAACACCTGGGGGGACATCAGGAGAACACTCTCTGGTGGTGCTTATAATGCCTCTTCCCATGTTTTTAACATTATCAATATGCAGAGACCAAGAGAGGTTGTAGTTCAAAGTGATACTCAAAAATCTTTAACTCGCTCCAGTAGGACGCCCTGCAGTGACAGCTTTAGCTGTGGGTTGCAGATTAGTCTGGGTCTGGATCTGAAAAAACATAGATTTAGATTTCATTAAATTCAGTGCTAAATCCATTTTTTCCAGCTCCTTATTTAAGATTTCAGTTATATCATAAGTGGTGCCAGCAGTAGTATAATGTGCAATACATAACCATGGTTCCTTGATCCAAAATAAATAGAAGGTGGTTTGTGAAATAAAGGTGGCAGCTCCCTTGTGGCACCCTACAGGAAACATTCTCAGAGTCGGAAAAACATCCATTGTAATAAACAGTCTTATTAAATGAATGACTTTTTATTCAAGGGAGCGCAGACGCTGAAAAACCATAACAGTCTAACCTGGTACATAGCACTCCAGGGTCAATTAAATCAAAAGCAGCAAAACTAAAGTCTAGAAATCCAGCCCCCACTAATTTACTTGAAGCCAGTGATCAGACATCTGGACCAGAGCAGCGGTGGTGGAGTAACCAGGTCTCTAAGCATATTAATAACAAGTGATCAGTCGGCTATTAGTCATAGGTCTAATCAAAAATGAATCTAGTTCTTCCATGGACATGGGAAATATGCCAGTAATCAAACATCTACTGAAAATGTAAGTTACCGGAGGAGTTCTATATATGTTGCTGCAATTTTCAGTAATTCAACATCTAAATGGTCCACACCAGGAGATGACTTTTCAGAGAAAGATGAAAGCAATTTCAAGCAGCGTAGTAATGACGCACGCTTCAGATACAATGCATGATATACCTGGATTAATGTTTTTTCTTATTATGCTGTTCAGATGTTTTCTTCTTGTTGTTACAAGCTTTTACAAGTTTGTGTTGTTAGTATAATTTCTTTTTGCGTCTCTTCATTTTGGAGATGGTGTTCCTCAGCGTATGATGTGTGAGCCTGTCACATCAATTATTGGATTTAACGGCTATGTTTTCAGCATTGTCATGCTCAGCCATTATAGATTTTAACTCATTATCCAGCCAGGAAGCATAATTTTTCTTAGCTATGCGTTGTTGTGAGGAGCATGTCTGTCAGCCTCTTTGCTCATAATCTTAATAAATAATGCCAGAGCAGTTGTGGGACCTGCTTAATTCTTTGCAAACCTCAAAAGATTGAACTTTCTGTATGAATGTATAAGTGAAATGTTTGCTTGACTGAAATTATGACCAGAGTTATGTTCTGGGTTGCTCTAGGCATGCTAGAATTCCTTTTGTAAAGCCCCAAGTACAGGGACGACTTTGGGTCATAGGTCAGGGATATTAGTGGATATATCATCAGTAAATGTGGATGTGTGACAGCCTAGTGCAGTGGTCTTAGGGTCACAACCTGGGTCAAATTGCAGGCATTTGTCACAGAATGAGTCACAGAATTTTTTTTACCTTTATTGACATGTTCTGAGAAATCAGATATATTTCTCAGAACATTGTATTAAAGTCTTCCATCGAAATGCAATGTCTGAAATAAGAGGCATATAACAGCAGTTTATTAGCACAGGCTTTATATTAGCAGGATTTAACACAGATAGACTGCACGTCATTTAACCAGTGATGATGCCGCAGGATAGCAGGAATGAGAGTTTGAATATACAGTACAGTGCCACACATCCTCCATATTTGTTTCTCTCTGTCCGGTATAACCTGGAACCACCAGTGAGTAAATCATTGTTAGCAAATGAGCAAACCTAGTGCATGACTGTTAATAGAAATCAGTACAGAATGGATCAAAACCTACGAGACAACCATGTGGCTATAGCCAAATGTTTACCTGCGCTTCCACCACCTTTGATTGAAAATAGTAAGGTGGCACTTATCTGTGTCATTTTGGGAAATCACTATGTGAAGGAGAAATAGAGGAAATTCCAACAGCTCCTCAGTGAGGCGCATTGGAAATGACACATTGATGATATCTAACAGGGAAGGAGTATTGACGCTTGAGTCTAATAGAGTAAAGTGTGGATACTCCAAGTCGATAACAGATGTCAGCCTCCTGGATCGATAGCATACTGTCCTTTGGCTCAGCCAATGATGCAACTTGTACCGTGAATTTCTGGCTCCCACTGCATGGAGCTGGGAAGCCAACTGAGTGCTGCTCTCTGTGCAATTGGCCAAATATGTTTCATTTTCTGGATCCATTTGGCATAAGCGCTGTAATTCAAAACAGGCAACCTTCAACAGTGTCATCTAAAAAAAATTTTTAGCTTAGAAGCTCATTCCACAAGCATACTGAGCTAATTGTCCTCTATTACATTTTGTTAATAACAGTGTGTCTTTTGCTGGTTGAAAAGTCAAAAAGAAGCTCGCAGCCCACGGTTCATCGCTTCTTTTTCACACAGATGTACAGACATCAGCTGTCAACTATTGAAAAGAGCGTCTGACTGTCTGAGTCTGCCTGACTGTCCTCTGAAACAACTTCTCCATCAATCAAACCCTCTCTCTTGTGTCCTTGTCAGTCCTCTTTTCTTGAGTGTTCTGTCTCTTTCTCCTTCACTGCTGTTCTGTCAGCTGTTGGAGGCTCACAAAAGACTCTCAGTCATGCAGGTGGAGCCGGTATCACAGCCCCATTTATAACATCTTCATAACACAGTTGAAATGCGGTAAACCGGACAAGCAGGGGTGCTGTTAAGGACAATCTTTGATTTGGCCGTAACCTTCATTCTTCCTCATTTGCTAGGGAGATGTGTGAGCATCCTTGAGTGTTTCGCTGTAGAAACTACTGTCATTTATGCAATTAATGACCAAATGAATTCTTTTCTTTTACTTGAAATGAACAGTAAAATGAAACTTAGCCTGCTCTGTAAACACTCTCAGTGCCACTGTGACTTGAAATGCTGTGTTGCGCTTGAAAAATGTGGCAGCTAATAAATGTATTCTGTTCCTGTGAGGGTTTAGTGACCACCTTTAATATTGAACCACAGGTATTTATAGACGCCCAACCTTCTGTTAAGATTAAAAGGATTAACTCCTAATAAAGGGTCTATACTGCAGATACATAATGAAGTTCAGTGTCTGACTTTTGGCTAAAAGAGTCACAAAGGGGCATTATACTTAAAAATGATATTCATGCCAATTATGTGGCACAGAATATTCCCATTAAATAGAGTTTATACCTTGGCTTCCTGTGCCTTCAGACTACAGAGTCAGCTGCAGTTATGGTTAATAGGCAAAAATGAGCTGATATAAAACCATTTGATGTTGTTTGCTTACTTTACATTTTCTTTACCTCATTCCTTTATCATTTTACCTGGGGTAGGGGAAATGCTGACCGCACAGTTTCATCATTTTATTCTTTGGCTCTTCTTCTGCAGGGAGAACTGACAGGGCACAATATTGTTATGAGGCCATGTCATTCAGTTATACTTTAAAGACACCATGAAGCCAAGATGAGAGTTCACTTTGTGGCAAATGGCTCTGAGAAAGACCTGCCTGGTCTCAGTGAATTGCTTAGCAACACAGTGCCAATCTCTCCAAGGTCGCCACATAGCCTCATTTTTCTGAATTCACATTTCACAGTCACATTAACCAAAGTATACCATCCCCGACAAATGCTAAAATCTGTCAAACCTTGCAAGACAGTAATGTTATGCTATATAATGTTAATCCACATATTCCTAATTACGTTTTGTTTTTAATATTTCTGGTTTATACTATTGACAATTGATAATTTATTAGTTAACACATTTATTAATTACTGCTTTAGGTACAGGTAAAAACAACATCTTGAAACACTTGTCATTCTTGGAATTTGAAAAGAGAGTTTTTGGGATAAATTCTATCTACAAAATTAAACAGGTGGTAAAGGACATGGGAGACATTCTTTGGTTTCATTATGAAGATTAGTGATAGATTTTCAGCAATATTTATTTACTCTATTTCTGAGAATTCAATGAGAAGATTGATACTACTCATATATCTGATCACTACTGCGCAGACTCTGGCTCCAAATGACGTCACCAACACAAGATGGCAGCCCTCGTAACTGGGATATTTTTGCTTCATTTTGGTGCAGTAGGAGGAGATGGAGACACGTTTATCTTTATATACAGTCACTGGTCATATCTTGTTCGTTTAATCTGCACAAAAACTGAAGTGTACTGTATGAATGTGTGAGTGTGTGTCTTCATGTGGCCTTTGGGCAGCTTCACCACCTGCTGTTGATGTGCCACTGGGCAAAGCATGTCAACCCCCCCCCCAGCTGTTTCAGCTAAGGTGATGCCCTGCTCACAGCTCCAAGTATTTAATTCTATCGTGTGTTGAGAAAGGACATTTATGTCCAGCCAACTTCACAATGAAAAAAACAGGAACCACAATTTCCAGTTTCACTGTTGGGAACTCACTAAATAATCCTAATTACTTAGTATAAAATGGCAGCTTGTCAGTTAATGCCAGTTATATGTTTATTGTAAGGACTAGGAGGATGAAAGTGTAAATTATATGATTAATTGTTAATCATAGACTTTTTCTATACAGGTAGATAAAGAAATTATTACTGAAGGTGGTTTTCAATAAATCATCAGTGCCTTTTTTCATGATTAGACTAATTCTCCGCAGACTTCTCAACCAAAATTAGCCATCTGCAAGCTCACATTACACTATACTTTTCCTACAAACGTCTTTTATTCCTCAATATTTTCTGTTTTCATATCATCTGGCTTTGACTGAGCTGTTTTTGCAACATATTCTGGGCATAGCTGTTAAGTCCTCTTATAGTTTTTACCCTGCAGATGCTCCAGGTCTGTGATTAAGACATTCAGGGAACATTTCTAAACATAGCCTCTGCTTACATTAGCCCTATTTTCTTGCCCGTTTATTGAAGTGATACTACCATTTCCGTGACACTGCCATTATGCAGCTCTTATGGCTCCCAGTTCCGCAAGGCTCCTCAATTTGCATATTTTCTAGAAAGTGTGGTCCCAAAAATAAAGGTTGGTCGACTATGAACTGACCAGACTAAAAGGTGGAAGATAAATTGCACACCCTGCGGCATCAGTCAGACCCAGACAGAAATAGAACACACCTTCTGCCGAGGAAGAGTATAATTATGTTAAAAGAGTGAGGGGGGTGATTAGGCAGCTGATTAGACCAAAAGAATCCCCCGAACCAACTATATTTCCAGGAACAACCAGTTGTATAAATATGAAATTACTTAAAATGAAACATACATTTTGACTCACTTCCCTAGAATTACTCCTTCACACAAACGCTGTCAGTCAGTGCAGCAGAGTGACCACAGTGTCTTGATGTTTGCTCTCTGTGTCCGCTCTGGCAGTGAAACATCATGACGACGCTGCTGGACCTGAAGAGTAGTGTGCTGCGGCAGGTGCAGAGGAGCCAGTCACTGAGGAGCCGCAGGGAGCCCCCGCCCGCCGCCAGCAGCCCCCTCACACACTGTCCTGACCCCTTACCTCGCAGGTGAGTCACCCGTGTGAGCCAACTCATGTACAACTTCAAGTACTGAAACTGACGGTTACGAAGTTTTTATATGGATGTCATTCTCATGAAAGTCTGTGGACATTTGCTGCCTGGTTCTGTTTCATTTAACATATTGTTAATAATTTTACTGAGGTTTCATGTCTGTAAATACTTTGTTGTTGTTCACAGTTTATCTCATGAAAATGTAATGGTGCTTAAGATTTAAATCCTCCCAGGCACACTGGGTATCAGAAGTGTGTAAGCCTGAACTTCGTGTCTCATGACGTTAGAGGTCGGGTCGTGACGTACTTTCTGCTTTTACTTTTCGATTACCTAGTGCATTACTGTCAGATGCAAATTAAACCTTGCTTGAGTCTGAGGAAGAAGCAGGAGGTAGGCTGATTATTAATGTAGTACTGTTTGTAGAAACATAGTTTCTAGCTACAGGTAATATTCACTTGAGTGTTGCTGTTTAGGACAAGTAATAGCTTTGATAATGAGAGTCTTTTTTTAAGGGAGATTAAATTGCAGTCAGCGCAGCTCAGAAACATAATGACAGCCTTTTCGAAAACAGCGGCATAAGCAATCATTCCTGTCTGTTATTCATTTATTTTCCACTGGCTGTCCCGCCAAAGCCACAGGTCATCATTTCTTGTCAACAGGGCATTTTAATGTGGTTGGCATTTATTGCACAGTTGTGACTTGCTGTGAGGAGGCCATGCACAAGCTGCCTCTCCCCCCAAGGACACATCAACCTCACTATTACATGCACAGTCAGGCTCTGAGGGGATGACAAATGCTGCTTTCTTGTGTATCAGTTTACACCACATGGTTCTCATGTCCACGTCCCCTTCAACATATGAGTGAATGATGGTACAGCATACTGCTGCTTTTACATGAACAATAAAGACATCTTTTAGCTTCACAAATCAGGAGAGCAAATCACTTTATACATGTTCATGTAGGTATGTGTTTTTTGTTTTTTTGTGCAAATGGAAATATACATGAAAGTTATGTGTAGTGTGTGTATGCATGTTTATGTGTAAATACATTTTAAATGTATGTCAAACATCAAAAATACAGCAAGACAACTCCTAGGGACTAATACACAAAGCAAAAGGAAATGATAACAGTATATGTGCACAAACAAGATGCCCGATTCTTGTTCCAATAAAAAAAAACAAAATTTGGCTTCCTCAAATAAGCTGCTAAGTTATAGGTTTTGTATGTGAATAGTCAACGTTAGATATTTAGATTTTTTCCAATGTTCTATATTATTAAGATGGCGCTTTGAACAAGAGCTGAAATGAATAGTCAGTTGAAAGAAAATTAATCTGTAACTTTCTATTGTTGTAATTGATAAATCGTTTCTGTCATCTTTAAATCAAAAATTCCAAAATTTGTTGGTTGATTTTCTGCTTTTCCTCATCATAAAATATGGTGCTTTGAATATTTTTAGGTTTTGGAACGTTGATAGGATGAAAGAAGCAACCTCGAACCTAAATGACCATATGGGTTTTTTTGTTCCCACCCTCTGATACGACACATAGTGCACCTTATGAAATGGTGTATACAGTGGCAGTCACACTGGACCTCTGTCGTCATGGCAACAATCATAAACACATAGTTAAGCTTAAGGAAGGGTCATGGTTTGGTTAGGTCCAGGCCACAAAAACAACTTGGTTAGGTTTTTGGAAGGAAGTTAAAGTAAGTACTCCCTTAAGGTTAGAGGACATTCATTGTCATGGTTACAATAATAAACACACAGTTAAGGTTGTGGAACAGTAATGGGTAAAAGAAACGCCATTGACAGCATTGATTTCCAATGGGAAACAAACAGTGGTCAGTTTTGTGGTCCCATCCATCCATCCACCCAGTAAGCCTCCTCACAATGTGGATTTTCTTGCTCTTTATACTTTGTCGCATAACTTCCTCCTTTGCTCCCGTCGTAATTATGTCGGCCACTAGAGGTCACCTAGCGCTAAAACGTAACTATGGGTTGTAATAAGCTGCTTGCACAGACAACCCTTATGGTTGATTTTAAGGGGACTCTTCTGGTTCTCTATACTTTCTGACATTATATAAGCCAAACAATGAATCATTTAATCAAGAAAATAATCAACAGAGTAATTGATAATGAAAATAAATTTAAAATTCAGTCACAGCCTTACATTTAATAAACCAACTTTTCGTCACCCAGACAGTAAAATACATCTCGGCTGTGCAATAATTTTGTTTTACTCCAGATGTTACTTTCTGCTCACATCACTTATGCTGACATCATGAATGTTGATGTTTTACAGAAATACCACAGTAAATCTACATATCCTAAACAAATTGTTCACCTCTTTTGCCACAATCGACTGATTTGTTCTGTGTTGATTTGTTTTTGATTATTTGTATACTGTGTATTTGCCTGTCTGTATTTGTATTTGTATTAATGTGCATATACTATATAACCTGTTTGTACGTATGTTTGCTTCTGTACATGTGTGTGTCTTTGTACTGTAGATATGTACTGTGTTTTTTATGTTTGGTATGCTATATGTATAGTATGTATTTTGATTGAATAATTTTTGTTCAATTCTTTATTTTTATTATTTTATTTTCTGTTGTACATGTTAATTGTCTCTTACAATGTTGTGTAATATGTGTGTTCTTGAGAGTATGGGGAGAATAAACAGGACTTGAGCAGATTTTGTACCCTGGTCTGGATCTTGTCTGATCCTTCCCAAGGTTTATACCATTTTTTTTCTGTTAAAGGTTTTTTGGAGTTGTTCCTTGTCTGCCTCGTAGCAACAAATATCATGGCACAGGTAAAATCAATAATCTGTTTTTTTTGGGTCTGGGTTTTTTTTTCTTCTTGTTTTGTAGCATCATCTGAAGCCAAAAGTAATAGTATGAACCTGAGGTTTCTATAGCAACCTAAACACAGGCTGCTGCCACAATGTGAACTTATACTTGTAATGACGACCATGTCTATTTTTAACATGGAATATAACCTCGGATGCTGTGTTGAACACTGATCAATTCTGGATTTGACAGACCAACACTAGACCTACGGAGGACTTTTGGGGACATTTTTCATTTATATTTTTTTATATAATACTTATTATTAATCTTGTCTCGGTATGATTTATTGATTTATCATTCTTAATTATATTTTTTTAAACATATAATTTAATATAAAATCTGCTCCAGTAGCACCCTATTTGTGTTCTTCATTAAAGAGTGATTTGAACTGTCAGTATCTCACCTTTTTCTCATTTCCCATGCCAGCTCCCTGGTGCTACAGCCTTCACACTGAGCCTCAGCAGTGCACATTCCCTGAGCACTCATCATTAGAGGCAGGCTGTTGATCTTTGTTATCCATTCAGACTGCCGCTGACCTGCCTGCACTCTCACTTTAATTGAGATTTTGCAAATGAGGCCGTGTAGATATGGGCTGCTCCATCCACAGTTGTTGACCCAGTAGTACAGTCGGCTGTCAGCCCTGAGCTCTCTTAGCAGAGACTGGAGGTGAACTTTTTAATTCAGTTGAGCAAATTATGTTTTTACCTCTATGTGAGTGGGGTTGTTAAGTCTGTAGAAATGCATAAGATACTGTCAGAGATGAAATTGATCAGGTGTTATACTACATAAAACCCACAGAGATTTATATTGAAATTAGTATTTTTGTTTATTTGTGTTTGCCTGTTTCACTTCCATCTTTGTCGGCAACAGTGGACTTCATATTTCACACTTGACTTCACTGGGTTTTGAATCGTGAGCTCGCAGCAGTGTCATTAACGCCTTTGACTCCTCAGTGTCACTGTAGTAAAGCTGTCATATTTTAATTAATGCACAATGGCACAATCAATTTAGAAAGACACTTAATGAAAACCCCAAATGCACGCACAATTACAGTCATTGATGGCTGAAATACTATGCATTTAAAGGATAAGGCTGCCATTATTCTATATTGAACTTACTGGCAACAAATCCAGGGAAAAGACCAAAACCAACAATGTGTTCATCCATCTCTCTATATTTTTCTGAGCTACTCTGTCTGTTGCTTTCAGCCCCAAACCTGTTCATTCATTCATTCCCACTTATGACGTATATATGGTGTCATTTTTTAAAACAGGCTCAGTAATGTCCAGAAACAGCTGGGCACTATAGTTTTTAGCAAACATTACTCAAAGTGGAGGAAATTATCTTTTTGTTGGGGACTATTTTCCTTGGCGTATTTAATTTGGTGGTTTAGTGAGTATTGAGAGCACCAGAACACTCTAAATAATCTACCAGTCATGGAAAGTAATGCATTTACTCAAGTACTGTACAATTTTCAGGTACTTGTAATTCGCTTGAGTACTATTTATGCTACTTAATTTGCCACTGCATTTCAGAGTTAAATATTGTACTCATTACCACATTAATCTGACCATCTCTAGTTAGTTCTCTGAATAATATTTTACAGGTGAAGCATGTCATGGCCTCATACAATGTGATGCATACATGAGCAGCCTTATCCTGTTAAAACAAACAAACAAACAAAAAACCCAACTTAATACATGTTCAGTTATGCTCGCCAGTGAGAGACACATTTAATCCCTGAGGGTGGAATATCCAATAATACTGGCTTAACTTTCACTGTATGACTTGATACTGCGAGATGCATCCCAGAGTTATTTTCTTTTAGACCTCAGCAATACTTAAGCTGGTTATAGTACTGTATTGTTTGATGAACAAAGGGCAAGGAACACACTGCTCATGCATTTTCTATCTTGAAGAAATGTGTGTGTGTGGAGTATGTTAGAATTGCCTTTGCCTGTTTAAATGGGTCAGGCCCTCAGTCAGCTACTGACTCCACAGTGGGATGTATAACCAGAACATAAATTGTAGAGCACCCAAGAGTGGTTGAAATACTCACACCAGGCCTCTGTTCCATCTGTCAGTACTCTAGCCAGACTGCTGCTCTTTTTCTCCAAGTTATTGGAAATGGAGAGATCCCATCGGTTGTTGTGATCGTATCTCCATGCCAGCTTCCCTTTCACCCGCAGTGTTTTGTTGCTTAATCAAATGTGCACTAGAGTAAACAAATCATTCTTGTGTGTAGTATTGAGGGGCAAGGCACTTCCGCTATGATAGAGCTGCAGGCTGATATTATGTACTGACAACTGTGATGAATCAGATTAAAAACATCTATTTTATTAGAATGCGTCACATTGTCTTTCTTTCATGCTGTAATAATGACAGTGATATCTGCATCTATTAATTGCTAAGTGTATGCACTGCCATATTATATTGAAGTTTGAAGCGAGGGGCTGCTGTCACCTTCACACTCCCAGTCGGCTGTGTTTAAACACATACTTTCCTTAGATCAAAGTGAAGTTCACAATGTTCATGTTTTATTTATTTGGCGTTTTCCTTCTGATTTACCCCAGGGCTGAGTAGAACATATAATTGAAGTGTTTGAGTGAATTCTGAAAAATGAATTAGAATAAAATGACAGTTTAAAAAAAAAAAAAAGGACCTGGTTTCCTAAAGCAACATCAAATCAGTTTGTTATCTCTGTGGTGTGTATGGCACGCAAGCGCAGTGTGTGTGTGTGAGAGAGAGAGAGAGAGAGAAAGGTTAAAAGATATCAGCATCATTTTTAGGTGCATCAAATCAAATTGTTCCGGACGTACTCATTTGGCCTATTTCGTTTATGAACACGCCGCCCCAAAGTTTTTCCTCGGTGAAACAAAAGATCCTAGACTGTCTGACAAATCCTCAAGCCGTTTGACTGTCAGAAGATGGGACAGATTGGTGGAAGAACCTCCTGGATGATTGAAGATGGACGTGGAGAATTGAGTGTCCTACAGCAAGTATTACAATCAGATTTAAGCTTATTTTGTACTATATGTGCAACAAAATCTAAGCTCCAAAACAAAGCTTTCAATCTCTTTCTCAGTGGAGCAGGCTTTGTTTGTGGAGTCATTCACAGATTGTAGACTTTGGTTTTCAAGCTTTCAAACACTGGACAGGTGTTTTAGATGAGTGTTTTTAGAATAGCAAACACAATTAGTAAAGCTGAGAAGTAGTTGGGGCCTGGTCTTTGGGTGCAAAAATAGTCTTATGCTCATAATAAATTAGTTTATTTGATTGGAAAGAAAATTAATCAGCAAATATTTGGATTAAGGAATTTGAGTTGAATCTGAATTGTTTTTTTTTAATGCTAAATGCCCATAAGGCACTGGTTCAAGCTGCTTACATACAAGGAATATTTGGTGCCTTTCTTGCTCCTCTATGACATTGTCATTAAACTGAAAGTTCTGGGTTGGTCTGACAAAACAAGCAATCTGAATGATGTCAAGCTTGGCTTTGTGTGTTGTATGCTTTCTGTGCTACTGACCCAACACAATGAATTGATTTGTCAAGAATAATTAATAGATAAATGAATAATGAAAAATAACCATTAGTTGCAGGACCTACTAATTGAATACATCCAATTTTCAAGTTTTAGTGGGTTTGATGCCAGTGGAAACCTGACTAACCCTACCCAGTATTGCTGCCATATTGGGGCCTTCATCACCAGCTCCCCAGGTCTTCATGACCGCCTCCCCGCACGGCGAGAGTCAGTGGGTGCTGGGATGGCTGCTGCACACCACAAGTGCTGCAAATGACGTTAATAAAGGAGTGTGGATAGGGGCTCTGCAGACAGCTCTTCTGTATAATGTGACCGGGAGACGGGGGGAGGCTGAGAGACGGGTTGAAGGAGACAGGAGGGAGTGGGAGGGGCTGAGGCTGAGGGTGAGGTAGGGGCATGGTACAGGCAAACAGCTGATCCTGACGGTTCTGGCTACAGCTCACATCAGGAGTGGCTGCCTGCCCTGGTGATTTTACAGGCTGGGAGGAAGACGCCTGGCAAGAGACTGGAGGTGGGGGGGTGGTGGGAGGTGAGGGCGAAGGTGCTGGTGGTGGTGGCGGGGGGGTTCCCAAGGTGTCTAGCCAGCTACTCCCTCCCCTGACTGTGCTGGTGTCACCATGACACAAATAAGGCGGAGTCCGGGATTCACTCACACCCGGAGGAAACAGAAACATCATTTGTATTTTGCAGCCACAGCTCTGCTCTTATCATAGTAGATTAACTTGTTCATGGTGGAGGCAGACATGTAGGAGCGCTTGAGAGTCAGCTTTTGTCCAGACCCTCAGCTTTGCTTTGTATTGCACAGAGATAAGATGAGCGACTTTGATAGATAATTAAGAGCTGAACTGCAGGCAACAGAGTCCAGTAGTTCATCATCATAAGGGAGACTTTTCAGATCACTTTTATTGACAGACACTCTCCAAAGTGTTCGCAAACAGGATGCAATGATTCCTGCCCAATGTCACTTCTGAATCCCACTGTGTTTTTAATCAGTACCTGGTGAAATATTCAGATGTTACAATTGATGAGTACAACATGCATTTCACCTCACTCTTTCTTTCAAATTAATATATTTTCCCAAGCCTTCATCTCATTTTAGAGATGAATTGTTGTCAATCAGCTCCCCCTTCTGGCGGCGGATTTCAGAGGAGGAGCGTGGAGTTCCCTTTGAGCGCATGAATGCCATCCCTTCCGGAAATAGGAGAACATGGCATGCCCAGGCTGAGGTAACCCCCACCAAATATTTCCACCTTTCCTGCTGCTGTTAACACACTGAGGCGCACACACGTACGTGTACGCGGGCAGGCCTCCTCGGTGCACCCCGCTGCTGCCAGTATGACGCCTCCAGACAGAAGGGCCGGTTGAGTAGGTGCTCAGAAGACTGAATCTCAGCTGTGACAAGCTGCTGTCACGATATGTTCAGCTCCCTCCTGCTGCCAGTGTGCTAACACAAGGCAATGATGCTTTTATTAATACAAGTTGGCCGAGAGAGAGCTTGATGTCTCTACCTAAAATTCGCTGCATGTCAGCAGAGTCAGAAAAATAAAAATCAAAGCCTTTGTCTGGTGGAAACAAGGAGCATCCACACCACATGTCATATTTGGTACTCCCATTATCTTCTTTAGAACTTGGATTTTGATCTGTTTTCCCATTTGTGACACCCAAATTTGGAAAAACGAGTCTAGGTAGTTTTAATTTGCACTGGATTAAGATGTTGGCATAAAAACCATATGATATACTATGGCCCAATCCCCCTACCCCCACCACTGCCAGATAGGGTAAGGGTGTCCTGTCTCTTCAGGGAACTGAGGGGAAGTGGTCATCTTTCCCTCCAGATGGCCTTCCAAATAGAGCTTTTTCAGATGTAGACGCCAATCAGAGTGGTAGAAGAAAATTCTAGAATGTTTGCAAAATAAGTGCAGTCCCCATTTCCCAGGAAGATTTCAACCCCTACCCCTTGTAGCTCTGTCTCGAAGGGCCACTACCCAGTTGAGGGCACTCCAAAACTATGGATGGGGCCAAGGGGGTTGGGTTGGGTCTATGAATCAGAAGGGCTGGAAAATAGTCGTTTCCCTTTGAACGTGTGACTCCTTACAAAATAGCAATGTTTAGTTGGGGCCCTTTGTCAGATTTTACATAACTATGAGCTGTTAACAGTCCCATCTAAAGTGATTGTCCCTCTAAACCTAGTGGGTGCATTTGAATAATGGTAAAAATGTGCAATATTTCACAAAAAGCAACAGTATTATTTCTTGTAATGGAGTATTTTTATATTGTTGTATTACTTCAGTAAAAGTTCTGAATACTTTATCCACCACTGGCAGTCAGACCAAAGGAAATCAACTACCAGTAATACTGTCCCTTACTATGAACTTAGCTTTTCTTCTCTCCAGTTTTTTACTCAACACACACTCAGGAAAGGCAGGTTTTGTTTTGGCTAAACTGTTTTTTTTGTGCCCTCGCAGAGCCAAAGAGGGGCCTGCACAGTGCCGCCGCCCCAAGAGCATGTGGAGCAGGCCTTTATCCCTGACAGAATCAGCAGGACAGAGGTGCGTCAGTTCAGCTTTTCTGTTTTCATCGTGTTTCAGCAGGGATTAAATTTTAAAAGACACAATAACAAGAGTGTGGCCGTGGAGTTTTTTTATCCACGCTTTTGATGTGCAGCAGAGCAGAAAGCATGAAGTCAAAGGGACATGAGCTTTTTATTTTTAAAGGGGTTGTTATTAAGTGGAGTGTGTTTTCATGTAGCTGGACCTGCTTTATGAGGAAGCTGTGTACACGGTGGTCAACAGGGTCGGAGTGGCTTCAACAGAACACGTGAAAAGTGACGAAGAGCTGTTTGCGTACCTGCTAAAGGTATCCATCTATCCATCTTATCTTTTAATGGTCATATCATGGACAGATCAGAAAAACAAAGTATTTCCTGAGCTTCATTAAATCTCTGTGAGTAACACTGATGCCAGCCTTCACAGAGAGTGTTATTTGTTGTGAGCAGGCTGTAAGAATCTGAGCAGATGCTCTCGGCTCAGACCTGATTAAACATCAAAGCCCAGTCACAGTGTGTACAGATATTCAGCTGTAATATTACATTCATTCACATGATGTCATGCTAAGGATTGTAGCCTCTTTTATGTCTGGAATTTTGTTTTTTTCTTCTTCTTCCAAGGTGTGCAGGTGTGTGTTGGCAGGGGTTGTGACTGAGCAAAAGATTGTTATAAAGGAATTTCAGTGATGTTTTAGTGGATTTTTGTCACGTTTGTTCTCATGATGTTAGCTCAGGAAATTGTGGCATATGAAGCTTTTTCAATTTTTTGCCATCTCTCCAAGGTGTTTGATATGGGCGAAGAGGAACATGACATCATTCTCCAAAAAGTTCAAGAATCCAAGGTGAGATGCTCTTAACATGACTCACTGTCTATTCATATAATCTGTCATATAATCTTAACATATATTAAGCGATATAAATTTTAATTTGCAGGTTTAATTGCTTGCAGTGTGTCAGAGTGGATGTATTTTAGCTCATTTGTCCATGTACACTTTCCCAGGTTTTAACATCTTGAACAACATGTTGTTTTTCCTGCTGTTCCAGGCACTCTTTCATTCCATTACTGTACTGTATACTATATATAAGGCACTAAAGCACTTACATGAATAGGGGACATACTGTACCAGAAAGATGAACACCAATAATGAGAAACCTGTGAATATACTGTTGAAACTTTTGTGTTTCAAAGGAAACCTAAGAGCCAGTTTGGTTTGTTTGTTAACTGTATGTAGTGAATGAGAATGACATGACAGCATTGATAAAGGGAGATGTCATTCTGGTGGCAGGGACGCACTCATTGATTCATTTATTTACTTTTAAAACATGTTGAATCTTCTGAGTGAGTGATGGCCTTGTGCAGAACAAATGAAGTGTTGTGCCGCTTAGTGAAAGAATAGTGTGGTGTGTACCCTGAAAGTTCTGAGAATTACAAGTGTTTTGGAAAATGTAGATAAGCAATTGAAAAACTCTATATTTCATTAAAAAATCACCGTGCAGAGTTAGAAACATCACTAACTCCTCAGTTGTGCAGCCACAGCCGGTGTTTCTGTGGATTTTCAGATATTATCTCATGCCAATGGTTTCAACAGTTCTGTAGTAATAAGGTGAAAGCATGGTCTGGCGAGCCACAGTCGGAGTGCAGAGATGCCCTCGGAGAGCTGTGAGATGTAAGACCTGTAACTCCTGAAAGCCCCATTTTGTATGATTTTGTGTCTTCTACTTGACTCGCCAGGGACTTTTCAAATATCTCTGTTAAGAGCTATGCGACCTTTTGATAGACTGCTGGAAACATTGTGACCAGAGTGAAAATATCTGGCCATGTAAATATTCTCTATAATTACTGTATGTGGCATTTGTTGAGTTTTTCTACCTTGGGTGACTCACACAGCCATTATATACGGTAAGAAACTCTACCTGAGAGGCTGATTTTTACATTAGTTCTCTACAAGACATGCTGATATAGTATTTACCTAAATGGAGAAATGAAAATGCATTGTAATGCACTCAGTGCATGACCTTGATTTGTTGCATTTACTAAGCAGCCTGTAAATTCCTTTTTTCCACAGCGAGCCAGTTTTTCCTTGAGAGTCTCTGTTATGAAAGCAAAGAACCTGATGGCCAAGGATGCAAACGGTGAGATATTTCAAGCATTAAGTAACCCTTTTCTAATGGAAAACAAAATAGCCCTGTGAAATATGCCCCCTCCAGAAACAATATGGAATTGAAAAGCTTTTAATGGTTCCCACTCAATAAATCTTCAAGTGATTCACCTCCTCTCAGCTAACACTTTTATACAGTTTTCAGCACTTCATGGCAATAGAGTTGTTAGATAAGTGAGGGCTGTGCGGTGATAACACAATGCATGATGGGTATAATTACAAAGTTCTCATGGCTTTTTGTGGTGTCATGATGAAAAACGATAAACAGAACTATAATTTCACAATATCAGTTTTCAGAGTCAGATGCTGCAGTTGCTCTCTTATGACTAAAACCTAAAAATGGGGAATGACTGGATTTAGTCTCACTATCCATCATTTTCTGTTTATTTGCATAGATTTAGATTTTAAAAGGTTTATTTTCTCCCATGAAAGTTTATTTAATAAAGCAATTGTGTGTCACCCCTCAGAAGCTGAATTAGTTACAGTGAAGTGTAATATTTTGCAGTATGTTCAACAAGAGAATTTTCTTTGCTTTTGCAACAACATTAAGTGAAACAATACTGAAGCAAGTTTTTGAAACATTTTATAATAAAATCTGAGGATGTTTCAAATCACATCAGACTCATATTCCAACTGAAGCTGACAGAGTACCATCAATGTAAATACCTTGGTATGTACAGTATGCATATAACAAGCTGACATAAGGCTGGTCGATTAATTAAAAATCAAAAAAACATTAAAAATGTTCATATCAGTCAAAAATCAATAATTGTCACAATCAATGTCAAGTGATATTTCTTTCCAATTAAAGGCAGATTTGTGAAAGTTAAAGAAACCAGATGGTTAATTGTGGTTTTAAACTATTCTTTATGGCCAGAACCTGACAAACACTTGACAAACAGTGGAACATGTCACAAATGAATGAAACAATTAAATTGATACAGTCTACCCTAACTAATTAAAAACCTTAAAAACTTGCACAATATGTACTTCAATTCCTGCGACGTGATTGGCAGTTCATGATTATTATGATTACATTTATCAGACATTTGTCGTATTTTCATAGAGGAAAATTACAGTATGTTATAGCACGGCATACTTTATATCACAATATAAAATTGTATTGCAATAGTTATTGTTAATGTTTTATTGCCCAGCTACTCATGTCCGCTATCTATATAAGCTGAAATGAACCTCAAGCAAGCCCACTGACAACCAGTTGCACTGATTACACTGAGGAGCACTTGACCAAAACACAACACTGATTATAGCTTGCTGCAGCAACGGCATCATCAAGGTAATATAAGTTTCACATGTGCAATAACCCTTTTCTCTGTGTCACCCCCTGCGGCCCGTCAGGTTACAGCGACCCCTACTGCATGCTGGGAATCCTGGTGGGCCAGAGCCCCCGGGAGATGGAGGAGAAGAAGGAGAGAAAGTTCAGCTTCAGGAAGAGGAAGGAGAAGCTGGAGAAACGCTCCAGCACCAAGGAGGTGTTACCCGCTCGGTGCATCCAGGTGACGGAGGTCAAACCGGAGACTCTCAACCCGGTGTGGGACGAGCACTTTGTGTTGTGAGTGCAGCGCTTTAACCTTTTCACAAAGTACTGGATGTGGTGATAACTGTATGTGTGACACGAAGGAGTCACAGTTTCATTTGTTTCACACTAACACCCAATGCTGTCAGTTATGTGACCAATGCAACACATAATTGTCACTGTGGAAGGAGCACTAAAGATTTAGGTGTTTGTTGTGAGTGTTTACTCATGGAGATGATTAAATAAATTAATGATTTTCCTGATTTTTTTTTTATTTTTTTTTCAGTGAAATAGATGATGTCCACAATGACCTCTTACATCTGGACATATGGTAAGATCAGTGCAAGGTCACCATGCCAAAGGGACAAAAGAAAGGTTTTCTCTCTTATTTTTCATAGAAATAAATAATTACATTTGGTCAAATTTGCTTCAATGTTAGTTTCACAAACAGAAAACACATATATCCCAACAAAAACCATCCAAAAAATGTTTTTAGCTCTGGCCTTCTTATCTCATTTTAGAGTTTTTAAGTATTTTCCAAAAGTTTTTCTTGCAATACCTTTGAATTTCCAAGCAAAGGGAACAGATCTTCTAAGTTGGATGAAAAAAATATTGCTTCTGGTGATAGTCAGCAGTTTTCTCTATTATGTCCCTCAGTGTCATCAGGTGAAGCTGTCCTTGATATCCTTTGTCCTTAACGTCTCAGCTCTAAACTGTCAAATTTTCCCTTTTGGATTTTGTGACAAATTTAGAAACTCTGAGCCATGTTGCATAACAGACTGGTTGGAAAGTCATTATTCAGAAAACTTTTCCCTCCTCTGGTAAAAGCTCTGCTAAGAGCTGTCTCCAGTAAAAGCTGAGCAGACTAATGCTTTTCTTGAACTACATTGGATCTCGATCCTAGATCTTCACTTCTCAGTTCCATTTATCTTTGTGCAAAGATAATGAAACATGTCCTCCCAGGAAACAAGAGGCTGTAATAACCTCTGACTTATCTCTTTTCTTCAGGGATCATGATGATGATGTGTCTGTCGCCGAGGCTTGCAAAAAGCTCAATGAAGTCAGTGGACTTCGAGGAATGGGCAGGTAGAAGAAACTACATCATGTAATCCTGAATTGCCATCAATGTAATGAAGTGTAATGATGTAGATATATCTTCTGTAATGCTGATGATTCCTTTAGCAGCTTTGTCAGCTCTGTTAGTTAAGTGCAGCAGGTTCACAAGTTCCAATTTTGTGCACAGTTGAATAGATAAAGCTTTCAGCCTGTCAATCAAAGAGTCATTTCCATCTGAATTAAGCCAGAAGTTGCACTTCATGAAATGAAGAGGCCTGCGTTGTCCTCATTTGTTGAAAAACCTGACACCATCCTGTCTGCTAATTAGAGAATCATTTGTTGTTTGTCCTTTCACCTTAAAGAGAGACTGACCTACAGAAAAGCCCAGTGCCAATAAAGCTGTATACACAGGGAACACAGAGAGTTCAGCTGGGTCATGGAGAGACCAATAAATGGCAGACATGTCTAATGAAAACCTGAGAATGCCAATCATAGCCAAGAGACAACAGGAACCATATCCTGTGGTGTAAAATGTGCAATTTCCATTTTAACAAGAACACTGCCTATTATCCAACTTTCATTAGGAAATGAAACTCATTTTGCTGTTGCTCTCACTGCAGATTAAAGCATTAGCTAAATGCCTAAAAGTGAAAGCAGTTAGATTATAGCTCCCACAGTACAACTGAACACAAATTCAACCTGTGACAAGCAAGACAGACTCTACAAACTTTGGCATTTTCCTTGAACACTGCTCTCTGTTGTCAGATATTTCAAGCAGATAGCGAAGTCAGTGCGTGCCAATGGATCTGCATCCTCAGGCTCAGAGGAGAACGCCGATGACTTCCTCGGATGCATCAACATCTCTTTGAGTGTGAGTGTTTAAAGCGGAAAAGTTCAAAACAAACTCTCGCTCGTCAGAGAGATTGCCAAGCTACCGTGACAAATCAAACGCAGCCACGGGTAGATTGAAGGGAGGATTTCCCCGGAAGCATGTCAGTGCCAATAATGAGGCTGGTTTCCTTCTCGCAGGAGATCCCCGTCGTCGGCTATGACAACTGGTTTAAGCTGGAGCCTCGATCGAGCGCTTCTAAAGTTCAGGGAGAATGTCACCTGATTCTGAAGCTCTTCACCAGCCAGGTATGTATAGTAGTGATTCATCTTCTCCTTTTTGGTGTAGATTAAGAAGAATTGCAACTTGTTATGTTAACTTTTTTCCACCAGAGAGACACAGCTTTGTCTAAGAAGGACTCAAATGTCTCCATTCACAAGAAACTTCTCAGTCAGATTGTGGAGTATGAGCACGCTCATGTTAAGGTGAGTCTCCTCCAGATTATTAACACAAAACATCTTCATAATGGAGCTACTTGTGAGTTTTGGCAGTGACGTACTCTAGCGCAACAGCTTTCATTTCAATTACTTTTGAATTGTTTATAGTTTGTTGTTTAATCATTTAATCACTTCAGTGTGTTAGTTTTGTGTTATTGTGTTTAGCTCCCCAGTCAAAGTACGGAGCTTTAAAGATGGCCTTAGCTGATTAGCTGCTTGATTAGCCTGTCAGTTGAGACAAACAGCATGGCCTCTAAATGGGATTTAAAATGAGAAGGCTTTGTTCTGACTACAGGGAAATTAATTTTGTGTATGGGAACTGCACAGCACATACTTTCTGGGTGTGCTCCTTTGTTGCACCAGACAACAGTTGGTTGATGTAAGAGCGGTTGAAGTCTATTTTGTCTGCACACTGGCACGGTGGCTTAAGTGTTTTGAAAGGACAGAAAGAACATTTCGTATTTCCGCAGGCAGACAGAGACACCCATTCATGTGGGTGAACTCCTGTGGGTTTCAGAAATTGTGTTCTGAGCTGACTCCCGTCTGGATTTGTTGATAATTTAAACCCACTGTAATTAAGTAATGTTAATGTTTTGCAGCGTTCAATTTTGTAAGACAAAGTTTTTGATGAGTGCAAACAGACTCTTCTAACACTCAGAGTGTAATTGAAATGACATGCTAATCATCAACATATAATCCTAGAGAGAGCCTTACAACTGGAATGGGCAGGTTAGTCCTCCAGCGTGGACTGTGCTGACTCACCATGCTGTGCAAACTGATCTGTCACCTCTCCAACAGGCCATTATGTGAGTATTAATGGAGGAATAAAATCGATCGAATTGAGTATGAAAATGCTGGAATCAGGTAAAAGGTGCATGTCTTGTTTTGAACACAGCCGCTGGCAGTGCTACAGCAGCCACCATCGGACGCAGAGGGTGTGCTACTCCCTGCTGCTGCGCCTCCTGAGGGCCATCGATGCAGAATGGGACCCTCCCACTGTGAGGGGAGACCTGGTAGGTTCTCCGCCATCGCCCCTCCCCTTCCCCACCCCAGTAGAAAAAAACCTTTCATCATCTGGAAACAGTCACCTCATTAGCTCAGCTCTTCACTGACATTCATCAAGGTTTTTGGTTCAGCCAAAAATGTCTCACAGCCAGTGTACTTGAAGCTATAACTGAGGGCCCTTCCTGTGTCCAGGAGAGGCAGCTGTCAGACAGCTTCAGGCTGTACACAGAGCACTGCCTGTGCCTGATGAAGAACATGCGTCAGGTTTTCCCCTGCACCAGCGCCGCTGCCATTACACGCTACGAGCTCATGCTGAGGTAAAGTCACACTGCCATCGCATCACATCACGCACTCGCCCGTGCTGCCATACCAGGAACACGCTCAACCTCTCACCCGAACAGACACAGAGAGACTACAACCAGTCAGTCACACTCTGTGGAGGAAGCAGTGTTGGGCTTCTTACTCAAACAGTGATATCTTAATCATTTCTCATTACTCATATCAAAAGAGATATTAAACACTTGTTCCTGGCCACAAATTGTGTTGTATAAAGGCTAAAGGTTATTTGCACTAACATTTTGGTCATAAGCAAAAACCTATATATTTTTACCTTGTATAGCACTGTATTATTCTCTATATCACATTATACTTCCATTCCACCAGTAAAATCAGTGGCCAAATTTTGTCATACACGCTGGCATTGGGGCCACGCAGGCATGAAAACCTGGCAGGATCACAGCTCTTTAAGAGCATCAAATTCAAGATTATAGATTTAGATATAAATCTAGTTTCCTTGTGTACATGTGGAACTTAAAGCTTGAGGAATTCACCAAAATCATAAGCATTCATCCTTTGGAGAACATGAGTATCCACAGTGAATATCATGGAAATCTGTGCATTAATTTTCTTAGACACATTGTCGTTGACGATGTGTTGGCAAAGGGAAAATTTAAACCAGAAAGCCCAGGTGTCCATAAAATCATGAGAAACAATCCATGGAAGACCATGGATAGTTGGTACAAATTGTGATAGCCATTTGTTTGGTATTTGTAGAGATCTTCTGTTCTGGATCAAAGTCATCAACAGACCAAGTGAAATCACCATCCTTTGGCCTCAGTTTCCAGTTACCATCAAACAGAAGGAGGAAGTTAGAGCAGTAAAGTACACCAAATTAGAGAGTCTGTTTCACATAAATGCCAGCCAGTAAAATCAGCTAATTACTGAAGTTCATGTTGCTTTGTTGGACTAATTTGGAGGAGACTTGTTTTTTTATAGAAACTTCCCCCGTAAAAAAAGTCCAGCTCTGCCCAGTGATCAACACCTCGATGGAGATCCTCTACACTTCTGAGAAACACACACACACACACACACACACACACACACACACAGTGACTCACCTCACAGTTAAAGTTGTATCTCTCCTCTCCTGGTGGAGGATGCAGGATCCTGATTAAAGTAGAAAGAATTGAGAGATTATAGCTTTTGTGTGCCTATTTAATTCTGCTAACAATATGTTAGTGTATGCTGTGACTTGAAAGCAGTCTTGTATTGTAACTGGCTTTTTCCTGTCTGTGTATGCCAGGGGGATTGGCTACATGCAAAACATGCGGGCGTTTAAGACTGTATGTCCTCTTCGAAATGAACTGCATTTGGACATCACTACTGCTGTCAAGGTAACAATGAAAGTGTAATAAAAAAGTATGAAGAGGATGAATGTCCTCCATACAGTTTGTATTGCATAAAAGCAGCATACACATGTACAATAAAATAGGAATGATATGATATGCAGTATATCTCTGCCAATCACAGAGTACAGTAATGTACTTTATAGCTGTATATACACATTTGTAGGCTTTGAGGCTTTTACATACATAATTAACCATAATAATCTACGTAAATTGTGTAATTATTTCAACAGAAAGGAACAGCAGAGTGGTATGAGAGCTTAATTGCACGATATAGACCAGAGGATGGGGTAAGTTTATTCAGAAATCATGACATCTTGTAATTGTACTAACTGTGCCTTAAGAGTTCATATCAAGGATGTACATTGTGTATTGACAATGTAGACTCTGGAGGAGCAGCTGAAGAAGCTGGTTCAAGTGGTGGATGCTGTTTGTGCAGATGTACAGAGAGCCCAGAACATCTACAACAAACTCTACTACAGGTGAAGATCAATACTGTGCATCTTAGAAGAAATGTATAAAAATAATAATGATAATGATAATAATGTAGAAAATTTCTGCTATCTGCCACAGAAACATCAATTTGTATTGTTGGACTGAAGCCATTTCATCTTCTGTTTTTGTTCTCACAGTGCTGTGAAAGTCGATTTCTTCAGCATATCATACAGGCAGTTGGAGAAACAGGTGTGTCACTGAAAATGTGAAAAGTCATTGTGAGGCTGTATGCAAGTCATTTTTTCTGAGCCTTTGAACACAGTCGAATTCTTTCATCCTTCAGGTAGCTGATGATGTAAATGTAGCAATGGAGCGGGTGTGTGGGACTCTGGAGCAGGAGAGCTCCAGACTGACTCAGACAATGGGAGAGACCATCTTTGAGCTCTTCATGTCCTTGAAAATCCTCAAAGGCTTTCGGGAGTTTCTTCCGCTCAAGTTGGTTATCAGTTCGACTGTAATGACTATTCACATAGCAGCATGAAAGGCTCTGACTGGTGGTTATTTGTTTGAAATGTCAGCAAAAAAGTTGAGAATTCAACCTTCTCTTCAGCTTTGAAGTTATTTAAAGAGATATATGTTCTTCTCTGGCAGGGATGCTAAAATGTTGGCCTTGACAGGCTTTCATAACTGGTTCAAGTCATCCATTCATAAGTGGCTGCAGATCGTTCATGACAGATCCTGTGACAGGATTCGTAAAGCAGTGGAAACAGACAAGGTGAGAGGTGTCTGTCTTTGAAATGATGCAAATGAAAATAATGTGGGTCAGATATTTTGAAGACAGGTTTTAATTTTTTTAATATCCAGATATAAGTTTTTATATATATGTATAAAT
The DNA here is from genome assembly GCA_033238685.1 of Lates japonicus. Lineage (NCBI taxonomy): Eukaryota > Metazoa > Chordata > Actinopteri > Centropomidae > Lates > Lates japonicus. The sequence goes on from BRZM01000007.1 coordinate 6,229,323, forward strand.
ATATATGTATATGTATAAATGTGCAAATCATTCATAGGAAGTTTAAAACTGTCACTGTAAATGTGTTTAAACTTATTAAAACTGCACACATGGTTATATATATTGCATCTATGTTACACTCAAACTTTAACTGTATCAATAACATTAGTACACTAGTAACTGATTCTTCATCAGGGGTGTTATATGTAAGTTTTTGCTATTGCTACATAGCCAGCGTTAGCATTAATATCTGTTCTGTGTGTTTTGCATCAAACTTCATTCCTTTACTCATCAAGAGCTACCATGCTAACCAGCTAGCCCTGACCACTGCAGCAATGAGTCACTGTAGCATCCAAACTACCCTTAGTCCAACATGAGAGCATGAAGAAGGCCAGAGGATGTAATCTAACCTCTTGACTTATTAAGGCAACAATGGCTGAAGTAAACAGCTGTTAATGCTGGCTATGTAGTAATAGCAAAAACTTACATATAGCACCTTTAAATTAAATTGCATAGAATTACACTGTAATGTAAAAATGTGTTTTTGTGAGCAGCTGGAGCCTGTGCAGCAGGCCAAGCACAGCTCCTCAGCAGTGGAAGTGGCAACCTGCTTCAGCCAGGTACGCGAGATCTGGCTCCAGCTGGCCTGGCCAGACTCTGCGGGGGCCTTCATCTTTGTCACTCGTTTGACAGACGTGAGTGCCACTTCCAGTGTCACCACACTCATGTACTCACATCCTGCATGCACACAAACACGACTTTGAGTAGACACACACATATAATCATGTATTACTAAAAGGTTTTACTGGTATTAGACCCAAAAAATACAAGAACTAAGACTAAAATTACCCTGTTATAACAAGACTGTGATTTTTTTCAATCATAGAATTTCTGCAGTGAGGCTGTGTGCTACTCAGAGATGATAACGCACAAGATTGAGAGGAACCAGCTGGGCCGAGACCACAAGAGCTTCACAGTGCAGGTAACGCCTGTAGCAAGACAGAACTGGGGGAGGGAACACACTGATGTGGGAAGTAAATGTCAGCAAGTGTTCTCCCCGGCAACGCAAAGAGCTCAACAGGAGAACAGATATGTTTACAAATCCAAAAAAAGAAAAGCAGTTGCCTCTTGTCATCAATCATTTACATTCGCACCCCATCCCTCCACTTCTCTGTAGCCCTGCTTCTTTTCCTTCTTTGTTTCTCCACCTCCACCCTCTGTTTCTCCTCTTGGGCTCCTCCTCGCTTTCTGCTAGCTCTGCATCGCCCTGAACAACACAGAGCACGTGCGCGTTTTCCTGGGTCACCTGCCCCGCGACTTGGACTGGCAAGGTGTGGAGCGGGCCATGGAGGAGTCATGCGGGGTGGAGGGGAAAGAGCAGGTTTACAAGGCTCTCAACGGCCAGCTGTTCAACATGGACCTGGACCTGCAGAGGGAGGCCAAACGTCTCATCTCGCTGCTCACCGACAAGGTGAACACCTGCAGTTTAGCCACAAGTGAACATGTGATACCATCAGGGACCAGTCACACCTGGTCACATGAATATTTTTGATCTTACTATAAAAAATATTTCACACTGCATCAGAAACAAAACTATAGTATGCTCTGTACTATATTTAAATGTTTGAGAAGCTTGCATCCAATTTTGCCTTAATGGGTTTCAGTCATTACTCCTTTTTTATGGTCCATTGCTGCATATTATACAAATGTGCATAATTGCGTCTGCATATGCGCTTACATGCACTTGTGTGAGAGATTATTTCTGTGCAGATGCTGCCTGAGCTTCGGAGGTACATCCAGCACATCAGCCTGTCTCCAGACTCCATCAACAATGACGACGTGAGGCTCAGCAGTGTTTTTGTTTCCTACAGCATTTATTCTTATAACAGAGGTGTTCGCAGCTGGAGTTCTTGCAGTACCTCTAATGTCTGTTAATGTGACAATTCTCCAGGCTGTGTCCCCTCTCATGAAGTACTTACAAGACACTATGGTCATCCTCACTGAAAACCTTGTAAAGGAGAACCTGACTAGGTAATAATGTCTCTCCTCTCTCCTCACTATAAATATGGCTTCATTTATTTTTATTTAACTGGGACAATATGCATTAATTAACATAACTATTCTTAGGTGTAATTGTGACGCATCCTGCCTAATTGCTCATTTCCATCTGGTGTGCCTGTGCAGCTAATGATAAAAGTTTAAAGAAACACTCAGTACAAAACAGTGTGTTGAATTTGAAAAGTTCTGACTTTAACTGTCTCCAGTTGCAGTAGAAATAAAAAAAATGTTTACTTTAAGATGCCATCTAATCAGCCAGTTTGAAATGTGATGATGTTAGTATACATTTAATTGGTAAAACCAGGAGGAACGACACTGACTTTTGTTTAGCTCCAGCTCCATATCCTTACACCACGTTACATAATGCTGCTCATTGTTTCCTCTTCTCTAATTAAGATTTCATCCATTTAAAAGAATCAGGTAAAAAGTGTGACAGCTCAGCAAAGATGCTGCAACTGTGTATGAATGTACTGTAAGCTCTGCAGCAATAATAATAACACCCCTTAGACATGTTTTGTGTTACAAGTTATCATTATTCAGCTATTATCTGTAAAAACATACATGAGGCACAGTGAGGGTACAGGGGTGTAATTGGACGCGCTGGTAAACACAAATGTGTGGGTGTCTTCTTGTGTCTGCTGCCTCGCAGAGTTCTCCAAAGCATGTGGGAGCTGCTCCTGCGGATGATCCTGGATGCGGTCACAGAAAACAGAGGTGTTCAGGTGGAGTTTTACAACCGCTTCCAGTACACAGTGGAGGTCAGTGCTCTGCAAGTTTTTATCTCACCAGCCTTGACTGTGTGTGCCCACAAAGAAGAGTAGTCTGCTTAGAGAGACATGTGTCAACTCTGTAAAGATTATCATCACTACTGTTATCATCACCCTTTAATTAGCTCTGTATGCTTGCTGCTGCGCAATCATTAGCATATATCAGATATTTATAAAGTCACTAGGTATTAGCTTGGTGCCAAAGTGAGTTCCCTCATGAATAACAATGTGGGAGCTGCTGTATATTCTAATGCCAATTTAACCAGCTGGCAGAGGACGTGAGAGATTTGCATGAGAAGTCGTGGCATGCCACACGAGTGGGCTCCGTTTGGAGTTTGGCAGATAGATATCGTGTTTGCCTCCTACCAGAGGTTTCACGCTGTTTGTGTGAACAACATGTTCCTCTATTAAGCTGAGGCTTCATTCTGTCAAAATAAGAGACATGAATATGATGACAACAAGCTCACAAGTTTATTATTATAATTTTTTTTTTACTTGAATGCTTTAGACCGTGTTGCAGTTCTTCCATGCTAGGGGAGAGGGTCTTTCCCTGGAAGACATGAAGAGTGGAGAGTATAAGGTAGGACCTCTTGCAATCAAACAACCAATAATCTTTATGAGTGGGTGCGAGGTCACATATATATCCTTTTACCCAAAGTGCCATTTATCTCTTTCCCTCTCTGACCGTCCCCACGCTGCTGTAGGCCCTGGATGAGGAGCTCAGGCTGAATAAATGCTCCTCCTTTGAGCTGATTGAACAGTACTATCTGGAGAAGATCTCCCAGCAGGTGCGTTTCAACTCACCTGGCTGACAATCTCATTTTAGTCCTAGAGTGGACAGAGAGGTATTGATTGGACAGCACGACACTCCGTCTTCTGCTGTTTTACCTCTGATTGAAATTCTGCCTTCTCCTAGAGTCTTGCAAAACAAGGATGCCCTTAAGTGACACAACATTTAGACGGATATGGATGGAGTTTTGCTTTTACATCTTATTATAACATGTACTAAATGTTGCAGAAAACACTCAAACACACCCGTTACGGTCGGATCAGTGTGAAGTGCTACTATGACGCTCCAGAGCAGAGACTGACGGTGGAGATCCTGCACGCTGCAGATATCATCGCATTGGATGCTAATGGTAAAGCTGCAGAAAAAGACTCATTTAGATGCAGGTTGCTGCTTTGAAGTTGAGATTTCACTCACTTTCCTGCTCTTCCTCAGGTCTGAGTGACCCATTTGTCATAGTAGAGCTCTGCCCTCACCACCTCTTCCCTATGGCCAAGAGTCAACGCACGCAAGTGAAGCTCAAGACGCTGCACCCAGTATTTGACGAACTCTTTTACTTGTGAGACCATTTCTTCCCTCTGTTCCTCTTGTTTATGTATGTGCGTAATCTAAGCCTGATTCGGTTGGTTCCCTGTGTCTTCCAGCCACGTCAGTCCTGAACAGTACAGACACAGGTTTGCCTGTTTGACCTTCACTGTGATGGACTACGACTGGCTTTCCACCAACGACTTCGCCGGTGAAGCCGTGGCTCCTCTCAGCGACTTCTGCTGGCCAGGGAGACCGAACGCCTCAGCGGCCGGAAAGAGCGTCCAGCCGATCATTCTGCACCTGTCTCGCAGTAAACCCAGTGGTACATATAACTCCAGGCTGTATCAGTTTTTTTTTCCCCACACAAACATAATATTGGCTTCTGTGGAGACCAGAGGGTGTAGGTCTGGGTTTCCAATTACTTCTCCAATACCACATGAAAAGCCATTCAATCTAGAGATATTTGTGTCAGGTGTAAGGAACTACTCTCATCTGTTTGCTCTCCCCTCCAGAGAAGCCAATCATGAGGATGCTGGACGCCCGCATCGGAGACAGGGAGGCTCAGGAGTTTGTCCGCAGGCTGAAGGAGATTGAGAAGTCAATGGAGGAGGAGTAGAGGCTGTCAGCGCTGCCTGTGTCAGTGTTTTCTGAACCACGTCTTGCAACATGTGCTTTTGTACTGGTACGATGTTTACAATATTTGAATTTTTCTTTTTTCCAATATTATTGTTTGTTCAGTAATTATACCAAAATGAAAAGAAAAAAAAGGGAAACAGTGAGGCTTATCGCTGTTTTCTCACTGGGAAATGAACATCCTGTCACTGTGCAACCCTATGCTGTCTCAGTTAAACTATATTTTAGAATTTAATGGATAGTTGATCCTAAATGTTACTAGTCTATATTTTTTGTAATGAGGTAATGTTATCTTTGTTGTATGATCTTTGATATGATAGATTTAACATTTCAGAACTATTTTGTGGAAGTAGCTTACATATCCAATAGTATTCAGTCAAAGTCTAAATCTATACCTCAGATATGCTCATTAGTTGCAGGGGAGTTTAACAGGTATCGAGACTTTTCACATTCTTCACGGACATTGTGGAGATAAAATGCATGAAAGCCTATTTAGGATGTGAAAGCATGAACTCACATTAATTTTCCAAATCATGTAGACGCTCACCAACAAACAGCAATGAATAAAAGCACGTATGTCGAGAAAATCACGAGGAAACAACACATAGCTTTGGGGAATTGCACCTTCTGAGACTTGGTGTTTTAAGGCCAGTCAGACAGATCAGCAGCAGGCAGGCCTGACGCTCCCCCGAGGCGCACGCCACAGCTCAGGTTCATTCGACTTTTCAGATTGCTCTTCGCGAAGCTCGTGATGGGTCATTGCAGAGGCCAAAAACAGTGCTACCTTAGTGGTGGGAAGACCAATTCTTTTAACTCAGTTCTTTATTTCTGTGTGAGTCATCAGCTCTGTTGAAATTCATGTAATGACTCACATTCATGCTCCTTTAATTCAGGATTAATTGATGTAAAAAAATTAATGAATTAGCAACTGACATGGTAAAACAAAAAAACTCACACCGTTGCAGCTGTGCCGTAAAATAATGAATTTATGTGTGTGTCATATCATAGATAGAAAAGAAAATTTGAGTGTTGACTGCAAAATGTTGTTTATCATGACTAGATTGAAGCTATTCTAAAAAACATTTAGAGTATTTTGAATAAATATACTTATAAATCCTTTCAACTAATAGTAGTCAAATAACTACATTTCATGTCAGTATGCAGCTTATGCAAAGAACAGCCCAGCTAAAGACGCTGATCACTGATCACTTTTGTTCCTTGCTTGTGCTCCACTGGTAACAGGAATTATATTCAGAATCATTCCGAATTTCACGGTTATGGGGATACACCAGGAGACACTGATGACAGATAATTTAAAAGGGAGAAGATAACACAGTGTGTGGCACTGTGGCCTTAGTCCAGATGGTAGAGCTTCAGAAATGTTTCTTAGGAGAAACCCAGCTAATTGCAGCTAATGAGCTCACGTAGTGTTCAGAAAGTTCTGTAAGTAGCCATCAAACCAGCAGAGCCTTTGTTAACGCAACTTTTAATCGATGCAGGCTCATCACGGCCCAAAATCTGAGTTTGTGTCTCAGTGTGGGCTCCAATCTCTAGAGGTAAAGAGAAAGGAAAAGCGTAATGAACCTGTGCTGTGGCATAATTATACTTAAGGGGGAAAAGGCAGGATCTGCCTGCCAGCTCTCATCAGCCTGGCAGGCATAATTCAACACCAGCTCTCACCAGTCCTCTGAAGCTACGTGTCTGTGAGGGAAAGGTTAGGATTTTAATATTACTGCAGAAAAACACAACCTGTAATCTAACTATCGTCATGTGGAGAACATTATGCAATTGAAACATTAATAAACAATTCAAGAAAGCACAAATTCTAGCTTAATAATGGAGTACCCCAGATTTTAATCTCATAGCAGTGGTGTCCTAGTAAACTTATATTATCGTAGCAGGGCTTGTTTCCTACTGAGAGTTTGAATTAAACCAGGAGAAGGCTTAAATCTAGAGCACTTTATTCTGTTTTAAACACAAGACATTTCGAAACGTCTTAAATTTTCCATTTTGAAAACAAGGTCCTGGACTAACGAGCTGAATTTCAATCACCTGTGTTGGCCCTCAGGTCGGCTCTCACTAACGAGGTTAACAGCAAACACCTGTGCCTCCCTAGTTAGAGCACAGAGACCCCACAGTATAAAGTCCCCAAATTTCTTGTGTCTCTGTTTACTGACCATTAATCTGATACTTCAGATTTTTGGTTACTTTTGTCATGGAGCAATTTTAATCTTCCTTCTGGGGTTCATTTAATAGAAAGGGTTAAATGCAGAATTATTCCAAACAAACTGTGTCTGTGAAAGCCATCAATCTGGTTTAAAATGCCACTTTAGTCTTGACTACAGGCTTAAGTCTTGTATGAAAGTAGGAAACTGGCCCTTACTGTTGAAATGTAGCTTAAAGTTTACAACTGGTAAACATGCAGTCAGACAAAGCAGCTTTAGGTTGGAGAAACTAGGTACACAAAACACCCAACAAACCACGTGATGTTTTTGAGTTTCTGCTAGCATTCACAAAAAAGAAAGATGCACAATCTGGCTCTCAAGAGCTAATGTTCCGACTTAAAAAAATGGCAGTTTTATTTTAGAAAGACACCCTCCAGACAAAGCAACAGGATCACAAAGTAGTAACATGTCTTGAGAAGAAACACTGATAAACACTGTAGCAAGTACTCAGAACTTAGCACCAAAACCTTCACACCGACAGCATTTTGATAGCGATGTATCTTTACAGTAGCTGCTTGTGTAGTGCTTTGTCGTTAACCCTGTGGAGTTGTGAGGATGAAGCACGCAAAAAACCATATCTATGCCTGGGGAGTGTGCTGCATTACAGGGATTGTTCAGGTGTAAAAGAAGCCTGCCTTACCTAATGGGAGCGAGGAATCCTTTCTGTCCATCTGAACAGCACTTGCCTTTATGTTTGATATTGTTTTTAAGAGATTGTAGGCAGAATTTGTTCGTTAGTATTGTAACTGAAAAATCACCCTCCATCTCCTGTTTTAACATGTGTTGTCATAAACAAAGATAGGACTTCAATATAATATATGTAAATGGTTAATCAGTCCATTGACTGAAATATTCTTTATTTTCAGTGTTGCAACTGCATTTTACATGTATCACTTTAAAACCAGATGGTCAGATGTTTACAAAGAAAAATGCAACTCCATTTTGAGTGTAAACAACCATTATATAGTCAAATAAAGCTAATATTATATAATGATATATAATCTGTAATAGGTCACACTACAGAAGTGGTTTACATCTTTCTAACAGCATGGGAAGTTAAATAATATTAAACAAGGACAGTTTTAAATGAAAAACAACCTTTTTCCAGATTCTTTATGTGAAGAAAACAGTCTTTTCCCATTAAATACAACTGTCTGTGTTAGTCACAGTAATGTAGATGTCCTTATGTTGCCCATAAACAGGCAATCTGGTCAGTATTAGTTGAATGAATTAATTATTGAAGTATGTTCAGTGAATCCATAGTATTATCTATTATAGTATTCATGTCCTATAAAGTGCATTTTATAAAATGGCCATAATGGGGGGAAAAAAGAGACAAAGGTCAAAGGCCTTATATCTAGTTTGGAAAACATGGCAAAAGACATCAGACTGTGAATTAACAGAACATCATCTAAACTTAGTTTCATAACTGTCATGTTTTATTTGAGGTATTAATATAGAAGTATTGTTAACTGAGTATTTGGTTTGTGGTCTGCCAGCCAAATTTAAAGGCAACAGCTGGTGAAACGTATCTTCAAGAGGCAAAACACCTTCAATTTGTTATCGTAAAAGTGAATTATTTGTCCTTGAATTGTAAATGCCTGTGTTGCTGTTTATTGGATTATACCTTTGGGAGATGTCTATGACCTTGAATAAAGATTGTATGTAAATTTGAATTTGGTACCCTCATTGACAGTGAGCATAGCTGAAATAATTATAGTCTGAAACATTACTGAGTGAACCGCACCTGTTGTTTAAACTCAGCCGGGGTGTGTGGTGTAAAGAAATGCCGCAGGCTGACACTGACCTGTTTGTCTACACTCTATCTTCCCCACAATGTCATCATCCTTCCGATCAATCTCCCCTGTTCCTCCCCTCGGTACCGTCTCTCCGTCTGTCCTCGACCTTTAATATGTTACCTACCCTCTGCAGCAGCTACCTGGAGATCAAACACATCCTGTAACGCTGGCGCAACTCTGGAGAAAAACCATACACAAACACTGTGAGACAGGAGCGTTCATTATGTCCAGTGCGAGATCAGAAGACTCGCCCTGACACAATCCCTTTACTGTCCATGTTTCTCAAAGAGCTGCTTTGATAGTAGATTAGACAGGGATTTTTCATAGCTGGAGGACAGGAGTGTCTGTGAGTGCTTGTACTCTACTGAATGCAAGTCAATACATTTTAAATTACAAGCCCTGTGATGACTGAAGGGTATTGAATTGTATGCTGGCTCAGGTGCGGAGAGAAACCTTGTCATCTAATGCAGACATCATGCCCTCTAGTCAGTGCCTGCACACACTACATCCATCGGTGCACCTGACAACCCACTATACTTTAATGTCTCTGTGCAGCTGGGAGCCTCATATAGAAGTTAATAATACTCTCACTGGTCTCCTGTCATCTATTCTGGATCGTAAAAAACAATCTGCAATCAGTGCCCGTCACATAAAAAGCACACATGTGAGAGAGAACATCAACCGTTTTCATTTGGGACTTCCTATTTTAACCACTAGATGTCGTCGTAAAGTTACAAATCCTTTCTTAAGCTTTCTTGAGTCATGCTGGTAGATTTATGCATGTGGTTTGCCACTTACTCAGGGCAACAGAGAACAGGAAATGAGGACTCTGTCCCCAGGTTGCCTCTCAAGGCTCACGGTCACTCTCCTCCTCCACCAAGGGTGTGACCTGAAGTAGTTGACACTTCATCAAAATGATCCTTACGGCGCAACAGCATGGCCCTTATGCTTGACCAAGCGGTATCTGTGTCTAATCTTGGCAAGAACAAAACATGTTAGTGCACTTCCAAGTTTTTGGTTTATAGTTGTGGAGGAAGTGTCTAGATCAGGTACTATCAAGTAGTAATACCACACTACGAAATACAGAAAAAAGCCCTGCACTGAGAAGTAGTCAAGTATTGGTTGCAAAATTTCAAATGTAACATGCTGAACTGGCCCCTGTCAATGTGAAAGTATTAAATATACTATTGAATTGATAATTGGATCATTTGTATTGATCTGAAAAACAACTTGAAACTATATACACAAACGTAGTGGAGTAAAAAAGTATATTTCCCACTGAACTGTAGTGTAGCAGTACCTCAAATTTGTGCACAAGTACAGTCTACCACTGCTGGTTTCAATGAACAGCTGTAAGAAAGCAGCTCTCTCCTTTTTCTCATTTATTAATTGCTATTCTGATGAATGCCTCAATTGAAAACTATAACCACTCAGGAATAAAAAATAAAAAAAAATCCTAGATGGGTTAACAGTGTGAGAGGGGACAGTGAGCTCTCCTTATCAGGTATTCTTTAAGTTTTAGCAGGGGAGCGAGATGGGAGCCTTCAGTCAGGTGTTGATCCCCAGGAATGTTGGCAGAGTCTCTGCATTGCTGCTGGCTCTGGCAGATGCATTTAACAGCGCTGTGATCCCGCGGTGTCTTATCTCCCCTCAAACAACCCTAATCCTCTGCACAGAAATGTTACTCTGCAGAGCCCGCCCCCTCCCACTATAGCAGCCCCCCATGCAGACACTCCTTCCACTAGGTTTTTTTTTTTTTTTTTTTTTTTTTTTTTGTCCTAAGATTTTAAGATTACACACCTGCTGATTCCCTGACGTGGCACTGCACTGTTTTCATTGGAAAGGCACTGTATGGCTTTCTAGTGAAAACTGATACCATAGGTTTATTCATGACATTTCACCTGATACATTTATATCCAAGGAAGGAGGGGATGCCCATTAATTCAATCCAACCCAGCAATCACACTTATGTACATGCATGTGCTTGCTTGTATGCATTAAGTTATTTTGAGAATCTTCAGAGACGTTAAAGGAAAGGAAGGAATAAATACTTCTGAAGCACTTCCACAGAAATGTCCTCCTTTATGATTTAAAGTGAAATATGATTCAGTCAGATGTAAATGTCTGCTGCTGCCAAGTGCCTGAGACGGTTCCTTTCAGAATAAAGGAAGGTTCCTCTGAGGCTAAGGAGATAAACACCTGTTGTCTGCAGGTGCATCCTTAGCTGTGGCATCCGCATAATTAGGCACTTCTGAAGTCGGCCTCTCCTCTCCAGCAAAATATGATGGGGTCAGGGTGAGGAGGGGCCCCCAACACAGCAACTCCTTTGTGGTTTCAGGAGGTCTCTGTTGGAGTGAGCAGAGATAGTACTGGACAGCTTGCCCCTGAGGAATGCAAATGTGCTTGGGCCAAAGCCAGCAACTCCGCTGAGCCTTTTAACAGAACCCATTGCAGAATCATCCCCTCGGCTTCACACAGGGCCCTGTCAAACTGATCTCAATACAGTAAGTGAGCGACAGAAGGAGCGGTCCAATCCCAGCATCCATCCAGCAGCCCATCGCGGACTCACAAACTTCCACACGTGCTCTGATTAGTCCCCGACTGTAAAATCAGTATGTGCTTCAGGGCTTTCTTGCAGATTTCTTGAGCTCTCTCAGACCTCATGAGCTCTCTCAGACCTCGCATACATTTTATCCACCGTTCATAGCATGGTTAGATTATTAAATGGAACGAGTGGGGAAACCCAGACCCCTGTTGAGAAGATTTGGCAAGAATAAGTTCAGACCTACATGTACTTTGCTCAGTTGTAATCATTGCACATACTTGTTCTCCCAGTATTAACAATTTCCAAATGTTTTCATATGATTTGAGCCAACAACATCACACTGTTAATATACTTAGCTTAAATAACATTCATATAAAATAAGTCTCACATTTCTGACCACAGAAATGTCTTTGTGCCAGTCACTACAAAGTGCTGCCCCCATACAGTATAGTATTCTGAGCCCTTGTACTAATGCATGTATGCTATATTTTATAAGGTTTATAAAAGGTTTATGTTTTGCCCCACAGATCCTAGTACCAAGGGAAATGACTGTGAAAGCTGCTCTTTCTGATTCTATTAACAATGGATCAAATGACTAAGTATAGTGTATGTATGTAGTATATGTAAAATGAGTCACTCATAGTACACAATACTGCTGCGTTACATTTTACATACTGTATAAGTGCAGGAAGGTCGGTTGGTGCACGTGAAGATGAAACTCACTTGTCTCGTCTCTCTCTCACTTCTACTTCTCTTTTTATGTTGCTTTGTTCTTTGTCCAGTTGCATCACATAAAATGGCTCCTGGACACTGAAATAACCTCAGAGAGACACTTGGACTTAGTTTCATGAACAAACTAATCATGTTTAGCTCCCTATCTTCACTCCATCTCTGTTCATGCTCTTGTTCAAATGTCTTCAGGGTATCTACACAGAAATAGTACTGAAGAGCTCTCTCTATATATTTGAGACAGTTGGACAAAGTAGATTATGTACAGCAGAACACGCAATGTTCCAGCAAATAAAGAACAACAAGTGCTTTATGGATTTAAAAGTATGATAACCCAAGAGGTTATCACATGAACACCATCTGATCTTCCTTCCGATCTTTAAGTCCAACAACAGCCCGGAGGAGGTTCTTTGATTCCTTTTGAAATCCTTGATCCATCATTGTTAGCTCTGCAAGACAACTGGACATGTTGTTTGTGAATTTACTCTCTTGCTGGTAGATGAACAGCTGAGTCATCGCGGACATGATGGCTCTACAAAAGCAGAGCGTGAAAAGTAGAGAAAAAGAGCCTGAAGTGGAGGCTCGCCAGCACCATAATTTTGGTGTCGGAGAGGGATGTTCATTTTGGGACTTTAAAATGAAAACAGAACCGTTTTCTTTCCTTGCAGAGGGCTCTGTGAAGAAGTCATTATTGTGGCAGCGCATGTCCACATGAATCCTCTGTTTATCCACTCAGTTAGGGCAAAGCACACCAACTGTGGTTCCCTCGGCTGGTCCCAAACACGCACATCCAATCCTCGGCTATTTCTGCAACAGCACAAACGACTTATATACCTCCTTGGCTGTATGTACTCACTCAAAGCTCACAAACAAATAACAATGAAGAAAAAAGTTTGCTTTATTTAGTTCTGATGACACCAGGGGTGCCAACAATGGGATATATTTTTGTATGCAAGTGCTGACAGTGATTACAGGATAAGAAGGCGGCATTAGGAGTCATTCCTCCGCTCTCCTGGTATTCCTCTTTGTCTGCGGAATGTGTGGAAGCGCCTTTTAGATTTTATTTTCTCTTGGCAATTTGTTTAATGTGCATAATGGGAGACTAGCTGTTCCTAACTCGGCTGGTGGCATTAAAATTACTTCAAAACATGGGGCCAACACAATTTAGCTATACGAGAGACTGGCCTCTGAGGCTACAGAACTCCTCAAGCAAACAGGAGGTTGTCAGTTAAATTTAATGCACAGTGAGCAACATTTGGTCCAAATAGAAATTGTGAAACTTTGAGGTTAAGTTTGAAAGATTAAGAAAGAGGAACTCAGTGTGGGAATGTGCATAACTCACACAACAGTATGCAGCGAATTTCAATTTATGACAGCAAGTTAAGCTGTAAATGGTAACATAATGTCACACTCTAATACACGATCATTTAGAGTTGTAAATGCATGAAAGAATAAATCTCATCATCAGGAATTTTGTTTTTAATAGTCTAAGTGGAATGATACTGCAAGTTCAAAATAATGACTTTATATTTGTCTGACAAACACAAATTTCATTTGTTTTCTGAGACTCTTAAAGTTTTGGACACTTCATTTCTTGAACCTATTCAGTACACTTTATCAATAAATAAAGAGTGAGTATTTCAACACTATAAAACCAGAGTATCCCTGCACTTTTATGCACACTTGTGTGCTTTGGTACTGTAAGAGCAAAATGGCAGAGGTTGAGGAAAACTGTATTTAGGGATCATGCCAGTAATCTGGCCTTGATAAAACCATTCAAACAGAGCAATTTTCCCTCGGCACTGTCTATTTTTCATCACATTAGTCATATACTGTGACACAGTTTTACTTTTACTACCACTACACAAGTAGGCGTAAACCTTCTCTCTTTTTGGCACATGACCACTGCAGTGATGGATGTAATAAAACTTTTTTCCCCCCTCTCTCCCTGAAACAAATATACAAACTGTATCCTCTCTAATTACACCCGAGGTATGAAGGTCTGAAGGTTGCAAAAGGTGAAGATTGTTGCAGAGGGAAAAGACTTGTATCCAGCATGCTCACCATTGCATCGATGATACCGCAGTGACATTAAAGATGACATTTTGACCAGAGCTGTTTAGTCCTCTTGTTATTTATTCTGTGTCACTGCTGCCCTTTTCAAAGGCGAGGAATAACACTACCAAAGTCTGAATTCTTCAAAGTAGCAGCAAAGCCACCCAAAGTCAGCATTAATTGAATCTGAAGGACCACCACCCTAGCATTTATCTCTGAATGGCCCGTGTATTCTTCTCTCTCGGTGCTGCGAAAGGCTCATATCCTCTGGTGTGAAGCCCCTTTTTTTATCCTCTGACTGATTGTGGTCAGAGTAATCTTTAGTTCATTTCCTATTACAGCTCTCCACAAGCGGGGCATCTGAGGGTCAAGTGGTCAGTCGCAAAGCCAAAGTATTTGCAGCTCCGTCTTTGAAGTCTTTGATGGCCACTAACAAACAAAGACGACTGTATCCATGGCTACCGGTGGTGAAAGAGGGAGAATGTGACCGGTTGCTGCAGATAAAAATCTCCCTGGTTCATTTCAAGGTCAACAAACTTTTCACACTTCCCAAACTTTGTTGGACGAAGAAGCACATTCTGCGGCAGGCTACTGCAGCAACCCCCCCTCCGATATGATTCAGACAGGAAACATCAGCCACTCAAAGTAGACTTGAACACAATGTGCTCTTCCTCTTGCTCTTTCTATGTGTTTGTACTGGCTGCAGATATTTCATCACATGTATGTGAGTGCTGGAAAGAGCCTTCTTGTTTTTCAGTGCTTACTATTCAGTTTCCTTGGCAGATTTCCAGTTAGTTCACGTGAAGAATCCAGTGTCCCCCTTTTCATTCCATTGCATTAATTGATTGGCTTAGTATGGAATAGTGTAGTTAAATATGAGTGAAATGAGCAGACAAAAGTTGACTTTTCTTCAGAACAACTCAGATGGGATAACACAGCACAACTTTTTTCATGTATTCTGGATGAATGTGTGAAATTAAAGAAAAGATGAAAATGCCTCCCCCAGTCAGAGTTCACCGGGTGGGAGGTACGACCATATGGAGCGCTCTCTGTCTTTCTCCATAGCCGGACCCTCACACGGAGGCTGTGGGAATGGACTGAAAGGAATCCTCCCAAAAGGGAATAACACAAATCTAAAGAGAGCCTCTGTGGTCGCGGGGGCCTGTGGGTACTGTATGTGAGTCCTGAGGAACAGCGTATAATGTCGGTCTCTTTGACCCTCACATATATGCATAGCTTTCTCATTACAAAACCTCTGTCTGTGACACCATCATTACCCGACCCCACAGCCCTCAGTAGATTGGTGCATCAGCAGTGTTGTGCATAGCGCACCCAGGAAAGTGTGTGTGTGTTGGAGAGAGGGGGTCCGCGATGGGGTACTGGCACTTTCAGGTGTGTTTCTCCAGGACAGGAGCAGCTGTTAAATGTTATCACCATTCTGTCTGAGCACACGGTGTTTCTAACTGGCTCAGCTGTCCCATGTTTGCTTCACTGTACGCTGCGATCTTGACTTTTAACTCTGAGAGCCCATTTACCTTTCAGAAATGAACGACACATTATCCAGAGTGGGTGTGAACTGGGTCTCTGCATACAACTCGTCCTCACCACTAACAACCTGTTAGATCTTACTGAGCTTGTGACACCAAGAAGACTGTAATATACTGTACATAGAATATGTTCATATACAAGTATATCATATAAATGCATATCCCAAGCATGCGTTCAATCCATATTTTTCAGTTTAAAATGGCATGCCAATTTTCCGTTGTAATTTTTTCCTATTTGTTTTGAAATGTTTATGAGCCAAAAGAAAATTGAGGGCCGTCAAGTAGTCCTTTAAATAGTCCTGTTGTTTGAACTTTCTTCAACCATGCTGTTTAAGTATAAATACACATCCCGTGCTAAACATATCTATACTTAACCTCTTGAATATAGTAGCAATTTAAAATAAAAATCACGAACTCCATTTTCTGTATTATAAATGTCTCACAATTGGACCTTGCCACAATGCTGTTATTGTACCCGTGTGTCACAGACAAAGACACCACTGCAGGACAAATAAATTAAAGTGACAGGTTTTTCTGAGGCAAACCATAGCTCAGTGTAAGTCTCCCTGTCCAGGCTTTGGCCAATCCCATTAGCCTCTTAGGTCTGTTCAAAGCCTGATGGATGTCGTCGTATGGTCCCAGGACCTGGCTGGCGCAGTCTGCTCTCATCAAGCCAACTGGTAAACTCTGTGGCCATTGTGGGTTAGCACTGCAGTGTTTTTGTATCATGTGGACATCATGTGGGTGAGCTTTTCAAAAAAAAAGACCCATACCATCTGTATCAACTGAACAAGTAGCTCAGTGTGCCCCTGCCTCCTTTTACCACAAGGGTCCGGAGCTAATGCTTGGTAATTCGGTATACTCAGTGTGGAGAATCATGCAGTAATTGACGTCTATATGTGACAACCCTCCTTGAGCTTGATGAAGGTCATTTTACTACAGCTAATTACATTAAGACACTTACCATCTGCCCATGCCATTTATAACATGCAAACAAACTGGTTGTCTGTTCTGAGCAAAATGCTACCCACAATTAAATGAATTAAAACCAAAAATTATATATTAGCTTTATTAAGCCCTTGCGGTTGTCCGCCAAGTTAACAATGCCAAAACACTGCTGGTCAATCATCCTCGCTGCAATCAATGACTTTATCCAACCACAGAACAGTGTGGAAGTGCTTTTCCCCTTGAGGTACTGTACATGTTATTAAAACTGGCCTTTGACAAGTAGCCATGAGAGAAATGAGTGCACGTAAGTGTGAGACCGCCTCTGGTTCTAATCAAGTGTTTGTGGTAGCATTTTGGCCAAGGACCATCTGCTGAGGACACAGCCCGAGCAGTGAAACTCAAAATCCAGATGCCTGCTGTTGGCAACACAGGCTCATCTATAAACATTCCCACTAACAATATATAGCTGACTCGTCATGCCAGCAGAGCAATCTGTCATCTTGAGTTTAATTGGGGAGATCATTTAGAATGATCTCCAATCTAAAATGGATGCTTCATTCAGTTGGCTCCACGAATCAGTATAATTTGCTGTTAATACTACGCTTTAATATATTAAAACTAAAATTATCTCTGCTAGAAAAACATGATTTGGTACAGTGCTGCTTTGTTTATATGTTGTTTGTTGTTTATTCATTTATTTCATTATGACTGTTGTCATACCAAAATATCTATGGGGACGTGAAGTATTGTTGTATGGTAGTGCTTTAATTAATTTATTTATGCTTTAATATTTGATGTTCAGAACTTCTATATTCTACCAGATGAAGGTAAAGAAGATACAAAAGATCCGTCTACTGTTCCACACTTTGCTTTAGTGTTAACACACAATGTAATGCGCAATGTAGAATGAGGTTCAGCGTCATAGCTTGCACATATCACTGACAGCTGGTGCATCAGTGTATGAACGAGGATAGACTGTACTTTATCAGATCAATTACATTCTACACATCAACATGGCACACACACACACACACAGAGCCTCCACTTTCTCTCAAATCCTAGAAAACTTATAGTTGTTACACAACAGCAAAATCTGCAGTTTGCCCAGATGCACTGCTCTCTTTGAAGTGAAGTGATGGGTTCCTCTGGTAAAGAACTCTGTAAAACCATGCTGTCTGTCTGTCTGTCTGTCTGTCTATCTGTCTGTCTGTCTATCTCATATATATAATGCTGGTGGAGTATCAGCTCCAGATTTAACCATAATACATTTTCTCAGTTTGCTTTGATGAATAGACTGCTCAATAACTGACAGTCTATTATTAGTGTATTATGTGGATCAAGATTTAAATATGCCACAAGTATCACTTACTTAGTTACAGTCTTTAAAGGCAACCATTTGCAAAAGTATACCCAGCTTTTTGGTATGTATTTGCATCACAGATTATTATAAAATAATCTGTCATAATCTCTGCCATGTGCTGCAGTCAGTGGCTGAATGCAAGTATTGTGCCATTTGAAAACCATATCAAACTCTGCACCAGGAGCCAGCTGGTGACAAGCCATTAGATATAATGAAGTTTGTTATAGTGAGTTTAACTCTAACTAAAATGTAATGTAATAACATCAGATATTAATGGGATGAAACACTTTTCATGACAATTTAATCCATCAAACTATTTAAGAAATTAACATAAACAGAAATAGTTTTAAACCATTTGTGATAAAAGCAGTTCAACAACAAATGTGTGACTTTTAGTTTAATTGGTGGTGGTTTGCAAATCTGGGTCAACATATGGAAATCAGCAGCTTACAGTCAAATAAGGCTGAGCAGATTCATACATATATTTATAATATATTATTAATATATTCAGCTGAAACAGTTAAACCTAAGACTGCTTGTTTTTATGGCTGCCGTTCCGCCAATTAAGGAAGTATTCAGATGACTTCATTTAATACACATTTCAACATCTTTGAGATCTCTATTTGAATATAAAATAATGTTGGAACAATGCTCATTGCAGCATGAATTTCTACACCAACAAGCTACCACTTGTTAAAGGGTTAACCCCATTTATTCATATTCAGGAATGTGACAAATTAACTCAAGTGATATATTCAGCTCATATTTCTTCCTTTTGGTTGTGCTAGAGGCATATAAAGTTAAATGAATCTATTGTCCACCACAGTGTGAGCACTATTTGAGCACCAGTGATGACTCTCTATCTACTACTACAATGTAAATCTTACATTACATTGGTCAGTCCTTTTTATGTGCTTTGAATTTAGTGTATCCAGGTGTAGAATTCAGGAATGCCCCCAGAGGGTTTTAAATATAATGATACCTTTTCTTCCTGCATGTCCCTGTGGAGCGCATTAAGCCCTTAAAGCTCCAGCTGAATGATATATTGTGATGTATCAACACCTCAAGACTTATTGTGAGGTGATGCGCATGAATGGTCTGTGATGGATTTTCTCAGTTTTACCACATGCAGGAGGTGCAGAAAGATTAACACAAACAGAGCAAAAAAACAGTATATGACCATAGCAGGAGGAAAACTTTGGGTATGTTCCTTTTAATATGCAGAGACAGTGACTGACTATTATATATTTATTTGAACGTATGTTACAGTAATCTGAGCTCTAATATCTATGTGATCCAATTACGTACAAGTGACTAAAGGCTTCTACATAACATGCATCCTACACTGCCACTGGAATATAGGCCACAGATATGGAATCATGCCTTGTGCAGCTGACAGAGAATGCTCAGTACCTTCTCATAAGACTTGTCTGACTGAAAGTGCAGGGAGGACCATGATTTTATTCGGGCTCTCTTATACAAGCTGGTTAAGCCTGAAGTTTGGCTCTCCTGTGCAGCTGCTGCAGAGTGACTTGAGTTCAAGATGTCACCCAGACAATCCCAGGAGTTTAGGAAACTTTGCGGTGAGGGTTTTCTAGCAGCCAATCTGTCTCTGTGTTACCGGACAGAGCAGATTCTTTGTTTGCACTGCAGTCATGTGTTTTTGGGTGTGAAGGAAAAGTGGCTGATGTAAGAAAAACTGTGTAATGACACCCTTGTGGTTCACTGATCCTACCCAAGGTCCCCCATGTGTTGGCTATAAACACAGAGTCCCACCTCTACATGACCTCACTGTGCTCACACAACCCATCCCTCTACCACCTTAAATACATAAATAACACACACATGAGGAACATAAGGACAATGGATTATGCTCCAACAATGTCTTGATTCCAGCTCTGTGTGGGAAAGGGAGGTGGGCATGTCCAACACTCTGTTGTCTGCTAAAGTCTGCATGTCTCTAGAAAATCCTGTGCGGTGAATGTAGACCTCCCATAAAACAAGCTTTCCAGACAAGGGTGGCCACCTCGGCTCTACCTCCACACACAAACCTCCCATAATGCATTAAAAAGGTCTATAAACAGAGGCTGCTAGCAGGCAAAGAGAGGGGGATGTTCGGGGAGTAGAGAGAGGATGGTGATATGCGATGGAAGAAGACAGATCTGGCCCGTTGATCTGGCAGCCAATTAGTTCTGTTCAATGTAACATTCGATATTCCGTGTTTTTTAGGGAGTGGGGCAAGAAAAAGTCAGAGGGGGGAGATATTTCAGATGTTTATAAATAGGAGAGTTGGAGCCTGCACAGTTGATAAGAGAAGGCCTCAAACAAAGCACCAAACACAAGAACAATAGAGTAGGAGGGCTTTGGAGAGGAAGGGGGCCCAGAGAGGGGCAGCTGAAAGGCCCCACAGTGTAGCAGAACTGAGAGAGAGAGAGAGAGGGAGGCACACAGCACCATGCTGACAGCACTACTCTGAAAACAGCACAGCGAATTTGTTTTGCCATCATCTTTCACCAGTTCACAGATCAGCTTCTCTATTTGGTTCTTCAGACTTACTCTAAAACTAAAACCTAGAAATGTTTCTGTCTAAAAGAAAAATAAACTGCTTTTTGGTAGGTGAATGCATCTGGAATGCTGAATGAAATCAGCTTTAAAAAATGTCAGCAAAACTCCACCACCCAGTGCAGTTTTTCTAAAATCAGTGATGTGTTCTACGCATCTCTGGATCCAAAGGGCTTTCACTTGGACAGAAGCTCCACAAGCTAACACCCAGAGTTAAGGTTTGGGTCCTAGGCAGTGCTACACGTCTTGCTTGGGCCACATCCAGAATTTCAGCTTCGGCTCTTCTGTAGCCGTGTCCCCAGTCAGGGGCTAGGACCACATTTCTAGAATGGATATGTCATAACAAGCAAACTACACCCAAAAGTATCCTCCCAACAGAGCCGGTAAATGCAGCCTTCTTTCAGCATCCATTGCTGCTTCTTTGTTTAATTGTATATATGTATAAACTCATGCTAATACAAACACTGGGTTTTGTGGAAATAAATGTTAAAGGTTATATGGATATGTTAATTGGTAATTTCCTGGTTGTGCATTTGTTTTTAGTGAAGCATCAAACGTTATACTCTAAACTCAGGATTCATAGTTTAAGCTATGCTAAGCTAACCCCAGTACATACGCTCAGTTTCATAAGGACAGTAGGTTCAGTCTGATCTTCAAGTCCTCTGAAGGTCCCACTTGTACTGATCCATCCCTTGAATTAGGACACAGCTTACACCATTGATTTTGAATGTAATGCATTAAAACAAACAACCAAACTAGTACAGTGTTCTCCTGGACCCTGTGTAATTTTGGTATTGTAACAGCAAAGTGACAAGCTGCATGATTCCCTCAAGTTTTATAACAAGTTTGCCAGTAAGATCTGACATAACTGGGGAGACAAACAACACAACACAACAAAGTGTTACGGTTCCTGTTTAGGACCGGATTCTGGCATACTGACTAAAAACAACAAAGTTAATGGAGCCATTTGTCATCTGGTGTTGTTTGCATTTTGACACAAGTGCTGTTTCACAATAACAAACTGTTTTGTTACCACACAATAGAGAAATGTGACAGGTTTGGATAACGACAATAGCCCACAGCATCAGTGCCCTTTTTCCTCCAGCTATGGTGTCTAACTTTGTTCAAACCTCCATCACTGCAGCTGTAGGCGTAGTAACCAAAGATTTCCCTGTGGCCATGATGATGATTTAATAGCACATCTAACTATGCCAGAGAGGCTGATATTGTTTTTCCTTCTTTTTTTTTATCCTTGTGTGAGTCAGAACAGCATTGTGTACTTGGCTAAGCTGATGAATTAATCTTGTTGGAACCATTTAAGCAGAAACCCACCTAGTCTCTAATGAATACACAGTGATTGTTATTGTTCATATCATTTCACATCTATTCGTCTTCCCTCCTCAATTTAAGCTGTCATATTTCTCTCTTTAAAATGCAGTCCCCTGTTTGAATTGTTGAGAAAAATGCCAAAATAATTACATACATTTTTGAAAGCTGCTCCAAAATCTGTATTAAAGTGCACCCTCATCTTTCAATGCCCCGTGCCACAAGCTGGAACAGGTGGCGCGAACACCGAGACATCATGCGCACAGCAGACGTTTTAATTTGGGTATTCTTTGTGTACTAATGCAGCCTTTTAGCTCTCCACTGCACAGAGAGATTTCATGTGGCCAGTCAACCATATAATTTGCATCAGAGCGAGATCAATGGACTTCAGGCGCGTGTAGTTTCATATTCTCTGAGCTCTGCAGTAATACATAGTGTAATCCCAAAGAGAGAAATGGCGCTCTTTGAAGCTGGTTATATAAAAATGCTCTATGTCTGGCTTGAGAATGCTTGGTATTATTTGAATTGAAAGTTAAAAGCAGCTCCCGCCTTACACACTGTGTTACCTAGGGTCATCATATGGCCTTTATTCTATGCAAACAAGAGAGTGTCTTAAGTATGTTGATCTAGTAAGAGGAGGCAAAGAAACATTATTTATTATATAGTGACACATCATGTGGCTCTTATACCGTGGCTGTGTCAGGAGGAAGTCATCAACTTGGACCTGGTGTAGTGTAGTACATTAGTATGGGTATGTTTTCATCTGACTTGTTGTATGCGTATAACTGCTGGCAGAGGCTGATGCAGAGAAAGACGTGGCATAAATATGTAATTTCAGTCCACACTGGTGTACATCTGCTAACACAGTTGAGGTCTCTTTGATGTATTTTACATTATACAGTATATTTTGCCCATCTAGAAGTCACAACTTGAGCTGTTGCTGTATAAACACTTTCAAGCCAACATATACCTCCTGTGACTGTAAAACATGTGGTCCTATTCTGCGGCTTTATTTTCTACAAATGGCTGGTTGATGTTAGATCCCCCGCTGGCTGCCATTTGGTACACCACAAGGGTGTTGAAAGATAAATCTCTCAGAAATTGTGGTTTTTTAGCCTGATCTGGTGGTGAAGTTACAAAATGAGCCACAACCACAACAAGAAGGTATAGAAAATTTTTTGATTACAATACATGTGGACCTGATATGTGGTACAAAGATGCAGAGAACTTTGCTTTTCAGAAACCTACACTTGGTGAATAAAGGGAAAGAGTCTGCTGTACTTTAACAAAAACTGACATCAGCAGGTGTCAGAGGCATTTTTGTCGCAGTAGCTAAAAGACAAGATCACTTTGCTGATGTTTTCTATTCTCTTACATGAAAAACAAGTTTGGAAAATCTTTCTCTACCAGGTTTATGATAGAAGTCAAAGGTTGAAGTTAGAAAAAAGATGATACACTCTAATGTCTGCATGTAATTATGAAGCTACAGCCAGTAACCTGTTAGCTTAGCTTAGACTGGAAACAGGTGTAAACAGTGTAATTAACTCACTATTTTTTCCATCAAGTTGCCAGGCAACAGAAGGAAGTGACCGCACCTGGCCAAAAAATAGTCTGGCACATAATCCCATATAAACAACCCACTCTCATGGTAGTTTGTGAATATTCCCGAAGTGTAATCTATTAATCTATTTTTTTTATACCTTTCTCTGGACCACCTCCACCAACCCTGCTGGAATATTTTTTTTTCTTGTTTGTTGTCTTTTTGTTTTGTCTGGAATATCATGATCTGCTATTCTGAGTTTTTTCATTGCCTGGACTTGGGTATCATTTCCTGTTTTATTTTGAAATTAACCTTAGTGTCTGTTCTGCTTTTATTTCCTGCCTTTGCCCCTCCCACCCCAAGTGTTTCATCCTCTCACCTGTTCCCATTTCCCCAATCAGCCGTGCAGTCACCTGGTCTCTCCTCACCTGTTCCTCTTTCATTATTACCCTAGTCAGTATATGTACACCTGCCTTTTGTTACTGGTCCTTTGTCAGTTTGTCCATATGAGCTCCTGAGCTTTAGTTCTTGTGTATTATTCCCTTTGTGGTGTTGTTCCCTTTTGTTGATTCCGCTTGCATTTCTCCCTGCCAACTCATCTACCAGTATGGTCTCATGAAATAGCATACGAGTAACATGCCATTCCATTTCTATGTATTTTTTTTCTAGTCGTGTGTCATTGCACACCACGTTTTTTAACCCCTAACCCTAACCCTAACCAAAAAGATGTAAAATGGTGATAAGCGTGTCATAGTATTTATATGCAATCCCATGAGATCACATTGCATCTACTCACCACCCATCTGCCGTTCTTAATTAAAAGAACAGTCACTGCACCTACCAGCTTTTGTGTTTGTCTGCATTTAGGCCCTCAACTTCTAAAACTGACAATTTCACAAACTGCTATGACACTGGGTTGCAAATTGAAAGAGTTTGAAATTCCTGTGATGTTAAAAAAAACAACAAAAAAAAAAACATGTAAAATTGGTGTCCATGAACACAAATCAATCAGCCCCCATGGGGCTGGGTTGTCATAAAAACATGGATTGTTTTAACACTTTGGTTTTTGGATTAAACAAACTACATGTAATTTGTTAGTGGGGTTTGAAGGAGCTCAGAGGTAGATTTCCTTTGATCAGAGCCAGGCTAGTTTCTCCCTTTTTTTTCAGTCTCTGTGCTAAACTAAGCTAACAGCTGCTCGTGTTAGCTTCCATACAGACATGAGAGTGGTATTAATCTTCTCATCTAACTCTCAGCAAAAAAAAAGCCAATAAATGTTTTCAGAAATCAGAAATGACTCCTTTAAGACAAACCTTTTGAAGTATGTTGCCTACACTTATCTTATCCATTACCATAAAGGAAGGCCGCTCTCAGAGTAGTCTAGGCAGCAGACAAGCCTTATCAGTCGCAATGTTATCTGATGAAGGGGCCCCAAAGCCATCTCATCATGGCTTGGTAAAGGCAGAAGAGGCTTATGGATGGTGAGGGAGTAAAATGAGAAAGGCGGGGGTGTTCTGCTCCATTAAGAGCTGCAGCAGGAGGTACACATATCCACCGTGAAGGTGCCACCAACTGTCCCTTGCCTTTTAAAACTCCTCTTCTTTGATCACAAAGTAGAACACAGAGAGCTTTAAATGTTTAAACACACAGATTCAACACAGGTCATTGACTGGGAGACTCAGGAAAGATCGATAATGTTACAACGAATGACACAGACACCAGGATGTGTGCTGAATATCAGATGTCAGTGTCAGTAAGTCACTGGGTCTGAATGAAGGTGGAAGTTAGGACACAGATTTGTGCCAAGGCCTTTTAAGCTGAGGTGACGCAGAAATGTTTTGGTGCCTGGAAGAAAAGAATGGATTAAGACTAGATAGTTTATCCCTGAGCAAGGGCTTTTCAACTTCTGTGTTTTCTCATCTCTGCATCACTAGAACTCCAAAAGACCTTTTGACGTCAGGTTTCCCCAGACACTCGCTCAAATTCCTAAGTGTAACTAAATCACCCCAAAGGTCATGTGCGTCTATCAACCTGAAGATATATGTCCTGTTTATTGCCCATAAAGATCATTAGCATTTCCTCCCCTGCTGTCTTCCATCCCCTTGTACAAACATCCACACCAATTCAATTCTCCACTCTCAGAGAGCTTGGCCTGATTCACAGCGAGCAGCTCGAACAGCTATGCAGCAGAGACAAACTCCATGCGCCAATCAAGAGTTATAAATGCCAACGTCGATGGGCTCCTTTTTTTTTCTCCATTCAAAGAGTTCCTAACACTTCTTTGCTTCCTTCCTCTCCTCCAGTCATTCTCTGTGCAGTTCCTGTCTCTCTCTGGTTCAGTTATTCTAAAAATGGCTTCAGAGGCGACAGGCCTGAGCTCCCCTCAGGCGTTGCACATGCACAACAAAAAGGCACTATTGTCTTTAAACAATGTGTGTCTCTGTCAAAGAGGATTCTTTTCTGAAAAATCAGAAGAATGAATCTGCAATAATCACATCATCTCTAACCACAACTGTGCTTTAGCTTTTTCATGGTTTCTATGTTTTTGTTACACTTAAGTAAAATGAGCAATGTTTTTTTTTTTCTTTTTTTTCTTACATTATCACAGTTTTCTCCACGGATACAAAGCTCTGTTATGGCAATGAGTATATACTGTACATGCTGTGCAGGACATTAAGCCCATACTGACGGTCATTATTTCCATTAGACTGTGCGTCAGGGCCCTCCTGTCGCAGATACAACGAATTCAGACAAGGCTCCTTCTGCAAAACTTTATCTGCTCCTGGAAGGCATCGAGGAAGTGCTGCAGAAGTTACTTTATCTGACAAAGCGAATGAAGAACACTTTTAACAAGATATGCTCTGCTCGTAAATGAGCAGTCGGCACAGAATGCGGCTCTGACTGTGATTAAAGATGATGGGATCCATTAAAAAGTAATGAGCATGTTCTGTGTACGCTCCTCATCCTTCCATTAATAGGCTTATGTGATGACTGCAATATACTGTACTGTATGCTTCTGGATGATGAGTGGAGCTGAAAAACATCAGCTGACTGGAGGTTGGTTGCTGCGCTGGCTGACAGCCAGGGGCTCTTCTTTATGGTTCACCTTTCCAGACTAAACAAGTCTGTTCTGCAGATAGAACAACATACAGTGTACAGTATATAGAAGAGATGGTTTATTGTGGAATGTACAGTACTTGTGCACAAAAAGAAATACTGTATGTACACACACACAGACACGCACACACAGGCAGTTGTTGTAGTGGATGGTAGACCACAGGGTGTAGGCAGACAGCCAGTGAGTCAAAATGAGGCCCAAAGTAACCACTCTGAAATGAATGCTTTAGAGGACAGCCAAACCACGACATCAAACACACAGACACACACAGAGAGTGAGAGGAAAGAGACACTGAATCCAAACAGTTGTTAGCGATGTTGTGTGCGTAGTAAGGCCTTCTAGAAAAAGAGAGGAAAAAAAAAAAAGCTTGGAAGGACGGCAGTTCTCTCCTGACCGCTCCACTTTCCGATTTATTGGGAAAGTCTTTGAGGAAAAGTGTTTTGAGAGAAAGGGTGAAGAAAACAACGCGGCCCTCGCCAAGAAAACAAAAATCTGGGTCAACAAAGAAAAGAGATCAGACAGCTTTTGAACAGGATTTCAAAAGCAAGTTTTTGTATCAATGTTCTAATCTGAGCGTGAGTCTCATGATAACAAGTACTTAAGTGAAATTAAACATAATAGGAGAGGTAGGTAATCAGCTTCTGATTAGCACTACAGAGGTTCTGACCTTATTAATTAATACACACGTCTTTTTTTTAAGTGAGTTACCTTATTTGGTCAAGTTTAAAAGTTGAGGTCATGTTGTGTTTTCCAAAAACTGCACAAAATCCACAAAAATATTCCCATTTCACATACCACAAATGTGAGAACACCATTTTTATTGACAAAAATGAAGAACGTTTTTACAACCTTTCAGTGACGACATGACTTATGCTGGTTTCCAATACTTGCAAATCCTATGATAAACGTAGTGCAGTGTTTTATACATTTCTCCAGGGCAGTTCTTTAAAAAAAAAGAAAAAGAAAAAGCTGGTATGTTGAGACATTTCTTTCCATGAGGCATTTATCATCTGTCATTTTCCACCAACTCTTTGTCTGTGGGGATTGTTTTCTGTAAATAGAAACTGTCACCAGCTAACAGTGGCCACTATGGGGATTTGAAATATGACCACAGTCATTGAAAGGACATAAACACAACTTGGCAGCATCACCTGCACAGAAGCAATCGTCCATGTCAGCAGGGGTACTGGCACGTTAAGAAGCAGTTTCTCAAGCCCAAACGAGAATTTCTTTCTGTACAAGAAGATTATTTAGTCGCAGCCAAGAATTACACTGACCCATTGTTCTGCAAACATACCTTTTTAATACGGCATTACTACAGTAGTGGCTTCTATCTTTCCCCCAAGAGACTACACTCTGAATCTGTTTTATGATAATTGCTTGAAATGTTTGTGAAGCTGTACAAATGCCAAACAATTATGGCCACTGAAAAAAAGTCAACACTTGCAGATGATACAGTGTCTGTCTGAGCACTTCCCTCCCGCAGTCCTTCAGGGAGACTCATGTTTCTTTGAAAGCTTTCATGCCGTTCCAGAAATTTCTGAGTTCCTGCTGTCTGCAGTCCGAGAGCTCCCCGAACTGTGAGGTCAGAGGGAGGGAAAGGTGGTTCAGGGTTGGAGCCAAAGCCAGAGACGGGCCAGAGGCCAGAGCATTATGAAACACACAAACACACAGCTGTGTGTGGACAGCCTCCCACTGTTCTTGCCGATCCACCACAACAGCCCCGCTAATCCCTCTTAGATCTGCTCATCAGGGCCAGACAGTGCCCATCCAGTGGCGCTGCTGCATCTGGTAGAACCAAACAGCGGAATAATCTTGGCTTACGGCTGCCATAGAATGGAGCATGGGGCCCAAGAGGTGGGAGTAATGGGGGGCCCTCATCAGATCCCTGATCAGCCCAACCTCTTTCTTCTGTCCCACTCAGAGAAAGCATGAAAAAAGGAAAGATGTCATGAGGACTTTTTTTTTTCAAGTGTAAAAAAAAACAACAACAAAAAAAAAAAACAACAGGACTGTTATACAATACAAGTGTTTAAACTCAATAAATTCTTAACTAGATTAGGTGCAAGAGGATTTGCATGGCCTCCCCAGACCCAGCAGCTCCAATAAAAGCAAGCAGCTGAAAATAACTGCAGTTTAATGTGACTTAACCCACATGAACTAGGCAGTGTGACTGTGTTTATATGTACTCAGTAATTAAATCATTGTATTGCCTCCTATTATAGGAATGATTTTACTACTAAAATCACATGTTTGAGGTATGCACTTTATTATAACCACTGACTACTCATAGGTTTTCATAAGACAGACTTTTTGTTCTTAACCCATATAATCCATTGGAATTTTTTTACTTTTTGTGCTATGTACAAACAGTGATACGTACATCACCCATGTAAAAGAATACATGTTTGTAAAACACAGCTTAATGTATGTTTGTCCACTCTTTTTTTCCAGTATAACCTTCCTGCAAGTGGAACAAATAACTTTCACACTTCCATAAATGAGCCTCTAACTATGACACCAAAATGAACCATCAGTTGCCCCCGACCAATGGGTTTTAGGCAACACAAAATAAGGCTGTGAGGTGCACAACACTCCAAATAATGATGATGAAAAAGCTTATGAGTGCATCTTTGATCCACCAGCAGCAAAAATCACAGTCATCATCAATTTGCCAGCGAGAGACACAGCACATGATTTGGAGGCTAAATCACTCACATTCCTAATCGAGGTCACCCCTATCTTCTGGATTGTGTTTACACTAAAAGCTTCATGTGAGCTGACCTGATTTAGACTCCTATTCTGTGACAAAAGGCAACAAATAAATTTCCCTTGAGAGACAAAGAAAATCCAAGGAACGTGCCATAAAACTACTGTTTAAGCATGGGGCTGAGGTGGATGTTATTGAAAAGGATACATTACAAGGTTGACCCGAGGTCAGTGTTCATTCTTTCGCCAGGGACGGGCTAACAGCAGAGTGGGTGGATACCTGTCTGCATGTTTTTTCTCCCTGCACCACTGAGCACCACCTCAGTTAACCTGTATCCCCCCTTTTTTTTAAACACGCCCACTACCAAAACATTAACTGTCCTCTTCACTTACTCCAGGAATGTTGCTAAGCTATGCAGGCCTCTCTGCAGCTATGTACTGCAGGATATCATATCTGCATGTTGGGGTCTACAGGGTCACGGTCTCTCCCAGTTTATACAATAATAAGACTCACACTGTGTTTATTGGATGGCTCACCAAAGAAAACACACTGAGTAAGTAATATAGTAAGAGTTCACTTTGCACTTTATAGGTCATTGTCCTCAGCTACTCCTGTACACGTGCTGAAGAATCCCTTGGGCAAGACCCCTAAATTGCTCCTTACTGGCAGTCCAGAACACAACTGGTAGCTCACTGCAGTCAGTGTATGAATGGGCAAATTGTAAAAGCGCTTCAGATAAAAGCACTTTATAAACACAGTCCATTGACCAGCAAGAAATCGAAAACCATTTCACATGCTGGTGGTCAAAAGTGATTGAAGGAGACCCAATACATTGTTCCAACTTGGGAAACAGCTGCAGGAAACTCATCTCTTACCCTCAATTCAAAGAGTTGTGTTAATCTATATGAAATGTGTAGATTGACATCATCTGCATAGAAGTTACCATAGATACCTTTTTTGCTGTGATCTGTTCTAGGGGAAGTATAAACAACACAGACTAAATGGGGCCCAAAGTGGAACCCTGAGGCACGCCACAGGGGAGAGGAGCATTATTAAGCATTTTCTGCAGTTGGATGTTTAGTGGCTATTGATTTATATGTAGCAGTATAATACTACCCCATATAGTCTGCATGGTTATAGCTAATATATTCCTTTTTCACATGCACATCATTCATGTGTGTGTGCATGCGCATGTGTGGGTACATTCCTCCAAACACTTAACAGGTTCTATATGAATTATAGTAGATGTGTTTTGGAAGTTTCCCAAAATTATCCTTTATAGCACTCTTTCAGCACTGCAGTTAAACCATAAGGAGTTACTCCAGTTTAGCAGATGTGCCATCTGCCATCTTCTGCCAAGTCATACTGCTCATTTCAGCATAAACAAAGAGGAGGGCCATGGGCCAGGACAAAAAAAAACTACTACTGCTCATGACATTATTCAGCTTGCAAAGCCCAAAGGTTAATGAATCTCTGGGGGTAAATGGTAGGAGACAGACAGATGGGAGGAGAATATCAAAATTCATCATCAAAAATCTTTCCAAAGCATCATTTGGTCCCAGCAGGGAAATACACACAGACACCAGCTTAGGAGACAGGCTTACGTAGTGTTATATTAATCCAGGCTCCACTGCTATTCCATCCTCACTCTGCAGCAGCACCATCATTTATATGTATATATATTCACTTACCCAGTCCACCCTTCAAACATTTTAATAACTTTTATTTATTTCTGTTCACTTTTATATTAAAACACTGAATGCCACACACACACAACCACCACACACACACACTGCTTCCACAGCCAAGCCTGGTGACACAAACACATCTTGCCACATGGGAAGCCTCTTTCTAGGAAGGCGTCTGACAGGATGACAGACCTCAGTGTGGTGCCGAATCAGTCGTGACGGCAAAACAAAAACAAGCTGCAGGGTTTGTACTGATGTTTATATTATGAACTTGTTTTGGATTATCACAGGGGGGTCTCCACGTCTATGCTCTGCTCTCCTGCTGTACATATCAGCCTTATTCGTATCTTTGTACTTTGTTTTTAGCAGTGTAGATATATGCAGTCACATTATATATTATTTTTTAGGTGCCTTTTTCCAACATTAATATGTGTTCTTTAAATTAGATTAGTGTGATTTTATATATCAATGAAGCATGCACTTGTCTGACTGGGAAACACTGATTCGATCCACTTCCTCCCTGCCATCTGAAAATGAGGAGACGTCCCGGCCACTGGACGCTGGTGCCTGGTCTGCAACACACTATAATCTCCACCACAGACTTAATGAGCTTAATGTGCACTCCCAGGCCTCTGAGATTAAAGGCATGTGCACAGCATTCACTTCACTGCTGTGTTGCACTGTTTGCCTCTGTGTGTGTGTTTGAGTATAATTCTCCACATAAAACCATTTTTAAAAAGTCAGACACACAAGCACTGACATGTGTCTCCCACCGTGATTCGTCATAACTTTCTGACATCATCTTTCAGTGCAGTAACAACTGTGGGGTGGCAGTTCTCTCAGGGAGAAAAAATATGACTCAAAGTCATAATCTGATGAAATATTTCAGAATTTCAGCATGCCCACGGACACTGCGGTTTAATCATTATCATTAGACTCACATTACGTGTCTGTGACCATCTGTTGCCAAAGTGACTGTGCAAACAGCTGACATGCATCCGGGGCCGACTGAGGCCGAGCGTAGACTTTCATTTGTAAACAAGCCATATGTCGCCATGCAGCCAAAACTCTTTAGGGGAAAGTAAATGCAGACCGGAGCTTTACAGTGGTGCTCAGGCTTCCAAGAATAGGAACAGATTTCAGAGCTTGATTGGGGATAAACTGTGATTTAGTCCTCAGACCCACGGTCCACTCTGCCCCTAACACTCACTTTCTCCCCTGCTGCAGTAAATGACCACATCACAGGCGCTGCTATGCAAAGCAGCCTTAATATACAGTTGTTTCCTGCGTAAGCATGCAATCAAAATTAAGAACTTGTGTTATTCATATGGCATGCAACAATCTATACACTGAGAATAAAATATACACTAAACAAGCCTCTAGACAACTAGGCACTTAAGGACTACCTGAATACATTCATATGAAGCTGCATGGGCAGGACACCTAGCTTTTAGTAAATGTCACACAAGATGAAGAAGACTTTCAGCTATGCGTAAGCAGAATTGATTGGACTAATGTTGTGGAACTCTGAAGATTGTATGTGGGGGATTATTGCATTAACACCCAGCCTTCGCACACAAGTGACTCAGGCTGTAGACTGTAAGCAGGGAAGAGTTTGCCATTGCTTGGGTGTTTATTTCAGATCACTTTAATTTATTTTTCCATCAAAACAAAATATATCTCATGTACCATCTAATATAATCCCATGACAAAAACAAGACAACAAAATTGTTTATTGAAAAAAAAAATCCATTCATTTTATCATTTTATAAAAGCAAGTGATACACGCATTAATGACCACTTTGTCCTCTATCATTATACCACGTGGGAAACTCTGAACAGTGATATCTTATCTGATAAGTGAACACAGTCACAACAGTGGAATTACAGGAATAATTTTAATCTCTGTCTCCAGAGTGATGCTTTCACAAGAAGCAGAGACCAGAGTGTGCTGTTCCACTGCTGCATCTCAATTAATTGAAAAGGAGCGATAAAAGACAGAGATCAAGCCTGGCTGGCCAGAAACAAGACAAAAACTTCATTTTATGGGGACTCAAAAAAGACATACCTCATTTGCTCTGTGGTGATTTGCCATCTGGTCATGAAACTGCTGTTGCTACTATTTTGTCTGACTTGCCTCTGCATTCTGGCTTTTGTCCTCCGTTAAAGCTGCAATACCATAGTCAAAGCCAAGCAGATGCTATGCTAACACAGTTTACTCTCTAAACATCTCATTAACCAGACTCATAGATCTGATATCTGATGCTTTTAAACCTGTCATACTGGCCCGTTTAACATCTCAGCTTATTAGTTGCTAAAAGGTGTTATTTAAATCATCATGTGTCATATCAGCCATGCATTGTAAGAGCCGTCTTAACCATCAACAGTACACCTCAGTGAAAATATTTCCTCCTTCCTCTGCTGGGAATACTATTCTTTAACCATTGCTTGCTTCTGATTTGGCTCCACCGTCGATGCAGCTGTGGAGCGCTTGACATTTAAGACTCACTCCTGAGCTGCAGTGTGCTCCCTCTTTGCATAAGTGATGGCTATAGCACATGCAAAACTAAAGACTACATATTTCCACTGCACTAATCTCCTGTTACTGCCATAGTGTGGCAGCTGATATTACGAAGCGTAGCTCTTTGTCTTGAACTATGCATCATTTTCATGCAGATGTTTGCTTTTTGGAGACATTATTCTCAGCTATGACTCATTAGATTCAGTTATAGCTGCAACTGAGAAAACAGTTTCATTAACAGTTTCCTGTAGGGTCAGTTATCAAATTGGACATTATATTCTTTAACTTCACAGCTCTCTGGCTACAGTTATCTCTGACTGAGGGAGACGCTAACAACAAAATCTGTTAGACTGTGCAAGGCCATGGTTATGTAACTCTTAAATATAAGATCGGTGAAATACTCTACTCTTGAATTATTCCATCCTAGTATTTCTCCTTCAGTTCTTTCAAAGTGGCACAGCTGACTTATGTTCAGCACTCCTACACACTGCCTATAAAGCCCGAGTGTGCTTGCAGAGCCATGGCGAGGCATTTTGTTTTGAAACCGTGCATTCCAACAATCTTCCACTACTGTTTTTCATTTTTTTATTGCTGGCCTAGAACTAATCCATTACTTGCAATGGGGAGCTGAAGAGGCACAGAGACAATTTTTGAGAGTTTAATGAAATATCTGTCTCCAGGTTCTTTTAACACCGTGGACCTTCAGGGTTTCACTTCAGGGCTTTGTTGCTGATTCCCCCTCCCCACCCCTCACCTGAGGTGCCGAGAAGGAAATGAAGGGACGGGTGTGTACACAGTAAAGTGCTGATTAAGACCTGATGTCATAGCAAAGCTGCATGTGGCGTGCTTATCTCTGGTTCATGGATAAAGCTAAGCAATGATCAAATAAGACTTCATAGGTTTCCAGTAACAACAGCAATACAAATGAACTTGACATTTACCTGCTATCTCTGCATGACTCACTGGCAAATACGAAAGGTTGTGTACCTATAATAGGGTAATACTGAATTCTAAGGATTACATATCACCATGGGACCCAAAAGATTACTGTGATTTATTTGGGTTGTTAAAATGCAATATGATCTCAGGCTTTGCACAGTGCAACATGAAGAATGTGAAAACAGCAAAGCAAGAAACTAGAAAATTTATATGTGAGCATTTGGTCATAAAATACTGCACCCTTTAGGTGTAGTGATTAAAAAACAAACAAAAAAAAAACTTGAGCTATCCACTAAATTGGCTCACTATCTTGTATCAGAGTGGTCCATTGTGAAATTAGCTTCTGTTCAAACAAGAGGCATTTAATACTTTGAATCATCTTCTGCATTGCACAGTTCTCCATGTCAGGATTATGATATGTGCTATAAACTGTGAAGAATTTACATCATAATCCTTAATCTTCTTAGCAAACTTCAGCTGCTTTATTAAAGGCTCCATTCAACAGAACAACACAAAGGCATTTCATCATTCTAATATACAATATTTATTACAACACTTCCCAAAGTGCTAATCGAGTCTGTTTCATTACAAATGTTTCCTCATTTTCTCAAGAGTATGTCCATCAAAGTGGAAAGTCACCAATACTCTGCTTTTGTAGACAGAATTATTGAGCCATCAGACATGAGTAATATTCTTTTTCTTTCATTTTGAGAGACAGTGACGTTGTTTGTGCAAAGAGACAAGCAGGCCCACAGACATCAACAGAGATTAGGCTGAGATAACATTTAGTTAAATGCAAAACTGTAAAAGCTCTCTGAAAATATCCAGGTACCATTACATCTCCCATTTGGGCTTAATACTGTCCCCACGAAATATTTTGTCTAGAGACTGGTTCTACACCCCTGTGAATTGTCACCCATATCTCAGATTAGGTCGAGTGACTCAAATGACTGGTGTTGCTTTTGTAAATGGATGTTTCCACTGTTGCAGTGGCAGCAGTCAAATCCAAACACATCTGCTGTCAAGGGGGGGAGGGTCACGTGTGTACACACTGTAGGGCTCAGCAGCACTCCAGCAGTAGTAAAGTCTGCAACGGACGGCCCCTTTTCAGAACAAGCCTCGTCCGGAAAGTTGATAGATGAAGAGCGAGTCAACCGAAATGCGGTAAAAACAGTTCTTTATCGCTCTTTTTAGGCTTTGAGAACGCGGGGAGAGCCGAAGCGTGTATTTTAGCATGTCTGTTTGTCAAATGAAGCGACTGAGAAATGCCAGTGGAAATGCTACATCCAAACCCAATGCCTCCGTAGATTTGTCACCGAGCCAAATCTATACGTTCCCGGTGAGTTTTGCTCTCTTTTCTACTATTTCTATTCACGAACGCGATAGGTTTGCACCGCATTTTCATCTCGCAGTGGTGGAAAAGTGGATGCGAGAGTGAGTGGCTTTAGTTGTGCCAACAATAGCCGCAGAAAAGGCAGAATAATGGTAAAGCCGTGACAGCTATCCACGCTTTGATCTGCGCAGTCAAGTGTGATGGAGGGACCCTGTGTCCTCAATAATAATAATACTAAGAGACCCCGATAAGCTGGTTTGTTTTCTTATTCTTGTTCAGCAGTGGCGGCTCCACGGTTTTAACGACGCATTTTATATTTGGGAAAGAACACCTGAAGGTGTTTCTCACGGGATCAGTTTTCTCCAGTGCTGGGAAATAGTTCTATCAGTTTAATCAGATTTTTTTTTTTAAAAAAAAAAGCTCCTTCACAAGAAATTTTAACACCAAAAACAGTTTTACAGTTGTGGCAGACTGCTCTTTAGATGAATAACAGCACATTTCATCTTCCATTGAAACCCACAACTAATGGGATGTCACAGTGAGTTTGTTTATTTAACCATATGTAATGTTTATAACCAGTAGGCTGCAGGATGAAGGCAGCCTGATTTACTGGATCAGTAAACTCAGCTTACTAATGTATCTCCTTAACTCCCAGGCCATCAATAAGTCATTAGTAACTAGTTTTTAAACATATGTACAGACTAGTGTTGTCATAAAATATAAACTCATAAGCTGCTCAAAGCATAATCAATATTACATTCTTGTACTTGAAATATATATTAATATATTCACCTAGTGTGCTCAGTTTTCTTTTTATTCAGTGGTTTCAACACTACTGCATCTTTGTTTTGATGAATAAAGCTTTTAAAGTCACTGTTTTATGACAGATACTAACGGATGTTTATTTGCTACTGCTCAGACTTAGGCTAGTAAAAATAACGTGTGAACGGAAGTATCAGTAATGATGATGATGGTAATATGGTAATTATGTTTTTTAAACCTGTACATATTACACATTAACTAGAGAGCTGAGCTATTTAAGTGCTCAGATAAGTCTGACCTGGCACCAAATTAAATGCTTCTTGAGGTCGGCTTTGCACTTGTTTTTGTCAACTTCATCCATGTGACCAAAGGGGACAAAAGTGTCTGTGTGTGTGTTGTGTGTGTGTGTGTGTGCGCGCGTCTGTGGCTTAATGACAGTAAGCCTGCTTTGTGCTGACCATTGAACTCTGACTTTGTTGTTGCCTGTGACAGTTAAACAAGTTGCTGAAAAGAAGCTCATGAGGCTGTCGAGACTGACCGTGACTCGCTCTTGACCGGAGTCTGTTACACTAGAACTTGATGTTAGGAAATGACTGTTTTTCCAAAGCAAACGTGACGTTGTTGCATGTCCTCTGTGCCGCAGTGAGTGAATGAAATCATCAACAGTTGGACTTTTTCTGGTTTCATTTATATTGTTAACCATTCAAGATTTGCAGATCGACAGATTTTGAAAGAACGGTGCTAGGCATGAAATCTGTAGTTGGCAAGGAATCTATTCTGCTCACACACAAATTCAGGTGCTTTGTCTCAATCCTGTCGGGACTGATAATGATTTGGGGAAAACGTTCTGAATTATATAAAACTTCCCCACGGTAATGGAGTCGTTGAGAGCTTAGTCATTTTAATTTGCAAAATGTTATGCAGCATTATCATACACCTGAAGCCAGATCCCTCATTAATTCTCTCAGTCAATGGGCTGCTTTCCAAGAATAATAGGCAGCTGAGAAGATCCCTAAAACCAGGAGAGATTTAGGGTCTTCTTTAGATGAATCATTTACATCTTAATGGACTCTCATGCTGTAAGTAGTCTGGTAGTTTTGTGGGCAGTTACTTTGAATTATGCTAGAAAATTCTGCCCATCAAATGTCACTCTGACGCTGCTAAACAGTCACAACATGTGTAAATGTGAGTCATGTAATCTTATTTTCTTTCTGTAGTACTTCTGCTGCTGCTCCACTGCACACTGTCTGCAGACATGAGTAGCGAATCATGTGACATCACTCAGTGCTTTCTGAGAAGGGCCTGTAAATTCCAGTAAGGATATATGAGGGGTGTGGGCCCAGTATGTCACACTACTCCCATCAGTCCGCGAGATCTGGCTTCAAAACAGTGAGACGTCAAGCACGTGTGCGTCACTCCTACGAGATCGCCTTTGGTGGGGCTGAAGCGTGCTGAAGCAGGGCCTGCCTTCGGCCCCTCCTCTGGGAATATTTAACTTAACCACTTTTGACATGAAGTGGTGCAAAAAGTTCAGACAGGCCTTAACCTCGTCTACGACTGCAGTCATGTGCAGGAAGAACACAACAAAGATTCTTAGTTTAGCTTAAACTTACTTATTTGTGTAGTATTAAATATGGCATCTTTACGGGAAGCAGAGGAAGAGAAGCGGCCATCTTTTTCCTGGTTTTATTATCTCATCTCGTGTAGATTTACAGCAATATATGTGTAGAAATGCTGTATAAAAGGCACAATTCTGGAAATGTGATCTTTCATGTAGTTACAGGTATCTGCATAAATAATGCAGAGTAATAGGAATGGGCAGCATGACCAAAATCAATCACCTCTGATTGATGAGGTGATTGATTTTGATACTGGTAATCACACATGACAGAAATCACTTTATCCTGTACATATCAGAAGATAGTGATCCAAACCAAGGACAGTAAAGGTTAAGCATCCAAAACCACCAGTTAGGGTTAGGGGTTAGGGTTCGGTTTGAGGAATATCTCTTTGACACTCCGTGTGACGTCCACCGACTACACGGTTTGTCTGAGTACCAGTATGTTATAAGCAGCTGCTAGAGCTGCAACTCCTGATAATTTTCATTCAACGCCATAGGTATAGTGTAGTACACATACCCTATGCCATGCCTACGCCTAGAAATATAACTACGTGTGGAGACAGCATAGACCACAACAGCTATGATTGGTCCACTTGGAAGCATTGTATTTCTTCCTACCTCAGTCCACACTCCAATACTCCTGTCCCCTCAGTCGGTTCAATGGTCATATGCACTATCTCCTCTGACGTCTTCTCACTTTTCTATGTTGCAGAAATTTCAGTAAAAGTGACTGTTGATCAACCTTTCACAGCGCCAATGCGCACACATGTATAAATGCTCACAATGGTGTAGGCTCTGTGTCAGTCCTACCCTATGCATAAGTATGAACTGGCCTTAATAATGTGATAATAATAATGTTGTGTAGTTATGTAGCTATTACAGTAAATTACAATAATACAATAAAAACAAATTTTCTGTACTTAAAAGAGACACAACTACCACAACTCTGTATTCCTCAGACAGTACACATGCTGTTATAACAACCAAAAATGCTGCCAGTTGTTTTGTTCATGTTAACAGCGAATCTCCGACCTTCACTTAACCCCAAACAATGTCACCTCCGTCTGCCGACAGAATCTGAAACTGGTCATAAAATGAGATAGTCGTCATTACCTTGAATGAAAACACACATAGCTCATATTGTACTGAGTGTGGTGGTGCCTCTGAGTCAGGAGGAGTAGACGTCTCTCCTGTTTTTCCCTCAGCTGAGTGGAAAACTAGAGATTTCATTATCACGGGCTGCTGGCAAAATGTGCAGAGCTAAAGTGCAGTGACTTTCACAACAGCCGAGTAGAAGTTGCCCAGAGTGAATTGATGCAGACAGAGCAAAGCAAAAGTAGTGGTTGCTCACGAGCTGAACATGAAAAACCCGATTTAAATTGTTATTAAGTGTTGGCCCTAGCAGCTGAATATATTTTCCTGTGTTGCAGCGACTTGCAGGATATGCAAAGTAATATATAACAAATCATACTGAAGTGACTGGAATTTTCTTTGCTTTTCATGTGTCATTATTCCTTGTGTGGTAACTATGTCTTGACTTGTTTGTCCTAGTTTTAATGAGTGAAATCCTTCCTCTGATTTTAAGAGGAACGATCCAATGGTTCAGCTCAGGTGAAATGTCACTTCCAGTAGGAAATCCTAAGGTTTCGGTTTTCACAGTTAACTTTCAATTTACCTTTCATCTGTACTTCATCGCCGTTTTGTCAGTGTCAAGATCTTGAATGAGATACAGGGTTAATCTTGTCCACAGAGGCACAGGAAACAGGAACTATTTCTTCTAACTTATGATTTTGAAATAAGCTATTTCAGTCATAAGTTTCCATAGTATTTGATCTGAAGTCCTGATTAGTGCATATCTGCTCATTCAAGACTTCTTTGGAAGCAAAGACTCCTTTTCATGCAAAATTATGAGGTGCCCTGCAGCTGTCGGAAGCTGCAGAGTGAGCCAGCGTAGTAATGAAAGGGTGGCAGAAATGTCTGTATACAGCAGGTGCTAATGAATGGGGACAGCCAGCCACAATGCAGCGAGCTCTCTTTAATAATCACCAACTTCTCTTAGAGTCATTTTTCCTTTAAGTGATGAGAGGTTGTTGAAGGAGTGAAGGGTGAATAAACTACTATACATTCAGACAATAGTACAGAATCAATGGGAGAGGACCGTGGCTAATTATGCACTTTTGTTATGGTCTGTTTCAGTCAATGAGTCACCTAGCTGCTGGTGTTAGAGAGCTATGTTTACAAAGGGGGGTGGGGGGGGCTGACCAGTGCTCCTGTTCTGGGAATGACAGGTTTTTTTGTGAAGAGTAACTCTACACTTTCTTCCTCCCGATCCTGTTCCAGTCCAGCTCTGAGCTCCAGCCTCCACTATAGTCTCACTGCAGCCAGTTAGAGTAGTATAGAGGAGGGACTGAGCCCTTGTGTGTGTGTGTGTGTGTGTGTGCGCGTATGTGCGTCTGTGTCTGCGGCTTAAGGCCAAAACAGCCCCTCTGTAGTGGAGTTACGTAAGTAAACAGAGGAATGTTTCCCCTTTACTGGCATCGTTACTCATCCTCCTGAAAACAAAACTCCCTTCCTACATTTTGTTCCAGGGTAATTTCTGTTTTTAAGAGGAGGTTTCCAGAGAATTCTTGCACAGATTAGCACATGTATTTTTTCCTGTAAACTGTATTTCCTCAGAGAATCTTTTTTTTTTTTTAAGCAGTTTTGAGATGGAAGCCAAACATGTGGAAACACAATAACCAAATTATCACAGAGGAAACAGAATACGGTGAACTTAGGTGACTTATTTTTGCAATCCTGCGATAGCCTTGTGATCTTTCTTTTCCGTGTCCGAAGCTATTTGAATAATTTATGTAAAATGACCGGAGTTAATTATGCAAAAGGAGCATTACATAACTCTTTAAAAACTTGCATCCCCATATCAGGCTTCATCTACAAAGGCTCCCGACATGTGCGCGGCCATTTTCTCTGACCTTGGCCTGAACTCCAACCCCACAACTCAATCCTCACTGACCCTACACCAGAGCCTGTGTCACATTTCACTCTTTATAAATCTACCCATCATCGCGTGCCCAGCCCCTCCCTCCCTCAGTCAACTTGGCAGTAACCTGAACAGAAGGTGCAAATGCTTAACTTTAAAGACGTGTTCTTCTTTATCTCTGCTGCTTGACCATGTGAAAAGCAAAAGGGCAGCTCCGTGCAGGCAGCAACGGGCCCCGCATGTGACCGTGACAAGGGGGGTGGGGGGGGGCAAGACAGAAAAAGCTTGCAGAGGCGTCAAACAAACGCAGTTTTGTATTCTTCCACCAGAACAAGGGCCTCATTTGCTCCGGCCTGCATGGCTCTCAGAGAAGAGAAACAGTGGGTTTTGAGGCTGAGCTCGCAATTGAAACATATTGTGGGGCGTCTGCATTCAGCCAGTCAGATGCAGTGAAGTGAAATTAACAGTGTTACCCAGGGCATAATAGCCGTGCTGGGGCTGACGTGTTTTTTGTGTCAAGGCCGGGCTTTCTCCTCTAGCCAGCACAGAGAACCAATAACAGAGAGGGTTGGAAATGTACACATACAGACTTGTGTATAAAACACATGAATTTGTGTGCACATGACATTTATTATTAGTGCAGTAAGTGACTCCTTTCTCCCCATCTTTCTGCCTGCAGTCGACCTGTTGAGAGTGCTTGACCTGTGCCAGAGCCCAGCAATGTGGATCTGCATGGTTTACAATGAGACGGACACCAGCGTGGACTTCCGGCTCTGCCAGGACTTTGGCCTCATCCTGTCAGTCTTCTCCCTCATCTACCTCCTGGTGTGCTTCCCCCTGGGGCTGTGCTACAATGTGCTGCTGGTCGTGGTCAACCTCTCCAACAAGGTGTCCATGACCATGCCGGACGTCTACTTCGTCAACATGGCCATCGCTGGCCTTGTGCTCAACGTGGTGGCGCCCGTGGAGCTGCTGAGCTCTACCTTCACCCGCTGGCACGCGTGGGAGTACAACAACGAGGTCTACATCACCCTCCTCATCCTCTTCAACATCTCATCACTGGTCATCATGTACTCCACCACACTGCTCAGTCTGGACTACTACATAGAGCGAGCGCTGCCTCGCACGTACATGTCCAGCGTGTACAACACCAAGCACGTGTGCGGGTTCATCTGGGGCGGCGCCGTGCTCACCAGCTTCTCTTCGCTGCTCTTTTATGTGTGCAACCACATCTCCACTAAGATGGTAGAGTGCTCCAAAATGCAGAACAAGGAGGCGGCGGATGCCATCATGATGTTCATCGGCTACGTGGTTCCAGCTGTGGCTGTTCTTTACGCCTTTGTGCTCATTTTGCGCATCAGGAAGGAGTCCACGCCTTTGGATCAGGACTCCGCTCGCTTGGACCCTTCTATCCACAGGCTGCTGCTAGCTTCAGTCTGTGTTCAGTTTGTACTGTGGACCCCGTACTACATGACTCTGTTGGTACACACTGTCGCCGGTGCACCGG
Source organism: Lates japonicus (assembly GCA_033238685.1). Taxonomy (NCBI): domain Eukaryota; kingdom Metazoa; phylum Chordata; class Actinopteri; family Centropomidae; genus Lates; species Lates japonicus. The sequence continues at coordinate 6,271,890 of BRZM01000007.1, forward strand.
GGTACACTAGCAACGCACATTACCTACCTACCTATTATTTCCTGAGATGTGTGTCTAAGCTGCTGGCTTTCTCCAGCAGCTTTGTGATGCCTCTCATGTACAGGCAGATGAACAAAAACTTCTCCAACAAGCTTCAGCGGTTGCTCAGGAGGCTGCACTGCAGAGACCAGTCCTGCCCCCACGAACGCTCAACAGTGCAGCAAGTGGTGACGTGAGATCAACCCTCCCTCCCCTCTCTCTCTCTCGCTCTCCCCGGAAGATCAGCAAACCCCCACCCCTTCCACCCCCCATTTCCACCTCATGGCCTTGCTGGCACTTATCTTCCCCCACACATACCCCTACAGAGCCAGTATCTGACTGAGCTTCCTTGCTGCTCTGGACTGTGTTAAGAGCGACGTAGCTAACTGTGGAATTTCCTGTCACCTTCCAGAACTTGATCTGATCCATCCTGTTCTGCAGTGAGTGAGAGGACAAACCAAGCAAAAACCACTAAGTGCTATTATGTTTTTTTTTTTTCACAGAGTGAAGCTCTCCACTAAGACACTTGGGCTTCTAGTTTCAGGGCGGTAAATTTGGCACAATCAGCCAATAAGACACTGATGAAACATCCTGTTAGCAAGGGACTCCCAATCGCTATACCTTTGCACTGGGTGTTGTTTTGTGTTAAATATATTTCCTGCTCACAGCGTGCAAGTTTAGCTAATACACAACTGCCTAAATTTCACTGTAAAGTCTCAATATGCTATGTGATACGATTTATTTTGACATCTTTGTAGCGTTTCCTCCAGCTTTCCCTTAACATACAAGCAGAACCAGTAAGCTATAAACTTTAATCATCGAGTGGAGCCAAGTTATTTTGTTTCTTAAGAACTCTGCAGCCCCGCATTGATTGGCGGCTGGCATATCAGCAACCCACCACAGCTAATGAACTTGCATTGTGTGTCAACACGGTAAACCAACATTTGGTGCTGCCTGTGAATGGCACTGTTTACTGCCCTAAAGCTAGAGGCCTTGATCACTTGAATGAGAAGGCAGCTCTACCTTTACAGAGCTGAATTTTCCTCTTACTTAAGTGTTTTTAGAGTGAATCCTCATTACCAGAGTAAATATTCTTTACATTTCAAAGTACAATATTAATGGTTTCTGCCAGAAGTCATAGGTTAATTTCAAAAGGTATTTTCTTTATTGCAGCTAGAGGTGGGTGCTGGTATGAAGAGATGTTCTCGTTTCATTTTCATAGATTGAGTTCAGAGGTTTTGATCCACTCATAAGCATAAAGAGATTATTTTTGCATATGTCAAGCTCCAAACAACAAATATTATAAAATACACTTATACACACCCACACCACTTTGAGGTCACACAGAACTACATGAAATGCTTCTATAACACTCGTATTCAGGGTTCAGACATAACCGGTATACCTCGTGTGATCTCTGCTGAAATCACATCACCTGTTCAACCATAAGCAGTTCAAATCATCAAAACTCATTAAAAAATCAACTTATTAATTTGACCTGATTGCCTCAGCTCTGTATGTGATTTTTGTTAAGATTTGTTTTGCTTCTGCAGGAATTACGTATGCAGAGCCTCACATAGGGTCAGTGAAGTCCCCGCAAGGTCACAGAGAGGACCCTGAGGAGGTGGCATGTACATTCCCTAAATTGCATGCACGCTTATGAGTGGTTGGAAGGTTTTGTTCAGCAGAAATGTGTAGCCTGACTGGGTCACGCCAGAGGCACTACCATCAATTTTCACAAAAGTGTGAAAAGACTCACCTGCCAAGCACCTGCAAACAGTGTGTTAGACACAGACAATAGAGTTTGAACTGTAACGCTGCTCAGACGCATCACATAAATCTGCACATTATTGGCAAAGCTGCTTTGCTTTCTTGCCTGCCACTTAATGAAAATTGAACAGACAAATCTAATAGAGATGAATCCCCCAGTTATAAGATGAACAATGAAATGTTATTGTTCCTGCATGACATCTGTGTATCGCTGCATTGGTGTAGTTTTTATTTGCTTTCTGAATGAAAGGGCCAGTTTATTAATCATCCTGTGAACAGATACACCGGCGGTGTGGTGGGGCATTCACTTGAAGAGAAATAGAAGGTGGACACACTGTTATGTCACTCACAGACAACAATATAAGTTTTTAATTTACACCTTTGTGCACAGTTGTGCTTGGCTTTGACTGTAGGATATAACAGACTGGACAGTGATGACTGTGGTATGAAACGTCCATGTCCAACAATTTATTCTTTGCTGCATAGCCCCACCCTCATTATGTGTATCTACAATCAGTCAGTGGGAAGTAACTGTTTATTTTCATCTGAGACTGTGTTGACATTATGCGCTACAGTATATGCTGCCCCACTTGGGAAAAAAAGGAAAGAAAAAAAAAAACTCTTGTATATCGTGACACAGTTAATCAAGTTAATCATTATTTGAACTCAGTTCAAAGTCCTAATGCGTACTGTTCATTCAAGATTGGAAGACAAACAGTAGGACAAGATCAAATGATAAATGGTTTGAATCAAAGCTTGTAACGGTCTGATGGAGGAAATTTAAGCAACACTTCTTAACAGTGGTGTCCATTTTAAGCCCAGAATTGGTGCACTATATACTGTGAGAGATTCCAGTTGTGTCCACATTGATGTTTACCAAAAACTGAATTATTTAATCATTAGTTCCAACAATGACACTTGAATTATAGTGAACAGAGTTGAATGTTCCCCATTTTTTCTCATTATGTGACACTTGAGCATGTTTCCATTGGTGCTTTTATGCTGATAATATGGATAAGAATTTGTCAATTTTACATTCATTTAATGTAAACTGATCTGATCAGAAACACTCAACAAAACTCAAAATGTGCTATTTTGATAATAAAAAAATGTAAAGTAGTTTTAAATTTCCGTGTGCACCTGAATCAGCATCAAACCACAGAAAGTGAATGACAATCATGCTGTTTTTTTTTTTTGTTTGTTTGTTTGTTTGTTTTAAAGAAAAGCTAAACTGAAGTAATTTCCATTTAACTTTACCATATTGCTGCAGCACCACCTTGAGGCAAAATAGTTTTGCAAGTTTGCTTGGAGTTGAATTGTGCACGTGCCGTCTAAATTTGGTTGCTATTACACAATACATTCAAGAGTTAGTGCAGTTTATGTAAAGAGGGCCTCACTTTAAGCATGAAGTTCTAAGCAGTTTTCCTTAGTCCGTGCTTTTACTTTTAAAATTTTGCCGAAATCCATCACAGCGTTTTTGAAATATCTTGCAAAGTAAGAGATGTGGCCTAACATCATGGCTGAGGTTATAATTAGCAGTCACCACAAATTGACTGACTGCACGATATTCACACCCAGCAGCTAAAGCTTGATCAAAGTGGGCTCCAAATCACACCCAACTCAGATGACTGCTCTGTCTGTCTGGGTTTGGTTTGTTATTTCAGTGGGGCCGTAATCTCACATCAGTGCAAAGAAATTGGGAGTGATAATCACAGAGTTTAGTTAAATTGCTGAGACAGGCCGTGCGTGAAAACACCCTCAGAGTTCTCGTGTTTCGAATGTATGCAGGTGCATTTTAGCTATTTGAACGGCAAAACCTCAAAAATCCAGATTAATCCACTTTCAGATGTGATGCTTCTTTTGTGACTGTATGCAAGTGTAAATGTATAATACAGAATAATGTGTATATATTGTATGTGAGAGATTTACAGGAAGATACCATGCTCTTTCAACAAAAAAAAGTACAGTATTATTTTCTGAGAGATATATTTAGATTCTGTAAGTAATCTACTCAACTGTCAACTGAGTCAAAGACTGATTAAACAATAAACTAACATGGATGTTACCACTCCTTTTTATCTCTATGAAACCTGATGATATTTATATCACGCAGTCTGTTGCTAACAAAATGTGACAAGTTTCAGCTGAGACAGTCTTTGGAAATGGTGCTTTGTCCCCAAAAATGTCCCTTGAAATGGAAAAATACCTCCTCTTACTTTGTTTTTTTCACTTGAAAAAGACTGGCTGCTTCACTAAATTGGTAGGTTTTGCTTTTATCTGCAAGTCAAGTGCACATCAAAACCAAATGCTGTTGGATTCTAGCTCTTCAACCCTCTAATCCTGTGATCAGGTCAGGGCAGGTTGTCCTCCCTCTTGAGCTGTGGTGACAGTTGACGTGAAGGATGCCACAGCTCCCCTCACACTCGCCACGCCGCTAACAGCAGATTGCTTGTGGCGAGACCCTTTAACCACGCCACTCAGACTGGGGAAAATAGCAACATTCCAGGGATTCGGGGAATTGTTTTGTCTTCTGTGGGTCTGACAGGCCAATACTGCTGCCATTCTTACTAAAAACAATGTTGTGGAGGCTACATCTGATAACAATGCCGCACACAGAGCTGTGCAACCGCCTGCAAGTAGGACCTGAAAAAAAAACCCCTGCAAAGCGCTGCAACAGGAAGCTAGCAGAAGTGAGATGATGAGGTGATGGATCACACTGTGAAAATCTAACTTTATAATGAGATGAGTTGCAATTAAAGCTCAAGATACTGAGGTAAGGTGCCACAATATGCAGAGGAGTAGTCATAATGCATTAGCTGTTGTTACTACTGCACTGTTCATCTCTTACAGACAGGCCCTGCAACAATAACAACACTGTATATTGCACAATAGTGGATGTATTAACAACATCTTAGGAGCCAAAACACAGAGCCAACCATAAGAGGTCCAGCAGGAGGAGGGGGAGGTCTTGAATTATATGTACTACATCTGGAAATGATATGATAATGGAGTGAATTGAACATGGTTGTCATGGTTGCCGTTTCCCCCTCTGAGGACTAGAGTTTCACAGGGCTTTGATTCGACTCTTAGCTCAAGCAAACAACACAAATCATCAAGTCAGATCACTCACTGTGTATTTAGTGTCTGTATTTATGTGTCATTTTTCATTTTTAAAGAACGGGAAGCTGATGATGCAAGACGTTTGGATTTTTTAATTTAGCTGGAAAAAGTATGACATCATTAGTCTGTCTGGAAATGCACTCGTCACAAAGGGCGACAAACCAAATAAGGTGCCAACCACATTTGGCAGATGCTTTTTGTCCCAAGTGATGTGCAGTGAGGTACAAACCAAGTCACTGTGGGTCTAGAAGAGGCTCTCAAGAATGCATGCTGCAACAGTCAGTTCCATGTCCCACTTGACACAAGTGTAACAAGGTTACGGGTGCATAAAGTGAGACAAAAGTGCATGGCATTTTTATTCTTGAGAGAGACAGAGAAGTATAAGGTGAGTAGTTACTCTCAAAAGAGGGAGGTATTCGAGCTGGGAAATCCATCAATAAATTACTTTAACTGTAATTCTTCTGTCTTCACTGTCTAGTTGTTGCTGTGTGCAGCTTACAGTGGTTATAATCAACATTTTTATAGTGACAATTTATCAAATGACAATGTGAAAACAATGTGACATGGGTCAATTGCAGTATTGAACCTACAGAGAAATGTCACCTGAATCTGCAGCTCCCCTCAGTTTTATGGAGTTTGATAGCGAGCTTCAGTGCATTGTTTAGCTGTCCACAACAGCTGTTAGCAACAACAAAAAAAAAGCTCTAAAAGGCTGCTAGATAATATGCCCAGCACAGACACAGTTAGTGACCATCTGGTGAACATAGTGGAGCATTTAGCAGCTAAAGAGCAAGATATTTCCCTCTGGATTTGGTAGAGACCAAAAACAGAGCTAAGAGAGAGAATATTTACTTAGGTTCACCAGGTGGCCAGAAACTTCAAATGAATGATAATGTTCCACTAAAACTGTTAATGTTATGTCCATGTTGTGCTCACAGCTGGTTTCTGCTGCCCCTGATTGGCCAAAAGTGTGCAGGCTTAAAGCAGCAGTTTTGGGGGGGAATTATTAACCATTTGTTTTCTGGTGGACAGTTAGATGAAGATACTACTCTCAAGTCTGCACAGTAACAAATATGAAGTCTCAGCCAGCAGCCTGTTAGTAGAGTGTAATGGAAGTCTTCAGTTAAATAAGTCTCAGTCCAAATTTCTGAGTTCAAAACTTGTGTATTACATGCATGCATGGGAAGCAGTACATCAAAACAAGCTTCAAAAAAACAAACAAAAACAAAACAAAACAAATCAGTGATACCTATACGCTTGTGTGACCTGTGTGTTACTCCCCTCCCCCACCTCTCACAACCCGGTCTCAGTCTCTAACACTAATTGGGCAGCAGATCTCAATATCTCTCAAAGGTGAGGATTTGCCAGCGGCCATTTATACACATCCTTTGACCTTTAGTTAGCACCTGACTCCAATGAGAGACCAAGCATCTTAAAAGATAACTAATTAACATGTTATGTCTTATTTGTTTTAATCAAATATAAAGCAAACTGTACAAGTAACAATCTACTTTTTGTCCCTGTCTATTTTTTGGGTGGAAGCAGTTGCCAGGCAAACACCAGAGAGACTCTAGAGCCATGCTAGCTGTTTCCCCCTGTTTCCAATCCTTGTGCTAAGCTAAGCTAACTGGCTGCTGTCTGAAGTTTTATATCTAATGAATAGACATGAGAGTGGTATCTTAGCTAACTGTCTGCCAGAAAACAAATGAGCATTTTCCCATAATGTCTAGCTTTTTTCAACTTCACCTTACCAACGTATATTGTTACCTGAAGCTTTATGCGTTCAAAACTGAAAACTGAACATCTGAAACTGAACTGTGCACGTCAAATTAGATGTTTCACATTGTTTTCCTCGGGTTGCATAAAGTGAAAGCGTACCAGGAAAAGCTTTTAACTACACAAGCATCTGTCGGCGAACAGGGTAATGCTGACATAGCACAGTTTTTAATGTGCTGCATTAGTCTTAATGTTGTTTTTCTCCTTTAGAGGTTCAGCCAGACCAAAAGTATGAGGGTCAGCTTCAGTCGCATATACAGACATCGAACATCAGACCACCTATGTAGTCAGAACATTTGGCTTGTGGCTTTGAATGTTTTATCTGGCTGTCAACCAGGTTTCACACACAGCCCTAGACCACCATCGTTTTTCTTTATGTGGGTCATATTGGGCTGCAGAATGTAAAGAGGAGAACAAGATGAGACAGGTTGCAGCTAGTGCTGTAGAAATCTATCTCATACTGTGATCAAGTGTGTCAGACAGAGGGGGGCAGTGGAACAAAAACCCTAAATCCTACAGGAAGAAAGTGAAAGTGTCAGAGTCTGAGAGACTGAACAATATTTCTGAAACAACACTGATCATTTAAAAGAAATCGAAGAGCATAGGTTGGGGATTTTGAGAGTACACACAGGGAAGAGAACAGGAGATGATATAAAGGGATCAAATAGAAAAGACCACCAGGACCAACAACACAGATAAAACAGGATCAAAACATTTGAACCAATTGTTGTTGGCTGTACCTAGAACATTATTCCTTGACATATGTGAAAGCTCCCACCATAATGAATCCCACAGAACAGAGCAGAGACTTTATCTTTGATCCACCATGTCACTAGCTCTGGGGAGGCAAGTGGACCATAGGGCAGATGCTTGAAAAACAATCCACCCTTCCTCCCCCTGCCAATCTTGCTCTTTGCTTTTCTTCCTCAGAAAAGAGAGCAGAGAAATTTAAAACACACACACACACACACACACACACACACACACACATACTAACAATAAAATCCCAGCATCAGCTAAATATCAAACATGGCCCTGGAAGCAGTGCAGAGGAGCTGGACTGCGCAGGATGTTCCATCCAGAGGTTGTGGTTGTGGCTGTGGGAGATGTTGGATGGAGCCAGAAGCACATCAGACTGGTAAGTGGAGGCAGATGAGGGTGTTGTACCCCTCCCTCCCCATTAGACCTCCTACTTTCACTCCCCCAACCACAAGCAGTTAAGCCCCACAACTTCCCATTAACAACACGGGTAATGTTGTCTTGTTCATTAGATGTCACTGGATGGGAAGTGCTGTTGTTCTTTCTTTCATGGGGAACCCCTTTTTCTTATAAGAAAACAAAAAAGCTATTATAATAATATGCTTTTACAGTTATGGCAGGATTTCATGGTTATCATAACAACAAACCGAGACCAATGCATATGTTGGCTTTTCCTTGTCATTTACTGTATAATTCAATCATATCCTGAAGCCTCTTTGAAAGTTTTAGATAAAATTCAAACTGTTGCTTTCACCTTTCATCTGTTAATTAATTTTGGTGCAGAAAATCACTTTAATAAACCATCCTCATAACCACATCAGTCATGTCTCTGTTTTCAGCCAGGGCTTGTGCAGTGATCTTCATTTTTTCTTCATCTTGCCAAACATTATTCACCGTTTATGCCAGTGGGCCACCCAGTGGACGTAAACAGGGAGTGCATCCTCTCTCACAACCCCCAAGCAAATTAATGTAGCTGGAAAGGTCTCACGGAGGAAGTAGCTAAGGCCTGGTATGTAAATCCAAATCATGGAGATGGTGAAAAGGCAAAAGCTGAGGCCAGTCTAAGAGGTTGGAGATGATATGCCTACCCCTTTCAGCCATAAAACTGACAGTAAAAGACATAAAACAGAACAAGCAGTCACTATAAATAATTTTGCTGCAACAGATTGCACTATTTCTTCAAGTGGTTTATATCAGGCTTTCCCATTGTACGTAATTTCAGCCATTGTTAGCACCTGAAAGGCTTTTTCTTTGAGTCACTCTTAGAAGTACATTATCCAGATGAGGCTCACTGTTTACTTAACCTTATGTTACCTTACTTAATCAGTTCCTTGGACGTGCTTTCTAATCTGGAGAAATCCTACAGTCAGTCAATGTCACAGCTCCTCTCTTTAGCTTTGTTTGTGCCTTTAAGGGGAGTTATGACATATGAACCAAGTCTGCTTTCTACTGGGCTTAAAACAGTGGTATCAAATGTAGTTTATTTGACTGTAACATGCATGTCTGAGATCTATTTCCACCAAATATAACTAATTTTACCCACTCTGCTTGAGTGCTGCGTTTGGGTAATATTTAATTATCTTGGTTTCATTTCCTGTCATCACTTTTCAGGGAAATATGCACATTCTCCTTTTCTTCCTCTCTTCCCCACTCTCTCTGACAGTCTCTAGCACCCTTCCACTGGACTGATCTCGACATCCTCGCTTTCCCCCTTATCTGTGTGAAGTCATGCAGACTGAATAACTGAGATTTCAGGTAGCTGGGAGAAAATTGCACAAATCTGTCTTGCTGTATGACCTCTTAGACCTTCTGCTCATCTCTTTCTTCATCTCAGCCACCAAGTTGACTTTCTAACACAACCAAAATCCCTTCCTTCTTTTGTGAGAAACCCAAACTTGTTTGTGCCAGCAGGGCTACCAGCTGCCGTACTGACCCTGTCTGCTCCTTCAGACCATCGCTGCTGCTCTGCTGCTCCGTTTCCTGACTGCCAAAATCAGCTGCTCCAAGACGTGAGGCTGTGTGCCATCTGTACTCAAATCAGCAAGAGGTACACTGTTTCTCCAAGATGAAGCCAGTGCTTGGTCCATCTGTCAGGGGCTGCCTTCATTTTTCCCGTGCTTAAACAGTACTGACTTTAACCAGACTCTAACTGAGCCCCCAACTATTCTGCATCACTCCACCCACAGCAGTTTTCTCACTCTTACCTAAGTCCCCACATGCTCCTTGTCCTTGCCAGTCTGGAGGGAATCATTACCATGTTCCCAGAATCCTATGTTCCCCAGATTCATATGGCATATAATGGGAAAATGACAAAAGGTCCAATGCTCCCACAGTCCTGAGTTTCCCAACTCTTTATAGCTCATAATGGGAACCTGAAAAGGTGTTTCACTCGTCAAGGTTTTCTGTTCTCCAGTTCTACTTCATGGCTGTCAGTATTTTAGGCCCACATTTGAAGGAACTTATCAAATGGGTTAGGGTTACAGTCAGGGTTAGGGCTATTGTTCCATTACAACAAAGGATAACATTTATGAAATGTTTTAATTTGAAACAGGTTAAATTTGACCCAAACACAAGGAGGGTTAATATGTGCAATTGAACTAGGGAGCAAAAGAACATAAGACCATGGGAACTTAGGACATGGATAACGTGAGGAGAGCTACATACGGTATATGCTTGTGTTTCCCTCTCTACCTGTGAGAGACTGAGAGCATTAACAGCAGTAAACGAATAGGACAGCCACAAATAGGACTGGACAGAGCCACACTATCGATGCATGATATGCATGTTAGCACAAGCATCGAATACGTAGCATGTTGAGCCAGTGACATTTGGCTTTCTCACCAGCTAACCCTTTGGGGAGAGATGATAGATAAAGAATAAACAATAAAACCTGATTATCAGTCGACAAAAACACCCTACAGCAATATGTTTTCGCAGGCTTGAAACTTTCAAAAGCCTCTGCCACACCAAGAGCTCCTTCCACCTCTGTCCAAGCTTAAGGTATCGACATCAACAGTGCAAACTCAGTCCACTGACTCTCTGTTGTCACTCATATCACATTCAAAGCCAATGCACAGCGCTGCCTAAGTAGCTGCAACCCCATACCTCCAGGCAATGATCCAGCCTTGACTTCTCTCTGCCCTCCGGCTGTCTATGAATGAAGTGACCTTCCCATCCTTGTAAGAACCTCAGAGTTATTTACAAACTGAAAATCCATGTGGTCATGAAACACAAACCCAATTTTGTATGAGGATTCCAAAGTTATTTCCTCTACCTGCTGCTATTTTCCATTACTGATGATTTGAAAATAAGTCTACTTGACCTTAATAATAGTAGGTCTAAACAGATTATGCAGGAATTAGTTAAATAACAGTATTATCCAGTATCATTCAGTATGATGCAATCTGTTAAATATACAGTATATATAGCTCTGTTGTAGCAGATGATTATTGTGTGTCTGCAGTTATTGAATCTGCAGTTAGTGCATCTAAAGAGACACTACACCAGCCAACACCACATCAAATAGGTCTCCATAGTCACAGTTTGGACTCATAGATTAGTTCAAATTATGTTACTGTTACTCCTTGCCCAGGAGCAAAGGGTCTGTTCTGTTTCCCCCTTATTGAGAATGAAGGCTCACAGTTTTCTAAGCCTTATCTGAATGTAATTGTAGTATTGAGGATGAACATTAAATAAGCAAGGGTCAGTGTCTTTTGTTGTATGTGGGAATCAATAATCAATACAGATCTGAAAGGAAACTATCTTGGAAAAACTAAAAAAGGTCACGCACAGTGTGTTTTCATGGCCGTTAAGACTAAGAGCTAGACAACCCAGGTGAACAAATACTGCAAAATAAGTGGTTTCCATAACAACACATCCTGGTCAAGGCAAACTCTGTACCATATTTGTGTTAAAATCAGCACTCAGCCAGCTCAGTTCTATGATCTTTTTAGATGCCCAGTGGACACCTGGAATCACAAACTGCGCAAAAAAAGAAAAAGAGGCAGAGAAAAAAGGGGAATCTGATGAAGCATGGTGACAAACCATGGGTGACAGATCATCTCTTGGCTCTCTGTCTCACCCACCCTCCTCTCCAGACAAGGGTTGGGCCAAACAGCAGGTGGTGCAGAAGAGAAGCCCCGGACATGGGATTTACAAACCTCTGGCTCTCTGACTTCTACACTGGACAAGCATGGAGGAGCAACAAATCCCAAATTTCAAAAAGTAAGAGCTGCTTTTGAGTTCAACATATTGATTACTTCATGTGGTTGTAGTGTAGTACTTTGTGTGTTTAATGACAATTTCAAGTAGTGTCTTAAAAACAAAGACAGTTTACAGTAAAATTATGGTTGAGTCTAGTGTACTGTATGTAATTATTAATTTACAGTCAGTAGGGTGTCTGGTCAGTTTCAGTGTAGATGGGGTATTCACTCATGTCCTGTTCTCCTAGTGCAGTTTTAACTAATCTATGTCTCACTGATTTAAGTATAATAAAATGTGCAGATATAAACATGCACAGAACAAAAGAACTATTTCAAAAAGTGTTGCAATATGTTCCAGAGTAGCTTGGGGATTCGTGTATCTAATTAGAGTAAACAAACTTCTGGGTGAAGATCATTTCTCTGAATGTATCTATGAATAATAATTAAATAACAGGAATGTTTTATCATAAATTAGTGACAGAACATTATGTAGTTGGGTCATGAAAGTAGTTGAGTTCATTGTTCTTATCATTTCTCATGTTTTTATGGGATTTTGTACCCTCCCTTAAAATTTAAAAGGAAAGTCTGCATGCTACTCACGCTGTGATATTTATCATTTATTTACTGCAGAGTACCTTTTAAAGCAAGGATTTTAAAATCATAGTCGACATTTTGTTGCCTGGACATTATTTTTTATCTCATTTTATTCTCATGTGCATGCATGTTCTGACCCACTGCTGAGAAGACTACTGTTAATAAGGATGCATTAATATTGCAGAAGGTGTCCTCTGGTGGAAATAAAACTCTAAGGGCTGTGAATGTTTGCCGGGCATGTTTGCCAAACACAACTCAGTCTTTCTATCACCAGGGAAAGTCTGGGATTTGGGGCCTTATAATGGTCAACTAAAAAAGAGGATGGTCCTTAAATGTAAAAGCTTGCAGTGAATATAAAGCACAGATTTTCTCTGCTATACATCAAAAACTGAGCATGATGCGTGTGGAGTGGAGCCATCAAAACACAGAGGTTCACACTGAGGTTTGTTAAATTTTAATGGCGCAATATTTTTTTCATCTTGCCAATTAATAGTCATCAAGTCAGCACATGCCTGTTTGAGTGAACTCAGATTGGCCAAGGATTTCTAAGGAGGATTTCAATGCATCTGTTTAAGTCTGAAGCTTGAATGTTAATGTGCTTATTTAGTTGCCTGCCATCTATTTTGAACCCCTGTGAACCCAAAGTAGACTTATCATTTTCATACATGATTTTAAGATTTCTTCATATCAGTTTGTAATAAGTAAGACAAGTACTATGCTGCTTTTGTATGTTAATTTGGAGATTGCTGTTTTTTTCAAGTCTCTGCACCTAATTCTCTTTCATGTTCTGTTTTTTTTTCTCCTCTCTCCTCTCCACAGCTCAGGTGTCACAGCAATAGCGCCTCTGGCCTAGGCTCGCTGAATAAAGATGCACATGGACTCTGGGAGACAAAGCAGCACTCAAATCAGATGACTCAAAAGAGAAGAAAGAAAGCCACCTTTTAATCTCAGGTCAACAGTTTGGACGGTGTGAATGATGTGAGTCGTCAGATGACAAAAGGCCAAAGTCGATTTTAAGACATGGAGGTGCTTCAGTTTTGTGTCTGGGATCTGTTGGCAGATGAGCCTTGATGTCAGCATGGGGTCAAACAAGCCGTAAATGTTTTGCTGCGCTCACCTGACTTTTGTCAGCACGCCAATGCAGCATAGATGATTTACCCTTTAAAGAGACATAACTGGGAACGAACACAGTCTAATGATGTAGCTGCTACAGGTGACTTACATGTGGCCTATGATTCAAGACAGTCCAATTACAGTCAGTATGGAAGTGCAGACAACCTCTTTAGTCTGGATATATTTGAACAGGACAGAACAACTGAACACTTCATATGAATACAACACTACAGATTTGATTGAAGACTCAGACAAGTACCAGTCTTACATAATTGGTCTCTTCCTTTCCTGTCTGTACACCATCCTCCTCTTTCCTATTGGATTTATTGGTAACATCTTAATCCTGGTGGTGAACCTGAACCACAGAGAGAAGATGACCATCCCCGACCTTTACTTTGTCAACCTGGCTGTAGCTGACCTCATCCTGGTGGCAGACTCCCTCATCGAGGTCTTCAACCTGAATGAGAAGTATTACGACTACGCCGTCCTCTGCACCTTCATGTCCCTTTTCTTGCAGGTCAACATGTACAGCAGCATCTTCTTCCTCACGTGGATGAGCTTCGACCGGTACATCGCCTTGGCTAGCTCCATGAGCAGCAGCCCGCTGAGGACTATGCAGCACGCCAAGCTCAGCTGCAGCCTCATCTGGATGGCCTCCATCCTGGCCACGCTTCTCCCCTTCACCATAGTGCAGACCCAGCACAGGGGCGAGGTGCACTTCTGCTTCGCCAATGTCTTTGAGATCCAGTGGCTGGAGGTGACCATTGGCTTTTTGGTGCCCTTCTCCATCATTGGTCTGTGCTACTCTCTGATCGGTCGCATCCTCATGAGGGCCCAGAAGCACCGTGGATTGTGGCCACGGCGGCAGAAAGCCCTGCGCATGATCGTTGTGGTGGTTCTGGTGTTCTTCATCTGCTGGCTCCCAGAGAATGTCTTCATCAGCATCCAGCTGCTGCAGGGCACAGCTGACCCATCGCAGAGGACTGCTACCACCCTGTGGCACGACTACCCACTCACGGGCCACATCGTTAACCTGGCAGCTTTCTCCAACAGCTGCCTCAACCCCATTATCTACAGCTTTCTAGGGGAAACCTTTAGGGACAAGCTGCGTCTCTTCATTAAGCAGAAGGCCAGCTGGTCGGTAGTGAACCGCTTCTGCCACCATGGCCTTGACTTACGCCTCCCCGTGAGGAGCGAGGTGTCGGAGGTGTGACTGCTGAGAAAAGGGACGACCGTTATGAAACCGAGTCCACAAAGTACACCCAAGAAATCTTCATATCAAAGTGATATATCACTGAGTGTGAAATATTACCTCAGCTTTCTTTCAGCTGTTGTTTAGCTTCACCTCATAGTTGTACCAGTGTCTCAGTTAACGTGCTCACTTTCTGAACAAAAAGCACTAAGAATGTGCACTCAAAGGCTGAAAATGACTTGATGTTGTTGGTGTATCTTTTTAAGTAGATAACAATCCACATACAGTACTTAAAGCTATTTCATGTTTATCTGCATGTTGGACTGTTTTCTTTAAGTGTATTTGGTGTGATATTCCTTGCACTGGAGGGTAAAGCAGGCATCAGTAAATTAAATGCTAGTGAAAGGCAAAATGTCAACATCTGCCCCGGGAGCACAGCCTGTGCACAAAGGTAACTAATGGACAGATGAGTCTTAGAAGAGAACAGTGTAAGTGTGTAAGACAGACAACAGTAGAGCATTTTACATTGTGTGACCTCCTAATATAAATCCTCCAGAGCATTTTCTGGGTGTGTGGTAGGGATAGCGAAGGCTGCGTCACAGCTA
Source organism: Lates japonicus (assembly GCA_033238685.1). Taxonomy (NCBI): domain Eukaryota; kingdom Metazoa; phylum Chordata; class Actinopteri; family Centropomidae; genus Lates; species Lates japonicus. Next base: position 6,287,039 of record BRZM01000007.1, read on the forward strand.
AAGCAACATACGTAGAGGAACTACTGCGTCACATAAAATCTAATCAGGCTATCCGTTTCAGCTGCACTAGAGGAGTCGTTTCAGTTAAAACCCACATGTGTTTGCGTGATGTAAAAAGTAAACGTGGCATTTATCAAGAAACTCAAGCATACCCACCATCCACAACACTGTGACAAGTAATGACGAAATGAATGTCGTGCATCTGAAAACAATGTACTGCCAGTTCAGGACATCACAGTTAAGGAACAAAACTGAGGACACCGCAAGAAGCAGTGACTCGCTTTTCACTGCCACCCTCTGAGATAATACAGTACCAGTTTCTTTGTACTTTGACATGTAGTATTCCAAACATTCATTGGACAATGCAAAACAAATGTTCACAAATGCGTTTTATTTTCAGAAATAAAGAAAATGCCACATTTTCTAGGAATAGGAAAACAGCATTTTAATTAGTTTTATATATGTGTGTCTAAGTATTGCACGGAATGAATAAAGGGTAATGCAGCTATACCCTTTATGATTACATAAATTTTTTGTGGGGTTTATTATATATATATATATATATATATATATATATATATATATATATATGTGGTAATGCAAGAATCAGTGAGTGCTCATTTCAAAGATGGCTGAGTTATTACCCTACTTGTCAGTTCCTGTTAGCGTGATGCCGGAGCAAAGAGGCAGGTGTTGTTTTGCCAGGAGGGGATGAGACTGGGTAAACACATCATTCAACATTGATAACGTGAAGCTGCTTCAATCTTTTGTTCTTACCCGTCTTAACATATATTACGGTGATAAACAACAGTGGCAAACCACAGACGAAAGTAATGGGCCTGCGACAAACAATTCAGAGTAAAACGTGCTTTATCTACACATTTGTGACTGTTTTTGTTTTTTTTGTTTTTTTTGTCTGTGAACTGATTCAACTCATTTTTCTTTCAAATCCACTTAATATAAAAACCGAAATCAAACATATGACATCAGACATGTATCGTCCTCAAAGACATCACTGGATATTCTCTGAAAGTACATCCTCGCAATCTGATATAGATGCTTTTGGCAGAACAAAGATGCTCATTAACACAGTCGTCACAGGTTAATGTAATGCAGATTACCAGGCTACACAGGTGCAGTGTAAAAATTCTGAACTGTATCCTATCAGAGGCCTGATAGTAACCTGTCATAAAGTTTTACAGCCTCTTTGTTTGTTGATCTGTCAGGACAAATATTATAAATTCTTTTCTGTAATATCGCACTGGTTGTTTTCTGAAATTCAATAGCGCTTACAGTCATCTGTCTACACTGAATATTCACTTTGTTATTTATATTTTTGCAAAACCAAACACTATACAGCATCATGTATAACCGATTCTGTGCATTGGGATTGTTGAAGAGATTGTTTGGTATGGTCTAAAAAGAACACAGGAAACACCTATAGGATGAAGATTGTTCATCAGTATATAAAATCTGTGTTTTTGCCAACCTGTGGTGGGCCTGTGCTATGTTTGTGCATGAGGCAGCCAGAGATAATGGCGTGACTGGGAAAAACAGGAGTCCAAACCACAAACTGTTATTCCAGCTGTAACAGTCCCAGCAGCCTGGGAAAGCAGCGCAGAGGATTGTTTTGAGTGATTGTTTAGTAGAGGTCGGCAAAAATGCAAAACTTGTTGTGGTACATGTTACTAAAGATTCTTTTTGCGTGATGTTTCCATTACATACCTCTTATGTCTCACATCTCACGGTGCAAAAAGACATCCAATATGGTTCTATTTTTACGAAGCCTTTGCCTTAATTCGTTAACCTTTGACAGTGAGGAGATACGGGCCACAGATTTCGTGTTTGGTGGGTCAGATGCAATATTAGAGGTCGGCAAAAATGCAAAACTTGTTGTGGTACATGTTACTAAAGATTCTTTTTGCGTGATGTTTCCATTACACAATTTTATGTCCCCATATCCTTTACCGTGCAAGAAAAAAAGACATCCAACATGTTCTACTTTTCACAGTTTTGTCTTTTAATCTGTTAACCTTGACAAAGAGAGGTTTAAATACAGATTCTGTGTTTTGTGGGTTTAGATGTGAAAAATCATCTATTAGCAGAGCCTTTCTTTAACAAACCCACAGAGGGCACAAAGACTGGAAGAAAGGCGAGTAGCAATGCAATGAGAGCTGTCAAGTTCATTGATATAAACAAGCAACACCTAGACACCAGAGCCAAGACCCCCCTGGTTCAAACCCGTGGGAGAGACAAAAGGATCATCTTTACATCTCGCGTTTACACACACTACACACACACACACATTTGGGATGCTGTGAGAAGAGGTTGACAGTGGACTGTGTGTACAGCTGAGACTACTGAGTGAGGTTAAAGGTTTGTGGTGACTGACGTCACAGAAAGGAAAGAGGGTGTGACTTTTCCCCTTGCTTACATCCACAATACTTCCTCTGGATGATGCTGGATTAAACAATGGGTTTGAGAGCAAAAAAAACAAACAAACAAAAAAAAAGACAATCTGGTAAAAGAACATATAACACTATATTTTGGGGGTTTTCATGTGTAATATTGGGCTGCTAAGTCCTAGAGCTTTTTACTGACTAAACTGAATGAAAAAGTTAAAATCATGTCGTCATTGTACCCATTAACCCTGCAGTGTTCTCAAAGGCATCAAAGTGAAAAAACAACATGTGATCCAGCACAAAAACCCTGCAATATTTATGTCACACTGATCAGTTTTTGCCCAGATTTGAGGATGGCTGAGTCTACAAAAAAAAAAAACAACTTATGTGTGGGTTTTTGAAATTTAGGAAAATCTATGACCCACTGAAGCAGCTGAAAATATGCAGAAAACATCTTACATAAAGGTGTCTACCTTTAAAAGTTTTACTTATGTAAGAAAGGTATACTGGACATTAGGGGTGGGGGCATGTCAAAGTAATTACAACTGGATAGACCAGGGCTTATGCATAATGACAAGGCGGTGCACTCGGTGGACCTTAGCAGCTGAATAATGGATTAGACGTATAATTGCATTTGTAAATTAAAATGCCTCACAGGAAAAAAAAGAGTTGGACAGAACCGATTAGCTTCCCAGATTCAGAGGGAAAGAGAAGGGATTGAAGTCTGACATGCTTCAGTAATGATGGAGCAGACCTCATCAAATTGCTTGTTGACAATATGATGGCAATTTGAAAACAAAAACTTGATTGTTAACACCAAAATTTAAATTTGCAAAGTCACACTGGAGACAGGTAAAAGTCAGGAAAAGTCAACTTTGGAATAAAAAAAAAAAAGAAAAGTGATCTCCAAAACCCTAAGAATGATTTTTTTATCACTAGCACTGAAATGTGTTAGAAAATGAAACCTGTTGCAAAATCAGTTACATTCTACCTACACCCGTGTGATGTGACTTAAAATTTGAGGCTCAGTGGTTGAGCATTAGTAGGTTCAGTTAACCCTTACTTTTACTTCAAAGCAAACAAGAAAGAGGTGCAGCTAGTGTCATAGTATTTTGAGCTGGAAGTGCATCTGAAGGCAACATGACCACTTGTAAGAGCAACAAAGAAAAAACGTGAGGTTTTTCCCACCTCCCCCATTACACACAACTTCACCTTTATTAGAGTTGTGATATTCACAAGTGAGGTGTTAAAAGTCAGAAACTGTTTTGCAGCTTCGTTATTAATAACAAGAAAAAAGACAAAGAGTTAAGGACACAGGCAGTATGTCCTTGTGTAGTTTCTCGGCCGTTGAGAGTTTAAAAATCTTTTTTGGATAGTAGACGTAACTGTATACATGTATTTGACAATTTAATCAATTTAAAGTATTCACACACTGTTTGGTCTTTAAGCTGTTGTTTCACTTGCATATTGAAAACATGAAATACCAATTGTGTCTTTAATGCAGCTGGTAAGTTTTTCCATAACTGACAGATTTTTAATGAAAAAGATGACTGATCATAACTTGGCACCCTGAACTCTACAATTAGGCCTACCACTTGCTGCTCCTCTGATTGTGACTCCTTTAATATTATGTTTTTTCATTGGCTGGCAGATTATATCTGAGGTAGATTTATTCATTTAAATTTGGTTTTGTAAATGGAGACTTTGGGAAAATGTCAGAACTAAGCAAATATTGCTGTGTTGTGTTTTTATTTGGTGGCTTATTAAAAATTGGATGAGGCTTAGGGCTTAGTAAAATGTTGACCTTTAACTTCAGCAGTTCTAAAATCTTGGCCCTGTAGGCTCGCAGATGTAAAGATTTTGTGTATAATTTAAAATTAAATTTAAAAAGTGGAGCTTCTTGGATATTAAAAAAATAAAGTGCGTGATTTCGTCAGTGTTGAAGGAAACATTCCTTTTACTTCATTTCAAAAGTATATTTATTCAAAATAAAAACAGTACGCTGATTCAGAAGGTGTAATAATACAGGTAAGGGCATCGACTGTCACAATGCAGACAAGGTAAACACTGGTGTATCCCTCGCCTTCCCTTTGCAGCGCCCCCTGCGCCATTGTTTGGTGCTTGCAGTGCGCTGGCGTGCAGGCGGACGTGCATGCACGCGAGCAACAGATCCGAGCGCATGCGCAATTCATTGTTTTGACTGAAAATGCCGTCGGTTTCGAAAACGGCGGCCAATGCGTCTCCTCAAACCGAGAAACCTACCCACTATACGTGAGTAAAGCCCGCTGCAAAGAAACGGCAAAATCGCTCGCTGTCGAAAACGTTACTCGCACGTGCAGCCGTGCGCGTTTGCATTTCTTGCATTCCTCAACTCTTGTGTGTGCGTTAAAAACATGGTGCTTTTCCTGGCTTTGTGACTACCTAACGTTTCATAGCAAACAGCGACTGCACGCTAACGACACCAGCCTTAATGTTAGGGAAACACGAACGTCTTAAATCGCTTAACTGACCAGCCAGTCGTTGCCGGAATCGTTTACAACTGTTTTACAGAGTTGATGAATTGTTTTGAATCACCCGTTGAATATTATACCGTCAACTTGGTCTGCTAAATGATTAGCCAGGAACTCGCTAACCAGTCTGCTTGTAAATAGCTCGGCCTTATTTTGAGTTCCCTCTTACTACGCACATTTATAGACGTACGCTCAGGGACTTTCAACGAGTATTACGTCGAAATACTTGCGTAGTTTCTCTCTGAATACCAAGCTAACGTTAATGACCCAAAATATAGAGTAGCCTACACCACTAGCAGCATAACACGACGCTGAACTTTTTCCTAGCCAGCTACGACTTTTCGCGTGGTTAATAGTCATATTAAAACCCGGTTCCTGACATCATCTTTTTTTTTTTTCCTCGTTGTTTCAGATACTTGAAGGAGTTCAGGACAGAGCAGTGCCCGTTGTTCCTCCAGCACAAGTGTACGCAGCACAGACCCTTTACGTGCTTTCACTGGCATTTTCTCAACCAGCGGCGAAGACGACCCATAAGGAGAAGAGACGGGACTTTTAACTACAGCCCGGACGTGTACTGCACGAAGTACGACGAGACCACAGGCATTTGCCCGGATGGAGACGAGTAAGTCCCAGTTTCAGTCATTGCTATGCTCCAGCTTCATGAGAAATGTCGTGTGTCATGATGCACCTGCTGACAAGTGACTGATGTTTTGCTGACAAGTTTGGGGATGAGGACCATTGCATAAATACCACTAAAATACAGAATGCAATGTATTCGGACACTTAAGCAGTAATAGATGAGTGTTTATGTCTGCCCCTACATGGCTTTGGGCTCTGGTTTGTCTTGCATTGGAGGAATTGTGTGGATATACCTGGTTTCTTTGTTTATTTTGGACTTCATTGCTTCATATAGTGAGTTTTACAGTGACTGAAACAAACTTAAAGAAGCTGAAGTACTTTTACATTGTGTTTTGATTTATACAGACCATAGAATATTTGCTCCATAGATAAGGTCTGCAGGACACTGAGTGTCTGAAAAATATGATTTTTTATGTTTGTGCATTTTAAGGAAAATTCTTACAGATAAAAACTTAACTTATCTTAACTTCACCTGCATTTTGTGGCAACCATAACACAAGTTTGTAGGATAAGCAATCAGTTTAATTCCATATGTGTAGGGCTGCAACTAATGCTTATTTTCATTGTTGATTAATATGCTGGTTATTTTCTTGATTCATTGCTTTGTCTGTAAAATGTGAGAGAATAGTGAAAAATGCCTGTTATAATTTCCAACAGCCCCATGCAACATGTTCAGATGTCTTGTTTTGTCTGACCACAAGTTCAAAAGCCCAAAATATTCAGTTTAGTATCATGCACAACAATGAAATCACCCTTCAGATCTTCACAATTAGGTGGTTGGAACCAGCCACTATTTGGCATTTTGCTTAAAAAATAATCAGAATTCTGTTTGTTGACAAGTAGATTTTCACATATGACAAATTGGTGTTTTGGTGAATAACAATAAACATAGTAAGCAGAAAAATATTAAGAAAGATAGAGCATTTACCACAAGTCAAGAACGTGAAATAGAAAAAGGAAATTGGCAATGTAGGTAGTTTAACGAATTAAAACAATGATGTGATTATCAAAATTGTCAGTACATTTGCTGTCAAACAGTGAATTGTTGCTGCTCTACATGTGTGCATCAGCTCAACTGGAACTGAACTGAGGCTATAAACAGCCAGTTTGGTTACAAAGCCAGTTTGTTGCAGGAGCAGTTCATTTAAAAGTGACCACCGTCAAAGGATTGTGTGTTTTTGTAACCAAAATCTGAGTGCTTGAAAGATAAGACACAAAACTGTGTATTCTTTGCACGAGTGAGGAGTGTATGATGAATAATGATTCTGTTATTTTGGAATTCATTGATTTTCACAGGAAAATATGATTTGTTTGGTAGATGCTCTCTGATGCCTGTGTGATGTTGAAGTAGATTTTAGCAGCACATTACATTCTCTATGTAGAATATGTACCAACTTTACTTTTCTGGTTGAACTCTGCCTTTGTATTTTAAAAATGTCAGTTCTCCATAATATCATTTCTGTTTGTATTTTTCCTGTATGTGAGCACATATTTTTGGACATGGAGTTTTGTTTTTGTTTTTTTTTACCTCTGTCATCACATGGGAACAACATTTTGTGAAAGGCTTGTGGCTTTAAAAGAGTCAAGAATTTTCATGAGTATTGATTAACTGTCGGGTGACACAGAAACTAGATATGTGAATTCTCAAAAGGGGTGGCAATGGCATTCCCTTCAATTTGCAGCAGGCAGTATATAAAGAGAGCAGCCTCTCTGTGTGATTGGGAATTAAAAATGGTACAGCATTTAATTGAGCTCCTCAGAGAAAAAAAAAAAGAAAAAAGAAATAAGATGATTGAACAGAAAATAAATGTAACTGTAATCCTTACAATTCCTCCACTGCCAATGAAAGCTATTTCTGTATGACCTTATGTGTTGCTATAGCAACTGTTGCTACTCAAGAAAGGAAAATTTGTCTTATTCAAAAGGCTTATTGGTCATACATTTTTGAAGGCATCACTGGTGTGTCAGCCCTGCATTCACAATAGAATATTATTCCTGATTTAAAATGTCTTCAACTGAGAATGACCTCCTTTTAATGCAATTTATAAGCCTTGTTGGTTCATTACAAAATGTCTGGACCATGTTTTAAATGTCAGTGCAGTGCTTATCTTTTTCATGCTCGTATAATTTTGTCATATGAAACATGCTGCCTGCACAAACATTTTGAAATTGTAGTGAATGTTCATATCTTGAACTTGAGAAAGGTTCATACAATTTTTTAAAACAAAATTCTCCCTTATTATGTCTCCAATTTTCGGTTTAGATCATCTCATTATTGTAATGTAATGCCAAATCATTTTTATAAAATGAACTGACATATCTCAACGTTGTTTCCTTGTTTCCTCAGCTGTCCCTATTTGCACCGGACCACTGGTGACACAGAGCGCAAGTACCATCTACGCTATTACAAGACAGGCACTTGTATCCATGAGACAGATGCTCGAGGGCATTGTGTGAAGAATGGCCTCCACTGTGCTTTTGCTCACGGGCCACATGATCTTCGACCTCCAGTCTATGATATCAGGTGACATACAAAACAAATAGTGGCCTCTCTTTCCCCTGCCAAACTTTTCACTCACAAGCCTCACAATGGAACTAACAAGTCAGCCAATTTAGACATAATGTAAACAGAATACCTGTATCGCAGGGGTTTAATGCATTGACAGACTCACATTTTAGTGTTTACCTCCATTTCTAAAAAGAAAATTACAAACACCTGCTACTGAATACACGTTTCATTCAGCTCTGTGTTGCTGAAAGAACCAGAGCAAGGTTAGCTGATAGCAGCGAGTACCAAGACTTTAAACAAAGGATTTCCTGAGCAAAATATTTACTGCAGTGAAAATTCAGGAGTTACATTGATAAACATTTGTGATATTATTTTGTGATTCATAATACGAGTTATATCATGCTGCTAGACTGACCTATAACTAATGCTAAAACACAGTACATGTCAGATGGTCCAGTATGAGGTGTCACTTGTATTGTTTGATTAAGACAACAAACATACAAAGTTTAAGGCCACTGAACCAACCCCTTTTTCTCTCTTTTTTTGCTTTTTGAGGAGCAAGGAGTAAAAATAACATTTCTTGTTTTGTGCACAGAGAGATCCAAGCACAAGAGGCCCTTCAAAATGGACAGCTGGGATCTGGGGAAGGTATTCCTGATTTGCAGCCTGGCGTATTAGCCAGCCAAGCTATGATTGAGAAAACTCTGACAGAAGACCCTCGGTGGCAAGGCGAGAAACCACATCTTGAACAGTGATGGTCTCATTCAATGCCAAGTCCATTATATTGTTTTGACACCAATACTTTGTGCTTTATTCTTTTTTTTGCAGATACCAACTTTGTTTTAGCCAATTATAAAACAGAACAGTGTACTAAGCCCCCAAGACTATGCAGACAGGGCTATGCTTGCCCCCACTACCACAACAGTAGAGATCGAAGACGAAATCCACGAAAATTCAAATATAGGTAAGATGTGACTCAGTTTAGGTCAAAAAAAAAAGGAAAAAAAGAAAACGTGGTTTGCAGTGTGTTAACAGTTCTGGTCTTGCACATGACACTGCAGGTCAACTCCTTGCCCGAATGTGAAACATGGGGATGAATGGGGCGAGCCCTCAAAGTGTGAAAGTGGAGACAGTTGCCAGTATTGTCACTCTCGCACTGAACAGCAGTTTCACCCAGAGGTGAGTGAATTTTCTTTTCTCCTAAAAATAAAATTGGGATAAATCACATTCAACTTTATATAATAAAAGTTTCAGTATTATAGAGTATATGATTTGAGTTTTTTGTTAAATTAGCTGTGTTATATTTGAGGTTTTATTGTTTGAGCTTTGGATGATATCATAGCTTCACTGATAACCCTGGCAGGCATCGTAACTTTGTATCTCAATGGCTTGTGATTTGTTTTTCTTTCTCCAAGATCTACAAATCTACCAAATGCAATGATATGCGACAAACTGGATACTGTCCCAGAGGACCGTTTTGTGCATTTGCACATGTAGAAAGTAAGTTAAAGCTTGTCAACACTGAACTACCTTTTGATACTCTGTTCATAGAGCCAGGTATTAAAAGGGTTTGAGAAGTGATGTTAACTGCCCATCCAACTCTGTGGTTTTGATAAGAAGAAATTCATTAATTCTTCTCCTGTTAAAGGGTTCTTTTAAGTCATCAGCACACAATACAACAAAATACAAACTTTTATGCTGAGACTTCTTTTGATTGGAAATTGTGTTTGTGGTGGAAAATGTATGAAATTATGGTTTCGTCACGTCTTTTTGAATCTCTGATTGACTTCATCACAGCCATGAATGTTATTAGATGTTGGTTGGTTTGTTACAGACTACATGAAGTTTGATTCTCACCCTTTTAAAATCCTTCCAGGAATTCCCTCTACAGAGGAGACCATGAGTTCTTTGCTGACAGCGATACAGTCGAGTTCACAGTCCCAGCTGGGCTCTCAGCAGTATTCAGAGTGTCCAGTCAGTGAGTGGAACAGTGGAGGAAACTCCACCACCAGCGCAACCAGTAGCAATGGACAAGTGGGAAGTGTATGTTTTCTTTGTTGTCCCTAAATAGGAAATGTTAGTCAGTTTGACTATGGTGCTGCAATTGTGCAAACCGGCCCTTTACTTGTCAACATGTTGTTTACCATGCTCTCATTTTTTTTTCTGTTGGCATGTTTTTATACATTGATTTGTCATTATTAGTTTTCTTTTACTGTTTTACATTTCATTACCACATTCTTTAAAAAGAATAGAGTCCATTTCTCATTGGAGGTCATATTTAAGAGGATTATTCAGTATTAACAGTTAGTCATCATTTGTTACATTCTCAATCTCTGAGCCTCTCATGTCTGTCTCAGCAGTGATCACCTTCAGAATAATGATTTTATTTATTTTATGTTTTAATCACTTTATTAAGACCATGTGCGCTTCTCTTTCTCAGGTTTCATGTTCTAATAGCTCAACTGTAACGCCAAGCTCAGGGAGCGACAGTTTGTTATCCCCAGTGGGATCCATCAGCAGGCCCAAATCCTTAACTAATAGTAGTTTATGTTCAGAGTCCACCACATCCAGTGTCTCATCTCTGACGTCTAACTATCCTAAAGCTCCGGGCTTTGAACGTGAGGATCAGGTACACAGACTGCTCTCTTCAGCTTTAGGAGGAATACAACACATAGACAACGTAGGGCCTGACTCTTACTGTTTCATTGCCATTTTTTTTAAGTCATTGTTTTATTTATCTCATTCATTATTTGCAATGCCATTTTAGTTTTTGAGCCATTTTCTCATGATTTGCATTGTTTATGTATTGGGTGTGTTCTCAACAAAAAAAAAAGAAAGTGTAATCATAGAATATCTGTAAAATTGTGCATATTTAGTATTTGTAACACTTCATACAGTATCTTATGTTATATATGATTAGAATCAAAATTGATGTAATGATATATATTTTCACACTGCACACATAGCCAGCAGTATTTTTAGCTCCACACTAAAAAATCCTTTTACTTTGATTCCACTGCTTTCTGACATTGTAATTACAGAAGGAAGCTGCCCACTCACAGTAAAATGCGTCTGTCTTTATCATTCAGGGCACACTGTAATCAAAGGCAATATGTTTGAGTTATTCCTAGAGCTAGGCAGAGTCAAATCACATGATCAGTTTACACACCTCTGATGCTGTTTGGATGTAATTCAGCAGACACACCACATAAATCATCACAATAACAAGAACTATTGGAATTGAGCAGTATTTAACGCTCCTCCAAAGCTTGTCATCAAGTCACAGTTAGCTCTGCCTGGGAAAATGAATAATGGTTAAGGGGCAAAGAGTCTGTGTTTAAATAGCCTCTTTTATTTTTGTCTGTCTGTAGCTATGTATAGTGTAAAAATGCCTTCATTTGATATTAAATGTCTGAATATAAATTTAGATTTGTCACTGAAATGTGCTGTTTCATTGTTATTTGATCATTTTTAGATTAAGAACAAGGGGCAGGTGGATCAAAAATTAATGGACCAAGAAAAACAGGTTTGTGTTTTTATGGGTTTCTTTGTGGTGATAGCTTAATGATATTATTTAATAAATAATGTGCTTATTTAGTTAGAAAACCTAAGCCGTAATTAACAGCAAATACTTTCTGTGCTCCCCTTTTAGACACAAAATACTGTGTTCTCTGCGGTGAACCCTTTGGCATCAAGCTTTACCTCCAGTATAACATCTAGCTTGGCCTCAAGTATTGGCTCAGATAGTTCCTCACCCACCACCTTATCAACGATGAATGCAAAAGCCACTCCTTTCTATCCAGGGAGCAACACGGTGGAGTCTGTCATAGGTAAGTGCATGTAAAACCAATGGTAAATAGGTTGATCCGACTACTACCACTCTGTATTTTGTTGTCAAATGTCAGTCAGATGTTTTTCGTTTCCCCTCAGGATCCGCTCTGGATCTCAACTTCAGTGACATTAATGTTGCATCTCTTGATAAGGAGTTGGAGGAACAAGACAACAGTGTTGGGTTGGCAAGTAAGGACCCCTAGTTTGTTTAGGAAATTTCAGCTGTAGAAAGTGCTCGTAATGTAATAATCGTATGATTTTAAGAGCAGCAACCGTATTTTGTTTGTCCCCCACAGGTCAAAGGGTGCTTGGTGGATCTGCTCCCGTTAACATTCCCGGCTCCCTGGCACGATCGTCATCTTTCAATTCCTCATCATCGCTCTCCACCTCCCCGCTAAGCTCCCTTTCCCAGTCCCTGTCGCAGTCCCTCCTGTCTGGGGCGGTATCGCAGCAAAATCAACCTTCAAATATGTTAGCCAAGCAAGAGCATGGCCTCCTGGGAACACCCACCTCCTCCTCTCAGAACTCTTTGGGTAAGCTGATAGCATCAGACGTCTTGCTCCAAGTGAGATGGGAAACATGCAACTTCAGATTTTAATCTCAGTCTTAAATGTCAGTAAAATACACAGTGTCTTTGAGACTTACTATACCACTACTCTGTGCAATTCATATAAGTATTAAGCACCTCCTTCACCATTACTTAAAATGTAATTGTTCCATATGAGTTTGATTCAATAAAAAAAATTCTCTCTGGTCAAACAAAAAGTTTCCCAAAACTAAATCATTCTCTGAAGTTATACACAGAGCCCAAACTAACAATTCACTTTTATTGCTTGGTCTTGTGATTTCAACACATCACTCACCCAGGCTTAAATGGAGGAGCCAGCAACATTTGGGACTTTGTAAGTGGCAGCTTTTCACCAAGTCCGTCTCCAGTTTTCAGCAGCCTAACCTCCACAACCAGCAGCGCTGATCTGGCCCGCCTTTTTAGAGAGTTGGACGAGGCCAAGAGGAAGATCAAACAATGGGAGGAGGCCTGGCATCAGGTCAAACAAGTCAGTGCTATAAATGAATTCTTATTTCATTACAGAATTATTTTCCTTTTCATAGACAGCAAGATTAATTTTACTAATTACAAGACTTAACTTTGTTCCAGGCCTGTGAAGCTTGCCAGAAAGAAGCTCATGAAGCGAAGGAACAAGCAAAAACGGCCGAGGCAGAGCGGCAGCTGGCAGAACAGAAATGGGAGGAAACAGAGCGCAAGCTGAAAGAGCTCCAAGGGGACTTTGATGTGCTTTGTCGCACCCCTGGAACACCTCTTCTGCGTAGCTACGGAGAGCTGGACCAGCTCCCCTTGTCAAAGCTTCACTCCATCCAGAGTCAGCTGCGTAATGACCTAGACCTTATAGATGGGGTAAGAAAGACTAGATCACACACAGCATTTCATTTGTAGCATCTGCATAGTTTTAAAAACGGTTTATCTGACTACCATTCAGATCTTTGTTTTGTCACCAAGCATGCTTATTTTGAAAAGTCTGCATGAACTGCATTTACCTAAGTTGCAGCTGATATTCGTTCTTTTCTTCCCCAACAGGTAATATATCAGCTTCAGTCAAAGAAATGTATAGTTTGCCAAAAGCATGATCGTTGCATTGTTCTGCAGCCTTGCCAACATTATGTACTATGTGAGAACTGTGCACCTAGTAAAACAGAATGTCCCTGCTGTAGAACGAAAATATTGAAGTGGTGATGTACAATTACTCAAGGTACTATTTAAAGAATTAGCCCTTCGAAAAACTACTAATAGATATTACATTTTCTAAATAGCAGTGTCTGTTTCATACAGTGATTGAATTAATTTAGAACAAAATGATGTTTGACTGACAAAACAAATAGTATTATAAATCAGATTATGTACAGGGAATTCAATCATTATAGATTTTGCTCATTTTATGTGAACATTACCTTTGACAACTAGATAGCTTTCTCAATGGAAAGCCATGCACTCAAATTAGAATATGAAATTACCTTGCAATGCCCTTTCTCAAATTTTCAATCACAATTCAGACATATTAAAGGACATAAATCTACATTTGGTTTACACAGTGTTCTGAATACATTTTGGCTAAACGCAGTGCAGTTGCACTCTCTCCTAACAAAATGCAAATATGCATTGTCAACTTGACATATTGCCCTTACAGATAAATAAAATCCAAATGGGACCAATAAACTTGATTAAAAGCTTAACAGACAAATATATCAATGATTGTGAGTTTGTATCTCTGGCCACTTGTCTTGCTCTTTATGGATTGGTAATATACTTAACGTTACTTCTTGGTATTAGTGTGGATAAATCTCTAATCCCCCGAGGTAGCATCTTCTTAACTTAATGCACTTAAAGTCCAACCAGAGCAAATTTGACAACATTTCAACCCCAACTTTTCAGAAAATCCTGTGGAAATGTGTATGAGGGCAATAGAAGGTTTGAGGAAATCTGTTCCATCACAGATTCTTGTATGCGAAGAAAGGGAACTTATTTCACTGTAACTCAAATAGTCTGTCTTAACCAAAATTGGATATATCTGTTAAACATAAAATGGGCAAAACTCAAAGCTGGTTTGTCTTTAACTGAAGAGGAATGTGATTGATACTTAATTGAGAAATCATTATGTTTTTGTTTGCCTCATTAGTCTGAAATTCCAGAAAAATAGAGTGTACTCACATCATTTCACTAAGCATGGAGCTTCAAAAACTGGTAAGTGTGAAATGGGATGCTGATCCATGTCGTATTAGAGAGCACTACAGTGTTTAGAAGCTCCATGCTCTGAGGAAACACTCTTGTATTCTTGCATTCAACATGGTGAAGAGTAATTAATGGAAAAATAATTATCTTTGGCCAAAGTGTTATCCAGCAGTAGTCACTTAATATGCAGATTTTTACACCTGATGAGTTATTAGTGCTGAACGAAGACCTGTGTCTATAAATCAGCAAATCAGACTAACCAAGGACAGAATAAAACACATGAATGCTGTCTGTTTGCAGTGTTCCTCTTTAATTAAAGCCACATTTTGTTAAACCCCAGTTTTCCATTAACATTTAATGCAACCAGTCAAGCATCATTATTTTGACCAACTTTCTGAAGAAGTTTGATTTCTTATTAAAGCACTTTGTTGACCTGGGACTTTATTAAAGGGTATATAGAATTTTGCTTTAAGCTGCTTTGTAGTTATTCTTTTGTGTCTTTTTTTTAGATTTATACTTTTTTTTTCTATATAAGCTAATGTCTGAAGCTTTTGTGTGTACTGTGAAACATAATTTGAATATTTCATGTTTCTTATTGTTAAATCATGGCATGGTTCTACATATTATTAAGATTTCATAGAAAAGTACTTAATAGTTTCTACTTTCATAGTTAGATTTATAAAATTTCAATCAAATAAGTGCAAATTTAAAATGCATTTTAGGCATAACCAGCAGCTGTAATATCAGTAAGGCACATGCTACATGTTAAGGCTGTTACTCAATCAGTTTGTTTTGTTTTGTAGAGATTTATATAGCCTAGCCATTAGAGAAGCATGTATTGTATTTGCTAAAAGCCTGAAACAGTGATTTTTGTAGGAATCTAGCCTCTTGACCTTGTCTAGAACATATCGGCCTCTAACTCTAAAGTGCCTTGCCTTAGTCGAAAAGGATATGTGTAGAATTGTCAGAGCAAACACAAGTAGTTGAAGCTTGTGCGCAGGTTTCTACAAAATGTGTCTTTGTTTAACTTTGCAGAAGAAGTTGACATGTATATGACTATAATATGTGTATATATAAATAATATGCCAGTGTATTTGGCCAATCCCATTAAGTATTCCAGCAGAAGATAATTGAAAACAAACATTGTCAGTGCCTGTGTCCTGACTTCAACCTTAGAAATGAACCTCCCCTCTCCCTTCCGACCTCCCACCCGCTCATTCCTTTGTCGTGGTGCTCTTTCAGTGCAGCTTCAGTCTTTGAAATTAGGATTTTCAATTTAACATTTGGGAGTATGCAAACATATAACACATGAATTTGTATAGCAACATATAAAAATGCTTTTGAAACAGTTCTGTAACTTAAATTAGTTGTATTATAATAATTCTGCAGCGAATGAAGAATCCTGTAGTTAACTTGTAAGTTGGATTTTGCATAGGATTTGTGCTTAGGTTCCTCTAATTGAAATGACCTTCTACTGTGTTAAAGAAATCTTTTTATTCTTGCTTTAAATTCAATAGAAAATCATGTATCTCCAGGTACACCTTTTTGCTACTTATAAATATGGGAAAATACATTGTTTACATTAACATAAATGACGATTAAGCAACTCAGAGGAAAAATATCAAGAAAGGTTGTGGTATTTTAGCATTTTCATGATTATATTTCAGCATAAAAGGCAGGCTAAACACTTCTGGTATTGCATGTTATGCGATATATTAACCAGCTACAAAAAAAGAGAAAAGAAAAAACAACAAAAAAAAAGTTCGCACTGTGTCACACTGCCAGACTATTTGTATTGACTTATTGTGTAGTAAAGGCTTAATAACTTCTGCAAGCTTCACTGCTACTGGAAAAGGTATTAATGTAGTTTCTTGTTATACATTTAGATGTTTGAATGTTGTTGTGCATCCACAGGTCAGATTTCAGAAACTATGAAATAATCTGTCTTCTGCATTCAACTTGACTAAACCTTATTTGATTGAATAGTTCATTTGTAAATCCATTTTCAGTCAAAGTTTCAGTACTTTTGTAAAATCATTTAGAATGATGTCACAGACCTCTACTGCTGTAGATTGTCCCTTTTTTAATTGATTGAAGGTAAATGTATTTTTGTTGGATTTCTTTCCCCCCCATACACTGGATAGCAGTGTACGGTACAGCTAATTTCACAGGGTCCTCTGGTCTATTTTGTTTTGCCTGTGAAGCCAACTAAATTAATGATGTCTAGTGTGAAAATCAAAAAATCAACCAAAGTGGTGTTCTAGTAGCTGTTCAAATGTCTATTCTAAAGGGAAAATTTACCCTTGAACAGAATTCAGATAATTGCTAAGGTACTGGAAAGATCAGTCTGTAGTTGTGAACAAGTTAAAATGGCAGGTCAGAGCACGGAGGTTATGTAGATGAAACCGAGGTCTAGCATTTTGAGTGGCAGGAATTCTGTTCTTGGATGGATTTTTGCTTTAATATTTCATTCAGTAGGACATATATCCTCTTAGTGAGTAAACAACAGGACTATGCCAATGGCTTTTGCTTACAACATTAATGGACTTGAGCCCATTTTTTGCAGTTTTACCAAAGACCTGTACTATTGTTATTTCTTTTTGTATTACATTTCATCATTACTTTTATTTCAGTAAGAAACCTAAATTGATTTTTTTTTAAAGTAATCACCTAGTACCTTAAATAGATAATGTTCATTAACAGTAATTAATGGCATCTTTTTCTATCTAAAGTTAGCTATAGTGAGTTGATAACACAAGTGATCAAAAATGCATGGGTCAGATCCTCACAAAAATGTGTATTTGTACATTTGATTTTGTGTTAAGTATACATTGACGTTTATGGCAGATTTGTGCAATAATGACTAGCACATGCTGACCTTAAGCGAGGATTCAGTGTCAGTTTAATTGTTGTCTACAGTGAAGGAATGTCAAAGGTGAATGACATTTGTGCTTCTGAAGTGGCCATATAAACTTCATGACAGTACTGTTCTGAAGTTAATTTTGTCTGTTGATTTTGCTTAACTAGATAATCTCAATCACTTTGAAAATTGATGGTTATGCATTATATGCTGTTATGATAGGCCTGACTGTAAGGTGCTTTCTTTTTACCTAACTTTTTGTTTTCTATTTCTGAAAGCCGTGGTCCAAATTAGGTTTTGTTTTTTGTAAAATTACAGGGGACAGATGATGATTGTGACAAGCATCAATGGCAGATACAGACGTAATTAAAACTGAGTTGTTGTGATGCTAATTTGTTATTGTGGCCCTTGATCTCTCTAGTGGTCTACTTATCCCAATTCAAGTTTTCTTAAAAAAGAAATTTAACAAACATTCACTTGGTAAGCACAGTTTCCATTTCTTTCCATTTCTTCAGATTTGTTAAATTTATCTCTAATGGACCAATTACACTTTGAAGTACATCTGTGCCTTTTAATAATTGCATAATGTTGATTGGTATCAAGAGAATATTTCTGAGTCAAATGATAAAATATAACATGTTTAATTAGAATCAAAATTCCAGTGCCTTACAATATTTTTGTGGACCACATAAATATTCTTCTGAATCCAGGCCACTTTGAGTTGAGAGTAAAAATGCTAATATAATGAGATTTGCTTCACCAGTTTGACAGGATGTAATCGACTGATACTTGTCTATCTCAGTCTGTATTTGCCATATCATTAAAGAAAACGCAGCAATACCTAACCATTGAATACACAGTTTTGATCTCAATTAATTATTTGGCACCAAAAACTCAACTGTTTGAGAGGAAAAGCACCAAATAGGAAGAATCTTGTAAATGAACTGTAATAGATGTATCATTATGCTCTGCAATGGAATAGTTTAATCTATTTTGCATTATTGTTAGTTGTTGTGTTGTCTTTTTGTTTTTAATATTATGAAAATGGAGCCTGAAGATTTATGCAATCTTGTACATGTATATGAGTATGATGTATGGAACTGTTCAAATTAAGTAAAATACTAGTACAACAAGTGTTGTTGAAAAGTAAAATAATCTGAATGTGGAACCAGTTGTTCCATATACTTAGTAGAAATGTTATTTTAACATTGAAGCCCTGAAATATTGAATGTATTGTCCTAAATTAGATATTCAATGAATAGGTCACTGGATATTATGGAGCGCAGTTAATTCATTATGATGTAGCATCTAGTTGTGAACTGCTATTCAATAAAATTTATTAGAACTAAAACAAATGCAAGTTTTCAAGTTTCTATTTGTCAGCATAATGAGGAAATATAAGGAAAGAAATGTATTTTTCTCAGGGTAATACAGTGATTTAATAGAAAATGTGTTATATCTGAGGAAACTGCATTTCATGGATT
This sequence comes from Lates japonicus, assembly GCA_033238685.1. Taxonomy (NCBI): domain Eukaryota; kingdom Metazoa; phylum Chordata; class Actinopteri; family Centropomidae; genus Lates; species Lates japonicus. The sequence goes on from BRZM01000007.1 coordinate 6,306,017, forward strand.
TATTTACTTAATGTCAGTGAGTTTAGACATTATTTATAGATAGATAAAGAAATATGTCCCTTATTTTGTGAGCTGTGTGGATATGTAGGAAATTCTCTACTGATAATCATAGAAATTATTCTGTTGGTATATTGATATTTTTTGTGTTGTGAACACAAAAATTGGTGCAAGTCTTAGAATACTAGATTTTTCTTTTCTACATTGAGGATTGTGTACCGCATAATTTCTGTAGTGTATTACTAGTTTGTTAACACTTGTTAAATTGTTACACTACAGTTATGCAATGGTTTACAGATTTCACAAAATTATTTTTATCATCTTGAGAATTAAAATAATTTTTCATCTGAAATGTGTGAATACTTTTTGTCTCAAACGCAACTTACCGACTAAAGTTCTTAAAATATTTATAATAAAGGTGCTGTATGTAAGTTTTTGCTCTCACTACAAAGCCAACATTAGCATTACAGCTGTTTACTTACCAAGAGCTTCAGCCATGCTTACGTTTACAAGAGGTTAGAGTACGCGCTCTGGGCAGTGCTACTTCTTGGTGGACTGAGGGCAGACCTTTTTAGTATGAACTTCAGCAGAAGGAAAGAACATTTCTTCTAGACTGGTAAGTAGTAGTGTTAAGTGCAGACCTAAGCTGTTGATGCTAATGTTGGCTATAGCTATGTAGCGATAGCAAAAACTTGCACATAGCACTTAAAAGTCAAGTCAACACCGGATGTGGGGAAATAAATTTATTTCACTATACCAGCAAAAAATCTACAACTATTTATGGAGCAGTTGGGGCTATGAAATGCATTTTTCAGAGCAGACACCTTATGAAAATGCAGACACATGCTGCCTGTTCTTTGGAAAATGTCTGTACACATCTGAATTTTATGGCACAATGGCATGACAGCTCTCCGGAGACAAGGCATAAAATAGGTACCATATCAGCTGCTTGGCCTGGGGGAGAGAACAGAGATATATAAAGGTGACTTGTTGACAAACAGTAAAACAATATTTGCTGCACCACCTGAAAACACTACAGCACACCATTATACCTGATTGGTTTTCAAAGAATAGCTAAAGACAAAATGACTTGTTTCAGTCTATTTTAAAATACAAGCCCTGAAACCAAAAGCTGAACTATATTTGTGCTTACCTCTTTCTTACTTCCTGGGTAGATCATCATTTCCCCCATTTTTTCTAGGTCTGGCCTGTCCTTGTAAATCCTCATATAACGATGAAAGACACAGGTAAAAAGGAAAAGATATTTATTCATATGTAAGTATGTGCACAGTAGATGTGACTTGTCTTTTTTCATACCTTTCAAGGATTAAGTTAAAGCCAGTCACAATCATTTCCCCTTGCAGAGCCATGATGAGACAGGGAGCCATGTCAGGAGTCATCTTTTAAGGAAACGACAGAGCAGGAAAAATCAACTGCTGATTGCACGGTTTGTAAGAAGGTAAGCTCTACAGCGGCTTGTACCAAAGTCACACTGCTCACCTTCTCATCTCCACTTGATGACACTTGGAGTGTCTCTGCAATATGTTTCCTCTGCTTGTTATCCAACATGCTCATCCTCCCTGCCACCAGATGGCAGCCTGACCTCAGCAGCTGCTCCAGCATCTCCAGCTGGGGTGGCATTTGGCTAGGCAGAGGGGCATTTAAGGGCATCAGAAGACAGGTTGTCTGCCAAAGAGGACTGTTTATCAGGGACCCTGGTACCAATAAACAAGCAAAACAGGACGTTTGTTGTCTGCACTGTTTACAAAGGTTATCTGGAACTGAGTCATCCTTTCCAGAACCGCTTCTGCTAAAGTCCCAATGAATGATTAAATGATTTAAAGGGACCCATTTTGCTTTAATAAATGATTGAACCATGCAGTGGTCATTGCTTTGACTTTAAAGTGAGTTCACTGTAGTGACAATACTGCGTACACTACTAATGCAACCTCAATATAGGGCACAGCCTAGTTCTGCATTGTTTTAAACTAGTTACCAATATTTGTCTTTTTATAAAAATAAAAGTAGTCCAAACCTTCATTTGGCCTTGATGCATTTGAAGGTGACAGAGTTTCCTGGGCCACCGGGGCCAGTGTGCAGTTCTGTTCACGCTCCGCAGAGGCTAAAGGGTCTGAGCACATGCTGAGTATCTAAAACAAGAAACCAAGAGCAGAGAACACAGAACACCTGTCTTCTATCAGATACAAGTGCAGTCCAAGTCAAAGTAATGCAATGTTGAAATCTTGTCTTGGACATATACCTGCTCCTGTCTCATTATGCTGGTCTCGGTACAGCACAGCCCATCTGGGAAAAGCCTCCTCACACCCTCAATTGCTTTTTGATATGATCCCGATCCTGTGACATTAAATACTGACTCATAAACATACAGCAGCACAGCAACCCTGTTCTGGAACATGTACCAGTATGCAGTATGGGGCACTAACCACAGATGCCACAGTGTAACTGAGCCGTACCATAACAGTCTGTCCACAGGGATGAGTCCTCCCGGCGCAGCACGTCCAGCAGCCTCCTCACAGCATTCTCTCCCTGGAGGCAGAGAGCCAGCGAGGAACCAGAGCACAGCTCGTCCACATGGGCCTCCGAGTCTGAGGGATCCTGCACAGAATGGGTACCACTGTGTGAATAATAAAAGCTTACAGTTTTCGTTGAAGCAACATTTTTCTGTCAGACATTTTTAGTTACACTTTCTGCGGGGAGTAGTGAGGCAGCATCGTTTTTGTCCAGGGTCACTACTCGCAGGCCCACCAACGAGAGGCCACTCTGCTGGAGTTTGTGGCGTATTTCTGTCAGAGCATGATTCCATGCTCTCGGCCTGAACAGACACACAGTGAGCTGCATCTGTGGATCTAAACATAAAGTTACTCTTACTGCTCTGCAGTGTCACCGAAAAAAAAGTAGTCTGACCAGAAGAAAATCTGCTAATGTTTTCCTTAAAAGTTTTGATGGGCTCAAATACTCGTGAAATACTGGAGCACCCTCTCAAGAGATTAGATTTGAAACTCTGGTATCTGATTGCATGTTTTATACAGCACTCAACAAACTTACCAGGGATCATTTCGTGCTCAAAGAAGAAGAGGGAGGCTTGTCTGAAGGCCACTTCGGGCGTGGGTGACATCAGGACACTCAGGTTACCGGGGTAATTGTGTGGTAGGAGCTCTTTCAGCGAAGCAAAAGCATCCGCCTGTCTAAGAGCACACACTAGAGCAGGGGAAGACATCAGATTGTCTTGGCTGCCGTGGCAGGGCTGCTCTCCCACCTCGTAAGGACTCAGCTCCTGGGCCTGAAGTCGGGTCAGCACGGGCAGCCACTTCACACCAAGTAGCTTGAATCTTGCATGAAGTACATCACCTAGAATATCAATTTAAAAAACACATTGCAGCCATTTAAGCATAAGGGTTAAGTTGATTTAAGACAGTTCTGGTGAAATGATTCACTCACATACTCATTAATTTGGTCATTCATTAAAACTGTCAGCTGCTATGTGTATCTGATAGTGTATTTTGTTTGTTTGCTGCCACCTCCAGTTCTAAAACCCAGGACAGGCTGTGCTCTCAGAAATAAAGTTTGAACCTCACCCACCTTCTGGCCCTTCTGTCAGCACTCTGTGCAGGAGGCTCAGGCCTTGGCTCATGTCCTGCCCACACAGGGTCAAAATGACCACCTGCTCCGTTTCAGAGCTGGACAGGCGCTTTTGATGGGACAGGATCACACGGGAAGGATCTGGCAATGTCCACATACACCTAACTAAAAATAAAGAAACATAAACAGTAGAGGAGCATCTGCTAAAGTTTTTTTTTCTTTTTCTTTTTTTTTAATGACACTGAACACACAGTGCTTACCAAAGATGTGGAACAGGTTACTGCTGTAGGGCACAGTGTGGAAACAGAAGCTTGGCTCTACTGTGTGAGCACCATTAAGTCTCGGGTGAATGCAGCCCAGAAGCTTTTGAGCCTTAAATTCTCTCATTAGAGCTGAAACAATACGTCAATCTGACTTTATTATTTTATGTATGTATTTTTTATAATTTATGAGCTTGTATTATGTTGTAGATAGAATCTACAGAATAGAACTAGAATAGATAGAAGATGGAATTCGAGACCTGCTGGCAGACTAACACTGTGGTGCATTGCATTTTCTTTCCGCAGTATCAACACCAGACACTGAGAGGGAACCTCCAGCTCCTCCTGATCCAGGGTCACAGTGGGTGGACTGCAGAACACATTTGCCTAGGAAAAATATCCACAGACGTCAGGATTGTAATGAAAAGTAAAGAAATACAAGGAGAAATTTGTGTTTGCTTTATTGTCCCTCCGCCTGCGTGTCTCATAGGTTTACCTGCTGGTTGGTGAGTCCGAGGACTGCGGCTCCACGGCTCTGAAGCTGCAGTCTCTGCAGCCCCTTCAGACTGAATCCTCTACGTTCACATACGGCCAACACTTGGCCATAACAACATGGAGGCACAACGGGCGACACCACGAGGAGTATGTCAGCTAAGCAGGAGAGAGGGGGATTAGGAGCTTCACTCAAGTAAAAAAAAAATATTTTATCCTTGCTTCAAACAAAATTTCCCTCAGGACAGTAAAGATGAAAGTTGAAAATGAAATATGGACACGAGCCAGTTCTCCCCCCCGTGACAGTCTTGGCTCGCTGAGTTACGGTACCTTTAGTTGTAGCACACAGAAAGGCAGATGATCTGCTTAGACTGAACAGGCTGCCTCTGTCATCCAAAGGCACAACTCTACAAACAAAAGTGAGGGTGACTGATTGTAACACTATTAGAATAAAAAACAGTGTCACAGTAATAAAGGAACTGTGCTTTAGTACATCCTAAGTAAACCCTATCTGCTCTAAGGGATTTCAGTTACAGAATGTCCTGCCAAGATAAATCTCTAACATCTTACTGTTAAAGTCACTTAGCAGATGAAATTTAAAAAGTATTCTTTTTAACTGCCTTTGGATATTTCAGTTAAATGTTGAAAGCTTTCTTGAGAACATAAAGATTTTGATTTAAAGTTTTAAGAAGAACCTCAAGAATCTCACATATGGTCTAATCATACAATGAGAAAAACAATACTCATGAAGTCACAAGCATTAGGATGTTGAATGACTTTTAGTGTTTTTAAATTTTAACAACAAACCTATTCAGAGACTGGTTGTGATTCTGTGCACTTCCTCCCCGAAATCTTCCGGAAAACCACAAGCACAGCTCCCTGTGGACTTGACTGGCCAGCTGAGGGGAGTAGATGGGTGGAGGTTCTTGATTTGATGTAGAAGTTAGATCTGTCTTTTTGGGGAGCAGAGGATCTAAGGAACTAGTTAAATCCTTCAGTAATGAGTGGGCATAAGGACCCCGAACAGCCAAGGCAAGGACAGGCAGGCAGGTCTCACCGGCTCTCTGGTTAACTGGTACATCATCTAGAATGAGAAGAAGAGCTCTTAAAGACTATTTTTTAAAATATATTTTTAAAGGTCTCGGGCCAGAGTTGGATCCAGGACGTACACTTGACCTCTGTGCCAGAGGGAGAGTTATTGAGTGATTTTATGAACAGATGGCTTTAGTTATGTCCTACCAGCACTGTCACTCAGGAAACTGTCCGGTGGATAAAGTAGCCGCAGACCACACACATCGAGCCCTGAGTTCACAACGAGCTGGAGGGTGTAGTGTGTTATGAGGGGATGTAGGTAGAAGTCACTGCACCCTAGTGCAACTGATACCTACAACAAAAATAAAGGGAAGATTGACATATATTGTATTCTCTTTCATTGATTCATTGCTTCTTCTGAGAATCAAAAGGAATCTGTTAAAACAGAACAACTCCTCCTACAAAGTGCACTTCTGAAGGACAACGTCCTCACCTCTGTGTGCAGCTCTTGTGCGGTCTCTCTCCTCTTACAAACACACTCCTGGGTTTCCACAGTCTGCCAGTAAAACCCTGGACTGAGCCCAAATGTTCTATCTATAACCTGAAATACAAAGCCAGGGGAACAAAATGCAGTCAACAGAATGCTAAATCACCTGAGATCTTTGAAATAAATTCAATTGCACTCTTCAGCAGCAAACCACCTTTTTGTTGGGGATGGCAGAGATAAAACTATTTAAAGAGGAAGAAGGCAGGTGGATGGGTGATGCATTGGGTTGCTGGTCCAGCAAGATCTGGAGCTCAGGGAGCCAAGGGGCAATCTGAGTGAGTGAGGTCTCAGAGAGGAACCTGCAGACATGGTTATTGAAGGGTGTATGGACGTCTATGACCCTTTTCTGCAAAACAAACAAAAAGAACATCAGATCACCAAGATCATCAGAGACTGTAAAGCCTAAAGTTTATTTTTTTGCAATTTTTTTGCTCTTTACCCTTGGTTTGTAACAGTGACGAGCCACAGCTAAAACATGCAAAACCAGTCCGTCCTCTGTCCACAGCTGCTGAAGTCCTGCAACCCAGAACGGGACCTGTGCATCACCCCCATCATCATTGAGAAGTGTGTCTGGGCCAACCTGATAACACATAAACAAGTGACTTAACATGGTGCATGAACTCAGTTTCGCAAACAGCAACCTTTTGGCTAACACTAAGGGGAGAGAAGCCACCGCTCACTAACCAGAGACAGAAACCAAGCCACTAAAGTGTTGTAGATGTGTGATTTGGTTGCAGCTGGATGTCTTTTTCCACGAGCTCCATCTCCGATCATGCCGGGACCGGAGAGGTTGACTGTCAGTAGCAGGCAGACCTTATTTTCAATATCTTCTGGTAGTGTGTTGACTGGTTGTAAGTGAGATGCCTCCTGTAAGATAAGTCATAAGTTGTAGGAAATTTTAGTACTGTCAGTGTATTTCTTTCTTTAAAATTATGTGGCACTTACAGAATCATAAAGAACATCAGTCCTTTCAGCAGCTGCCTGCTTCTGATAGACAGATGTGGTCGGACGATGCATTTCCAGCTGCTTAAGTATTTGCTGGTGTTGTTCACGCTGTAATGTCGGCTTAAGCTGTCGTCTCTGTTGGTCACTAACAGATACACCGTCATGGTTAAAATAGTTGTTTACTGTCAATGATGTGTTAAATGAATAAAGAAAAAAGCCATACCTCTGTTGCTTTGGTTCTTTAATTAAACTTTGCTGAACAGTTGGTGGGCTTTCCATTTTAGGTTCTCTGGTCTCAGATTGCACAGGGAAAGATTGTTTATCTACCCACACATGTTGTGAGTCATGGCTGCATGCAGACTCTGCAGGCTGAGGTGGCTCGTCTTTCGGTTCCTCTCCTTCATTTCCTAGTTCTGAATCTGGTGGCTCTGTATATTTATCAGGATATTTATTCCCATTTCTATTCATCTCCCTTATTTTGTGAAGTAGCACACTCTTGCCAGTCACTTCCCTGTAAGGAATGAGAAATACAAAATGTACCAGACTGAGGCATGACAAATGTGTCTAATGCAGGGTATATTTACCAGTCCCCCATCTGCGATCCAGCGTGTGCTTTAAGGTTTGGTTTCTTTGCAGGTGGCGCTTCCCGGTGAGCGCTGTATTTGGCTGGTGGTTTGGACTCTGATGAAAGATTTGGGGATGTTCTTGGTGGTTTTATTGAAGGATCAGGGCAACGCAAGTCAATATAAACAGTAGGACATTCCTGGTGGCTTAGCTGCAACTCTGCTGCCATCTTTTCCAATGATGTGTTCCACACATTATTCTGTCTGCATAAAACAATTATCATTATTATTACTTATTATTATTAGCTACAAATTTGGTCACACACACTAGGCAATGATATGACGTACCTGATGTGGTTTGGGCCTTTCACAGGTTCTGACACAGACTTAGATGACTGGCTCTTACAATAAGCAACTAGCCTCTCCATTATATTCTCCTGGGACCTGGACTTGTCACCATCTATGAACAAAAAATGTGTTGAAACTGTAGTAAATTTATAATGTAAATGATAAAATGCATAACCACCATTATCATTTATTACAGCTACAGGGGTGTGTGTTGTGTGTTATTTACCCGCATGTGTTTTTGCAGGTTCCAAAGACACATGTTGGCAGAGAGACAGCCCATCTCCTCTCATATTATGGAGGACATTATCCAGATCCCACTGGTCAAGCCTCTGAACATAGGCGTGAAACAAAAAGAAAGTGGGTATAGCACCTTGAGAATATTTATGTGCATCAGCCATCACTGGTAAAAATTATGTTTCCTTTTCACTTTCTCAGACTCACCGCAAATGAGAGGACGGGGAAACCAGCATCAGATTTCATGCGGTCCACATTTGGTTTTACAGAAGTATCCGGCTTGGCTCTGCTCAAGTTCACAATATTACTCCCACAAGCACCTGGCTTTTATTTTGAAAGAGGATAGGAAAGGAAAGGGTTCATGTTTAGCATATCATTGTGGTTTACTCTCCCCAGAACAGAGGCCGCAGATTAATATAACCCACCTCAACATCAGCATCAGAGTGTCGTGTATCCCACTGAGCTGCAGTGGTGCTTTCTACAGTTTCATCACCATCATCATCATCATCATCATCATTACTCTGGCTGCAAGTCTCCTCTTCTGACCAGCATGTCTCTGCTACAGGTTTCAAAAGCTTCTGATTGAGAAAACACACACATATCAGTGTTTACCAGTCATGTTTGTTTGGAGGTTTAGACATTAGCTACTTCATCAACACTATAACTGACCTCCAGTTCAGCATCTTCAATTGAAAAACTGTCAAAGTCTTCAGGGACCTTCAGAGACAGCCCAGCTGGTCTTTGATATACACTGATAATCTCTTCAGTCTCAGACTGTAATGGTAAGGGGAAACAGTATTAGCAGTTATTTGCATTTGTGAATAAAGTTGTATAAAACGTTCTTGTCAGTTAAGTTAGCAGACGTTAGCACATTTTTAGGAAGAAAGTAAAAACATACTGATGAAGAATCGAAGTCGATGGTCGGTATATGTGATTTCACTTTCTCTAGAATTGAACTCCAACACGACGAAGGATTTAAGTCCATTTTTTAAAGTTCTTAAGTAAAAGTGCAAGTAAGAGAAGGGAGTATTTTAACGCTACCGTTTATGGCCACTGCTTGAGATTCTTTGGTTACCATTGGCAACAGAACGCTTCTCTCTGTAGCAAGAGTGCTTTAGCAATAATGTTGCCTTCAAGTGCTGCCAGAAATATCGGAACTAATTTATGCCACATGAAATACACCAGATTGTTTGACACGTGGTCAAACGACGAAACTACAGAACTTTTGATATTGCTGTTCATGAGAGAGGCAGAGAGAAAAGTCCGTGGTAAGTGAAGCTCAGCAGACTGCACAGTTATAGTGTCTAGTATGAACATGTTAGTATTCTCAGTTGTTGAAATGCAACTTGAATTCTCTGGTAGCGGATGAATTGTGCACTCGGTAAGCTAGTTAGCTAGCTGTTGTACTAAAGTTACTTGTCATTTGCAGGTGCTGTGCTGCACCTGTCCAGGTACATATTTTCATGGCATAGTGTTTGTGTTGCCATGTTGCCAGTTCATAAGAGACAATACTGTGTTTAAATCAGTAGTGTAATATACAGTACAGTCCTTTGGCAGTTTATTAGCAATTGTGTTGCGTTATGTTGTCCACCCCCTTCAAATTGATCTGTTTGCATAACGAAATACAGTTCAACAGCACCACAAACGACACCCTTCAGTGCAGCTGAATCAACACGTCTGTAACACAGTTTGAACGCAAACTGAACAGATTTATTGCAGGTCTGTTATATGTGACTGTATTAGTTTTAAGTAGGTGTTCCAAATAAACTGATAGCTGAGTGTAACTGTGGCGTAATCTGGTCCCTGGGTGTGGTAAGCTCATTTTGTGGGTACATGAAACATTTATGACACACTGTTTTTTAATACATTTATTGCACTTTTCAGGCAATTTCCCAGTAGTGCATCGTTTTAAAGTGACAAATGAATTTTACAACACCAAATAATACACACTTCTACAACATACTTGTGGACAATGTAATGTCTGAACTGTGTGTATATTTTTCTCTTGCCAGTAACCATCCAGCCCAGTCATATAAATAATTAAATAAAGTGTAAGCAGTAGCTCAGTTGTTTGAACTTTAAATTAAGTAAAATGACATTTTGGTTTGTGGCTCGCAGTTTTAGATGAGGTTTATGGGGCTCCCAGAAAGTAAGCCGTGTTTCCATTGAAATTATAGGCCTATGCCATTGTTTTCTAACTCTGCTGTCCATTTAAAAAAAGTGCTATCACTGAATTTTAAAGATACTTCAAAATGTATGACTGCATCTATTTTTTATATCAAGTCCATCTTACTTTCTAATGTCAGTATACTCAGAATAATTTCAAAGCATTTGTTATGGATTGGTTCCATCATATTTTCCAGAGCTGAGGCAAAAGAAATACTGGTTGGCTGGTCTTTTCATTGAAGAAAATTCTTTGTGACCCTCAAATCTGAAGCAAATTACATTTTTTATACAAGCTGCAGATGACAGCAATTTATCTATTGATATTGTTTATGTAAAATAAGAATCTGAATCACATATGAGCAGTACAATTTCAATCCTGAAATCAGAAACTGAGTGAATTCATACTGTTGAAAAGTTTTGTAATATTCTGTGCTGTGTACCAACAAAATCTCTAAACATGACTGTTCGTGTCTGCTTAGCAGCTGTGGAAGATTTCATTGTCAATATCACGTAGGTCCTGACCAGCTAGACGTGGTGGGCTGGTGCATGTAATGTTGTTGTATATGGTGATAGTTGTGTCAGGCTCTTCGCCCTCTGCGTGGGTCTCCACTTGCCGAGGTATCACCAACGGATTCCTCAAGCTGTAGTTCCTGAGTGGGAGGGTGCTGCAGTCGCATTTCCAACGGTTTCCAGATAGCAAAAGTTTTTCCATATTCTCTGGGAAATCAGGGACCATGCTTGTCAAGGCATTAGCTCTTAGGTCCAGATAGCGCAGCCTTGGAAGTAGCAGCTTTGTGCCATTCTGCAAAAACTGTCGGCAGTCGTTGTTGGACAACAGCAAGTATTCCAAATTCTTGAGGCCAGAGAATGTATGGGCTGTGAGAACCTCCAGCTTGTTGAAACTCAAGTCCATTGCCAGTAAGCCCACCAGATCTACAAAGCTTTGACGTTCCACCACAGAGATGTTGTTGTGCTGCAAGAAAAGCCTCCGTAGACCAGAGAGTCCAGTGAAAGCTTGAGTTGTGATCCTTGTTAGGCAGCCATTGTCCAGATGAAGGCTGTGAAGCTTTGACAGACCTTTGAATACTTGGTCTGGCAGACTGTGGAAGCAGCTTCCAGACAGGTTGATGACAGCTACGTGAGAGAGGCCTGTGAAACTACCCACTTGTGCTTCCTGCACTTGGTTGTGCTCTAGCTCTAAGACCTCCAGATGAGCAAGCCCTTCAAAGATCCTCTCCCCCAATGCTCGGATCCTGTTGTAACTGAGTCGTAGTTCTTCTAAGTACTGTAGATCACGGAAAGTCCTCGGCCTAATTCCAGTGATAGAATTGTTGGAGAGACGCAGTACGTGAAGACTGTGCAGGCCAGAGAAAGTGTCGTCATGCAAAGAAGTCAGTTTGTTGTTTGTGAGATCCAGCCACCTCATGGACTTCATGCCTGCAAAGGCTCTGGGTACCACTGTCACAATGTGATTCTGGGCCAGGTACAGCTTTTGCAGTTTAGTGAGTTTAACAAACACATTAGCTTTGATGACCTTAAGGTAATTTCCACTTAGATCCAATTCTTTAAGCTCAACAAGATTTTGGAAAAGCTGCGGTTGCAAGTAAGCAAGTCTGTTCCCTGCAAGAACAAGCTCTCGTAGACCTTGCAGGTCATGGAAAACTGTTTCAGGTAAGACTGCTATTGAGTTCCACCCCAGGTTGAGAAGCCACATGTGTGAGAGTCCTGCAAACAGTCTTTCCTCAATACGAATGAGCTGGTTGTTGTGCAGACTAAGCGAAGCAAGGTTAGGTGTATTCTGGAAGATCGCACCAGGTAGCGAACGGAGGCAGTTTCGCTCAAGGTGAATGTGTGCTACCGACCGAAGTCCTTTGAAAGCTTGAGGGTCAAGTGTTACCAGCTTGCCACTCTGCAGATTCAAAAAGTCTAGGTTGCTAAGATCCTTAAAAGGCATTGCTGGGAGTGTGGTGAACAAGTTGCCATCCAGCCAGAGAGTGTGAGTGGATGTTGGCATGTCAGATGGGACTTGTGTGAAGTTACGGGCACTGCAGTACATGTTGAGCTCCAAGCTGTAGTCATCATGCAGGCAGGTACATCCCTTAGAACATGGGATAGGCTCTTCAGTCACCCTCTCTCCAGCTGTGTCGGGGTCTGGCAACACCAGTGATGTTCCCAGTACCCACAGCACCAACAGCACAATGGTTTGCATACCAGCTGTGGATACAATAGTAACATCAAACTAAAAATTCACTACAGAATACAGAATGCTGTTAAGATGCAGTGCCTTCCTAGTTTTGTAATTGCATTCTTTTTGAGGAAATTTTAAATGTTTTCATGCTTTAAGGCCTAAATTTACTTACCTTAAATCTGAGAGATCTTGATTTAAGATGGACAGGCTGTGAAATGCTGAATGACTGAGCCTTGTGCAATTGTTTGTATATGCTGAATGGACAGTCTGACAAGCCCCCAAACCTTTTTTTTTTTTTTTTTTTGAGTCAGGTTCACTGAATGTGTACAGTTAACCCATTCATTCCTGTTGGACCCATGCAGTATGTTGCCAAGTAACTTCTCATGTTTTTCTCAGAAATTCCTGTCATGGTTTTTAGACAATAATTAGCTTGCAGCTGCTTGCTTAGCAGCTTTGACAATGTCAAATCCATAACCTGATGTTTTTAATGATGACAGAGTATGCAAAATGAAATAGTTTGTATTGCCTCAGTAAGATGTTAACGGTACTTTAATGGACATGTAACTCATTTATTCTCCACATGGTACTGGCAGCCTAATACAGGATTATATATAAGTGGCCTTTGGTGTTTACTAAAGCCAAGGTCATGTCACTGAGTGCATTTACTGTAGATTTTAACTGATATACTGTGGAAAAGAGATAAGATGAACCCAGCACACCAGACCCTTGACTGAATTTATTAGGTTGACTATTACTTTTATGCTTACCTTTTAAACAAAGGAGTATTTGACATAATTTTATGTGAGGCAAAGTTGTGTTTCACTTACTTCAAACTAGGAAGTGTACCTCATTAGATATTGATTTACCCCCCACCCCACCCCTCCTTTGCCATAACTCTTAATTGTATTTGAATTGAATTAAGTGTATGCACCTGCCTGTATGATGACAACAGCTGTATTGAAGAGACTTACCGGATGAGGTCCATTTCCTAATCGAATATTGTAATGACTAACTTTCTGTTTACTCTTTTCTTGGTATCTGGGTTCTTTTAGACAACCATGAACTGGTCATGCTCTAAAGGACAACCAAATCTAGATAACACTGTGTGCTTGCACATGAATTTCATTGATTGACATGCCAACATTGGATTTATAACAGTATGAAGAAAACGTGTCATGATGGACATGTCCTCTAAGTTTGTTATTTCTGTCAATTAAATTTAGGCCACATCTGTAGTAAATAAGTAGGCTAAATGTCATCAGGTAGCAGGGTACGTGATGCACTGCACAGCCTTACCTAATTTAAAACTTTATTTAATTTGAATATTTTCTGTGATTAAAATACATCTATGTAAGATACCAAAAGAAATGGATGTCATATTTATTCATTCATTTTTTTTTAAAGGGCATTTGAACTGTGTCCTGACTTTCTAAAATGCATATCAAGATCAAGATATACCTTATTTGTGCCTATGGATAAATTTGTTTTTGGACTTTGTACTGCAGTTCCGCAATAAATTAACAAATAAACAGCACCAAGCAACAACACAGCTTCAACACTGCCATCGTCTGGCAGATTGCTGGGCTGTTATCCCTTCACAGTAATTTAAAACTCAACAAATAGAAACACGTCTAGTTTGAGACAGACAGGTTTAAAACAGTGCTGTACAGTGGCCTTTCACCCATTGAGGTGATTGTGGTTCAGTGCTGCTCTGAGCCCCCAGTGCCACCTCAACCCGTTGACAGCCGAAGACCCTCAACACCCCTGCAGTGGCTATTAATAACACTCAGAGCTCACAGTCAACTCGCTGCTTTCTAGGAAGAGAGAGAGAGAGAATCCAGTCGGCTTTGTCTCTGCATCTGGAAGGTGCCAGAACTCAGCCACTGTTTCTTTAATTGGTTTTGATCATTGTGACAAGAGCAGATCATGGCAGCTGATGATCTGATTTAAGCCATTTGATTTTGCCTGTTGGATGTGTGAACCTCGCTGCTGTCTATAACAAGCTCAGTGCATGTTATGGTAGTACTTTCTTTACATTTACATCAGGGATTTTTTTATAGATATTCAATGAAAGAATGCTTTATAATTTTCGCACTTCATTTTTAAAAATATTTTCTTAGATTTTAACTGCTATGATTGTATTTTGTGACTGTTTGTGTGGTAGTCGTCGTTGTTTATCTAACATTTTATTGTGCACTTTTATTCAGGAATCTTTGAGTTTGCAAAGCAGTATCCTTTAGAAACCTGCCTTGTTCTTATACTTATTACTATTTTATAGCATGAATAACTGTTTTTAACTATTCTGTAAAAGACACCCTGATAAAGGCCGTGTGTCACATACAATGAATAATGAACTGACTCTTCCTCTAATTCAGTTGCTTTTCACATGTAGTTCTATCACCAATTTTGGCAAGTAACTACCCCATGTCTCATGCTTCTTGTACGTTCTCCTTCAGTTTTCTTCCTTTGAGTAATCTTCTAAACCAATTAATTTGCAAATTTGTAACACCAACTGTAGTAAACTGCTGCAACTGTCAGTTTGTTGGCTGTGAAAGAAGTTGGTTTCCTTATTTAACTTAACTCTACTTCAGCTGAAACTTCTTTTGTCCTCTTCTATTCTCTTGTGAAGGTATATCCTGCACGTTCACTAACGCCAAAACTTTTGACTTTGCAGAATAACCTCGAGCACGCTCAGACAATGTCAGCTTCTAAGGCCTGGAAGAGGACAGGTGAGAGACACTTCACGCACTCAAACACACACCAAAGTCTGTCTGAATTAGCTGCCAGGCGTTGAATCGTGGAGGAGACCTGGATCTCATTCAGAGGAAGAAAGAAAAGCAGCAGACGAATCCCAGGAGAAACTCAGAAAATCCATAGCCTCCTTTAGATCTCTCTTTCATTTATTCATTCTTTTATATATGTCACATGGCCTCAGCATGACAAAATTTCAACTGAAGGACAAAATTAGTGGTTTATTCACTCTGAGCTTAATCTCTGCCTTTTGATTGTTTTATTTATCTGCATGTGAGAAAATGCAGACCCACGCAGGTCGGTTGACCCAAAAAAGTAGTGTGTATGAAACTCACCCTTCCTTTCAGATGCCTTGCACTCCATCTGAATGTTATTTTTTAAGGGTGGGAATTTCATTTTCTCCGCAGCTGTGTCCAGGTGAGAGAGTGATTCAGTTTTGGTGGCAGTGTCATCCACATTGTCATATATCTGGGCCAAACAGGAAGCGCATATACATAGCAACAGTCTCAGCTGAGGCAAAGTCAGTGAAATGCCTGATGACATCTGCGTCGTATAATGTGACTTGTCAAGCTCCTCTGTCTCTTTGCCATGATGCTGACGTTTTGAAAGCATGTTTAGAGAGTTGAGCAAATCCTGGTGTTGTGGCTTAGTTGACAGCAGTTGCACTTGACAGATGTGATCTTGTCTGTTTTGTTTTTCATTTCAGCTATACATTCAGTGCGTTCTTAATATCAGTTAGTTAGTATGAACACAAGATCCTGGAGCCACTGCTTGCCCTCCATCTGTGCATATTCTGTATGTTTAGAGAGCTTGAGACCCTCTTTAATATCACAAAACAGTTCCCTATGTCACACTAAAGTTTTACCTTTACTCTGCTTCTGCACGAGTGTGGATCAGCGCTTCACGTCAGTTCAGATGAGAGTGAAATATTAGTCTCTCAAGACATCTTGTCAGAACTGAACATAATCCTCTTTGTGACACCCTTCAAAAAATCCCTGATATTTATCTTTATCCTTTGTGAGACTTTTCAATAGAAAAAGTTTTAGCTGTATCTCTTTTTGAACTCATGTCCTTAAATGCCATTCTAGTGGAAACATATAACTGATGGAAAAATGATGCAAACTTTGAAAATTAAGTCCCATCTACCATATCCGTGGACTTGTCAAACTGGAGTAAGAAACACTCACACATGGCAGCATTCTTGGCCAGCTGATCCTGGAGAGACATTTCTTAGCATTTCTGTGTCACGTGTTTTCTGGATTACAAAATGTCCTTGACAGCAGCCATGATTTCAGTCTGTTTTCTACAATCCCCCAAACAACAGGCAGGCAGTTTTGAAAAACACCCCCCTGTCCTCAATGTCTTTCGCTCATAGTATGAGTGTATAGTATGATGCTTGTGGCGCCATCTTAAATCTGAAACAACTGGACATCTATCTGAGAATTTAGTTCTTGTAACTTTGTGTTTATAACTAACAGTAGTAAAGCGGTAAAATATTATTTTGTACATTTGTGTGTGTCTTACACAGTATGCCCTTGATGCCACATTTTTTGGTGAATAATGATAATGCATAAATGCATAATTAACATATTATGCAGTCCAAAAAAAAGTCTGAGAGTCTCAGGATAAACAGTATTTCACTCATTGTAGTCTGTCACTGTTTCCTGCCAAACTTTATCCAGGTCAGTTCAGTCTCGGTTTCATCCACACTGAACTGTTCTTGTGATGGAGAACATTAATTTCAGATGTTTGAGCAGCATTTTCAGGAAAATGTATCTCAGTGAAAGTCTTTGTTTATCTGTTATGTCCTTATAGGAATAGTTAAAGATTTAGAAAATGGTTGTAAATCCTGCGCATAAAGTACTGGGAATGTGTAGGTCATGCAGATTAATGAGTACTTATTGCAGCTCACGTTACATGTAAAACTACCCCAATTCCTCAAAACCCTTTATTCTCAAATGACCCAATTGTTTCAAGTTCATCATAGATAAGCAGGTAAAAAAATGTGTGCCATTGCAAGGTGATGAAAATGGTTGTGTGTTATCAATCTGTGTAGCCCAGGGCTCCTGTTCCACATTTAGGGTAGTAGAGTGAATAAATGTGGATAGAAGTGTAGGTCAATAATAAAAAAAATATCACTGTGCCTGTGGGATGAGGGGAATATTTTAATAGTTCCTTTTCTTAGACGGGGATTGTAGCACACAGATATCAATTTGACAAGGTTTTATTGTAAAGTCAGAGTCCTTGTTTCTAATGGTTTGGAAAAAAACTTCACAAACCACCAAACCAGAGGCCACTGTGTACAGTAAAATCGCCTTCTCTTCAGCTTTGTTTGGATCTTTAATAACTGAGCCTCAGTGGCAGAACAAAGTAATTTTTTTTTCCCATAGCGAACAAAAGTTATAAGAGCATCTCAAAACTGGAGGAGGATATTCACATTGTTAGAAAGGCCTCAGTTTACTAACAGTGCATTTTTCTTTTTTTGTCAGATTTACTTTTCTTCAGATCAGGTCTTTCCCCCCTTTCAGAATTTGCTACGTGACAATGGATAAATGAATTATAAACTAGTCCAACAGTAGTTTCAGTGCTGAAGAGCTCATTCTGGCTGACAACATGGGTCCCATTTCTGCTGTTTGACTACTGTCGACTGTTATGCTCCTCTGGAGAGATATAAGGCTGCCTCATTTCATCTTATTTTATTTGGGCTGTAATCTTCACAGTTTTGTTGCCCTCGTGTTGCTTAATGAACAGTGTAGGGACATAATTTTCTCTTGTACATGTTTCACTTGCTTGTAGTAATATGCTTTGTGCCTGTTATTAACACTAGTATTTTTAATGGTGGTCAGAGCCATAAATGTTAAAGTGATAGCAAAGTGTAAAAAGTTAAAAATTGATTTTCCCTTGGCATTTCTGAATGTGTAAATCATTATAAGGCTAGATTGATTAGTGAGTTTGAATTTTGCATTTAAAGCCAGGTTTCATAAATGTCCCTTTTGGAGCCTTCATTCAGATAAAAGGCCTGGATCTCCTGCTCACTGTATGATCAGACTTTGTGACTAAACCTGGCCTTCAGAGGGGCTGTTGAGAGGCCAGCAAAAGCAAAGGTGAGAGGCCACATATGGAATGGATGTGAAAGAAAGAAATGAGATAAAGAGGTGCAGCCAGTCTCCGAGCACAAAGAGGCAGGAAAATTATAAGCCACGTCTGTGAGTTGAATGACTGTCATCCTTCAGTGAATAGAAAGAAACTAGTGACAAGAGAATGGAGGGGATCAAATTAATAGATTATATATGACGATTTTTAGTCCATCTGAGAATCTGTTTCTGTCAGCGTAGTTTTTTGTGCTAATAATGATAAATGGAAAAGCTTGCAGAGGGTTGAACATAAAGAAGCAGTAAGACACAAGTAAAAATAAAACCATAGAAACCAATAAAACAGTAAAACCAGCTACTATTGCCCTTATTGCTTTCAAAGTCACTGAGATTTCCAGAATAATTTTCTTGTGACCCGAAAGGTTCCAAACCAAGTATCTGAAAATCACTCAGCTTTATTAAACCAAACCTGATTTTAAATTTCATCAGCTCACTCTCTGCCGTCACTAACCCTTTGCATGACATTTCTTGATTAACTGTGGTCAAACTAGGAGCTTTTTCTTCACAGTGTCAGTCGCCAGAATCTGACTCATCTGAGTTATTTTCCACTTTGAAGCATCCGCCTTGGAGTTCCTCTTTGTGATGCTCCCCATGCCGCAGTTTAACAAATGATTTCACATTCACATTTACTCTCATCTTCCACATTTGCAAGATTCCTACTTGCTGAAGCTGTATCTCCTTGGCAAGTGGCCTCTGGGTGACTTACTGATGGGCACTTGCGTTACAATGTCAGCAATGAAATGTTCAGTGCATTCAGTTTAATTGGAATGTTAATCACGTCTGATGGTGGGACCTAATGCCACGCTGGAGAAGAGATTTGGGAAATATAATTGTCACTGTTGACTCATGACCCACCTGGCAAAATTGCTGCCTCGCTGAGCTGTTTAATAAGGATCTGAGAAACTTAAGAAATGTCCCCACAGAGAATGATAGTGGTCTCACCATCTCATCATAGTCATCATAGTTCATCAAAGTTCTCAAAACCAGTAGGGTGTTTTAAAGTAAACCTTAAAGAGAATTTATATTTGCTTTGTGACACTCATTTTGAAGATGTATGACAACAAACAGTTGTGAAATGGATGACCAGAGATTGGTGGTGGGATTGAATTGGAAATTGGATTCTTTATGTTAAAAATACATGGCCCTAAGTTGTTGCAAACTTTCTAAAAATGTGACTTTTGCAGCGATGACACTGTGAGGGTTATCAGCATATCGCAGACTTTTAACCCAGGAAAACAGTCCCTATCCCAAAATAACACGATGACCTTTCTTCCTGCCTCGAGCAGGAGGAAAGACTTCCCGATGTCTTTGTCTGCTGTGGAGTCATCTCTCTGAGGAGCTCCACATTCCTAATCTCTGTGTGCCTCCTTTCAGAAACTCTCAGATTTTGCTCCAAGCTGCTTCGCTTGCTTTTGTAGCAGCACAATGATCTGGACTTTGTTACTCTGCAATGGCTTGGAGGATGGATTAATTTGGAGCATTGACAGTCAATTCTATCCCTGCTGATGTCTGTTTATGTAAAGGGAATTGCTTCCTTATTAAACATCTAGCTTGACTGTAGCACAGTGGAAATTATGACCATTGATGTCCTCTCCCCTTTTAAAATGAACATAGTTCCCTGTAGAGTTTAGCTTTGCTTTTTTCATGTGAGGATACACCAGTTTTACACAGTGTTTGCAGATTAGAGTATTTGCTCATTATATTGCTAGTTACAAGCGGTAGAGTGCATGAAGAGCAGACATTAGGCCTCCACTCCTCTTTTCACTGACTCTGAGAGAGAAGCGATATCTCTCCGATCTATTCCTGCTCCAAATGAGTGAATCATGAAGCTGTGGAAACCGAACCTTAGCTCACAGATAAACATTAAAATAAAATCTAACATCCTGTGGAACGTCTTGACGATTCCTGCTGCCGTCAGGGCTCCCTTTATCATGTAACCCCACAGCAGCAGTATGCCAGTTGGATGCTGAAATATCCCTCATTATCTTGGATGATGATTCAAATTTTAGTAGGAAAGTTATTACTTGTTTTTTAATAAGCAGCAGCTCATGAATAATGTCTCTGTGGCAGCCTGTCACAGTCCAGTTTTTCATGTCAGAGACTAAGAAATCTCGACAGCCTGTCATTCGAAGCTTCTCACCAGGCTCATATTTGCATTGCAGTCATGGAAAACACTTGGCATGTTCCTTCTTCTTTGAGTGTATGCAAAAAAGAAAGCTGTGATTGTTTGTCAATGCATCTAGACAGTGTTACAT
The DNA here is from genome assembly GCA_033238685.1 of Lates japonicus. Lineage (NCBI taxonomy): Eukaryota > Metazoa > Chordata > Actinopteri > Centropomidae > Lates > Lates japonicus. The sequence continues at coordinate 6,326,547 of BRZM01000007.1, forward strand.
TTGATGATAAAATGAGTGTGAAACTTACATTTGGTAAAAGAAAAAAAAAGTATCCTCTGTGGTAGCTATGGCAGCAGACATGACTTGTCATACACAATCTATATTACATGGCATAACTGAGTTCATGCAATGAAGTCTTTTGTTAGCTGATAAATCCCCCCTGAGCCTCTGAGCGGGTGTGTTTCAAACCAGTGGAGTCAGCTGTTCCATTAGCCTGTTACTGGTGAGACTGATGGTGAGGTGGAAAATTATTGGATGTGGTGGTGCAGACAGTGGTCGCAGTCTTAGTCTAGAAAGTGTGTCTATGTGTGATAGATGAACGCTGATGTGATCGTTGCTGTGCATGAAGAATGGTGATAGCTCAGTGTGTCTGAAAGGACTTTTTCATGCAGATGTTTATGACCTGATGACTCAACTCTCATGTCAAATTAGCTTTATTTATTCATTCATTGCTTTATTTTGAAGGAGAAAGAGCACATTAATGCAAGCACTAGTCTGGGTAGATAAAAAATAAGGCCTAAAATTAAAACTAAAAGCCGCCAGAGACAAACATCTCGACATCTCTTTTAACAGCAACAAAAGATGATTAATTATAATTTATCTTAACATCATATCAAGAATAATTTCCTTATCATTTTTGAATGATTGTTTACTGGTTCCAGACTTCTAGTAAACAGACAAACACAGTTTGTCTCATTCTTCATGCAGATGTTTAGAAATTTCACACTTAATGATGACGTCTACCTCCACCAGTCGCTAACATCATTGATAACTGAAAACTATGTCTTCAGTTTTGAATATTAAAGTTTATTTTTATTTACATGAGCTGTCACATTAATTACACCAAACCATAGGTTGAATTAGGCCTAAATTAGGAGCATTTATTGACACATATATCCGTTTATCTTGTGCTGAATGAGGTGTGAGTACTGCTGTACACCATAGTGAAGATGTAGGGGCCAGGGAGCAGAAGAACTACACAAAGCCGACCATTCTTTTTTCACTGCTCTCTGCCTGTCAGTTTCTCTGCTTGTCTGTCTGCAGGTCTGTCCTGTCCATCTGTCCTCTCACCTTTGATTTTAGACTGTACAACTGTATTGTGGAGCAGAGGAGATTTTGCTTTTTGGAGAGCAAAAATCTATCCTGACACATTACAGAAGCTTTTATGAAAGGAAAACAATGAATGCATGCAGTGGCGATGAACATGGACTGCCATGAACTTGTCTGCTCCCAGAGGACTCTCTGTATTAAAAATTGTGGCACACTTCATTATCTACCCCAGTGCATTTTTCAGTATGTAAATCCAAAATCACATTTATTTGAACATATTCTTCCCCCATGGATTGGTTGTTTATTAGTTCATGTGAAAAGTACAATCCTGCATCATTTCAAAAAATCATGCAGCTTTTTTTTTTTTCATGTCATTGCTGTCATTGCTCAAGATTTTTCACTCACCAGGACATGGTCGTACCCCTCTGTCTGACTGAATTAGGTTATTGTGCTGATTTAATTTCCAGAGGGAACCACCCTGGTGGTAGGAAACATCATTTGCTAATTAACAAGAATGTCTCCTGGCGTTTTCAAGAAAATGACAGTGCTCCCAGAGGCATGTTAAAACAGAAGTTCTGATAGAAAGCATGGCTGTAAACAGGCAGTAACAGGTCCAAAATGGATTGAAACAAATGCAACAGTAGAGTGAAAAGCAACATGGTACCTTCCTGTGTGTAATTTATGTTTGGCTGTATAAGATGAACTAAACCGGTTGTGAAATTGGTTGTGTATTTACTCATTTAAGAAAAATGGAAATGCACATGTGATACTTTTCCAGTGTAACACATCACATTCTGTGTTTGATGTATTTCATGAATGTTCCTAAATCCAAAAATGTATTGTGTTTGAATTCCAATGCAAAGCTATGCTACCAAATATATAAACAGAGCAAAACCTTCGTCTCTGATAGCAACAAGTCCTCCTCCTTTCTTTTTTTGCTCTTTTGTTGTTGTATTGTTGTTGTCCTTTTGTTTAATCATGTACTTCACTTATCCACTAGAGACAAACCTTGGACTCTCTGTGGAGTTAAAGTTACTCCACAAGGCATTAGCACTTGGCTGAATTGATTCAGCTCCTTTATTTATCCAGCCTTGACAGATAAGCACTTATTGAGTGTTTCACCTGAGAGTGGCAGCTCCTTCAAGAAATGCCTCAGTGGTGCTATATCTGTGGTAAGGATACAATGAAGAAATCAATGTGCGTAGCTTCCAGTGCTTGGACTAAATGAATGTGAAGGGGCGGTTGTAATGCACTTGAACAACCTGTTGTAGTTTTTTTTTTTTTTTTTTTTCCCTCTTTACTGATCCAGAGCTTTGGACTGTTATTTCACTATGAAATATAGATGGATACGAGTCAAATCGACAAAAATTTCTGAATGACAGTGCACTGAATAAACATCCTTTAAAAATATGTACCTACACACTGCAACAGATTTCATAAATACTGCAAGGAAATTTGTTCTAGACTAGCAAAGCAATTACTAATAAACAATTATTTTACAAGCAACATCAAAGCCCAGGTTACTTCTCTAACTGAGCAGTTTAACACAAACATGTAACTGTTGCATCCTTTTTGCTGCTACTGAGACATATTGTTTCACAGGATTTAAAAGCACCAAATCAACCAGGTCAGTTTATATAATCATAACTATCATGGAAAAATAAGGACGTGGCTTTAAAAAAGTCTGGAAAAGAGACAGTTATTAAAAATAATTTTAATGTAGACAGTATAATGACACTTCACTTTTTTATAGCTGGATCACACTAAAACAGAAGGTCTCATAAACTGTGTTATATGGAAGAGGTCCTTTGGCTGCACTCTTTCATGTTGTTATGGTACCATCTGGTGTGGTGTTGAGGGGGCAGTCAGTAAACCAGCTAGAATCATAGTTTAAAAAGGAAGAAAAACAACAGAAGATCTCTATTGAGCACCGAAAAAGTTATAGATAACTTACCTCTGTAGAAATTTGTTTCTTTGTTTTTGTAGTTACATGCATCTTTCATTTTTTTTTTTTTTTTTTTTGCTGATGGTACACTAGACCCTATCATCAGTGTTTGTTTTTGTTGTGGGGTTTTTTGTAAATTAAAAAGAAAGAGGGAAGTAAGTTGAATAAGTAAGATACAAAATGCATAAAGTTGTACGAGGTGCCTTCAAAAAGTTCAGAGACTTCACCTTGTGCAGAAATACACTGCTCCCAGTGCTCCTGCCACGTTTGGAACACTCTCTGGAAGTTCCTTTCTGTGAGCACAGTGTCAAAACGGTGACCCTTCAACTTGAATTTCCTTTTGGGGAAGCAGTTGCAGTGGGCCAAATCTGGATGGGGATGCTACTCAACATGAAAGCTGGGTCATCCTGGACCTGTTGACAGAGCTGCAATGCACACTGGCAAGTGGCCACAAAAACACATGTAACTCAGGTCCCAATGGTGATGTTGTGACATAATACTGAAAACTGACTCACAGAAGTTATAGCTCACACCTGCTACATACACATTACTGTGCTGTGCTCCGTTCGTGCCCAACAGGAACAGTCTTGGAAGTTTTTGATCGCACCTCGGAGTAGCTTTACTGACATATTTTACCTGTCAGTTGGAATGTTAAATCAAGTCAACAAAGATTGTGCTACAGTTGCTCATTGCCAATAACCATTTCCTTTGTTCAAGGTAGGCTACACTCTGAGTTATATCTAATACATGAAAATGAGATGGCATGCACTACCTTACAGAAACCTTGTGTCACTGTAAAAGGCAGCCATAGCGGTTTTCCACATAAGTAAATGTTTCTTGAACCTCAGACTTTTCTAGACTGCACTGAAACTATTTCAACATACTTAAAAACTGAAACTGAATCACTGGTTTAACTGCAAATTCAAATAGTTCAATATGGCAAAAGTGGCATTGTAGAGATTCAAGGTTTTTGGAGGACACTGGCAACATGGGGATTATATTTTATGACACAAACAACATGTTGAAAACATTCAAATGCTCAGCTCAGTAATTTTTCAGGATAAATGGAGGATGCAGAGGCTGTAAATATATATGTATAACTGGGGATCTTAAAGTAAATTTGTAATGTACATAAAGACACATTATAACATTCATTAGAACAAGTAAGTAATCAGATACTGAGCCAACACTGATACAAAGAATTGGCAGCCATCATAGTGAACTGTATTAGACCATTCCTTTAGACTTTACCAAAATATAACATTGCTGCTGCATTCTCACTACTGAATGTTGCAATGCAAACACATATTATACAAGTTATTATTACACTAGATCTTCATGTGTAAATATGGTGTACTGTAGCTTAATAAAAGTGATTTCAGTAAAATAATTTGCATTCACAAAAGAAGTGACAAGTGACTATACAATATCTTTTGCGTAAATAAAAACACTTGTGTTTGAATAATGTAGATAGCAGATTTCATATAAATGTGAAATAAACACTGAAAACAGCTTATTCATTATGTGAAAGGACAGGTTGGTGCACTAGATATACATCTTTTGGAAAATAGTGCTTACAGTTGTTTTGAAAGTCTGAGAATATTATAAACATCTATCCAAATACAACAATCTGCAACATTTCTGCCCTTGTTATGTTTTTTGATTTGTAAGAATTGGACTTGAGAAGATATAAATATACCTTTTATACTAGTGATTCCCACTTCCCACTCAGCTGTGAGTACAGCCTTGTCCTCTGCAGCTTGAAATAATCAACTGCATGAGTAAGACTTGCAGGCAGGCATGAGTGTCCTTTTATATTGCTTGGCTGGGAAATCAGTGCAACAAATGATCAACTACACCTGAAAACCCTGGTTACTACAAACATTTTGCCAAGTGTGGCATGAATTCTAGTGTCCTGATGTCCTGTTTTAGTCAGTTCTCAGTATTGGTACGTCAACAAGGATGAGAAGTGTTGACCAAAATTTGTGGATTCCCAGCAGTCATCCAACAAATTGTCTAGATTTATTTAGAGGACCCATTTATTTGTGTAGTAGCAGACATTAAAAAAACAAACTTAGCTTCACAACATGTTTACATTCATCCTGACAAAAGTTCATGAACCGATAACCTTCAGAAATAGACACTTCAACTGCTAGCACTTGCATTTAGGCTGTTCAGACCAGATACATTCATTAAATGTGAGGTTTGGGATTAAAATCACTTAAATTATGTACACTGATGCAAACTGTGAGCCACCATCTTCACACTGAAAATGACTTTTGTTGGGGCCATAATGGACTACTAAGCATAAGACCCATCGCCATTCTATTACTGGGGCTTCATCTACAGTATATTCTAGGATAATCACACACATGCTGGTACTGATGAGAGGCACTATTACACCAATACAACACTGGTTCAACAATCTGTTGCTACTTCTCCTAGTTATCACAGAAATGTATGTTATCAGTAGGATGTCTGTTTGGCAGTGACTTGGTTTGAATGCATTTGCAAGTTTTTCCCTTCAAAATGAGACATCTAAAGTGACCATACATTCACAAAGTTTAAATGGATCTTAAGTCATTTAAGTCAACAGTTAACACTTTCACAGACTGAACTCTCTATATTTTAGGAATTCTGACTGAATGAAGCTGAATAACTTACTTTTGGACAATGTCTCAAAGTGCTCTTCTTTTTTACACATTCTGGAGGACAATACAAATGTAAGTAATATTTTTGGAGGGTTCATATTAAGAGCACAGTAAAGCTTAGGGTGTGAATCATTTGGATAATGAAGTAAAAAAGAAAAATCTAAAAATTCACCGTGAGCTCCCAAAATGTTAGATAGCCTCATTTAACTGATTTCTTACTCATTAACAGTCACTAGTATAACACATTGAAAACTACTGGATCTTTACAAAAAAAAAAAAAAAAAAAAAAGCTAGAATTTGGACCAATTCAAGCCAAAAAGTTAATTTTGGACATTGCACTTATTGGATTAGTGCATTCATTTTTATTCTTCATCATGTAAGCAGTGCCAGTCATTTTCAAACAGTATCTATAAATTGTCCACTGAAGCCATTTCATCAATACCCAATTAACCCTAGACTACTCAGTCCTGATTAAATACAATAAATAAGAAATATTTTCTTATTTAGACGCTGTTGATTTAATAAAAATTACATTACATACTCTAATTTTTAGGTCCTTTGATATCTTAGTGAATATTGACAACTGTACTGTATGTGTCACATGTCTCATCACTGATGTATATTATTTATTTAGCTTTTGTTTTGTTTTAGCACTTGGATTATATGAATATTGATGACAGTATATTCATCACTGTGCCCTCCTGAGACACACTGACTGGTACCGAGTCTTGTTACGGCACACTTCACCTTTAGGTGGTGTCCTTAATGCTGCCCATTACATGCACAACAACTGCACATACAACAGTCCATGCTGCTCTCTTGCAAAACCACCCTCAGTCAGCAGTTACTGTTTTTCTTAAATGCAGACTCCTTTTAAGCCTGATGTTTAGACAGTCACTCATACTGTCACTTCTGTCTTGCTGTTGGTGACAAAGTATGGCTGTGGGGGCAAGTAGCGCGTGGTGTGCAGCTCCTTCTCTATGATGCAGAGTTTCTTTGGGCCATAGCTCTGTCGGAGTCCCAGCGTGTCCTTGCTGTCCCAGGATCTTAGCACTCCTGGGCTAGCAGCAGTGCTGGAGCCGTAGGACAGCGACTGGGAGCTGTGGCTCTTGGGGCTTTTGTACTTGTGTCCGTTCTGCTTTGCAGACAGCTGTCTGGGTGGGCTGTAAGGATTGCTCGGCTCTGGCTCCATATCCACAGCTTTCATGGGAAGGCTGCCCTTGGCTGTCATCTCGATCACTTGCCGTCGGTTGCTGTAGAAGGTGTCGTTAGCTTTCTCTGCTAACAAATACACAAATAAACAATGTGATAGTTTTTTTTCCCTTTTGTTTCCTGAGTACAGAGGTAGGCAGGCAGCTAAAAACTGGCCAACAAAACAAAGAGAGACATAGAATCAAGTAATCTAACTTAACATATTTATCAGCTTTTGTCATAACAATTTTAAGTAAAATATATCTTACATTGCATGTCCATGAAATCACATGAAAAGTATGTCCAATTAGCTGTTTAAACCACTTGGTTTTACCACCCTGACAAATGTCTATATTTCCATAATTTTTCCAATAATTACTTATTTATATTTGTTGATTTTCTGGTGTATGAATATATTTTAGTATATTTTAGGAGTTGGGAGCTCAGTAAGGCTTAGATGTGTGCCAGTAGACCACAGCACAGTATATCTTGTCTTCTGGCATTTGCCTTGCTATAATCATCTGCTATAATTTGATCCTATAACAGCCGCTGTGGTGTGATTTTATATTGGTGCAGACAGTGTACGAAAACAGTATTCACAGTATTCACTAATTGAGCCTGAGCACATGAAGCTTCAGTGTTAGCCTTTGTCATTTTACACTAACGTTTCAGACTTTTTTTTAATGAAATGTCTCCCAGATACTCAGCCGCAGGCAGGATCACACTTCGTGGTGCATGTGATGATGAGCAGCGAATCCTTTACAGCAGCCACTTGAATAAACCCCCTATCAGTGGAGGTAGATATTAAGACCACAGAAGCTCACATGACTCACAGTGTACAGTAGAGCTGCTTCCCATCACCACACCCCAACTCATTTGTGTTTTGATTGCCCCTGATTGTCTCCTGTCCCCAGTCTCATTAGCTAAGATTTGCTCTATTTTTATTTTCCCTAATGATCAGTTTGTTTGACGGCACTTGAGTGGATCAGTGGTGGAGAAGCTTCAGCTGCTCAAGCGCATCACAAAAGAAAGAGAGAGAGAGCAGTTTTATGTGATTGGACCTACTACACACATGCCGATAGCTGTCATCCCTTCTATGGCCAGGTCTGTCAAATGCAGCTAATTGATTCAGGTAGAATCTATAAAAAGATTCCCATTTCACTATGCTGGATAACATCAGATACAGATCCACAAATACTTCTACTCCACACTTTCTGCTTATTAAACAGATTTAACATTTTGGAATTAATATCAGAAGTGGTGGAATATCAGTTACTTTAGATTTGACTGGATTTTTGTTTTTATTATTCCAGTTTAGTAAGAAATTCTAATACCTTTTGAGCTGTCCTCATTTTAACACCAGCAGCATCCTGACTATACACATACCATTACCATAATGTGCACAAAAGGGAAACTTTCTTATTTTGCACTCCAGTGTCCATTTTATCTTGTGATTTGTCCTGAGGAATTTTTAATTCAAGCACTTTGACACTGTTGTTTTTCATGTCTTCAAAACAAAAAGACATAAAAAATCATTAGCAGCACCTTGTTTAGTGGTACTATTTCTGTATTTACTATGATTTCTTGTTTTCAAATGCTCTGTGTCCAGGTACTGGCTGCAGGCTCTCTAAAATTAGCTCATGAGAAGACCAACAAACTCGCTTCTATAAATAAACTTTCAGTCCCCATCCCTGTTGGCATTGATGGACTATGGATTAACTGACAAGGATTTCTGTCAGCCAGAGATTTAAACCAACTAGGTTTCTATTTAAAGAAAAAGACAATTTTTTCAAAGTATGTTTCCAACAATGTGTGGCATATATGTACAGGAATTTTTCTGTATCTTGGTGAAGCAGATAAGAAATGAAAGACTGGGCTTTGTTGTCTTACATCATTTAATACTAACTAAACAGAGACGGATGGCAGTGGAGCTTATGAACTACTGCAGCTGGCAGAAAATTTTAATGACTTTTTTTTAATGTTTATAATAACATTTTTCTGTTGAGACAAGCAGTGTTTAACACTAAATTAACCACATTAAATTTTTACTAGAATTCCACATAAATGTTTCATGAAGCATTGCATATGAATTTTCTGCCTCATAAACATATAAACCTGCCTCCACCATTACTCAGAGTACAGATTCTATTGTTTCCGGTTCACCCAATTAAACCTTGACATTCCTCCTTAAACTGTATGATGCAGGGAACCCCTGATTAATTATGCAAGTTTTATTTGTGCAGGATGTAATGAGCTACTTAATCAGATGAAATGTTGAATGTTAATTGCTTTCTCATCGTCATGGCTCATTGTAAACAGCTTCTTACCCACAGCCTTGAGCGTGGCATACTTGTTGAGATCCTTGACAGGCTTCTGTTGTTCATAGGGGCTGGTGAGCTGTCCCACAGCCGGGTAGGGCTGAGTTATCAGAGTTGATGTTTGAACCACATTGTTCATCTGGTTGCTGTCTAAAGGAGGGAAAACACAAGTTGTTAATGAACAAAATCCCTGTAATCACTGAGGTCATATGTTCGAATGTGTATGCATTAGTTATTTTTATGATTTATTTAAATTAAAATTGCTTGGTTTCCTCTAAGTGACTATTACACAATGTTGAACACCCAGGACACAAATCAGTTTGATGGATGCATGTGAATATACAATAATTGTCTCTCTAGGTTGGTAGTGTCACTTTCCCTTAAGTAGGCTTTTTGTGGGGACCCAGCTGGAGAGTCATGACTGCTCTTTGTAAAACTGTACTAATCCTACAGTAGACATCTGGTAAATTAAAGGGTGCACAGCAAATAGACTGGCCCCCTGCCTACTGGCATGACAGAGCAAACAGATGTTCAGAGTGTCTTCTCCACGTTTAGATTGGAGGAGATTAGTGGAATGTACTAATTCACAGGCGGCGGCTTGAAGACTGCTTCATGTGCTGTGTGCTGTATATATACACGCATATGTATACTGTATAAGGAGACCTGGTTCAGAGCAGGTGCCAGTATTAATCCAGTGTCATCACCACTAGCCTGAACTTCTCAGTGCTGCTGTTAATGGTTAAAGTTTACAAACTTTAAAATGTGTGGAGTCCGCTAGTCCTCATTCTAGAATGTGTCTGATAAAAACAGATCATTAATACAGAAAATAGGTTAATTAGGCTCTTATTCCCCACTGGTCAGCAAGAAATTTTATTACTGTGCTAATTAATTTAGAAAGCCTCAAATTATCAATGCTGTCTCATGAAATGATGCAGAGGACAGCTTGGGCGATTCTTTCACTTCACCACACCTCAACAAGTGGGTGGTGTAATGAGTGAGAGCACATTTGGAGGTCACTTAAGGTAGCACAAGATTGATGGTGCCACTGCGCTCTCCCTACAATAAGGAGTTCTTTATAACAAACTCCTGTGTTATTGAAAGGCTTATTAAAAACTGTAGTCGTTAAGAAAGACAGCGCAGCACTTTCACATGTACAGATAACTTATTAAACTCAGTGATGGAGTGGTCTTCATAAGATCTCATTACTCACTTTAAATCTGTTCAAGAAAGTTTTACATGCAGCTGTGTGCAGTAGAGTAGCTGCTGACCATGATGCCATGCATGATGTTGTGTGTTGTAGCTGATGACATTTGGCTGTTACAAAGAAAAATAATCATATTTTCCCAAAACATTTTGGCAAACTTCTGCATCAAATCTATCTGTGTTACCTTGTCAGGTTCTTTTCTGAGCTTGTTGACCTGTTTCAGTTTCAGACATTTCATTGAAAGTGGGCCATGCACACACACAGACTCTGATTCAGTTGAAATCTGAAAGTCAAATCAGATCTTCCACCTCCATAGAATACACAGTAATACACTGTAAATACTGTTTTCCAGGAAGTCCTAGGGACACATAGTCTGCTAAAAACAACACAAACAAGAACACTCTGAGATCAAATTTAGTCCAGTGCTGTTGCTGCTCTTGTGTCAGATAAGCTCATTCAGCCATGGGAAACTGTTTTGATGTCCTCATTAGCTGAGCCACCTAGTTTGTAAGCCACACCATCTGACCGGTCTTGCCTGACTATCTTGGCTTATCCGATACTCCAGTCAAGGTCGAGATCAAGGCATCCCCTTATCCCCTTCCCCTTCAGAAGCCACTGAAAGTATATATATATACTTAGTAATATTGCCAAACTGTTTTATGGCCTAATATTTGTCAGAAACAGTTATTTTTCCAAGCTGTCTATATGTCTCCAGTGTCTCAAATGTCCTCTAGTAACATTCATACTATAGTCTAAGATGGGAATAGATTTCCCTGCAGTTTATAAATGGGGGCAGAGCTTCCGTTAACATCTGGTGGAACTTTGCTATTTTCAGGATGCCAGGCTCAATTTAAACCGATGTGCTGAGGTATGTAGTTGTTTATCTCCCTCTTTAATGTTTGTCTGGCTTTATGTTTGACTGATTGTCATTTGTGGTTGTACTGTTGTCAAAGTCACAGCTTTTATGTCAGAAAGTAGGCCACTTCTGGAGACTTGTAAGGTTAAAGACTCCATGGTTGTTGCGGGAAATAAGCGAGTTAACGCGCCAGACACAGACACCTCCCTGGAACTCATAAAAGATTTAAGAGAGTATTTTGGGAGCTGTATGCCCTGAAATAAATGGTACAAGGAGAAGGGCGCTCTTATTTACAGGCAGCCTACTTTCAAGTTACTGATGAAAATATTCTATTCTCTCTCAGTCAATATCTTTTGCCATTTCTGTCAGACCTCTGAAATATCAAAAACTATATTTATATTGTATGTGCTCAAAACTACAAATTTACAGTTGAGCTAAGTTATACTTAAATGTATGTGTAAATTACTTGATCAAACCCTTTTATATTTATAATTCATTGTAATTAACACATGTAATTTTAAATACGTATTGATCAGGTAGTTATAATTTACTTTGTGCACATTAAAGATGCCATATGTAAGTTCTTGCTACCACTACATAGCCAACATTAGCGTTTACAAGACAAGAGGTTACAATACACCCTGTCTTCATCCTCTCATGTTCGACTGAGAGTAAACGGGACGCTGCAGTGACTCACTATTGCAAAGTGGTATTACGAGATGGGACTGGCCAGGGCTAGCTGGTTAGCACGTTAACCTCAGTAGAAAAAAAGAAGCAAAACGAAGCAAAACATTGCCGTTGCTTTCTACTGCTGGAACCGACTCTTGGTGAGTAAAGGAATGAAGTTTGATGCTGAACCTTTCTCTAGACCATTAAGTAAACTGCTGTGCGATAGCAAAAACGTACATATAGCATTTTTAATACATTATTTCAAAATGTCTCAGTCACTGTATCCCAAGAGCCATCACTTGGCCTTCCCTTTAAAGCAGTTCAGACTAGATCAGCTTGACTGATACAACCCTCCCTCTCTTGAGCTCCTACAAAATCAAAAAAACAAAAACAAAAAAACAACCTTCAATCATAACACCTCAATCTTTGGTTTCTAGCTAACTAGATAACTCAGAACTTTTGTGAAATAGCCCATGTCGCTCTGGAACAGCCCTAAGTTACTTCTAATTTTGTTAGTTATGCATGATACAGCTGGAGCTTCAGGATATGGCTGTCAGGATGGTGTAAAAAGCTAAATTTCCCACTATTAAAATAAATTCAAAGTGAGACTTCTCTTGCATCACTTAAGTTTAAGAGTGAAGACTGGAGATGCACTATTCAAAATGTAGAGAAGGTGGGAAATTGCAATTCAGAATTTTTTTAATGTAGCCAGCTCCATCCAAATAACTGCTTTTCTTCACCTGAAATTTTTTTCCTTTCAATCATGATGGTAGTGATTTTCCAACTTGAAAATTGTTTTATTTTTTTTATTTATTTTTTTATTAAGTCTCTACATGTTTCATTGGCTAATGGCCCCACCACTGTGTCTGTGTTGTCAGTTGTCAATATGGTAAAAACTCTAGATAAACAAACTGTACCAAACTATACTCACAATCTCATTTCACAAGCTAATAAGAATGAAACCAGAACAACTTGTGTCTGTGTCTAAATATTTTTAACCTCTCTGTATTGTAAATGTATAATTATCTCCTTAAAGGTTTGAGGTATCAGTATGCAGTTCAGAGTACAGTATATGGCAGGTGGAAAATAGAACCATAGGTAGACTCCACATTTGGCAGCGATTTCTCAGCTGCTGTCAGAGGTAATGCAGCTGAAATACATTTCTATCTGGCAGTGAGGAAATGGACTGTCATGCACCAGTGGAGTGTTGGCAGTGAGCGGAGACTTTGTTCTCTCTGGCTGACTGCCTGGAGTAAAAAGAGGCCACACTTCACAATTGCCCCATGTGCGCACATGACCAGCAGGACATGAGCATGATAGTACTGGTAGCCAGAGAAACGCAGCTCACAAAATCTGTATTACTGGTGTCTTGAGCAGAATGAGAGCTCATAGCCCAGTCTAACAGATTTTTGTTATCTTTGACAGGCAACAGATGAGGAAAAGGAGCTCCCTCTAGAGCATTTCAATCACAGCTCTGCACCATTATCCATAATATACAATGACTATTATAGCTGGAGCATGCATGGTCACACCTGCTGCTAGAAAGCCACAGCTGGAGAGGACAAGTACAGGACGGATTCATGTGGCATAAAAAAATTTCACCTCACCTCTTGTAACCTTGCAAGGATTGCTGTCAAGAAAACAACAGTCGTTCCTGTGCTGTTGCCTGCTCAGTTACACAAAAACCCTCCCCATACCTCCCTGTAAGACAGAGCAGCCAGCACACTGTGCCCTGGATCTCCATGTCCAAGGTCACAAAATAACAGGGAAGCTTCACTCACTCTGCAGTCTTTTCTTCAGTATAGTAATATATGAATTAAGTGGCAAATATTCATCTTGAATAAAAAAATACTAAACTGCAAAAGTGCTTATCTGATTTCAGTGCAACCCGTTATCTGGAAGATAATCATACAGAAATAAAGACTTAAGAATCTACTCTATATGGTCGTATTTGTATTGTTGCGTATCTATGATTTGAATTTGTCTTTACATTGCTGTGGACTGGACAGGACACATTCTGTCATTTGTAGTAATTTTCCAGATGATTACAGGCTCAAACTAAAACTTAATATACAATTATCATCAGGTGTAGTATAATTTTCTGACTCAAAGGAGGAGGCAGGTGAGGTGTGACAAAGCACTTCAATTTTTTACTTTAAATAGCTGTAGTAACTGTACTTGTTTCATAGTACAATAATATTGTGTTATCTCACGTCATTAATCATTTTCTTTCATTTACTCCAGGGTATAGCAGGGAAAATGGAATTTTAAATCAGGACACAAGTTTCTCGCTGTGTCCGCCTACAGTTTGTGTAATGTAAGTTTACAACCACACCACAACATGTTAGCACAGATCATTTCAAAATGTGCAATTAGCAAGTAAATTCATCAGTGCATTATTTTATTGAATTATATTGCTATATTGTTTATATTGTCATACTAGAACAAGTGATAAAAAGGTGTAATACTGTCCACATTGCACTAAAGAAAGCTCTCACTCTCAGTCCTACCTGTCAAGGTATTGGCTGGTTTTTAATGAACTGATAATTATTCTAGAGGCAAAGTAAGAAAGAGAAAGAAAGAGAGCGCTCTGATTTTAGAATGATTAATTATTATCATGTCAGTGCTGACACCTCACCTTAGCTGATTTTTAGAGAGTTAAAAAAAATTTAGCTCAGCTAAAAAGAAAAAGATACCTAGCTCTTGAAATAGAACACCTCTCAGTTTTTGCGGTTAGTTTGGTTTGAAGATAAATTGAAACATAATGGGATGCTAAAATGCAGATACAAATTTTAAAAAATGCTAAAATATTTGTGCAACTAAAGCCTGGCTACGTATGATGGGATAATTTGAGATAAGGTAATCATCTGCCGCATGTGCTGAGAACAGGTTCGTTTTCATTCCAACCACAGATTACACCAGGTGTTTTCACTAATTAGCAAACCCTCCAACCTAATCAGTGACATCACCTGCTGTACTCCTCCACTGTAACGAGAACACACAGACTTCTGGCTTTCCATAGCATATGATAATCCCTGATATTTATTATGCATCTGCCTCAGATGAAACATCTTAAGCATCATGTGCATTAAGGAAGATCAGGACATCACTATGATTCTTTTTATACTGTAACTACAGCACTAAGACATTACCTGGCTGGATTGGCTTCTAAACTCTACTGGTCAGGGTGTGAGGTGTAACTATTTCACTTAATACATCATGACATCTGACCTATTCAGTATCAAGAGACTTTATCCTCACTTAAACCAAAGAATTTAGTATTTACATTTTCATAAATAGAGACTATAGCCACAAAAATGCTGCCTGACTGTCAAACCTTAATTGACTGTAGCTGTCAAGCCAGTAAGCAGGTTAGCGTTAATAAGCACTCCGTTCTGGCTGTGTGTATCGGTGTGGGTGTGTGTAGGCGTTGGTGCTGATGAGTGAGAGAACGAGGTTGCGATATAATGTGTAAGGCCTTTGCATACAGTAACCACTGGCTAAGAAAGGAAGCTCTAGGTTGTCTGTGGTAATTAGTGTGTGTGTTAAGTGATGGCTGAGGGCGTGACTAATTGCTTCACCAGCCCACAGGATTTTGGATGGATCTTTTTTCCCCACTTCCAGAGCTAATTCAGGATAGGCAAGCAAATATGTGGAAACAATATTAGGTTTATATTTGTTTTTTTGAAAAATCTGGGGACTTGTGTGAGTAGATATACACTAGTATAGACAGGGTGTTTTTAACAAACCACCCTCTCGTGTGAGTGTGTGTGGTAGGTGTGTAGCTTGCAGTCTGCTGCCGACGTCCCAGTACTTACGGAGACTGTTGACTGTGACTCTGGTTTGTATGTTCTCATAGTGCTGGCCAAGTCCGATGTCGTCCGTATGTTCTGAAGCCGGGTGGCGGATCACGTGTGCAAGAGCCCTGGACAGACGAAGAAAAATCTGAGAGGATGAGTAAATAACAACTGCAGATTCTGTGCAGGCTGGCAGTGTACTCCAGGTTTTGTTAGTCCTAAATGACAAATGATATTCTTCGTCAGTGCCTTCTGAAATTAACTGAACTACCTAAATCTGCTTAGACCGTTGGCAGTGGAAGGAACACAACTGGTGTCTCTGGCGTCGGAGTCACATGTTTGTACAGCAATCAGTGGGTTAAAGGGCTACTCCTGCGATTTAGCATTACTCCATAAATTAGGCAACCTCACAGGAGACAGATTAAAATAAGAACGGTCAAAATTGACAACAGAAGCTGAGATATCCTTACTTTGACCCTTTAGTGTGGGTCAAACTCCAATAATCCTCCATTTCTCATTATATTGTCTTTATTTAAACTCTCCCTACGTCCAGAAAGCCCACATCTTTCATCATTCACATTTCAAGTTTTTAATGCAGGCTTTCTGTTAGAAATTTGAAGTGTTGACCCCAGTCTGCCATAACCCTGATTACGTCATGATGGCATTGTCAGGGTCATTTTCTCAGACCTAACAGCGCTCCACTCGGACCCACAGAAGACATCGTACAACTGTGCTCACAAGCATAAGCTGCCAATATATCCTATCAGAGCCGCTCGGCAGATGGTTGGACAGGTTCAGAAACACCCCCTCACAGACACACACACACACACACACTTACATTTCATGACATTTGCACCCGCTTCATGTCATGATTGCCCAGCTGTGCGGACATGAGAAAAGAGCCAGGGTTTGATCATGACACGACTACTTCTGTCACTTTTTTCATGTGAACCACCAGGTGCAACATTTTGCATGTCTTCCAGAAGAGACTGTCTGTGTACCAAAGTTAAACCACTGGAGGTCGTTAAAAACAAGACTTTTTCTTTCAAGTCACAGAAAAACTGTGATGGCAACCGATGGTTTTATGAAATTACTTTCTCAAACTTGTCACCTAATGATACTATATATCAGGACTTCAGCTGATTATTATAGCTATTCAGCCATCATAGCTATTACACTATATCCAGAGCCTGTCTACTTCAAACTGAGCTTTCTGTAACTTTGTGGGGCAGGTTCAGCACCTTCCAGGTATTTTGTAATTAACTTTTGTCACGGGTGTCAGCTTGGATTCATGTAACATTGTCCATATTAAAAATTCTGTACTCCTTCAGAATCCAGCTAATCCAAATGACGGTGTACAGGTGTCCAACCTGTATTGGCCTGCACAGAGACAATGCAGTGTCTCCTCAGAGCAGACATCTTTCAGCCCAGTGTGCATTTGTGAAATGTGTTTGAGAAAGATGCATTCTTGTTCTTATATTCCAATGGGGACTTTAACCTTAATGCATGCTCACCCATGGGGATTTATGTCGCTGTGGGAAAGACAGCTGAGGTCCCCATGGATAGAGACAATTAGGTTAACTTTAGGGTCAGGGTAAAGTTGGTTATGGTTAGAGTAAGGGGCTAGGGAATGTCAATGAGTGTCCCTACGTGGAAGCGGAATGAGTGTGTGTGTGTGTTTGTCAGATGACAAAACTAAGCTGTACAGGTACATCTTGCAAATAGTTAACAATTTGGAGAAGGAAAAATTGTGTTTTTTTCCAAATCTTTTCAACAGTAGAGGTGACCCCGTGCTTGGTTTCAGTCATAACATCCTGAGATTAAATTGAAATATTTTTAGTCAAGGCCAAACACAATTTTTGTGTTAACCTTGGTCACTTTTTTCTGGGTTATATTTGCACCCAAAAATATCAGTTTTTACCTTGAGCAGGGACACATTTAAAGTGTGTAGCACAACATTACTAACAGTCATCAGTTGCAAACTGAAGTTGCAGGCCAAAGACAATGCAATGAACATCAGAAAGACACTTTTGTCTGTAACTCTGAAACAAAAATGTGCATGTGACACACTGTTGTGCAGGCTGGATGAATAACTTACAATTAGCAGGCTGAGTTTCATCATGTTTCTAGGGGGGAACTGATGCACTAAACCCAACTGGTACCAGTTAACCTGTTCTCCCACCCAGGTATAGAGATCACCTTTAAAAATGTAGTTTCTGAACTTTGCTTTGGGACTTGGTATTGATGAAATTATTAGAATCGTATTCCACACAGATGAGGGCTTTATACACAGGGCTCTTCTGTACACATAATTGATCACTCTAAAGTTATTGTCAATGAAAAAAAAAACGATTATTGGTAAGATTACAACCTACCTTGACATATTCTCTCTGTGCGGACGGTGCGACTTTTCCAAACCAAGCTTGGTGAAAATTCCTATCAGTGCCATTATGGCCACGACCCCGCATATGACATACACAATGAGGTTTGTTTTATCCTTCGCGTTTTCCAGCGCCACGTCCACTTTCGGCGGGGGTTTGCCCGTCATCATCCACGGCGGGGTGTCGTAGTTCTTACAGGTGGTCTGGTCCAGCCTGGAGCTTTTAAACGCGCAGCAGAACCTGAAGCCACAGGTGCCGCAGCAGTATAGGTAGCTGCCCGTCCTGCACACGAACGGCGGGTCCCACTGGCCCATCACGTCGTAGTAGCCGCGGCACTTGTCCTCCATGTGCGGGCTCTCCGTGACTGCGCTCTCCGAGTCGTTAAACCCGGTCACTAGCATGAAGTCGTCGACGGTCTGACCCGGCTCGCCCTCCGCGTCGCACACCATAACTTTCACCAGAAAGTAGCCGAGCAGCAGTTCAGTGCCCCGCATCGTTGCTCACTTTTTACTCCGCTCTTGACGCCCTGAGTCGCTCTCATAAGCCCGGCAGCATCTTCCGCAGAGACGACACACAGCCATGCGTAAAGGTGGTGAGACTGATTCCAACTTCCATGCGTAAAAGCACAGAGCGCTCCTGTACTTTTCTTTCCTCGGAAAAAAAAAAGATTTAGATTAGTGTGCAAAGGCAGTTCAGGCACTTTCCAAAGGGCAAACTATTGTTGTAAACAGTTGGAGAGGGGCAGCATCACTGAAGCGGTGCCCTTGGCTGCGCTGGAGGGTGTCAGACACCTCTGAGGCTGCTTCACTCCAGAGCCAGTCACAGACAGAGACAGAGAGAGAGTGGGAGAAAGACAACACAAAGTAGAAGGGACCCCGATGAGTGAGTGAATCGGGGAAGAGAGAGAGAGCCAATGAGAGAGAGAGAGCTTGGTGCAATAGCTCTAATTACAACCCCTACAGCCATTTATTATTGTGTTGAGGCTTAAAACCGTCTGTAAAGATCCAAATCACCACACCAGAAAAATTCAAAACACAGGACTGGAAACTACAGTCACTACCAAACTGACCGATTTCAATACACAACACTAAATATAGAAACTACTAAATCCAGGTTATTAATGATAAATTTGTTTATGTTAGCAATGTCTTCACATGGGAGTAAAACATGAACAAACAAGCTCATTCTTAAGTAAAACTCAGCAGGTGTGAATAGCTCTGTCATTTATATGCTACAGAGTTACTTACTGAATTTTTAAAACAATTAGATTTTGGCTGTGAATTTCATTTTGTGCACAAATGGCACAAATGAGTAACAAGGTACTGATCTTTCAGCACGTTTGGTGTCGTCGTTGGTCCATCTGAATGTCCTTCAAGCAAAATGAGGAACAGATAAATCTCCTGTGTTTTCACTTCACTTGCTTTACATATACATACATATATTACATATCTCAGTACGATGAGAGCATGTTTTAGAGATGAGCCTCCTGGCCTCTGTTATTATCACCTTTCCCACACAGTTGTAACACAAAAGTGACATCTAAGAAAACTACGATTCAGACTTTTTTCCCAACAAGAACAGTAAAGTAGAAACTTCATCTTTGTAATTCTTATGAAAGGTCAAATCAAATATACACAATACAAGCACAAAATACAGCATTACTTTATACTACTGTATGGACATATAGCATTTAATCATAGCCACTGGTGGTCAAAAACATGTCAAATGTAATTTAAATATACCCTCACCCTGGTTACCAGCCTGGCTTTTATAAATGATACATTCTACACCAATTGGTGCAACTACCTACAGACACTGACTGATATTTATTCAAGGAATAACTTTTAGAAATATTATTACTGCTACCAAGATTTTTGTATGTTAACGGTTATTCTGAATTAGAGTTTGATTAACCCTGGACTTTATTCCAGTTTTCATTTCATGCAGAAGACCATGTGCTGACCATGCCCTCTCAGCTATTAATTACCTATCGTAACAGATGATGAAGGGGCCTTGACAAGCATTGATCTGAAAAAACCTAGTTGGCAATTTATTTTTAGAGAAACCTTTTCATCTAAAATTATGATTAGTGGAAGGAGGCTTACCATCTGCCACTTGAGAAATCTCACTCTTTTTTGTTTGATGTTGAATCATCTTAGCCATGAGAGGCAAGTTTTATTTACAACTGGCTGTCAAGGGAGGTTTTGCTTGTCTTGTCTTTGTGCGTCTTTTTAAGTCCCCTATAAATAGTGCACATAGTCCCCAAGGATGAAACTTTAGCATTCCTTTAAAGTAAAGCCACTACAGCTTTATTAGGACCGGATAATCTCCATGCGGTGACATTTCATCTAAATGTTCAGTTGTAAAGTGTAAAATAGTGAATGACTGCCAAGTGAAACAAACAAGTCGTAGTTTTGTTGCTGCTTATACCCTCCACCAGTTGGTATTCTCACTATGGGGCTGGTCAGTGTTATTGACACCCTGTGAAACATTGCTTTTGTTAGTGCTTTTTTAAAATTATAAAATTCATTATGTGGATAATATTTCTTTATGCACCTTACATAAAAACAACAAAAAACTGAAAAAAGCAAAAAGTCACAATTATCTTTTATCTTATTTTCAACTAAAGTGACATATTTCTGCTCCAAGACGACAGTAATCAAATATGTACAACCATAAATTTCAACAGTTTGTGCAACAGGGCTGCCGCATGACAGCTGCATGACTCTTGCAGGTACATCTTTCCCATAAATTTAGTGGCGCGAGTCATTTTGTGCCATTCTTAGGGTGGGAGCAGGTGGGCAGACAAGAGTGTTGTAATTCTGTTCAGACAGGGAAAGAGCCTAATTAGATGCTTACACAGTGGGGAATTTTAATGTAATCCCTTTTCTGTTACATTTGAGTAATGCAACTGTCACATGCATTGGCTCAGGCTTGAGACAAAGCATTTAGGACTAGTGTGTTGCTCCAGTGTGCTTGAGCTGGTCTGCCTTGAAACCCATAAAAACACCTGTATGGAAACTGTGACGTCAGTGTCTTAGAATAACTTTATTTTTTAACATTACAAATATGGTCTTATTGGCTGGGAGTATTAAAATAAGAACTCCCAATATTATTGTACATAAAATAGATTTAAAGGTGCTATTTGTAAGTTTTGCTATCGCTACATTGTAAACGTTAGCAGTAACAGCTGTTTATTTACCAGTCCAGGAGAAATGTTCAGCATCAAATTTCATTCATTTGCTCACCAAGAGCTATCTCCAGAAGTGGAAAGCAACAATAAACGTCTACTCAAGTTAGCTTACTGGCTAACCCAGCCAAAGCAAACTTCCAGACTGGCCTGACCAAGTAGTGTTGCTCAGAGGTCATATTATAACCTCAGGCAACCTCCACCACCACCTGCTCACAAGAAACCACAGTCAGCATCAGAGAGAACTTATATAATAGTACATTTACAAGGTATATTTGTACATTAGGTACATTTACAAATTTCTAAGATGTTAGATACACCTAGATACCTTATGATATGACTTAAAATAAGGTGTTTTCTCTCTATTGTATTCTTTAAGCTGGTAGTCCCCAGCTACTTGATTAACCCTTCAGTTGTTTATGGAGGCAAGGGTCTGTCAGTTGAAATATGGTACAATCAAATGTGTAGGAGAAATGTGCAGTGAATCACATTAGCATTTACACCCAGTGTCAACAGTATGGTGACAGCATACTTAAATGGTTTTGACATTCCTTCAGTAATCTTAAAGGCAGGAAAAGATTCATACTTTAACTTTTCTGTGACAAAGGTTTTGATCTGCACTTGGACTGTTTCTGTTCTGTTACATCTGTCTGCTGTGCGTGCTTTTTGTTTCTCATCAATCCAGTCTAGTCTACTCCTGCTCATAAGAGCTCTATATTTATCTCTTCTTTTTAATCAGTTACTTGTACATGTCACTTTGACATCACTGTGTTGCACAGGTTGAAAGGACTCATATTTCAAAAACATCCTTTACAGATTAATGCAACATTGTCAAAAGGACTCCAGAAATAACTTTTTTATATACAATCCTTCTCCCCAAGAAATAAATAATAATCGATGTTATACTGTAAATACAGGATTTTTTGTTCACCATTTGCAGTATATTAATTGGAGAACAACAGCTCTTGCCAGTGTTTTTAACTTCTAAAACGAAGTTTGTACGTTGTGTGTATTGTAGTCTATGTGTTGGAATGAGAAAATATAAGGGTTTTGTCCAACAACAGCAAATATTTCTCCAGGGAAGTCTTGCTGTTAGCATGCTGACCTTTCCCATTCTGATATTTCAGTGTTCATCGCTGCATCATGCTTCATTATTCCAGTGTTTAAAGAGGTTGTAATGAGGACCCTTCATGACAAAGCACTGTTCAGTTATATAAACTACTTTGCTTTCATGTGGCATCATTTTTATCATCAGATTAAGTTTCTTAAATCTGTGACAAATTCAACATGTCAGTCATTTTCTGGTAAGAATCACCCCATATTTGATGCTTTGTGAGATTTAAGTCATAACAGTAAAATCTTTGTAGCTACATTTCCCTCTGAAAAAGGTTGTGGGGCCAGTATGAAGCAGTAGGTGTCAGGCAGACAGTCTTTTGTCACATGACCCCAGTATTATGGCCTCTGCTCACAGACAGCTGTATGAGTTATTTATGCCAGCGTGGCTTGAAGCTTTCCGCTTCAAAGTGAGACACACAAACAGATGTACATGACCTTCTGATTTGACTTTCTCAACTCCGTGGTTTCTTTTCATCTCCAGATTCTCTTGATACTGGATGAACTACTCATTGTTCTAATATGAGTCAGTACAACTGTGTTTTCAAGCCAGAGAAAATGGTAGATCATCCTGCATAAGACTGATTACACTTTGTGGGGTATATTTTCTCAGCTTGGTCACATTTATTTTAAATGTACCCTGTGGAGTTTTTGACCACTGTTGGCCTTATGGAGTGATTTACAAGTGGCTCATCATTTTGTACATGCATGAGTACACAGGAGAAGTGATAACACATTCATGCTGCCAGTTACATACTGTTCCACTGATCGATGGCAGCGGTAATGGAAAGAAAACCAAGCCAGTCTCACATCTAAGTCGTACAGATGCTTGGTCAGGACCCCATTGGCATCACTTTTTAATGCACTGGTTGCCCCCTCAGCGTCATTTTTCAGTGTGTGGGGTAGTTCAATAGACTAACCCTAACCAAGTGCTGTGAGTGCCAAAGCCGCAATCTGCGCCAGCAAATACCTTGAAGAGAAGAAACTATTTCAGGTTTCAAAAGTGTTGTATGAGAAAGGAAATGCACTCAACATGTCTGCCAGATCAAAACCTAGTTTACAAGAAAAGTCCAAAGAAAAAAAAACTGATTTGGATTAGACAGACTGAGAGACTGCGGAAGACCAAACCTTCGGAGGGGCCACCTGAATCATCCATATGGACTAGTTGTTATTGAGGTCATTAAGCACCATCAGAAAGGCTCCTTCACTTTAAATCATTGTGGGGAATATTATCAGTATTTGTCTCATGAGGCAATCACACAAAACAGTACACCAAGCCACTGGCAGGAAGAATTAAAGCTGGAGTGCAGGACTTGTACATATAAATTAACTTCCATTACATTTAAGCTCTTGCCAGATGAGTTCACACCATGCTGATTAAGCCTATCAGCATCAGGTAAATCTCTATATTTTGTGGTATGCTAGAGTTTTAAGCCTGGTGTCTGAGGTAACATTCTGGTAGCAATGCGTGCTGCAATGATTGGTTTGCCAGAGCTGAAGATTAGACGGAGTAGGCTACAGCAACTAGGAGTATGGCGGAAAAACTTAGGAAGCACCCAAGTAAAACTTTTTGATGCTTCATATTAAAAAGAAACTCTGTGTTCAGAGGAAGGATTACAGTCAACCAAATAAAGCGATCAGCGGCGAGGACACACGTTTGTAAACATGCGTCGACAGTAGTTTGTGTAATTGCTCTCTCTGCCAGAAGGGGGAGACAGAATTTCCACACTGCAGGTTTTCTTTTCACAGCTGTTGAGAAAAATGCACATGCACACTGTGTCTCTGAATTTAGTGTTTGTGTTTTTCGTCCTAGTTTACCTGTCAGTGTGATTCCTGAAAAGATCTTGAGACGCTCGATAAATATGGGCCCAGACCTTCATACTCAACTTCTCCTCCTTCCACCTCAGGCTAACAGGTTCTGAGGACTGTTGATGCAGTCTTACTGGGTCAAAAAGCTGTAAGCTTTCACTTCGGGCTTTTGGACCCAGAGTGGGCCTTGGTGAACAGCCAGTGCGCTTGTTTTCAGTTCTCCTTTGTCCTAGTTAGAAGAAGTACTAGAGGACACAGAAAAAAGAGACCTAACTAGTCTGTCTAAAATTTGAGGGTTGTACCATAAAGTGCAGCTGAAAGTCTATATCACCATATGAGCTATCATGGGGATGTGGCACCTCCGAATCAACCTTTAAAACCAGACCTGAATTTCACACCATGTGACTGTTTTATTAATGTTGGATGACAGTGAGGGATTGGCTTGTGAGACAGAGCAACACACTTTCTCTATTTCTATACATAGTGGAGAACACAGAGACTAAAATTGGTGAGATATGCAACATTTCAAGAACGTACATCAAGCTGAGCCTTTAAGTAATTTGTGGACAAAGTAGGCCAGTCAGTGCTGACTGTTTGTCTGTGCTCAATCTCTCTGCTTCTCAGCGTCTGACATTTTTCCCTTTGTCTTCTTGTTCACACAATCAAGAGGCAGAGGAGTGCAGAGAAATGTTGTCATGGTAACAGAAAAAATAGCCAGGATGACCATGAGTGAGATAGACCTGATAGCACACTGTACTGTGCAAAGTATTTCATGACCTGATACTACAGCTGCAGGATATTACTCTGAGATTTCCTCCAGATGAAAAATAAGTGATAGAGTAGTATGAGCTTCAAGGTCACTACTCAACTGGAAACTGTCTTTCTGAAGATTATTATTGCCTTGAGATGTATTGTTAGTAAGTTTCAGTTTTGCTCAAGCTGTTAAATATGCATTTGGAAAAGCAGCATAATTCTCAGCATGGTTCATCTTCACTGAAGTCACTGCTGTCAAAGTGGCCCATTTCCCAAATTGCTCATTTCTTCTTGTGTTTCCAGTATGTCTTCTGGAAACTGAGTTCAAACCATGTGGCAGAGAAAAAAGCATAATTTGCTGGGTTTTTTTTTTTTTTTTTTTTTTTTGTACAGTCCAAACCAATCACTAGATGGACTGGCAGCTCACAATGGTCCCTAAGCATTTTCAGATTTATCAGTGATAGCTTTCTATGGTTGAGACAAACTTTTGAAACCGAGCGTGTAAAATTGAGCGTCTTCTAGAGAAAGTCCTCTCAAAGCAGAAAGAAGCCGAACGAAATCTGATTAGTCAAGCGCCCAGTCAAGAGGGTTTGAGATCAAGCGACCTTTTGTGTTTTCATGATACACTTTCTCATCATGAGAAAGAGGAGCTTTTGAAAACTTAACTCATATAGTGAGAGTGGGGCAGAACTTTCTAAGCAGATTAGTTTTCAACCTCTTATGATGTTTCAAATGCTGTAAATGGTATGCATATTTTTCTCTTCAGCGCTTTTGAAATTTCATTATCACATAAACCACAGTCTGTTGGTCACTCTTAGTCCCATAAAGAGGCAGATCTGTGAAAAAGATTTGCGGCTGAACTTAGATGACGTGTTCGGTCACTGACATACCTGCAGGTGTATCTGCTTATTATCCTGACAAAGACCAGTAAAAAAACTTCATAGTAACTGACTCCTCTATAGCTGGAGATAGCCACCGGAAAGACTTCAAACTCTTTCTGAGTTTAAAGCTGTTGTTGAAAAGAATGTGAGAAGAAACTTTTGGACATTTTTGTTATTTTTGTAAAAATGGCTATTTTAGAAATGTGTCACCTCTTCTCTTCTCTTCTCTTCTCTTCTCTTCTCTTCTCTTCTCTTCTCTTCTCTTTCTCTCTTCTCTTCTCTTCTTTCTTCTCATGTATCTGTCTGTAAATCAATGTATTTGTGCTTTTATGATCAAGTCTCTGTTAAAAATACAAGACTAAATCACATTAAAAATAACAGTGTTGCATAATGTTAAAGAATAGTACAGTATGTCTAAATTATATTTTAAACATATAACAAAAAACACTATGAAAACATTTGAGTTTTCCTTATGTTTTGTTTATATATCCACTATACAGCTCATCTAATGTGAATGTTATATGAAAATTATCTGGGAAAACAAAAGCTAGACCCACAAACACCTCTTAACCCCTAAAGTGACATTACTTTAATGTATCATTGTTTTAAAGTGCAAAAAATGAGTGTTTACTACACACAAAGCATCTTAGAAAACACCAAAACGAGAAGCATCAAGATCAAACATGTAGTAAAGCCATAGTACAGAGAGACATAGGTCCAATTAATGCTGTAATGCTTAATGCTGTAATTAAAACCAAAACAAAAAGATTAAAAAAGAGTATGCACCACACAAAAAAGCAAGAGAAGATCGGAAATCTGTCTTGTTTCTTTAAAGGCCTGCCATTGTACAAGAAAGGTAGCTGGTGAACAAATACCTGGGGAGTAAGATGGATTACAGTATAAACAGAACAGTACATCTTAGGAGTCGTGTAACAGAGATTTTTGAGTCTCCCCTTCAAGATTCAGCAGCCACCCAGCATTTGACTTGAGTCAGAGAGAAGCCTGAGAGATAAAGTCTTGCATGTCTGTTGAAAGTCAGATCATCCTGCTCCACAGAGAGCAGTGGAAGCAGTGATGCCTGGCAGTAGATACCTAACAGCCCATTCAGGACGCCATCAGAGGCTCCACTCATTTCCCTCAGTCAGCTGCTGAGCAACAGGGTGGCTGCCTCGCTCCAAGTTGGCCAGCTTCGTGCCAAAGTCTCTAGTGGAATACCAGGCTCATTATAGCGGGATGAGAGTTCACTTCTCCTCTAACTGTGTGAGCTTCACTGGGGATAATGAGCCTCCTGACCACTGGGAGTAAATGCTTGTCTGGCTGCTCCAGTCTGTCTGTAGCACTCCTGCTTGTTTTCCTCCTGAATTCCATCATCATACTTTGTGATACATGCTAGTCTTTTAGCTTTGAAATGTTAAGTGTCAAACTTGTCTATGTGATATGTGCCTGTCAGAGTTTGAGAAGCTTTAACATATAAATCCATGATTGCATGTTATTTGCTTTCCCTCAGAGAGTTAGATGAGAAAATCAATACCACTCTCAAGTCTGACCATTAAATATAGATGTACAGCCAGCATCCGGTTAGCTTAGCTTAGCATAAGGACTATAAATAGGGAAACCGTTTGCCTGGCTCTAGAGTCTCACAGTCTAACAAAATCTGCCTTCTAGCTCCCCTAAAGCTCACTTATTTTTGTTTGTTTAATCTGCAAAAAAACAGAAGTGTAAAAATGACAGTTTGTCGATTTACAGGAGATTATGTGCCGAACTATTTCTTGGCTCTGAGAAGTTGCCAGGCAACCAGCAGAGACTGCGGGAACCTACTGGCCCTGGCCAAGAAATAGTCCGGCACATAAACACCTGTAAAATGGCAAATTATTGTTTTCACACTTTCAGTTTTTTTGTAGCGATCGAACAAACAAGACATAACGTGTTAATTGGTGAGCTTCAGCTGGGATGGTAGGCAGATTTTTTTTGGAGTTGGACAGATTCAGGCTAGCTGTTTCCCCCTGTTTCCTAAGCTAAGCTAAATGGCTGCTGGCTGTAGCTTCATACTTAATGGACAGATGGTATCAATCTTCTCATGTAATTCTGCGCCAGGAAGTGAAGAATGAGTGTTTATCCCAAAATAGTCAGACTATTCCTTTAAATTCTTTGAAATGTACAGTCCAAGGAAGATAACTTGCATTTTTATTTTATTATTTTTATGCCTCAGTGCCGGTGACAGTCAGTGGCCTGAGGCAGTATACTTTTGGGTTGTCTGTCCATCTGTCCAATTCTCATAAGCGCAATATGTTAGGAATGTCCTGAGGGACTCTCTTCAACATTGGCAAAGAGGTTCACTTGGACCCAAGACTGGACTGAATACATTTTGGTGGACAGAGGTCAAGGTCACTGTAACCTCAAAAAGCACATTTTTGGCCATAACTCAAGAATTCATATGCTAGTTATGACAACATTTCAAAATATGATGTAAAAGTGATGACATTTTACAGTATATCCACAAGGTCAAAAGTTGAGGTGACCTACAAATATTATATGAGTCTGGAGAGACATGGATGTAAACTGCAACATGACCAGTTGGGGGAGGCATGCAAACATGATGCAGTAATTCTAGTTTAAAGAAGTTTAAGAATTGCACTGCTACTTTTTTAAAGACTATTTTGGATATTTTGCTGTTGTATTAGACATTTCAGGGAAACAGAAATGACTTCAGTGGATTCAAACCCCATGATATAAAAGGCACAGTTACACACCACTAACCCATAACGACCCACCGCCACGCGAAATTTTGGTAGAACAAAAAAAGTAGCTTAACTGCACAAAATTTTTCTTTCATTTCAAGAATCACAGCTGTAGGTGGTTATTTTCAGATGTCATTGACTATTCACCTTGCCTTTCAAAAACACTCTTGCTGCAGGCGACGCATTATGTGTGAGAGACCCAGATATGTAGGTCTGGTGGGGTGCGGGGGTGGGGGGGCGAGGGGGGACATAATGCTTTTGGTGCTGGGAACATTAGCTGCTTGGAGGGAAAAAACTGTGGACCTGCCACAGCAGAGATATCCAGAATTGGGCTGCCAGCCTCGGCACATATCCCAGAGAATTGTGACTCAACTGTAGCTGTAATGTTTGAATGTCCGTCCAGTCTGCTCCCAGGTGAGCCAGCCCACAGAAAGCCCAGTACTATGTTTACAGTGCTAGTGGCTTCTTTGATTATTTTTAGTGGCGTTCAAAGCACAAGCGTGAGAGGCAAAGTCATACTGGAAAACATTTTATTACGAATTAAAAAAAACAAAAACAGTCTTGCCACAAAAAGGCACTGTGTTGCTCAAGGGACCAATTGTTTATGACTCACAGTGTAGAGCTGAGTGATAATAAACTCATATATTACTTATATTATCATTTATAGTCCAAACATTGAAAGATTATTTAAGAGCTAAATAATATGAACAAAATGCATAGAAATATGTCAGAATTGTATAATAACTTAAAAATAATGAATTACTGTTTAAGGCCAAGATAAAGACAACCACTGTAAAACTAACAATAAGGTTTAAATCATCTGTAAGTTGATGCTTTGACGTTTAATTTTTGTGCATTTCACTGTCCTCGGCCTCTGTTGGTGTAGTGTTGTGATAATGTGACCTTGACGGGTGTCCTGTAAGAGTCCACCACGTGCTGTTCAGGAGAAGTGGAGACCTCAGTCTAGAAAAGTGAAGAGGACATCAGTAAGAGCTTTAGCTGCATGGGTCTCCTGTGCAATGTAATATGAAACACTATTCTTCGATCAGGCCTATTTTCAGCCCACACATTTTACTGGAGCAAAGATGATCTCCCTAACATGCACTCTGGGAGAATTTGGCAGGACTGCGCGCGCACACACACACACTTACTTGCACAAACACACACACACACACACACACACAGAGCAGACACTTGGCTGGGTTACTCAAATCAAATTGGGGCTAAATTTGACCTTTGAGGGAAAGTCTCAGGTCTGTCCAGCCAATTGTATCTGAAAACATCCAGATCTGCAGGCAGCCACATTAACAGACAATGAACTGATACGGGTTACACCTGCATTTACAATGGACTCAAATACCCCCACTTGACAGTAGAAAAACTGGGACTAATTTTGCAGATTTGTCTGTCATAAATCATGGACATACTTCATCACAGTGACTTACATTAGCTTGTTTTAACGAGTTGGTGACGCAGCCACTACATTTTGAAACATGGTTTGTAGCACTATTGTGACAACATGATCAAGCTGCCCAGTTTGAGCCGGGACCAGGAGACTTTTCCGTTTACGACAAATTGTGCTTTTTATTCTCCTGAGCTCCCATCAGAGCGGTATTTCACCGCAGCAAGGATGGACATTTATTTTACTGCTGTTTTCTGTCTCTCTGCAAATTTACTTTCCCCAAGTCCTATATCTCTCCACGTCTTTCCCTCTGCCCAATATTTTCACAGCGTTATTGCTTAAGCTGTTCGGTGGAGCTGAATTGAAACTGATAGCTATAGACATCACAGCTATAAAGTTTGTCTAAAAGGGGTGTCTTTATGGGACTTGTTTTCTGCCAGCCCTTGCCATCTCACTCAACCACTGACACCCCAGTCAGCGATCAATCAGTCAATTTCCATTCCTTTTAGTATATATTGTATGAGTTACCATAGATGATGTCTATTTTTGAGCGTATAAAGACTGATAATGCCCTGAAATGGTTGGCTGACAAAACTAAACTAAACTGTGTTGATTGTGGTCTTTAATTCTGCATCACTCTCTTTAGGTATGCTTCACAACTTAACCACTGGCACCAATATCTCCTGGGAAACCTGTACAGACAAAAATGCTGTTTTCTAGGGCAGCTTCCAGTATTAGATGTGGTCATTCATTATCAGTGAGACAGGTCTAAAAGGGAACAAACTGAAGCCTCAATTCAGAATTTGCATAATAATTGCATTTGCTTTCAAAAGCAAATTCAAATCTGAACACCAATCCAGTTTACTGTCCAAGACTGTAGCATACAGTCATTGCCACAAGCTGGCAACCACAAGAAGTGGGCACATAAACCGTTTAGGACCCAAGTCACTGTAACAGTCAATTAGTTAATCAACAGAAAATAACTGCCAACTATTTTGATAATTGATAAAAGTCTTTTTTTAAATGTAAAAACAGCTGCCCTTATCTGTTTCATGTCATTGTCACCTGAATAACTTTGATATTTGGACTGTTGCTAGGAGAAAACCAGACATTCACTGACAACACACTGGACTCTGGGAAATTATAATTGGCTGTTTTCAAGATTTTCTGACATTTTATACACAAAATGATTAATTGATTAATCAAGAAAGTAACAAATTAATCAGTAATCATATAATGGTTAGTTGCAGCCCAATTTTCAATAAGAGTTGTTTATGTTTGTGCCCAGGGCTCCTCCAAAAGCAGTGTTATTGATACTGATTATACGGGTTAGTCAATTAAATTAAATTAACCATAAACTACCAGTGTGCAATGCCAAATAACCCTTAAACAAATGGCTGTTTGATTACAATGTGAGTATGTTTTTTTTTTTTGTTTTTTTTTGAGTGGGGTGGGGTGTGCGGGTGCGTTATTGTGGGAAAGTAATGAACAGCTATAAAATGTCATAGATGGAAAAAAAGAAAAAGGCTAATAAGCTTCTCAGCGACTGTACCCAAGGGGATTTCATATCAACCCTTCAACTCTTATCTTTTTAAAACAAATGTCATGCTTTTCCAGATGATAGTGCTCAGAAACCTCGGTGGCTCCAGTGAAGTTTTTGCCAAATGACAGCGTCCCACCTCTCAATTGCTCTGACATTTACATTCAGCGTCAGAGTCAAGTCGAGGCTGATTTATTTCTATAGGCCTTAATCACTGCTGCAGACTCTGAGGACTTAACTTCAGCCACACTGAGAGAGCAACATACCGTTTGGAAATGAAATGATGCTAATCAAGTTACTCATTCACTTACAAGTTACAGTGGATTGCTTTTAGAAAACCACAGGACCTATGGAGGCCTATTGGTTGGTGACATCCTTGCTGGGATTGGGTTTAGCAAAAGAAAGGTCATACATTTTGTTATAAAATCAAATGCTTATGTACAGCACTGTAGGTACTAAGAAAGAGGCTGAAAATACAATATGTCTTTGCAGTTATGTTTTTCTGCATTTCTTTAAAATACAGGGACATTTCTTACAAAAAATTGGTCTCAGATTTAAAAAAGAAATCATGTGGCGATTGTTTCTTACTATGTTGTAGATTTGACTTGTGTTGTTGATAGAGTTGATATCGAATGAGGAAAGTGTGCCTTTTCACTTTATGTTTCCAGTTTGCGTCATTGTTTGCAGGATATCTTGAAAACAACTTGACAATTTTAAGTGAAATTTAGTGTATATTTAGGCCACTTGCCAGGGAACAAGTTCAGTTCCTTTATGTGGACCTAGACCTAATTGTGCCACCGTGGGTCCAATTTAAAAAGTACCATGCCCATTTCCAGATTGTTCAAAAACTTTTCTCTCACCAATTTTACAAATTCCATTCAGTCTTTACCAAGTTTGGCATTTCAGTCATTTCGGGTAGTTATTTGTGTAATAACTCTAAGCATTACTGTAAATTGGATGACATTTTGCCTGCAGGTGGCACCACAGCAACATAATGAATTCAGATGGCGATAACTCAGCAGAAAATTTACTCAGTTCATCCTTGAAAAAAAGCCCTAATGTATCCTCACTTTAATTTTTAAACTTTGCTGTGTCCCCAGGTTGTCATGGCACCTTAAGCGACCACTTAATTTGATAATGTGCAGCTTAGGATGCTTTGGCTAGACACTCAAGAGGATGCAGAAACAGCTGTTTTGGCTCATGAGTTTTGGTTTTGTGTTTGATGTAGTTGAGAGGAACTAACATCCATTCCCCAGTTTATAAAATCCCCCCTGAAAAATTGAAGTTATGCTGACTTGAATTAAATATGTACTTCGGTTTATTTAAAACTTTTAATTTATACTTCATAAAGATAATATATTGAAATGAGTGAAATAAATGTGAATGTAAAATTGAACTGAGTTATCCTGATCATGAGCTACCTCAGCAACCCTTATTTTAATATAGCTGGACATTTCAGAGCAGATAACGTCCTGCAGAATCATGATGGATTCTCTCCAACGATTCGCCTCCAAGGGAGAGACTCACTGACTAATATAATCACACTCCTGTAGCTTCATACTTAGCTCTATATTTGGGACAGAGCTGATGGGGGGGCATATGGACTGAATCGATTTTAAAATTATCACTGTGTGGTACTGAAGCAACACTTCAGATATAATTTTAACCCTCCAAGATTCAAAGGAGCCAACTGACAAACTGCAGCTCATAAAGACTTCACTGCCCCCTTGTGTCTATAATTACATTCAGACCATCCGGTCTCTAAAAAGATTAGGCGCTATTAAGGTCATTCATTTGTTCATTTGTTCATGTGAACTGGCTTTTAGGTTTTAATGTGTAGGGTTTCTTTATGTTCATAATTATTTTTAGGTTTACTTGAGGAGGACTGGCTCCTGAAAAGCCAAACTTGACTATATTAAAAGTTAACTCTGACAGACAGTTTCATTGTCACACTGTTATATACTAACCTGCTGATTACTTTTCAGAGAAATCCTCTGTCAAACAGCAAGGTGTTTGTTCCCTGTACATAAAGAAAAGCATGATTTTTTTGGTGTTGTGAAATATTTTACACTGAGTGCAATGTCTGGATCTTCATTGGTTGCTTCCTAGATGTGCATAAATCTCATAGTTTAGCTCAACTTCTCCTGGTATAAGAAGTGTATTTGGCTTACCCATCTTGGCTGGACATGCCAGTTTCTACACTGGATGGAGTATACGTTTTGGCTGGAAGATGCAGAGCACACAGAGACACCATAGCGGGTAATTTATGCTTCCATCTTTTGGCCGACAGTCCAGTGTTTATCTGATACTTTCCACCACACAGCAGGTGATGTTATATGATTGCTTATCATGATAATTTAAATAAGAAATGAAAAATGTGTTTTGCCTCTTACTGGATCTTTCAGTTACAGTGTCTCTGATGGTTAAAGGAGCATTTTGCTACAGGCTGCAGCTGCTTTTGGTTTCAGTCCTAAATTCAGCATAACATATCTCCTTTTCATGTGGCGTTCATGCCTCCTTAGTGTTAACACGGCAGGAATGATGACTCCTTCCTCACTACCTGTGGAGTAACACTATACTAGAAAATGTATGAAGACACCTATAATTGTCCCCTTTTATTACACTAGATGGCAGCATAATTCAAACGACAGTAAACTGTGGGGTTCTCTCATAGCATCAATATTTGAATCTACCTATAGTAGACCTCCGAGGTGTTATTATGGCATCATACACAGTATCCTTCGCTTATCTTGAATTTAAAATAATACAGTCTTTCCTAAGGGATGACATTACTTTATTTGCAAGGCAGGAATTACACAAATGTGTAATGTTTCTATCATAGTCCTATTGTATCATTCTTAGCCAGTTGTAATTTTATCAACATATACTAATGAGTCTATGCTGGGAAAATATGTCAAAAAGGTTAAGAAAATATCAAACATCAATATACAAGTTTTGCTTTTCTCATTATTGTAGCAAGGCAGAGGGTGGAATATTTGTTGTCAATGTGATGAATGAAAAGTCATGCCTAAAGTGGAGGACTCAAGGAGATGCAGCAAGAGGAATTATTTTAGTTGTAAACATGGTAATCTATACAATGACCTTTGTCCTCAAAGAAAGTCCACTGTGTAATATCTGTAGTAAATCTATCTGTATGCTAAAGCTGTTATCGGGTGGTGGTTGTAGCCTGTAGGAGCCAATCAGCTTTAGGGGGGAATATACATAGATTATTATATGTAGACCATCCTGATATACCTGCACATAATAGTATAAATACCACACAATGTTGGACTACATCTCAAACAAGGACAAACATGCGCTCTTAGTGCCCCCCTGTGGTAGGACTCTCACGGGGATGTGGAAACAGTTTGAAGTGCTGGATAGAATTTGATAAAATCTGGTGGTGATAGTGTGCAAAAGTCCAGTTCTGTTTTTATCTAATTATGTCCAGCGATACAAGGTGTTCCATGTTCCTTCAGCAGGTGAATTTGCCTGATTGTTTGTGACACTTCAAAATGTGCAAAATATATCCTGCCATTTGCCAGGACTTTTATTTTGCCTGCTAAGAGCAGACATGTTTTTATCAGCATTATGGTCCAGGGTGAGGGGGTCATCCAAGCATTTTAAAAACCACAAGAAGTGGCCATGAAAACCATTTAAGACCCAAACATAATTGTCACTAGCTGGGGAAAACATTGAGGGAGTTTTAGGGAGGCCCCAAGGCACATGGGGGGAGGGTGCTCAGAGAGGCAAAGTGTTGCTTTTCAGATTTGTACTGTAAATCCAGTCTTGGGTCCCTCAGCAGTTATAATTCAGACAGAACAGAAACTTTTGAAATACCAACCAACATGACCAGATTATCTAATACCATTATGTCTCTTGCGGAATAATATTTTTAAAAATTCCCTCTCTGGATTAAGAAGAAGAACTACTCTCCCAGGAACCCTTGGCCTTTATAATCCATGATGCATATGCCATGTGGGTGTGGGATCTGCAGTTTACCGCTTCTGGCCTGAGTAAATACTGCAGCCATTCCAGGCATTGCTGTGAATGGTGGAGGAAGGAAATGTCTGTAATCAGGGTAACTTCACTGTTTCCCATAGCTGAGTCAGGAAGTAAATCAGTTGCAGGGAGATGACAGTAGTTGAATAGAGGGAGCGTATCTGACAGACACAAAAAGGGAGAGGTCTTAGGTGAGCTTTTAATTTTCAGCTCAGTGTAATGTATCATGCTTGTTTAATCATCAAAGGGACATTATTCACAATTTTTTATGCCACATTTCTACTTGGACAAAGTGTTTTTAAGCAATGACCAGCACAGGGTTTTTATTTTACCTTGTGCAACCTTTACTGTATTGCCTTATTATTCATTGGCCATTTGAAAACAACACTGCACACTTTATTTTCCTGGCATTTATAGTGCAGTTAATGCTTCCCCTGTGGTCTGGACTATATTCTCGCAGCCCTCTGCTCTGACTGTACGTCTCTCCCGAGGCTGAGGCCATGGTTACGCTGTTATTGCTCCTTGTTATTCCAATGAACAAATGTTATTCCTGATCTTTTTCTGTGGACACAAAAATGATACACGTACCCCCCAGCTGTATTGATGGAGAGTATATTGTTGGAGAGTTCAGGAAGAAAGTGTATTAGGGAACAGTAGATGATATTTACACACTGGATTATCACTCCTTTAAATCAAGATTTAGCCCTGACTCTGGTGTATTTTAGTTGCACATTGACTCCTAAAATCCCAAACTGAATAAAGGAGGAGGTTTTCACTTTCCACTCAGGCATGGAAAAGTTATGCGGTGCCAAACACTGGCACGCTGCCTCTTTGTAAGTCCGGTGCATTAACAGTAATTTAGAGTAATAACTTTTTTACACTTCACAAACTCCAAAACTTTCACTTTTTCTGATGACATCATCACATCAGTCTGTGACTGTGCCACATGCTAAAACCAAGTTTCTGCTAATGTCGTTTGAATTAAAAGCACATACGTCTAATGCAATGTGAAAACTATAGCTGACATAAAGTAAGAAGCTTTTCCCTTGAGTCAGCAGAGCTGCAGGCCTGTGATTGTATTAAATAAAGTATAACAAAGCTGAGCAGTCATCTAAGCAGGCCAGTCCTACTACTCTAATGCAGAAAGCTTTTAGCTTTTAGGAATTATAAAATAAAATGTATCCCTTCTAATAACTTGTATAATAACTTATCTAAATAACTAGTTTTCTTGAAGCTGCCATCCACAAAGCACTGATTCAGGATTCACAACAATACTAGACGAAAACACAAGTCCACCGTCTGTCTCTCAGAACAACACCACGAGTTACAGCATGCCAGTGAGCAACAAGAGGTTATTTCTGTCTGTGGTCGACCCCTAACCGACCCCCTGCCAAACAACACTAGCTGGCTGGGACCAACCGGGAGGAGGAGGAGAGGAGGGAAGGGCTCATGTTTTGTGTTACAACAGCCACTCGAGGGTTAATTAGACTTATGGGAAAGTTATGGTTGTTGAAATCAGGGAATGTTAGAGGGGAAGTGTGAATGAGTTGCCTGGCCTTCAGTGTAGTTGTTTTCTTACATGGTGTCCAGATTGTAGGGATACCTGCATACCCCAGACACACACATAAATGGAAAAGATCTTTCCTCCCCCCCTTTATCCAGCTGCTGGTTCTGCCTATATGATCAGCTATTTTTAGCAGCATAGTCTGCTCCTGCCTAATAGTGCTGTGTTGTTGTTTCACTGCAAGGTTTCTGTGCCTCCTTTCTTTCCACATTTCTTTGTTCTTTTCTTTATAGCTATGTACACATTACTCATTCAACACTCATTCAGTGGTATGATGCCTTTCACATTAGTGGACCCATATCAACCTGTTTTATAACAACTATTACCAGCTGACCTTTCTGATGGCTTAATCTGACTGCAGCTGTGGAGTGTGATTGTACAAGTGAGAGAAACAAATTATGAGGAGCTTTCTTTGCCTCTCAACAATGCATGTATTTGCATGTATGTATATGTATAGAATAGTATAAAATCACTAGCTGATTGATTTTGTCTCTTTGAAGTCAAGCTGAATGCATCTCCTCTTTACTTATTGATTTCCAAAAAGCACCACTTCACCAGATGAAAGTTTTCATTCTGTGTCGACTGGTTATTTCACAGGTATATAAACAGAATGTATATGATACCTCTATCTATACAGAAAAGATGTGCTGTGGTACAGTAACAATGGGATACATATACCTGGTATTAAATTATCTTTAGTCTTTAGCTACAGTAATATTGCTTTCATAAGTCTATGTGAATCTAAAAGATGTAACACACAGACGAGAAATCAGCCACAAGTAAAATTTATGGGAAGTTGTCTAGATGTATTGCATCATTGCCTTGTAGTCACAGTTATGGTAAATCAGTCCAGTCATTTGCAATGGTATTTGAATGTCATGGAAAAACAGTGTTTGCAAACCTTAGCTTCTCTATTAATTGCTGTAAATGTTGAGTGATAAAACAGTCAGTCTCATTATTTACCAATAATAACACATGGGAAAGAATGTAAGTCCTTGTTTACCCATCTTAATGCAGTTCATCTAAGGGAGCAAATGCGAATGATATATTGTTATTTGTGTGTTTACGCACATGCTTGAATGTCATTACAGTTTGCCTGAGGGTAAATGTGGGTACTTTCTCTCCTTGGGAAGTGTGTGCAATTAGTTGTTTTTGGTGATGATGTTGATGTGGCCAAAGCTGCCACAGGCCTGCCTTTTTTAGCCTCTCGCGGCAGCTGCATGTTGCACGGCTTCAAAGAACACTAGAGGCCTACAGGGATTTTCCTCTGGCTTTCCCACCATCTGCAGAGGCCTTCATGGGATGTGATGGTAGCGGGTGTTGTGGAGACTCCCCTGTGAAAATGAATATCCAGCTTTACTGTGGCCTCTTTCACCACATGCAGCCTCTCTTGACATCATTAAATATGCTCATATTTATGATTTGAATCATATACTTTTTATATATTTGCCAGCATACAGGACATTTTGACTTGCATCCCATCATTAAAGCACATTCTTGCTTTACTGTCTTTAGCTAAACTTAGATCCAGGTGATCCTTTACTGAAGATAATGTTGTGGCAGCCACCCAGACTTTTCACTAACATGATAAATAACTCTACTCTAAGGTTTGAAATGTCAGTGCTTTGTAACCCTGCAATCAGTCATCCACAATCCAACACCTGATACTTTGATTAACAGATTCATACTTTGATTAAAGTGAACATCTGTGCACATGCACAACAATGTGCTGGCCAAACTGAAATCGATCTTATTCAGTCTGACGTCTTGGCTCGGAGCGAGTCAGGAATGAGCTGTGTGTTATGGAAGGAGCTGTCTGCTGTGCATACCTGCACCCAGATTACTTTAAATGTGCGTCTTATCCAGACCTTCCCTGGGATTCTTCCTGGAACCACCCCAGTGAAAATCCTCAGGGAATTTGACACAGTCTGGGTTTTATAGGAAATACCTATGTGAGCTGAGAGGGGCTGTATAGATGACTCCCTCATCATAGTGCATCTGAACTTGATTACAGTGTGCCCATCTGCAGGCACCATCAGAAAAGGATGGAGTTACTCCCAAAGCCTTTAAGTGGTGGTTTGAAATCGGCTTATGGTCTTTTCAGGAGTGTTTTTGACCTTTACTGTTGTTGTTCTCCTTATGTGATGGAAGTTAAACTCAATGTGTTCGGCACAAAATCTAGTTTGACCATGACACTTTGCTGTATGAGCAAAAATAAGCTAAACATGATTCAGTAAATCTAAGTATGTGTGTGTTAGTTTGACGCCTCCACATGGGACTTGATGTTAATGAGTGCTTTGATGTTCAAAGAAACTTTATCTGGGAGAAGTGTGGATTTTGGCAAGAGTCAAATGAGATTGTCAGGACTTCAGCGATGGGGTTGCTGTGCACTTTTCTCACCAGGGCGTTATGACAGCACAGCAGCGCAAACTAACAATCAGTGACATCGCTGGTGAAAAATAACTACAGGAAATATTGTAGACTGATCTATATTAATGGGCTTTTGTTTGTGGCACACACTGTTCTTTTTATCCGTCACCACTCAAAAACGTCTTGCAAGAATCACCTCTGTTTCAGTGAACTGTCATGACATAATTATAGCAAATATAGTTGTATGATAAACACAGGATGTGAAGTCATGGCAGAGTATTACTGCATTGTCATATATGTGTATGTGTGTATATATATATATTGCTCTAAAATAGTGTGTCAATGAGGCATTATAGCACTTTAACCTGGAATATTAAAAAGCCTTTAAATATTTCAGGTTCCTTGGTGGTTTGCTACTTCTTTAAATGACACCTTTGGTTCTGGGCTGCTGGAATTGGCATTTTTTCTTTTTTTTCTTTTTTTTACATTTGATAGATCAAAGTGTAATCAATCAATCAAAGAAATAATCAGCAAAGTGATCCATAATGAAAATTGTGGTTAGTTACGTCCCTAAAAGTCAGTAACTGATAGTTTAACTTTAAACGTTCAACAGGCTAAAGAAGCATAAAATGCATTAATTCCTTTAGTCTGTCCAGCAGATGCCCTAAAGCAAAAAACAGATGGCAATAACTCAAAATCCCTGATCAATGGTTTATCGGGGAAGACCAGCAAGTCATCATAAGAGCATGATAAGTCAAAAAATCACAAGAAATCATGAACTGTGTGTGCTGTAAAAGTCTAGTAGCTCTAACTTTATAAAGCTTAAATCTAAAGGAGTTACTCCAGCACTGTTGTATTCTTGCTTCTTTGTGTTTTATATGGAAAAACAGCAGCATGTTGTCTGAGAGACCTTCAGGCCAGAAGTGCTACTGCTTTGTCCACATTAAATGTTAAGTATCCAGAGGAGCATAGAGTCTGCTTTTATATATTTGGCCCTCTTGCACAGTCTAGCTCTAAACTAAGGTGCACGAACGTCATTTGGTCGTGGATATCTGTAGTAGTAAAGTGTTTATTTGTTTCTTTGCTTTCCTCTTTCCAGTGGGGGAAAAATAAGGAAGCGAAACAGCTGCTTTGTGTCTTAGAGGAAATGCTGTGGTCTTGGTTGCATAATGATGTAGAACAATAAATAAAATAGTCACAGTTAAGCTACAGTATATCTGCAGTGAAATAAATGGAAAACCAGCCTAAAATTGTAATCAGTCAGCAGGTTTAATGGTATGTAGTAGAACTGACATGATCGATGTAAACAAAGAAGCAGTGGGAATGAGAGAATGGATTTAACATGAAAAGCACACTGAAAGCTGCTGGCGTCAGTCCTGGCTGGGATTCGTGGCTCACGTTACAAACAACACTGCACTGGACACCAACATCACAGCCACAGTTCATTTATTCTACTTTACAACTTTATTACAACCAAACTTTGTAGATGTTTCTGTAAATTTTAACTTGTAATGTGGCCTGCTACTCATTGAATAATGGTTGCACTTAGGTAGTGGTTGAGAAGAGAATGGCCTTGGGAATCTTCAGTTCCTACTCAAAGAGATTCATCTGGGGCTTCTGTGTCACAGAAACTACTCATCCCACTCACTCCTCCAAGTAATGTCATACAGCACGGTTTGATGTGATGCGATCACTCTCTGTTTATCCATTATAATTTCATATCCATGTGTTATTTCCAATAAACTCTCCATCATATAGACATAGGTAGACAAACTATATACACTCCAGTATAAATGAACATTGATCTGTGTTCTCCCCCCAGAATCACAGCTGATCACGAGTCGTGTTTCACCGATGTCCGAGAAGGCCTTATTTTTCATGCACAACTAGAAGAAATGTCTCCAAAGCCCCTGCCAATGCTGCTGTTGCTGCTGCTGCTGCCGCCGCCGTTGCTGCCACTGCTGCCTCCTCGGAGCCAGTAAGATTGATCAGATGCGACTGAATCAGTGAGCAAAACATCAAAGTTTGATAAGATGTACTTTACATTGACCATTTAAGAGCAAGGCCACTGTGGGAAAACAAACTTCTCTCAGCTATTTTGTTTGTGGAGTGGAGTTAGAAATTAGATCAGAAATGCCTTTTGAGTCCAAACAAACATATAATCACAGATTAGTAGTCACTGAAGTCTGTCCTTGGGAAAATGGATTTGTTGTGTGTTTACAGCGAAGTTATTTAGCATGTTTGCGTCACTGAAACATGGGTATATCCATCACTGAGTATCCAGGTTCTCAGCGAGCTAGCCAAAACCCATTACTTTTAATAATCTGGTCTAATTATTCATACTTGACAGGCATTTTTTTAGAGAAATTACACTGCCATTTTATACACACGGGGTGCCAAATAAAAGCTCCTGTACTGCTACTTTATTGTCTTAGAGAATGTTTATGTGTGTATGTGTTTGAGGATGTATACAGTGATTTCATGAAGCGTCAGGTGGATGTCAGTACAAATGTACTTCAGCAAACAGGAAGATAACAATAACAATTTTAGAGGTTGTAGAAGTAAAGTACGCTGTAGGTAAGACAGAAAATGGGGGGAAAACCATCTTGATATTTTGAGAGACTAATAAACTAAGTATAGTGGCATAATTTGTTTAAAATGATTTAATAACTATGAAGCATTGTTTTTCCTGCTTGTATTAACTTGGATATCTATGGCGCTGAGCCACAGCTGCGAGTCTGTGGATAAAGCTGAATAAGCATGACTAACAAGTTTTCCGGTTGGAAAATTTGTTGTGCAGTTCGTTTCTGCAATAAACTATTTTGGAGACTTTTCTGTACTTTAGTGGTGATAAAACACACACAGTTAAAGTGGCTATGTTGTTATTTATCCCAATGCCCCTGGTCTCTATCTGTCTTTTTTTTTCCTTCCATTGTTTTGTATTTTAAGAATTCTATAGGTACATATCTCAATATGTTAAAAAAAAAAAAAAAGAAAAAAAAGGAAAACCAATGTAGATTTACCCAGTTCGCTTTCGTACCTATTCTGTTTGGCTCAGTTTAAAGCAGCTCTGGTGTGTTTGTCTGTTTAACTTGGTCTCTTTAAGCTGGTGTGGAAGTGTTGCACGTAGGTTGTTTTCTATGAATAAAACCAAACCAAACCAACCAACCAATCAAACTCTGGTGCGGAGTAAACAACCAAGACTGCCTGAAGGGGGGGGGGTCTCAGTTGTGATATTCATACAGTACAATATGCGGTGTGGAAGCCAAGTGGATCAACCACAGGATTTTATTTCAGCAGATATGTGATTTTAGACCCAAACCACTGTTTAATCCATCTGATGACCTATTCACTGTATCTTGGCAGTTGCTTATTAAAATGCAACAGTATCATAGATTTTTTTGTCAGCTCTTCGAGACAATAAAGATACACATAGGTCTACACATTCCCAGGTAGGTTCATGTAGTGCTGATTATACAGGATGACAGGTGCCAGAATTGTCCACTGACTGTCGCCTGTGGGTCCATGTGACTGTTATTTTTTTTCCTCTCATACTCACATTTGTACCTTTAAGACGATGATATGAGTTGTTGTAGAGTTTCCACATTTTATCTTTCTTCAACACAAACCTGCGTCATGTTCAAATAACTGCTTCGTGACTGCAGCTGCAAACTCATCTGTTTTCAGTCTGTTCTAAATGAGTAATTATGAATTCGTAAGATAGTGAGAACAAATGGCCAGCGGGAAGCAGATGGATGCAATAATGTAATAAGCGCGATAATCATCATGTTAAAGTGGCTATTAATAACAATCAGTGTAGTGAAATTGTTGCAGTACTAAAAAGATGTTGAAGTCTAAACTGTAGATGATCAATGAAAGTGATGATCTGAATATAATGTGTAATATTTTTACGTGAATGGAAAACATCTTGAGTTAATACAAGCAATCTTGTGGTTTGAGGCGAGAGATCAGACTTTTAAATTGTTACTGACGATGAGAAACAGCATTGTTCTTGACTGGTATGGGACTTTGAGAGCCCACAGCATACTTTGATGCAGGAGAGAGGTTTTGATTGTGGAATAAATCAGGTGTGTAAGGCATTCATAAAATCTGTTGTTTTGTTTCTGTGGCCAGCACACTGACAAAATGTGAACTCAAAGGAAGCCTGTGTGTTTACGGACGGTGTGACATGCGGGAAGATGTTTTTCCACATTCCTACTGCTCCAACTACTCTCCCATATTTTTTATGGTCTTGTTGTTCACCATTATTCAATCTCAGCGGTGAGCTGTCATAACATATTGCGCCTGACTGTACTAGTCCCATTTACTTTATCGGCTCCATGTTTCCCCTGTCCCATGCTGTTTGACTTGCATATTTCTTGATCCCCACAAGTGAACATTATTAATCCAGAACACAGCAGTCCAGTCTTCCCCCAGCATGCATTGTCCTGTTCAGACACATCACAGGAGCAGTTGGAGGACTGAGCGCATCCTACGTCACTGCAGCTTTAACCTGACATCACATCCTTTGTGGGAAAAGACGTCTGCACTTTAGCTTTGACATAAACTACCTGTCAAATGCTTTAGAAAACACCCCCCATTTTTCCAAATTTTATTAAAACTGAAGCAGTTCAAGTCCAGTGAATAACTTTAAATGGCACAAAGGTTAGTGGTAAAGAAAAAAGATCACCAAAAACTGAAAAATCATGTAAACTTCATAGAAAATAAGCCTTCAGTTGATTAAGAAATTGGTTAACTTATGGCTTTCCTGCAGCAATGGAAGTGAAATCATCCCTGAGAGTTAATGTAAACAATTCCTACAGGTGTCCCAAATTTTGTTGATGACGTACAACCCCTCTGTTTATACAACGGCAGTGTTGGAACAAACTGTGTTACTACATCCTCTGATGCACTATTAGGACAATACTGCACTGCAGGAAATAGTCCTGTATTGCTGTCAGGAAAAGGCAAGTAACAAAGGTGGACAGACTTATAACAATCTCCAGACTTAAACCCAGTTGAGCTAGTTTGGGATGAACTTAACAGAAAGTGAAAACCGTTGGGACAAACTATCAGTAACAACTGTGTTCTAAAACTTTTGACAAGTATTTTCTAACCCACCTTCCTGGATCGGCAGAGACACACGGAACTCACCACAATCAGTGTAATTCCCCTTTATCTCATTTCCTGTCAATCCATTTGTAGTCATGAATGGCATCTAACAGCCATTGTAAGCCACAGCCAAGCATGTTTTTCAAATGAGCTGTTGTAATTTTCCTCTTCGTAATTAATTTTTACACACATCCTCTGCTTAGTTTGATGTTTTCTCATCACTTTTTTTCCTGAATAGATAGTCACACACAAGTTGGAGTGGCTGGAACTTAATGTAACAGCCAAGCTGGAATTGTCACTTGGGTGCTATAAATCATCAGTGTAGTAATGGAAAAAAACATTGACTGCACATATTAAAATCAATCCATAACTAATCTTTAAAAAATGTTTAAAGATAAGCCTCCATGTCCCTAAGGACGCAGTGTATTTGTTCCTGTCATTGTTATTTAGTGCTACAAAA
Organism: Lates japonicus; assembly: GCA_033238685.1. NCBI lineage: Eukaryota > Metazoa > Chordata > Actinopteri > Centropomidae > Lates > Lates japonicus. Next base: position 6,371,543 of record BRZM01000007.1, read on the forward strand.
AATAATAGAGAAAAAAAAATGCAGTGCTGTTTCTCATGGAGATGTGCCCACTCAAAATCCCAAACAACTTGTTTTTATCTACTATTTATTGTTTAAAAGTAAATAGTTTGGTCCCCTGCTGAGTGAATTTCCCGAAACAAATACATATTGATTTTATGAGGTTATTCACCAAATAATCAAAAGCCCCTTAGAGTTTTGTGTTGTAATATGATGAGTCCTCTGTGAGCAGAACAAAGTGACCCAGCGAGGGTTAACAGGAGCAGCACTGTGTTCCCTCCTCCTGACGTTGACTGAGCGCTCACACACACTTATACACACACATACACACACACTTTCTCCGCTGAGGCCAGCACAGAGCCAGAGAGGAGGGACTGCGTGCAGCTCTGAGAGCCAGCTGTCGTTCGCTCAGAGCTGGCGTCTCTTCTCTCCCCGACTCCCCCGTTCTCCGCTGGCCTCATCACTCCATGGGACTCCAGACCTGGCCTCCAAGCAAACCACCACTGTCCTCCATGGCCTGCCTTGATGTGGAGACCCCTTCCATCTGCAGGGGTAAATTCAAATCAGGTGCTTTTCCTTTCGTTTTCTCACCTAACCTGCATGCATTTCATTGTTTTATTTGAATATCGGGTTAAGTTAACAAGTTTTTTTTTTTTTTTAACTCTCTTTACTGATGCTGCCAGCAGTGCATGGCAAGGGGGTTGTAGTGACGTAGATGCAGCCCTAACAGGAAATGACAGGGCAACAGTAAAGCTCATCACGGTGACTCATGCCAAGCATCATTCTTTCAGGAGAGACTGAGTTCTGATAATAAATCAAACTTGTTCTACAAAAACAGTCCGAGTCCGTGAGAGAGAGATTTAAGAGAGAATACGCATCGGTTTATACCGCCTGTGTTTATACTGGCACTCTGCTGAAACATTGTTATGGTTTTCTGTCACTCAGTATAAGCATGAATACACAGCTGTAATGTAAGTACACACAATGAGCTTCATTCAAATGATGTGAAAATATGCTGCTGATCAGGATTCTATCATTATTTGAATATTTATAGTCTTCCTTGTGTGCATTAATCTTTTGATCAGACCAGGCCTTGAGTAACGTGGACTCCTGTTTTTGAATAAAACACAACCCTCTTTCTAAGCGATAAAAACCAACAACACTGGCGTTTAGGTTTTATACTACATTATGGTTAACTTACTGTTACATCTGTGAGGTCACAGTTGTCCAAAGTTCATGCACTATCTAAGATACATGTTGAGATACAGTATTTTTGCATCCTACAAAAGTAAGGCGTATGACAGTGGATATGTATAGCATGCAACAAGTAAGCAAAGTGTAAATTCCTGTAAATATCTTGCCATCGTGCAAGATATGCATATGTAATATTTTGTTTAAATACCATGTCAGTAAATTATTACTCATGAACTCATTAAATATAACTCTATCTAACCAATCTCAGAGCAAAATAAGACTATTAAGCTCATATTCAGAGAGTTATATCAGTGTTTTATATTGATATTCATATGAACGAAGAAAAAGTTAAAATTCTCAATCAGCCACAGCCACATCTCTCCTTCCATACATTCTCAGTCCTTATGTAACAATCATTTCATTTGTGATACTTAAACCCTGCTGATAAATTTCTTGCTTTGTTGAATTGCAGAATAACATGAGTAACAATATATTTTATAGTTGCTGGTGAACTGGCCTAAGTTGACAAGCTTCTTTCATAAATGTTGATAAAATGTGTGTCAGCTCATGTCAGCTGATATGTTCACTGACCTTTTGAATAGCTAAAAGGTACCCAATCACCTTTCAGTTATTCGAAAGGTCATTTTGCTCCTGCTTTCTTTAACAGTATAACACAAAGTCTATGAATTCATTCATTCAGGTATATTTTCTGCCTCACATGAAAGCAGTAAAGGAAAAAGTATCTCAATCAACTGCTGCACACAAAAAATGACATTTTTGATAAACCAATATAATCTGTGTGTGCATGGTTTAGTCTGTCTCTGGTTATAGATGTCCGAATCTTTGCTAAAATTGGATTTTGTTTAAAGTCTTTGGTATTTATAACAGCAAAGTCAACATAACCCAGTGTCAGTCTGTTTCTAAACTGAATTCAGTTTTGTCTTGCCAGGGAGTATCTGTAGCCACACCAAACAGTTTTTTATTTTTATTTGTGCTGTTTCTTTAAAAAAAAAAAAAAAGTCAAATAAAATAAAGGGTCTGATGGGGAGACCTCCAGGGATGATTTGCTGAGAACAACATGGGTCTGAGATTAGAGATTACATCAGTAGACAAAGATCTCAGCAGAATCTCTCTCTCTCTCTTTTTCTGTGTTTCTCCACAACCTCTGTTTACGCTCTGCTGGTGAGCAGGAGAGCGGAGCCGGTTTGCTTCACAGAGAGGTTAGCCAGGGTTCAGGTCGAACACTGGATGACACAGAAGTGAGGAGGACCCCAGGCGTGAGGTGTACCCCCATACCGATGCTCAAATTAAACTCTGCATTCTCTTGTGGCGCTGGAAGGCAGCTTTTGATGTTATTGATATGTAGTAATATGCACTCATAAATTTTCTTGCCTGTGGCGTTTGTTCCAAGTCACAGTGGATATAAATATTGAGACAAACCAATGGCAATTTTTTACAATCTCCTGGTATGATCTGTCTCAGACTGACCATAACCACCGCCACCCCCCCTCTTGGTTTGGGTTTGTAATAGGAAACACAGCAGGCGGGGCAGGCACAATGTGTTCTCTGCCCCAGAGTTGATGGGCCGCTGTGAGAATGGTATCGGCCTCCCACCCTTTGCCTCAGCTCTTGTCACTCCATGTTCCCTTGCCCACCAGTTAGAAGCCCGTGAGCGTCCCCTCAGCTCTGCACACAACTTGGAGATCCCACCCCCTTAACTACCCCCAAAATTTCATGGTTCCCAGGCCTTGTTCTCACAGCTGCCCAGTTTATTTTTGCTAGAGTGAGTCACAGAGGCCTGTTCAGACGCAGCGCCTTTCCCAGGAGAGTTGAGCAGGTCTGTTGTGTGTGTGTGTGTGTTTTTTTGTGTGTGCGCGAGGATATGTTTGTGAGTGGGAGTAGCTGTTTCCCCCCTTCTGTGCCACTGAGTAGATCTCGCTAAGCCGGCTTCACTTCACTACAGTGGTGATAAGGGCCTCATGCACAACACGCCGCCTCCTCATTCGTCACCATCACCTATCACCTTTCTCTTCAAACTGTTTTTTCATGCGCAGATCTGTGTTATTCCACTGAAATAACATGTCCACGCTCGCTTGTTTATAAATGTTTAAACTGGGATCTTACTATAGTTTATATTGATGGGGAAACAACACTGAGGACAGGGGACAAGTACTGTACGTGGAGCCTGCATGCAAGACTCAACAGTTTCTGCTGGCAGATTGTCATGACTTTGATGTTCCACAGTAACATATACTGATCATAGCTTATCCATCCAGAGCAAGATTACATTTTAAAAACAAGTTATTAAATAGGCACAACTCACTTGGCTCTTTGTGGCGTCGTGACCATCTCCACTTTTGCGCACTCTCATGACTACAGCTCTAACATGAATCCCTCTTTTATCTGTTTTTATGCCTTACTGTTATTACATTGTTTGATTCCTAACAGTATTTACATCCCACAGAGATATTGACTCTCACTGGGAAGGCTCTCGGCCAATCACATTTAAGTCTCAACCATTGTAAAACGTGCGGTACTTCTAACAACCCCAGTTAAAACCATACAGGAAGTGAATAGGATGTCTGTGGTGGTGAACTGGCTTTGCTGTTGGGCCTTTGGGGTAGCATATTGATTGAGAAATAATAAGTACTTTGTTTTATTTGAAGTCTGGCAGGTTTCACAGTTTGAAGCCAGAGATGGTTGTTAGTTGACGCAGCGGAGTTGGCTCCGGTAAATGGTAAAAGTTCAACTCTGACCTCTGTGTCTCTCTGCACTCTCACAGTCCTCCAGCTCTGTCTGCAGCAGAGGAGAACTCGGGAGCAGCTTGTGGAGCAAGGCATCATGCCGCGTGAGTTTTCGCATCACACACTAACAGTTCTCTCACCTTACCTTCAAAATTGAGGTTAATTGACTGGCACCTACAGTATGGAAATTAGGACAGCCATGAAGAAAGAAACTAATATGTCCTGAATCCAGGGTGCCTGTCTTTCTCATAAATATCTTCTATATTTCTAGTAGGAGTATTACTTACAATATTTTGTTGCACAGTAAAGAGATAAAATTTGACTACTTCTTCATGGCTGTTGGAGAGCATATTTCCAGTGCGATTAAAACAATATAAAAAGAAACTGTTATAGACAAAGGGTTGTCATTTGTGATTATGGACTTACTACTTTATAAAACGATACATAGTTACTTTTCAGATAAATATTTTTTTCAGACAAAACATATGATTAGTTTATAAAATATGATGCATTGTTACAGATTGAACTACTCAGCATTAATGACGTTCTTAAAGTTTGCTCCACCTCAACCAACTACAGCATTTAAGTACAGCTGACATAATAATAGATTTTAAAAAATAATGATTCAGTGATATGAATGAGTACTTTTACTTGATACTTGAATTGAATTTGAATGCAGCACCTTTAAATATAATGGAGTGTTTTTATAGTGTGTAGTAGACGAGTTTTGTAAATGCCAAAATTACATTATCTGGTCATAAATCAATATCTTTATTCTATCAAGTGTGAGTTTCATTCTACTACTAATAGTGGCATCATTGTACTGTTGTAAACAGAGCCAATGATAAAAAAAAATGACTCAAAGATTTAACACAGATAAGTCATCAAGCATCACATCAGTGCCAAACCAGAAAGGACTAGCTCCTACTTTAATACCATCCACATTCAGCCTTTGATGTGACAAAAGTGGGGCAGACTCAGTCCCTGTGTTACTTTCCCTGGGTGAGCATTGTGTTTTAGAGAACACCTAATAAAAGACAAGCTAAATCTGTGACAGAATCATGCTGATAACTGGGAAGATAGAAAAAGAAAAAGACACAGCTCTTCCTCTTTGTCCTGTTCTCTCTTGAGAGGACTCCTGCAGTCAGGTTTTCAACCCCTCTCTGGCTCCACTCAGCCCCATGAGTCAGCGACTGAGCCTTCAGTGGAGGTCAGTCACCCCTTCTGTGGCCTGGTCAGGCGAGGCCTGCGCACAAACCTCCCAGGCTATTCTCCACTAAAGCACTCTGCTACTCCCACACTCATAGGCTTATGGTAGGTATGCGCCGAGATTTAGGTGACGAGCAGGAATGTTTTGCTTTGCTCCTCTGACACACTCCTCAGAGCGCCCCCCCGGCCAAAGTGTCCTTAGAGCAAACAGTGCTCATCGTAGCAGAGGTGACTAGTCAGTGAGCCAGACCTCGCCTAAAGCAGCGTGAGTTTATTCTGAGAGATCAAAGAGTAACTCTCTGCCTGGATCAATCTCCTCTCTGTTTAAATCAGTAAATCTGACGCTTCCTGTCGGACTCCCATGAGCTTCTATTTATTATTAATGTCACACTCATGCAGAACAAAGACAAAACACGTGAAAATAATGTTGGATTACACTGTGGTTGAGTCAGTGTGGAAAGTGATTGTTGTCATTTCCAGAAGAAATCAGTCAAGTTGGGTCAAATGCTATTAATATAGCCTAATATCACAAAGTTTCCTAAAGGGGCTTAACAATCTGTACAGCATTACAACACCCTCTGTCCTTAGACCCTCAACTCGGACAAGGAAAACAAAAAAACAGGGGGAAAAAATGGAAGAAACCTCAGGAAGAGCAACAGAGGAAAGATACGTCTTCCAGGACGAGCAGACATTCATGACAACATAAACAACATTAATGTAAATAGTAATGAAGGATATGATCTGGGACGACAACGAGCAACTTCCAGGAGGCGCCAACAGATAGGACCCAAGCCCCGTGACCTCCTCTCCACCATGAAGACCTGGAAAGACGAGACAGACTACACAAACATCATTCATAAAGAAGGAAGGAAGAAAAGGAAACAAACACACAGAGGGAGAGAGAGACATGGAGGAAGCTGGTGGACAAAGATCCAGATCCAAAACATCTGGAATGAGGCACTGACAGACAGGAGAGGGAGAGAGGTCCCAGGATGGCTGATGGTCCAGAACAGACAGGCTGAGTGAAAAGAGAGGACAGGGAGGAGATACACAGGGGATAGAGAGTGTGTGTGTGTGAGAGAGAGAGAGAGAGAGATAGGCACACTGCCTGGACACTCATTTGCTCCGGGGAATAAACAAACAGAAGGTTAAAGGGATGGTTATCAGAAGGTTTACAGTAATCTCATCAGCAGAACAACATGGACTATGCCCTACCCACTAGGTTTAATGGACTCATTGAGACTGAGATTGATCCACCAGTGGGAGAATGGTAACAGCTACCAGGCATGAAGTAATCAAAGTATAAGCCAGTAACTGAGAGTTAAGGAAGAAGTGTTTTAAGTTTGGATTTGAAGGCCTCAAAGGAGTCAGTCTGATGTCGGCAGGGAGGTTGTTCCAGAGGAGGGGAGCACCATTGGGGGCCTGCTGACTGCTTTTGAACTCTGGGGACAGAAAGGAGCCCTTCGTTCTGAGAGCGTAGAGCACAGGCTGGAATATAAGGTTTAAGGAGATCAGACAGGTATGAAGGGGCCTGTCCATTTAGGATTTTGTAAGCTAAAATTGATGTAATGTGGCAAATTTATGTGGATGTAGTTCAAATTCTAGCTGTGGCATTCTGAACCATGTGAAGAGTTAGAGTTTGGTACTAGCATGTGGCAAGCCAGAAAACTCAACACTAGCCAAGAGCTGGACTACGAAAAGGAGTGAATTAGGGTATCGGCATCTGCCATGGAGAGAGAGGACAGAACTTTACCAGTGTTATGTGGATGAAAAAAGGTGGTCATGGTGATGTCAAAGGTAACGCCAAGGTTTTATTCATCATACCTCATCAGACATCACAGAGTTGTTGAGAGTCAGTGTTAATTGTTCAAACTGATCATAGATTTTGACACCGACGCCAACTTAGACACTAGTGACAGAGATATGGTCTTAAAATGTACCACTTACAACACAATAGAGATGCTGAAATGAAGCTCATCACTTACATGTGGTTTGTATTGATTTGTGTATACTTTGACATAAATTATGCAAGGAAGATGATGTATCATCTGTTTTTTATATAACAACTCATTTATTTTGTATATCAGTCCATTTTATTCTGTTCCTACTTTATTAGGACTTTTCTGCCTATTTGCTGCTGGATGACCATCATTTTAAAATCAGTCTAATGATCAAAAGGACATAATGATTAAGTACATTACATTAGATCCCCCTTATCAGTAAGTTCTTTGCTTATTAAAAGTAGTCTGTCATAACAGGAGAAATGGACAAAGGGAATTGGTCTTTGAAAATAAAAGGAGGGAGAAAACACGTAAGTCAGAAATCATTTATTCTAAAGTGGAAGGAACAGTTTGCTCATGTGTAGAAATATTGTTAATGTGCTTCTTCTGCTTCTCACAGCTCTGAAAACACCTGCTGCCTTTCATGAGCAGATTCGCAGCCTGGAGAGAGCAAAGGTAAGACACACTAAGAAACACTGTAGCTGATTAGGATTTTGTTCGTCGACATCTAAATTGTGTCCTTTCTTAACAGACTGGGAACTTCTTAAAGCACAAACTCTGCAGCAGGCCTGAGCGATCTGAGCTGGTCCGTATGCACATCCTACAAGGTAATCATCCTCCTGTGAGTCTGCATTGGTTAATGGCATCTAGATAAGAGGGATGAATAAGGTGGTTATTCATCTGTCTGAGCTTCCTGCCTGTTTCGTTTTACAAAGTTCTAATCAGATAAATGTCTTTATGAGGTCCAGCTGAAGCTGCCGTGAGTCACCCTGACAAAGCGGTTGAGAGGCTGACTGATGCTGGCCAGATCATAGCGAACGATCCTCTGTGTCTTTATCAGAGACGCAGGCCGAGCCCTCCCTGCAGGCCACACAGATGAAGCTGAAGAGGGCCAGACTGGCCGATGACCTCAACGAGAAGATCGCCCAGCGGCCTGGACCCATGGAGCTGGTAGAGAAGAACATCCTGCCTGTGGACTCTGCTGTCGAAGAGGTCATCAATGGTAGATACTTATCAACACTATCATATCCTGAGTTTGATATAGTTACTCAGTGGGCAACTTATCTGTATCTTATATATCTACATATCACCCTTTATGAGAATAACCAAGTATTTGTACCTGTATTGTGCTCTATTGACTGCTCAGTTTCCCCTGTATTTGTGTTGATGGTTGTAGCAGCATAGCTTTAGGATTAACAGTGTCAGTCTGTCAGCTCGTCCGCTTCTATCTCTTTGGCCCACATTAAAATATCTTAACAACTGTTTAATGAATTCCCACTGAATTTTGCACAAACATTCATGGAGCCAGGTTGTTGAAACTAACTGTATTTTAGTGAAATATCTCAACAACTTTTGGATGCATTTCCATGAAATTTGGCACAGTCTTGTCACGCTCAGGGATGAAATGTAATAACTCTGAAGATCCTCTGACTTTTTCTCTTGCGCCATTCATCAGAATTCTTCGCTTTATGACAAAAAACCTGCACCTTCAGCTGTACTCGGTGCTTAGTGTTAATAAGCAAACATTAGAATGCTAACATGCTATACTAAAATAATGAACATTATACCTGCTTCACATTAGCATGCTAGCATTGCCACTGTGACTATGTTAGCATGCTGATTTTAGCTTGAAGCATCACTGTACCTTGCAGAGCTGCTATCATGGCTGCAGACTCTTAGTCTTGTTACATCTCTACTGTGTTGTCATGTGTGCATTCAAGTGATGGCTCCCTTACTCTGTAGTCATTGATAAGCCAAGTGTTCCTTTTGCAGTCATAAGTGGCATTATATATTGTATAGTTTATGCACAGACAGCATTTACTGTGTGTTTAAATTGTCAGCAATGTGAAAAACTCTGTTAAAAAATTTTTTTTCTGTTTTGATTTATCCTTTAAATAAATAATAAGTTAGACTTGTTAATGTTTAATGTTGGCTTCATAGATGATAAGCCAAACTACCCCAAGACACCAGATGTTTATAACTTTGATGAGGACAGCAGTGATACCGTATCACCGGAGCAGCCCTCCAGCCAGGAGACTCACAGCTCCACCTCGACCTCTCTGAGGGAGTCTGGAAGGACTGAGGCCTCTTCATCCTCCTCTAAATTAAACTCCACCAAACAGGTAAACCAATGCCTTTGACTGTCAGTGTCAGGAGACAAACTAGCCTCAAAGTTTTAAAAATATAAGACACTTTTCATGTGAAGGAAGGTTGGAGATTGTATTTGAACCTAGTGAAGTCATTAAATACCACTACTGCAATTTTTCACTTAGAGAAAAATAATAATGTGACCCAAGTTAACTTTATTTACTGCATGCACACACAGTGTACTAACCATGCATATTGTATTTTTTATGATTAGTTGAGACGTATTGTTTTAATTTTTTATTTTCTGAGCGTTTATCAACCTGTTTTCAGTTATCCTGTTCCATTTGAAGCGCTTTTCTTATCCTGCGTGGGATGATGATTAACAGGCATAGAGGCTTCACTGTTCTTACTGAATGATTCATGTATTTTTTTTTTCTGTTTCTTTTTTTTCTCAGCACCCCCCACCTCCTAACTCACAGTCCTCATCAGATTTAGCCAACCTCGTCTCTACCAATGAGCAACAAAGCAACCCGCAGGCATCTGCATCTCAGCCAATCACCACTGTTGCCCCCAGTGTCACACCAGGGCCAGTTCTCGTGAAGGTGAGCTGAGTTTTTTCAACACTTCCAACTTTGATCATCTTAAGTCTTCTTAAACTTAAGTAGCAGTGATTGTTTTTTTTAAACTTTAATTTAGTTTATAACCAGCTGACATGAACTTGACCTCTAGTCCTCAGCTCGCTGTCTCTCTGATTTATTGAATATATGCTTTTTGTTTCCTTTGGAAATGTGATGACAGATGAAATGTCAGAAGACACAGAGTCTGTGTTTTGTCATTCTGAGAGTCACATCAGTTTAGGGGTGAACTGAAAGTCAGCATTCAGCCAAGTCAAACGTGGTTCAAAGAACAACAAGGTTTAAAGTCATTTCACAAATCCTTGGTCTTAAATCTGTGCCAGCCACAGTTTGTCTTCAATTAGGGTCAAATGACAGACTGGCCTTCCTTATTCAAGCTGTGTAAAATCTAAGCCAAAAATTCAAAGGATGGGGTGAAGCAATAACTCGAGCATTTATCATAATCCAGTTATGCTCTGAGCATAAGATGAACTCTCCCTCCCTTGAAATATGATATGGGAATGAATTTGACAAATTGGAGGGTGTGTGCTTGCTTAACCCAGCTTGAGTTTCTGGTTTCATAGTTAGAACCTGCTGCTCTTATGCCAAGCCATTTTCATGTGTATCCTGTAATTACAGGTGGTAAAACAATAAGGGTCACATTTCCACTACCCGTTTCCTCATCCTGCAGTTCTCATCGGGTGTCAGAACAATGTTCCACCTCAGCGCTTCAAGCTATAAAAATCCAGTATCAGTTCCAAGTCTTGCAGTGTTGGTACTGGCAAAGCTAACTGTATTCCCTGATAAACTGGACCGAGATCAGTCACAGGGATCAAATATCCTCCAGATGGTCCTCTCAGGTTTTTACATGCCCCATTTTTCTTTGTTGTGTTGTGCTCTGCAGCAAAGCCTGCCCAAGGTACCTGGCGATAAAGGCCGCAGCAAAAAGAGCAAAGAGCCCAAACCGTGGGTGAAAAAGCTGAAGTACCACCAGTACGTTCCCCCAGACCAGAAGCAGGAGCTCAATGAAGTGCCGATGGACTCTGCTTATGCCCGCCTCCTGCAGCAGCAGCAGCAGTTCCTGCAGCTCCAGATTTTGAACCAGCAACAGCAGCAGTACAACTACAAGGCTGTCCTGCCCACCACAGTCAAGTATGGCAACACAAATACTCCTTTAACAAAACCACAGATGGGATTTTCTTCACCCGCAGTCTATCTTTATGTGTAAAGGCTTATATTTGCTAATTGTTGAATTCATTACTTAACCTGCTCAAACAACCCCAAAGTACAAATGTTGCTTACTTGCAGAGTTAAATTTTTATTTGAATTTCAGTTTTCTAGACACTCAATCACCTGGTTTTAGAGAATGTGAAGCTCACTGCCACAACTGTTTGACCACAGCTGCTGTTTGTCTCAAGCACTTTACATTTCCTGCCTAAGCTTTCCTACACAGAAGCCGTTAATTGTGAAAAATGGATAATAGTTCAGATTCTGTACTCCCTTTTTCTTCCATCTTATGACAACAGACCAGCAACTGAGGTACAAACCAGCTGTTCCAGCATTCTGAGTGGAAATGCTGCGTCTGCCCCTGTGCAGTCCCGCCACACTCAGACGAACCGCAAGCCGGATCATTTACCAGCTAATCTGGATGAGATGAAGGTGACACATTGCTGCCTGCACATAGTCCGACTATACGTGCCTCATGCATGCTGCAGAGGAGCCCAAGCAAAGTTTTGAGAGATGTTCAGTGATAATCTGTTATGTTTACAGGTTGCTGAGCTGAAAATGGAACTAAAACGCAGATCTCTTCCTGTTTCTGGGACTAAGACAGACCTGATAGAGAGGCTAAAGTCTTATCAGGAGACTGCTAATGTCCAGACTGCTCCTGCTGTGGAAACAACAGTCGTCACAGGAGCCTCACAGTCTGAAAACACAAAGTTAACCCCACCTGTGTCCCCTATAGCCTCCAAGGTGTCCAGTCTGGGCATAGAGGACAGTATGGCTGACAGTCCAGCAAATCTGTCAGATGCTCTGTCTCCCTGCACAAGCTCCCCTCAGAGAGCTCCACAGGAGGAGGTTCCCACAGAGACAAGGTCCTATGAAAAGGACTCTGCCAAGAATAAACGCCTGCATGAGAAGGACTCTGAAAAGGACAAACGTCTGCATGAGAAGGAGCGGCAGATTGAGGAGCTGATGAGGAAGCTGGAGCAGGAGCAGAGGCTGGTGGAGGAGCTGAAGATGCAGCTGGAGGTGGAGAAGAGGAGTCAGCAAGGAGATTCTCCACCTCTGCTCAGCCCTCTTGCCCCCGCCCAGGTCAAGGAGGAGAACAGGTCCCCCTTAAACTGCTCTGCGTCCTGCAGTTCTCCTGGTCTGCCAGTGTTGGTCAAACAGGAGGAGGCTGCAGATCAGAGCCACTTGGCTCCTCCAAGTCAATTCATCATCGGCCACCAGACCATCAAGCAGCCCGAAACCCTGCAGTCTGTCCAGGCCGGAGCGCAGATCCTCCTGCCTGCATCGCTCCCTGCCTCAGCAGTCGCCATCCAGCTCCCAGCCAACTGCATCAAATTACATACTACTGTTAGCAGCGCAGCCCCAGGCCTCATCCAGACCTCTGGACAGGTGCCACAAAAAATAGAGGCCTCAGCAGCATTACAACAGCAATGCAGCACTCACACTCAGCCACTGACAAAGGTAAGAAAACACACGAATGCTTGTGCAGACTGCCTTAGTCTGCCTCCTTATTAATCATCACTATCAGTTTAGGATTCCTTTAGAATGTACAAACTTAAATTGTATGTGATCACCGTAAAACGTGTGTGCACCTGAAATCATAAATTCTGTTTTCGGTGCAGTAAATTCTTAAGTTGCACATCATAGATGTGGTGCAGTGTTTTTGATGGCACTGCCTCATATATCACAGATCATATGTTTTTCTCTCTAAGAATCAATTACGTGCTACCACGGGTAATACATCTTCCTTGTTGCCACGGTAATAACAGGCCTCAGCCGGGTGGTGAAATCTTCTCCTCGCATCAAAGGAAGGCCTGTGGAAACATGGGCTACTGGAGCAGGTGCTGAGTGAGGGCTGACCGTGTAGTGCCCTCACTGCCCTCTGTCGTCCCTCCGCTCTGAGCCCAGCATCCAGCCAGAATTAGCAACAGAAACCGCAGCTCAATGCAAACACAGCACTCATGAGTTACACTGCACAGCACTGCCAACAGTGTTGTCACAAGCAGGGGTGAAATGTGGTGATGTCTCAGCTGAAGAAGTCCCATAGCAATTAAATTTAAGCTACTTTGCTTAAAAGCAGGTGACCCAGGGCGATCTTCTCTTGTGTTTCTATGATTCCCAGCTAAACCCCCTGACCCTCTGCTGCTCGGCTACTTAAACAGAAGTAACTCCCACGGAGAGTGTGTGTTGCAATGCGCTACTTTTCCGCACACGTAGCAGAAAACATTTTACCCACATTGATTGCATTAATGCATTCATTAATGCATGCCTCCATGCTGACTTGTCTAAATTTCTCGGCAGACGTGGAGGATGGATACCACAGCACAAAGCTTACTCAACACATTCCCAGCAAGTGGATGTCCTGCAGCTAACCAGCCCATCCCTAAAGGACCTTCAAATAAGGTTGAGGATGATCCTTGAGTCTCCCTCTCTTTTCTTCTCCTAAAAGCAACTTCTGTTTAGAAGAACTGAGACATGTTTTTCTTACTTATTACTTACTTAAAATGTGAGCTGCATTTGAACGATGGCTTGTATCAGATGTATCCTGTTTTTCATTTAGTGTGAGGAACTGTTGTCTTTTCCTGTTAAACAGTCTTCCAGTGCAGGCCAAGCACCACTGATATTGCAACAGCCAACATTCACAAACCATGTGTCAAAGTGTAAAGACCCACCCCGCTATGAGGATGCAGTTAAACAGACACGCAGCATGCTAACAGCTGCGCAGGTGAAAAATTAAATACCAGTGAAATACATTGTTTACTACAGTATATATTAATATAAAAGATGTTTCTATAGCCACTGAAACATTTTCTGATTATTCTTTCTCTGCAGGGTCCCACTGCAGCTAGTCAGCAGATGGATGACCTATTTGATGTTTTGATCGAGAGTGGTGGTGAGAAATACTGCACTTTTTTTCCTGGTACATTACAATGACATAATAATGATTTCTGGATTTTCACACTTAATATTCTGCACTTGTTTGTTCAGAGATATCCCCCTTCATCAGACAGAATCCTCCCAGCCTGGACAAGCCTCTCCCTGTGACAGCCAGTGTAACCACCCTTCCCATCAACATGGTTTTATCCCGCCCTCCACCCATGGTCCAAGTAGCCCAGCTGCCTGCCGCTCCCCTTAAACCCTCAACCAGCTTGGTGTTGCTGACCTCCAATGCCCAGCTGGACACGCTCCTTGACTGCACATTACATGCTGACGCTGAGCCGCAAACACTGAAGCTGATGGAGGAGTTACACTCACCCATAGTCAACATGGAGGTGGACTTTAACGAAAACACGCCGCCCTCTGCTTTGACCTTGCACAACGCCAACATGGACAATATGGACTGGCTGGACCTTACCTTGTCTGTTCCGGCAGAGGGCATCAACCCTTTGGACATGTCAACACCAGTGGGTGTCTTCTCTACAGACTTCCTGGACTCTCATGAACTGTGTTGATGGAAATGAGGTAATCTACATAATCAACGAATAACTGGTGTGGTTTCAATATAAGGCATATTAATCAATATATTACTTGTATCTAATCAATATACTGAACATTATTTGTATTCAAGCAGTACATTTACTCATGTAATTGTGCATAGACGGATAGAAAAAGGAAGTCATTTTCACTAGTGGATGCCAGACCATGTGTTTAGAGTGTAGAGTCAGATACTTGTAATGGTAACTGAACTGCAGGGGAAGCTTCACAGAGGTGTAGGAGAAGCCTTTTGTTGTATGCAGATGGGACACACCCTTCTAAAGGCTGAGGTGACACACTAGCCAGTTTCAAATATTACATCTGTCTTAGTGTCCTGTGTGTCAGTCACATCCTATCCCACTAGGAGGAGAGCAGTAAGGAGGTTTAAAAGTGCAAGCTGGGAAAATATCTCTGTTCTGCATTCTGAACCCAGACCATCCGTATGTCAGATTTGTACGTACTCTCTGTCATCCAGCAAAAAAAAAGATAAATTTTCATCTAGGTTTATGAGTTTGGCTCCTACAAATATATTTGTGGATGTTTTTGAAAGGTTACTGAGGCTGGACGAAATCCACAACAACTGCACTTAAACTGGGACTGAGTGCTGTTGAGGTGAATTCTTAAACCTATCAGGCCTTTTCAGGTAAACATCATCTTTAAGTATTTAAGGGAAGAATTTTCCATGAGAGAAATAACTCCTGTTGGAAGTTGCAGCGGCTCTGTTCTTCTTTTTGGCCTGATAGATCAGTTCAATAATAATCTAATCATGTAGTGTCATTTTAGAAGTGGCTGCATTGCTTCCTTTGAGGCTTCTAAAACTTCTAATTATCTGGGGAGACCAATATAATGTAGGACTGGTACTGGCACTTTGAGCTGATGGTGGAAGTAGCTTTTAAGCTTTCAATCTTAAGTTAGTCCTCTCATTTTTGTCCTCTTTCTCCTCCAGTCTTTATGAATGTACATTGTTGTATTGACTGTGGTAATAGCAGAAACTACTACTACTATCAGAACAGATTGTAAACACTGACTCCATAATGTATCTCTAGTGTGCATCTGTACACTGTGTATAAAACTGTAAGATTAGTAGTCCTATTGTACGGAAGCCCAGAAAAGCAAAAATAATAATTCTGGTGATCTATTTTCTAAGTCTGATCTAAATTGTTTTCTCTCCCTCTCTCCTTGAATTGGGGGGGTCTGCCAGAATAATGTTTCTAAAGTTCATAAAATGTTTTATTTGTGAAACAATTGGGGGGGCAGAAAAAAGTTTAAACCAATGACGATTTATTTATTTATTTATTCATTTAATTTTTTGGTTAGGATTTTTCAAGAGTTTGTTTTTGTAATACTCATTTTGTCCACAAGAAGCTCAAGTGCATCACTCCCCCAGTCTAAATAGGCCTCAAAAATCACCTGGCTTTTAGCTTTGGAGAGGAGAGAAAACAATTTGGATCAGGCTTAGAAAATGGTTTACCAGATTCTTTTTTTCTCACTTGCCCCTCAGGGATTCAGTACAATACGCTTGAAAATAAAATCCTCACTTATAGTTATGGGCAACAGTCACAGGAGTGATCTGCTGTGCTCCATCAAGACTATATCCAAACAAATAATGATAAATTGTTATTGGGACATCATTCACAGCTTTTAAGTCTGGCAGACCAACTCTTACAAGGTTAAAATGGTTGAATTAGGTTCAGCTTGATTTTTGGTTAGGTAGTTTATTCAAGAAGTGTAAACATAGCAGGCCATACTGGACCATGATCTCTGTGCATAGCATTAGAGCAACAACAACAGACACAACCTACAGAAAAATAACAGTATTCATGATGTTCATGTTTGTTTTTACCGTCTATTTTATACCAAAATAACCTTAATGCATTACAGTTGATTTGTATTATAGCGACATCTGCTGGCCACATCTGGCTTTCTTTTTTAGAAAATTGCAAAAGATGACTTCTGGTATAAAGAAAATAAAATTCAGTGTTGAAGAAACCATCATGCTCAACATGATACAATGGAGTGGGTATGTTTGACAGTGTAATGACTGTGTTGAGTTCCTGCCTCTGCAGGTCGTGTGGAGCATCACTGACAAACACATCTGAATGTTGCTGAAGCAACTGTTGTGAAAAGGACTTCAGTGACTGGTAATTTTTCAGTGAATTAGTGCCTCATTTGACTATTCAGATGTCACTCTTTATGGATTCTAGGTGGAAATGAGAAATATTTTGTCTTTACTACTCACAGTAGTACTCAACAGCAAGAGACATTGTAATGCATAGTTTGTATGCCACATGTTTTACACAGTGCATATTTATGTTATCTTTTATACAAATGTAGCAGTTGTTTTGTAAATACAAAGATTACTTGGGATTGCACACTCAGCCTATGAGCATCTGCAGTTTGCTATTTACTCTTTAGTGCTTGTCATTAAAAAAAACTATACAAGAAAAGGCTTTAATTTTGTAGTTTTGTCAAACAGTTAAACTTAGCTCCCCACCTTAATAGAGAACTGAACTTTTACACATTTTTAATAACATCACAGTTTTATATTTTATCTAATATAATACACATTTACGCACAATCAGTCTATGGAAGTCAATATCACATGTCCCTTCTGACCATGCCTTGGAAATACTACTTCACCATTAGGTTGATGTCAAATGCCCTCTCAGTCTGTCCTTCAGTCTTCCACCGCATACTTCTCCCTCAGAGCTTTTTAATGGTTTTGATTGATGATCGACACTTAGGGCATCTGTGAGTGGTCGATTTGAACCTATCAAGGCAGAAGGGAATGAGGCAGCAACCAGCCACGCACCTGCAAGAGGAGGAACAGGAACAAAATGAAATGGAAGCATATAGAACACAAATAGAAACAGGCCCATTAAGTTATTATACGCCCATGCAAATAATTCACCAGGATGAAGGGGGCGGGGGGTTTTCGTACCCAATCAAAGCTGTCATGATACACACCAACCAGGTCACACTGCTTACAGAGGTAAAAGTCTCTGTCACGATGAACTGCCGACACTCTGGGCACTGTGTCCTGCATGGACATGGTGGAAGCTTGTCCACATCCAGAATCACTGTAGGTGCTGTGGAGAGAAGAAATACAAGAGTGGTAGTTAGTGGTAGTTCAAATTCAGTAATTATTCCTCTAAAATTTAAGGATATAAAAACAAAAGTTTAGGCTGTGTTGTCAAAAGATTTTGACAGAACAGATGAACTGGAAGAATAAATGGTTTTCATGGGCTGCGGGAAAACCATTCTACCACCGGTGGGTTGATCTGAGCCAGTTTCACTCAGTATATGCAGTGAAATCTATGTTGTACTGCTGAAGAGATTACTGCAAACTGTCTCAAAATCACTGCATCACTCTAACTCTGTTTGTTTCTTCCCTCAAACACATGAGCGTCCGCCTCTGCAGTTTTGTCCTTTTTTGGCGCTATACACTGTATATAAAATTGACTTGACTTAAAGACCCTTTTTTCCACGAAACAAGAAAAATATATATTTTTCATGGGTAATTTTTTAAAATTACTTTTCTTTTCTACCTGTGAGGGCTGGTGAAAAATATTGATTTTTGTCAGGATTTTTTTCAGTGTTTGTTGTTGTTATGCTGATTTTGGCCACAAGAGGCTGAAGTGCACCACTAATCAAGCTGGAAACATGGGTAGTGGTGCACCTCAGCCACAGCTGCCACAGCTCCCTGTGCCACACATCTCGCTGGATGTGACAGCAATTAACTTGTTCTCTACTCTCTGTGATGTTTGTCTTGCTATTTGAAGAGAAACACGCTAAAATGAACAGTTAAAACGAGCATCTGTGCATCAGTGACTCACCAGGGATGGTAGGTGGAGCTTCAACATAAAAAATATTTGAGCCAAGAGCAGAAGGACCAGGCTCAATCCTCTGATTGGAGCTGGACTCTAGTAAAGAAGAAAAAATAAGGTGGTTACAGGATCATTGTATGATGAAGTAATGACTTGTTGCAGTAAATTAGGACTCACCTTTCATGCTGTTCTTATTGTTGGCACTGAGGATGGTTTCACGGCTTTTTTGGAGTTCAGCCTTCCTGTCAGTCAGTTGTTTCAGTTTGACATCAATGCTGACGATCTCATTCTGATTTGAGGCTGCTTCCTCTGGTAGAGAAAAAATTAACATGCTCATACATATAAGACAGCAGAGGCACAAACTATTGACTATTACTGAAGATCAGTGTAGCTACTTCATTATTAAGTGCTAAATATCTGCCTAATTTTTAGCTAGAAATTTCCTTCACACTCTCACACCTGTTTGTCCAAATTCAGCACGATTCCTCAATTCCTGAAATATGCACAGGATTTTTTTCCTCTCCAGAAGTTGTTGCCGTTTCAGTGAAAGATGTTTCAGTTCTGTAGATATCTGCTTCAGATCGCTCTCTGAAGAAGTCATGGTGAACACTCCCAAGAGGAACTGTATTTATGTTGATGCTGGTTTGCTGTGCAAAATGTTCTGTCCTATAACAAAGGGAAAATGTGTGTATACAGTATAGTTTGTATATAGTTTATAGAATGGAAGCATGGTGAAATCACAGAAAATCGGATTCAACGTATCTTGACGTGAGAATAGTTTACAAAACTACCAGAGATATTTGGGACATGTGGTGACTTCCCCTCAAAATGAAGACCTGCATTGAAAGTACTCCCTCTACAGTAGATCAGTAATACTGATGTCATGAATATGAATTTTTAACATTATATTTATAGAGAGATGGTTTATACCAGAACATCAGATGGTCTTTGCTTTTTGCTAGTAACATGTCCAGTAACTTTTGATTTACATTCTCCTCATGTTCTTTTCATTCTTAACAGGAAAATCCACTGTCAGGCATCATTTGCATATTTTTCTCCCTTCTGAAATATGAGAATTTCGGTATTGCAAAATATATGGTAGACCAAAGGATTTATTAAAAAGGATTACTGCCATGATGCCTGTATGGCGGAATTATACAAGAAATGTGGAGGTGGTCAACAGTGCTGCTGTACAGCTGCAATAAATACAAATTTACATTAGCCAATATAACAAGGCCATCAAAGGCTGACTAAAAGGAAAAAGGGCACACCTACTGTTTGCTGCACAAAGTCCTAGATTTTTTTTTTTTAAAACATCTGTAAAACAATTTCTGGTTTGACTTTTTGAAAATGTTGAGCCAAAAACACCAAAACAATCATTTAAACTTGTAGATAAAATGTTGTAATTAATTTCCAAAGCAACACTTGCAGCACTTAAATCTCAGGTCCCGTGTAACTGTGACAACTCTACTCATTACTACACTGTAAGAAATAAAAACATTAATAAAGTTGAATTTAAACTATATTAAAGAAAAAATATTTTTAAAAAGTATGCGTGTTACCTTATTTCCTCCACTGCTTCCAATGTGTCCTGTACAGGCAACATTCACACTAAGTAAACAAGGGCATGTAGTGTTCACTTGTACCAGGAAATATTCAAATTGTCAGGTTGCATTTATAACTGCCCTCTCTGGAAAGTGTTACATGATGCTCTTTTTGAGATGCAAGCTCGCAAAAAATGCAAACAGACAAAAATAAGTAAAATACTGTCATTTATTTTAATATTTGCAGACAATTATACAAAAAAATATCAAGAAAAATATACAACAATAAAAAGGGAACTAAATAAAACAAGTTGTATTATCATGAATACTTTGTTAAAGTCATTTCAAATCTGAACAACTGGTGGCACCAGCACACACTGCAGAAACTGGTGTTTTGTTTTGTTTTTTGTGACATTTCATTTCTTCCTCAGTCTCTTCATGAACGTCACTTCATCTCTGTTCCTGATCCCATAGCTGAAGATTTTTTTTTAATTCAGAGAGTAAAAAAGTGGTCAAACACTGTTGAAGATAATCGGATCACAGTTAAATTAAATGATCATTTTACACACTTACTCTTTAAGCCTCATCTTGTCATCCTCAAGCTTTTCCCCCTGAAATACTAAATGATACGTTCTCCAGACATATCTCCTGTAAAAGTAAAAAGGAAGCAAAGAGAGGGAGTGTAAACGATAAGACAGGCCCTTTTTAAACCTTAAAATCCATTTCTTGTTCTTGTGTTTACCAGCTGACATGTTTCACTCCTCCTTCACGTTGCTGCTTCAGCTCCATGAATCTGCGAATGGCCTTCTTCAGATCGAGGACAGTAGCGTTTTGCACAACCACGATGGCTTAGGGAGAAACATTTTATCAAATAACACACATAATGGTAAAAAAAAAACAGAAATACAGAGGACAAGATAATCTCAACACTTACGCATTACTTCACCATCCGCTTTCAAAACCCTCACAGTCATCGCCTGGCCATACTCCAGAGCAATTTGAGAATTAACCTCCTCCAGGGTCACCTAAAAAAAAAAAAAAAAAAAAAAAGAGACTTCAGGAAAATTTACAGGACTTCTTCTGTCTATCAGTGCTGATTCTGAGATTTCAAACAGGGATCAATAAAATCATTCATCATTACCAAAACATTATTTTATTGCATCATCTCAAATTTGTGTATTTGCCCCATTTTTCTTATATCATTGTAAACTGATTACACTTTGGATTGTTGGTCAGATAAAACATGCTATTAGAAGATGACACCTTGGACTCTTGAGCTCTCAAAACTTCTGTTGATATAACATACACTGTGGATTTAAAAAAATAAAAGATCTCCACTCTGCAGAGAAATTGAGGCACTGTAGAGTGATTTTCTGTCTGTACGAGACACTTTTTCAACCTGCATGGAAACTTTCAGTGCTTTCCAAATTCGGATGTCCCTCCGTAGAACCATCATGGGGTCTACTTAGATTTTGTGGTTTGTTTTGCTGTGACATGCACTGTGAAGGCCACTGTACAGGATATGATGGACAAACACCTGAATTGGCAGGTCACACAGTAAAGGGTCCTGCACGAGTCGAGCGAGTCCCTCCTCGAAAATGTCCAGGATCTCTGAGTGAGGTAGAGCCTCCTCATCTTCCTCCTCTGCTGCATCTGGAGCTGCCGTATCTGCCGGCTTCTCCTTTCCCACCTCCTCGGTTTTAACAGACGCTGCTCCTCCGGCAGTGTCCGGGCTCTGCTGCTCCTCCATGTTCAGCCGCAACAGAAACAGCAGCTCCGGTCTTATTAGACGCTCATTTGCTAAATACCACTGACAAACATCTGTCTATTAAACTAGGAACGTCTAGGCAAGTAAACAAGCAATGCGTACACTACAAATTATAAACCGGAGGAATCACGTTGCTCGGCATACATCGTTCCGCTTTGAGGTAGTAAATGCAGACACTGATTAATCACCTGATTAAACAGACAGATATTGCAGTGAATGATTATTATTTATCGGTTACATCATTTTTGGGTGTGTTCGTTGTTTTATTTCAAACCACTCTCTGTCTTTGTATTTTGTTTCCCGCCGAGCTGTAAAAAAGGAGCTCCTGCTTTCTTCAGCGCTTCCGCCGACGTTCCACATGCATCCAACTTTTAATAGCAGAAACGCTAAATAAGCTAGCTATTGGTGTGAAACACCGTAGTTATATCGAGTTTGTAACTTTAGTTTGCAGCTCTAAGTGCATATATTTCTGGGCTAACATGCTTCTTTTCTGTCCAACCTGTGGGAACGTTTTAATCGTCGAGGAAGGACAGAAGTGCATGAGATTCGCCTGTAACACCTGTCCATACGTACACAACATCACAAGAAAGGTGAGTTAGACGATAAAAATATTACGGAACACACACACTGTGTCATGTGAAAATCATATCTCAAATCAGTCATATTGTTTGCGTTTTGTATATGAGATATGACTCCTAGTTTCACAAGTGGATTCCGTGGAATTAATGGGAATGTTTGTTTTCTGTCTGCAGGTAAACAACAGGAAGTATCCCAAGCTAAAAGAGGTGGATGATGTTCTTGGTGGAGCTGCAGCTTGGGAAAACGTGGACTCAACTGCTGGTAAGTGACATGACATCAGATTTCAGCTCTGGGTCCCCTGCCATGATAAATGTAAGGGAGTCATCCCTGTGTTCCCTAGTTCTAAGTATGTGCTTTCCCAGAGTCCTGTGTTCCCCAGCTCTATATGACACATAAGGGACTATTGTGGGAACTTGTCAAAACAGTTTTTTGTTCCCCAGCATATCTGTATGGCTCCCAATATAATAGGCCCATACTTGAGGGAACTTATCAAATGAATTGAAGTTGTTGGGTTTATATGGCTGTTTTGAAACCTTGTTCTGAAGAAAAAATTATAATTATGTAAATATATTTAAATATATTTCAACTTGAAGCAGGTCAGATTTGACCCAAACACAATAAGAGAGTTAAGGTGTGCTAACAGAATAGTGAACCAGGGAACATGGAACCCTGGGAACATAGATGAGCTTCTAATTTGAGTGTTAACTGTTAACTATCAACGATATCCCTCATTCACTTATTATCGGTTTTATAATGCCAAATTTGTCCACATTAGTTATTAATTACTGCCCCCAAATATCAATACTATATCGCTTACTTTTAATTATAATGCATATTTTGATACATCAGTTTTGTCTAAGATCTCTACAGTGGTTTCTACTAACATTAAAGTACTTACAAAACTCAGTTTATGAAGTTCAAATTCACATACGCCACTGGTCAGTAGTTTTAGACCTCCATTTTTACAGTTGGTACTGAAATGTACATGGTGTCACGTTTCAGTGTGATCTGATATCGAAGCATAGAACAAATGTAAAAATTTTATGTGGGGCAGATGACGTTTTTTTGAAGTAAAATGTCCTGCAGTTAGTCAAGAAAGTGAAAGTGAAAAGGGTCAGGTTTATATAACAGGACAGTAACGAAAGCAGACCTCAAAATCCACTATGAGAGAGTTTATAAAACACAAGCTGAGGCTTTTGGAGCAGCCCACAGTCCCCCTGATCTGAATAAACCTGGAAATCTGTGTGTAGATCTTCAACATGCCTACATTAAGAATTGGAAGACTCTTTGCTGGTCACAAAAATGTCAGCAAACTGTTATATCTGTCAAAGGGGGAAGGGATTACCAATGAAATAAGAAGTAACAGTACATCAACATTTGAATCAACAAAATATGTAATTTGCCCAGGTTGTGTATAAAGCCCCCATGTACAGCCCCTCCATTAGACATTTGAACAGCTCAACCCTTTGCCTCTTTATGAGTGTTTGATAAAGTATTTGCATTATACAACCCAACGATATGTTAATGAGGCAGTGTGTGTCTACTAAAGCTGTCTTTATGCACCTGGGTATTCACAGCTTACTGTAAGCGGTCTGTAAACCCATTAATTATTCAAAACCTGTACCATCAAATTTGAAATTCTAATTAAATACCTACTGACACAAGCAATAATGCAAGGAGTGCATTATTCCATGTATGCAGTGGTATTTTATTAACTGTATCAACTTCAATTTTTATTTTATTTTTTTCATTTTTTGTAACACTGCATGAAGCCCTTGATCTGTCAAATTTGTACAGTACAGTTGAACTTTTTAGTAAAATGTCAGCAGAAATGAATTTCAAGTGCCTGTTTTACTTGGCTGATAAAATCTGCACATACAGAATTGAATGTGACTTTTTGTTAATTTAATTAATTTCTTGTGTTAATTTGACTCAGTCAGATGATCTTTCACAGCTGTACTGTGTAATTGGTCTCTTGACACTATAAACCAAATGTGTTTAACCCACAGCAGTCCTCGTGATTCAAGAGTGACACTTTTCAATTTCTCTGTTTTCAGAAACTTGTCCCAAGTGTGAGCATCCTCGGGCATATTTCATGCAGATTCAGACCAGATCAGCTGACGAACCAATGACGACTTTCTACAAATGCTGCAATGCCCAGTGTGGACATAGATGGAGAGATTGACACCTTTGCACTTTGAAAATTTTAATGTATTTAATACTTAAGTGGTATGGATCATTCCCCACATCCCTTGTCCCTCAATCTTGAGCCTTTATTTATTACCAAAAGGCTCTGGTAGTTTCAGAAATCCTTTAGATTATTGATCAGTTTGTGCATTTTCTATTCTGTCGGTAGCCACAGCTGAGGAAACTTCTCCTTTTGTCTTTGCAGAATATAGTTACATACTACACAGTATTCACTTAGCAGGCATAATTACGTTTCCAAACAACATTAAAAATGAGTTTAGATGAAAAATCATGTTCTGATTTTTATTGATAAAATAGTACCTGTATACAACAGTCAAACAAATTTTGACTTACATAGTTATACATATCACAGACATTTAGAGAGCAATGCAGACCAGCATTATCCACAACAATGGCATACAGTACTTTGTATTAAAAGTTCAATGCAATCCTTCAACTCAAAATTGACCTTCTTGCACCACTTAGCTAGCCTCGAGAGAAGAAAAAAGAAAATCAAATGCACACAGAGTCAAGGAATTAGCCTGTGAGAATAATCTGTTTCGATGTGTGGCTCATGCAGACAAACTGCACTTGGTGAGCGAAGGTGAATGGCAGATTGGACATGCTGTGGCTGAGCGATGGTCCTTTCATTGTTAGTATTTATCTCTACAGAATCACAATGTCAATTATTTGAAGCTTATTCCTAGCAGAGAGATTACTTTTTTTTTTTTTTTTACAGTATTAGTCAAAAGACATCAGTATTTGTTATCTAACATGCATCTGAGCACTGCAGGTAATCTTAAAGGGCTGATGCCATATTAAGAGGGTAACAGGCTAAACAGTATTGTGTGATGATGATGCCACCACTTTCATTTGTTTTCCAACCAGCGTTTCTATTTTAAACTAGCTACCTGTTTACTGCAGCAGCAAAAATCAGCCAACAGTATCAGTGAGAAGATAGAAATATACGGCGGACACAAGAGATGTCATGCATTGTCTCCCCATTGGTAACAGTAAAACCCTCTGTCTGCCATCTCTACTTTAATTCTACTATAATCTGCATAAGTGCATGTACAGTAGGGTTCACGGAGCTAACAATTAACCCAGTGAATGCCAAAATTATCATACTTACATACTTTTTAAACATTTTTTAACATCAGACAAAGATTAGCCAACGTTGATAGTTTTTATGAATCTGTCAGAGGGGGAAATGTGAATTTCCAATTTAAAGTGCAAATATGTTTGCTTTATTCTCAATTAAAGTAAAGCATGGACAGAGGGCATTTATGTGTAATAGCTCAACTGCAAATCACTCGACATTTTGTGACTGCTCACTGAGGCCCAGAAGATTAATAAATATAGCAAGTAACATCAATCTTGGGCATTCCTAAATAAGCAAATACATCCGTTCATCGAGATAAACTGTTGGTTAATTAGCTCACATTCAAAAAAGGGATAATGATAAAAGGAAAAACTAGGTCTGTTAGAACAAAATCATCAGACATGGACAAAAATGTTCACAGTTAACAGTTAACAGTTAACTCGTTAAAATAGTGGATAAAATATCTGAAATAAATAAGAAAAAGAAAGAAAAAAAAACATTTGCCCAGCATGTTTGACTTCAATAGGCTTGCTTCTGAGCAAGATTCACAGATGAATTTAAATAAAGTGACCGTTTTCACAGTTTTCTCTAACTGAGGCTGTCTATCTGTAGATTTTTTTCCCCCATTTACATGCATAACATCATAAGCCTTTTTTTTTGCCCAGGTTTCCATACAGGATCAGATGCACCTGTGCCCCTGCTGCCTATCTATCTCTGTGAATGTTTTAGTGCCTTACATCCTTTGTAGTTCAGTGAGAGATTTGTACATTTCAAATGCATGTTTATACATGAAAGAATTTATGCTGAAAGATATATACAGTAAATATTCTGTGAACTAATGAGAAAACTGCACTTACAATTTAAGAGGGCTACACAACACTTTGCAAAAATGGGTGGAGGGGGGGAGAAAGCCTGTCACTACCAGCAGGAGGAGCTGTGAGTTTATGTGTGTGCATGTACATGTCTCTGTAGCATACAGCTGTCGGTGGTTAGCATATACGCTTGTATGTGTAAATGTAGCCCTTACAGTAAGGGCAGGTGTGTGTCACATCCTTGAGGTCATCGATCAGACAGGGAATCAAGCAGCAGCCCAGATCACACCTGAAAATGAAAAGGAACAGAGAGAGAAAATATGCTCTAAATTCAAACACCTGCACATGGCTTTATACATTCAGTGGCCAGAAAAGAAGAAGTGGAATTTTCTAAGTACATGACAATTTCTGGAATCATAGTTATAGTTAGCGTATTCCCTGAATGCACAAGGACAGCTGACGTCCATTATTAAACCTGATCTGAGCGAAGTGAAGACGAGTAAATATAGGCGTCCTACTGGAATAGAGGTCACAGACAGCCTTGTATGCCAAATATTCATTTGCAATCAAGAATGTGCTGGTAACATTCTTCTCACTGCAAATGTCTCGATATTCAGAGCATATTTTGTCTTTTAATTTGCATGTGTCAGTCCCTTGTAGTTTGCATGTGTCAGACCTTAAAAAGGCAAACTTGCTTTGCATATAACTGCAGAGAACAGGCTGTTAGTGTGAGAGTAACAGACATGGTGTGATCGTGAGTTTGAGCCATCCAGGCAATGGGGAAAAAGACAAAAAACACAATTGTAGCTCCTTTAGTCTTTTCTGTAAATTCCTTTTATATGCAAAGCCCAGCCTTGATTCTTCCACCCAGTTTAAGGAGCCATCACTTTTGTTATTCCCTTTAGCTTCATGTGCACAATACGCATTTAAAAAGCAGGGATTTTGAGGCCAATAAGAAGTTTTCACAATGCAACAAAACCCACCACAGGCAAGCCTTAATCAATCTGCGATTAGACCTCTTTCCTGCTTGGCTTCTGACTTGTGATCTACTTACCCTACAAAGAAGCAGAAGAGGCAGAAGAGTGTGTTCATGAGGCCGACGTCGTGGGAGATGCGGGTGACGATTGCCTGCTGACAGTGCGGACACACAGTCTGCACCGGCGAGGTCTGGAACATTTCCCCCTGCAGTACGGTCACAGTGGTGGCTGCCCCCGGAGGAGCCAGGACGGTCGCCGTGTGACCGCCCATGTGGACAAAATGACTGGGACCGGGGCCCATCTGTCCTGGCACCGGGTGAGGAAAGTGACCGGGCGGCATTGCATAGGGGCCACCTGTCAGAGGAAAGAAAAATTACAAACAAATCAATGTCATGCACAACCTTTAACCTCCAGTAAGTGATATTAATATTGAATCGTACTGCCAAACCCACTGAGAATCAACACCAAACACTTCATCTCTGTAGCTTTTAGCAATTTAATACTCTTTGTTTTTATTTCCAGCTTCCACCAACTGAAACTGAAGCCAAGCTGAAGTAAACAAGTGACTGTTCCAGATATCTGTCTGGGGAGTTGTTGGACTAAGCCCAAGTTAAAAGGTGAGCAAATATTGGACTTGCATTCATCAGGTAGTTAGGCATTAGCGAACACATTAACCTAACACAACAGCCCTGACAACTTTACACATGACTGTGTTACTCTCAGCTTGTTCTGATGTTTCATGTGTTACTTAAAATATGCTGACTGTCTGCAGTACCTTGTGGTGGTGGTGGCATTGGCATTGGCATTGGCATGGGCCCTTCTCCGGGGACATGTGGGGGAAGGAAGCCTGGCTGTGGGGCCTCATAAGGTGGAGGACCATAGTCTGGAGGCAAAGGCTGTCCCTGTGGAGGAGCAGTTCTTACAGGAACTGTTTCTGCAAGATAACACACAAAAAAGGGGAAAAAATGGAACTGAAGACAGAGTCAACAAACAGATATAACTCGATACAATATTCCATCTTACATCCAAGTAGATAATATACAATTACACCTATAATACATTGAAATATGATCCATTCACAAAGATCACTGTTTCCCCATGTGTCTGGAACTTAGGTTAAGATTTCAGTCTCAAATGAACATGAAACCAAACTCCAACTACTTGTCAGGTTGCACTGACTAGTGCTTAAATATCACAGCGTGTTCAAGACACTTTTCTTCGCAGTGAGAGTTTTCTGATCAGTGAATTAGAAGTACACATTTTAATTAACACACCTATTTTTAAGTCTCCATGGTGACAGTTTACCCAAGCAACAATGATTAAATCGGGCATTTGCAACTTTTATTTGATTTGCATTTTTGATTTGATGAAGAAAAAACTGACGAATTACAAAAACAATGGCTAAAAACAATAGTTTGTTGTTAGAACTATTTGAACTTTCACAGAGTGAGAAGATGAAAATTGGATCCTAACACACTATTAACGTACCACACCAAACAATGTTAAATCATGACGACTATACTGGAGATAGAATAAAAGCAAACTATATTTCTTTCAAACAATGGTGTATTGAGATTGGGCTAAACAAAGAAAATTGTACCTTCTATTAATTTCACATTAAAGAAAATAGTGCTTAGTAACATTCAACACAATTTTTGCATGTTTAATTTTATTACCAGGTTGTCCATTCTTCTCCTCGATGAGTGGAGCGCTGGGACCTCCGGGGTACGGAGGAGGAGGATCACTGGACATACTGGCCGGATGTGTGGACAGGGAGAGGGGATGGACACGGAGCTCCTCTCACAACTCTCCTGTGGACTTTCACTCTGTGAGTTTAAAAAAAAAAAAAAAGAAGATGTACGGTTTTAAGTCCCACGGCTCATTACTCTTTGACACAAGCTTCTCCCAAGTCACAAATTGTTCGAACAACAGTCAGAGAGGCTAATGAGGTTCTCAGTGTAACTGATGATGTCTTTTAGAATAAGCAAGATGTAGAGAAGTTTTTAGCAGTTTTTTGTGACTGATTGTGTTAATGTTTTTGTTGCCCTGGTTTATCAAAGCTTATGCTCTGTTATTAGTAAACAGTAATCATAAAAAGAATGCTACCTTTATTTTTAATAGACCTTTTCAAAAACGTATATATATCAGAAAGGTATAAAACAATTTACAAATTGAAGGATAAAAAAAAGACAATGACATCAAGTAAAACAAATATGTTCAATTACAGGATTAAGCTATTTATATGAATGTCCAAAATGAAGTTACTAGGGAATTCAAAAACAGGCAGTTATCATAATGCCATGAATTGATTTTCATTTTTCCTTTTTAAGTAAAACCAAAGGTACTTGTGCAATGTTGATTTTAATGATGTGAAAATGTTTATTATGAGTTATTATCAACTGGTCATGAAACAGGATGTTGCAAGTGAAATCAACTGACAAAGACACTCCAGTGTGATGAGTGACTACCCTGATAATCATCAGCACAGTAAAGAATGGTTACAAAGGAAGGAGAAGAGGGCACTGACAAAATAATTTCAAGTATTAAAATGTACCATCTCTGGAGGCCTGAGTGAAAAGAAAACAACAACAGAAGTGAGAGCTCCTCTGTCCTGTCTCATGGCTTAAGTTTCAACAGGACGCATGGTTTTCTCTTTGGCTAAATAATGCATGCCTTGGCTGAATGCAGTGGTCAACAAATGTCTGAGAGAAAATGAAAACAGGGGAATGGGGGGTAAAGTATCTGCACTTTTATTCTGCTATGATGACATGACTGTAGAGCACTGCAGGAAAATTCCAACACAGCTAAAAAGAACACTGTGTAACTGTTCAAAAAATGGTTTGCAAAAGAAAACTTCACAGGAAACAGACTGAGGCTCTCTGAGTTCCCATCTGGTGAGTAAGACAAGAGAAGGCCAAAACATTTCATAAAACATGAGGGAGGCAAGACAGTTTAGGGTGTTACATTTCTAATTAAATGTACACATACTGAGTATATGTGTATACTGTATACAGAGGTTCAATAACAGAACACGTGCCCAACCTACAACAGTCCTGAAATAAATACTACATTTTTGTGTCTAAATTAATTGAGACTATAACATATTGTTGTTGTAATCCCTCTGTGGTTATTTCTGAGGGTTCATGTAGCATGTGATTAATGACCACCAACACATCATAACACAATTTTTGGTAAAATGACTGCTGACAGATAATACATGCAACCTCCAGTGCATTCAGGGAGAACTGGTTAACAAGAAAACAATGTTTACCTGGTACTACAGGGAAAAGAAAGGTTCCTTTCTTTGAGAAGTCTGACAACCTGGAATATGATTTGAAAAAAATAAAATAAATAAATATATGAAACATTCAATTAATAACTATGTATAGAGTTGAATACACGGATGAAAGAGTTTCCAACATCAATAATCACAATGTTATTTTAGAGGCTAACAATCAGCCCAAAATCAAAAGTCAAACTCTTTGCTCTGCCCCCTGAGCCCATGTAAATAAAACCCAGCTGAGTGACTTTAAAACGACAGTGAGAAATTATCCCAATAACAAAGCTTACTGTAGGTGTCTGTTAGAAAATAATAACAATAACAAAAACGAATCGAAGTTTGCTGGGGAGGCATCACTCCCACATAACTGCTAACGTTTCTCGGCTAACCAACTAGCTCGCTAACGCTAGCTGTTGTGTGTGTTTTTATAAATCCTTTCCCCCATAATCCAGCTCAAAGCTACTTGCACAACTAACCATGAATAACTTGGTTGCGTAATGGAGGCTAGTGAAAGCCAGCATTTGTGTTAATTTAAATTAGGGCGCGTATCTAATACAAGTATCCAACACTATTATTGTTGTTATTAACGTTACCTACACTGTAGCTAACAGAGATAACGCGGAGTGATGTTAACGTCACTGGGGTTGGTTAGCTGGCAGGTGACGATTACTTCTCTCACCTTGCTTTTACTGTAGGTTAAGGAACGACTGATGTCAACTGTATGTTTGTATCCAGCTGGTTAGGTAACTTGGAAAATAAGGATGTCTTTGTTCAGCTAAAGCAAAGCAAAGCATGTTTGCTAACGGTCGTTAGCTAGCTAGCTAGCTGGCTAGCGACGCCAATCTAGGACACATAATCGATATACTAAGGATAAAGCAAGAAATATGCACATTGACAGGCTAAATGTCTGTAACAATATGAAACGCGTTTTCTGGTCACGACTGGAATGATGCAGCTGTCAGTGTAGTGAAAGACACATTACCTGGCTCCTGGAGAAACGCAGCCTACCCGCGGTGTAACTGAAGTTGTTTGACGTTAGCAGCTCCAACATCCGCTGAAACGGATTTACTCCTCACGTCAGTAATTATCATTTACACAGGCAGGAAAATTACAACGATGAAAATGCAACAAAGTAATGTGAATCATCACATACTCCTAAGACTGAACATTCATGACAGCTATGGATCTAATGCCGATTTTTTATAATAAATCAAAACGTCACATTTTCGATTTAAATCAGTGCACGTATTTTTAAGTTGCATAAATAAATAATAATACATATATATATTCTCAGTGCATAACACAATTTGAGTGATCACTTTGTTCACATTCATCTACATATTTGGCGAAATTTAGAATAGTAGTTTATTTTTCATTAATTTATCTAAATAGATTTTTATGCCTTTAAGTGTTACAGTTGACCAGAATGTATTTAGAATCCTGAGTTTTCACTTCCCCCCAGTGGTCACATCAAAGAACTGCAGTACTACTGTGAACATCTGGTCACAGTAGTACTACTTCATGATATCAAAGTCCTTCTAGAAAAGAGTTTTACACACATATCTGTGGTGTATGTAAGGAAGCCACTATGAAAACGTGGTGGATCAAACTGGTTCATGGTCCAACAGTGAAATTCCGTGTCTGCCTGGTGCTGTCTGAGTTAAATTGAGGATAATTTTACATTAATTAAACACAGGCCAGGCCAGGCCAGAGACCTTGGCTGGTCACGCTGCCCATCCCAGTCTGAAACCAACAGAGAAGCAACTGGACCAGACAGTTCCCAGCGATCAGCGTCTAGCAAGGAAAATGGATTGTTTTCCTCATTTTTTTCTTTTTCCATCCTCAAATCATCCCTGAGCAACCATTGCTCCAACATGACACGATGCCTCAATTTCAACAAATATAGATAAACTTTCCGTGGGTGTCTAAATGCATAAAAATATTAATCATTTATTCTTTACATTTAACCAACTATTTCAATTATTTATCTCTTACTCTCTGTATTTTATACATCTATCCATTTCAACTTTTCAACCTTAGCTATCTATTGTCTTTGGTTATTCGTTACTGCTAATTGTTATGACTTCTTTGCTAGTTTGTTTGTTTTTATACACGTAACCACACCGTGCTCAGGTGTATAGCTGACTCAATTTGTTCATATATACATGTATTTAGTTCAAATCATAATTCATGTTTTGATTTTTTCAAATGAGTTATGCTACTCCACAATCATGCTACCCTATAGCAACTGCAGAGGTACCCCCTGGGGTACAAGTGCCCCTGTTGAGAATCTGTGTTGTGGCTTGTTTAGCTCCGTGCTCCCCGCCGGGCGGTCCCCTCACCCAGAGCGAGCGCCCTGACGAACGCGTGGAGATAGCCAATCAGGTCGACTCCCTGCTACGTTAGCAGAGCTCGGCCAAAACAACAGCCCGTCGCCCGTCGCAATTTGTTTCCTGTTATCGTTGGCAGCATAGACACCGATTAACTAAACACGTAAAATGTTAATCTAACAAAGGCGTTTAGTTTTCGTCGATGGTATCTTTGTTTTGGCGTTAGTGTGCCCCGAAGGCAAAGCTAATCGGAGCTGTTGTCCGTTAGCTGCCAAGCTGCTAGCTAACCGTAGCTAACATTGGCGATCCAGCAGGGGAAAGATGGGGTCCATCCTGAGTCGCAGAATCGCTGGTGTTGAGGATATCGATATCCAGGCCAACTCGGCCTATCGTTTTCCACCCAAATCTGGTGAGTGATCGGCAGTGTCTCTTGGCTGAATTCAGTTTCCACATAAACACGGGTCTCCTAAAACAGGAACAACCATCGAGACACCGAGTGCTCCTTACCTAGTCAGATCTAATTACTTTATCTTTAATGTTGATTATCACTAGTTGTGTAGTTAGATTATGACTGGAATCGTGTAAACGCATCTAAATTTGTTGTTTGTCTTCGGAGAGGTCACAAGTTATTCAGAACATCTTGTAATATTTACAGCAGTTTTATTTTGTATCAGACACTGCGCTAACTGAAAGCTAATTT
Organism: Lates japonicus; assembly: GCA_033238685.1. Lineage (NCBI taxonomy): Eukaryota > Metazoa > Chordata > Actinopteri > Centropomidae > Lates > Lates japonicus. The sequence continues at coordinate 6,405,199 of BRZM01000007.1, forward strand.
GTTCGTTATGAAGTTATTACAACATCGTAACAAGAAACATCGTATGACCAATAAGAAAAATAAATGTACCAATTCATGAATGTACCAAAACTGAATGTACCAACAAGATAAAGATAAGAGTGAGTTTATTCACTTAAAGTAGAAGCTACACGAACCGAGGAACAAAAGATGCTGACATCTTGAGACAGACACACATCAACAGATGTTTTTAATCTATCAAAACAATCATTTTAAAGGCACATTTTCGTGTTAGTGTATTATGTCTGGGATATTTATAATACTTATCTTATAGCCTTAAGTTCTAATGACACTTTCACTTCGTTATTAAGATATCTTCATACAGTGTAATTCAGACACAGTGTATTCCAGTGTGACCCATAAAAACCATCAGACATTTTATTGTCAGCTGGTCTTTGAACTGGTCATGTACTCCTCTGCATATCAGGATATACTTATGAGGATTGATATGGTGGTAACGAAATTACTGGCTATCATGTTTCTTGTGTTTGGGTGGTTAAAATCACTACACATAAAAATCTTGTGTAGATTTTTGATTTGAATAATTATGCTCATGGGATTTTGTACCTCAGTTTTATGTACTGATCTCCTTTTGACAATGAAGCAGTCTTTATGAACCTTTTTTACATTGTGCAGCTAAATCTGTTTATTTTTACAGACAGGTTATTCGAAGTAACTTCATGTTACATACTTCATGTTTACACAGACCGAGAGGTCCTTTTTAAGAAAATGTATTAAAAAAAAGAATGAGAAAGAAAATTAGTAGTGACATGCTTGCACTGCCTTTATTATATATTAATTTCTTTTTCTCTCATCCTCAGGGAATTATTTTGCCAGCCACTTCTTCATGGGAGGAGAGAAATTTGACACACCGCATCCAGAGGGATACCTCTTTGGAGAAAACATGGATCTGAATTTTCTTGGAAATAGGCCAGTGCAGGTGAAGATGGATGTTTTTTTTCCACCTAGTTGTTTTAATCATCTGAGAATTCAGTACTGTATATTTTCCACAGCTCTAACACTACTATGGCATAGTTCTACATTTATCGTCAGGAAAGGGATCAAACAATATCCATGATTTCATATCACATATCGTCATTTATATTGCTGTTATTATTCACTAGTTTCCCTATGTGACACCTGCCCCCCATGAGCCCGTGAAAACCCTGAGGAGTCTGGTCAACATCAGAAAGGACTCTTTGCGTTTGGTCAGGTAAAGATGGCGAGGCAGTATGATCAGAGTGAGATTAAAGAACTGTTTCCAATGTGCCACTCTAATGCTTGTCAGACCTCTTCATTCTAGGTATAAAGATGACTCTGACACACCTGTGGAGGAGGGTGGAAAACCAAAGGTTCAATATGGTGTGGAGTTCACCTTTGATGCTGATGCTCGGGTGGCCATCACCCTCTACTGCCAGGCATTTGAGGAGTTCTCCAATGGGATGGCAGTGTAAGATTCTTATTTATTTTAATTTAGATATTTGTAGCACCAAGGATAAATATCTACTTAAAAATTAAACAGGATCAGAATCTTATCTGTTTTCTTATTCATTGAATCTAAATATCATATTTAAATCCAGCTATGAATTAAACAAACATGGGGAAATGTATTTGTCTGAGATGATTAGTTGTTAAAATTTTAATTATGTAAAGCAAATTAATTAAATTGACACTGCAGCTTCATTTCAGTGTGAAACACTGTCAGAGACATTTTAAACTCTGTTTTTTATGTAGTGAGATTCAAGCCTTGGAACACAAAGACTAGAATAGAGACAGTGGGTCCTTAGCAACCACCGGTCGCCATGGATACTGCAGATAAGACTTAGAAGAAGATGAAAGTAACACTTCGTACTGAAGTTATTGTTTTATGATGAGACTGAGTGATGATTCATGTTTCTGCGATCAAAAAGATCAGATATTGCTACTGTTGTACTAAGCTTTTCAGTTTTCAGTTTTTTATTTTGTCTAGAGACACTAATTAATTTATTAATTACTTAAAATTAATAAACCTCCCATGAGGTTTTCCACACCTATACATGTCTAAATGTCAGCTTTTGCTGTTCTCCTCTCAGGAAAATCATGTGTGCTGGAATTACAGACTAGTATCAAGTGCCAGGACTCTTTCATCCTCCTGCACGTTGACCATTTTTCTCTTTAATATACTGTATTTAGGTACAGCCCAAAGGATCCATCAATGGCCTCTGAAACTGTGCATTACAAGCGAGGAGTGAGCCAACAGTTCTCCATGCCATCTTTCAAAATAGATTTCAGCGAGTGGAAAGAGGAAGATGTAAGTACCTGCAAACACACGTCAACAAACAAATTGATTTATGTCAGTTAATATCTTCTACATACACTTAAATGGTACATCTTTTGCCAAACGTCTACATCAGTGTATCAACACAATATTTGACTTGTTACACACATGGATACTCTGACAGTACCACCTCTGTTTACAACTGCACTTCACTGAAATTAAAATATAATGCATCTTTTCCCTTCAAGCTGAACTTTGACCTTGATCGAGGAGTGTTCCCCATGGTTATCCAGGCTGTGGTTGATGAAGGAGATGGTAGGTTACTAAGGCTGCACATAAATCGTGAGAATATATTCTATATCTGTTGTGACTGGCAAATAGTCAAGATTTGTATTAACCAGGATATTGTTACTTTTTTTTTTTCCCCCCCCCAAGATTGCCTTGGACATGCTCATGTACTTTTGGCAGCCTTTGAAAGAGTAAGTAGGCATCCACATCAGAGAAAATCATTTGAATTAGTATAGAACCAATTTTTTAATGTGCTTAAACATGTTTTTTTCCCCTTCACCTCCAGCATGTTGATGGCAGTTTCTCAGTCAAGCCTCTGAAGCAGAAACAAATTGTAAGTTTATATGATGATCTGATCATCTCATATATCATAAATATTCTGCTTTAGATTTTATTTTTATCAGATAGTACATGCAGTAATTTATGAAGCACAGCATGTTGTTAATGCAGGGCAGGGCAGGTGAAGGATGAATGTTAAAGGCAGAGCAAATTACATTTAACTATTTTTAGTTTTCCAGCTGCATTCTGTTTTGATCCTTATACCGTTTGCAGCTTTTCAAAGATGTACACACCACAAAAATCTGTGCCAAGACCCCTGGGAGTCTGGCAGTAACGTAGATCTCCTAAGTAGAAGTTGAATGTAAACTTAGATTACACCAAGCTCAAGGAAATTTTACACAGAATCTCTGATTTTTTTGAGTTTTTTAATCTGTCTTTTGATGTTAAATATTACAATGATTTTCTCAAGCACATGTTAAAACAGACTGTAGCACTTTTTCAAAGTATATTACTACTTTCATCTCTCTCTAAACTAGGCAGTGGAGAGAATATAATTAATATTTTGCTTGCTGACCATCTTGGACCTTATTATGGACATGAGTTTCTGAAACACGAATGTCAATTATCTGTTTCTGTATTTTTTTAGGTGGACCGTGTGAGCTACCTCTTACAGGAGATCTATGGGATCGAGAACAAAAACAACCAAGAAACCAAGGTTCCAGCGGACGTCTTACCTTATACTTGAATCTCAGTGCTGTAAATGTTGAGACATATTTTATTTGTATGACTTACGATTTAAATTTTCCTTTTTACAGCCGTCAGATGATGAGAACAGTGACAACAGCAATGAATGTGTTGTCTGTCTGTCAGACCTGCGAGACACACTCATCCTGCCCTGCAGACATCTGTGTCTCTGCAACTCCTGCGCAGACACTCTTCGTTACCAGGCCAACAATTGTCCGATCTGCAGGCTGCGTAAGAAGTGTTTCATTATTTTGATAAAGTTCTGCTTTTTATGCTATTTATAACACAATGTCAAAGTGCAACACAATGAAATAGCATTATTATTATTGTGTTCAATATCAAACCTGATATTCCTCTGCATAGCTTTCAGAGCCCTCCTGCAGATCAGAGCTGTGAGGAAAAAGCCTGGCGCTCTTTCTCCTGTGTCCTTCAGCCCTGTTCTGGCTCAGACTATGGACCATGATGAACACTCAGTAAGTCTCATGCACATCTATGTATAGTCAGGTAAAACTGGCTAAGAAGTACAGCAATATCAAGTGGAAACTGGGCATGAATTACAGCTACATAACAGATTTTTATCTTCTAAACACATTCAGTGTTTAGTAAGGATGCATTGTCACCACCATTCCATGTGTACGTCTCTTTGCAGAGCACAGACTCAGTTCCTCCCGGCTTTGAGCCCATTTCATTGTTAGAGGCTCTGAATGGTCTGCGGTCGGTGTCTCCCGCCATCCCATCTGCCCCCCTGTACGATGAAATCAACTTCTCAGGGGGTCTGGGTGGCGACAGCAGACAGCTGAGCTCCCCAGAGCATTTAAGTGATGGGAGTCTGCAGAAAAGCAAAGTCAGCAAGTCACCTGACAGGTAATCCCATTATGGGGATGTTTACATGTACATAAAAACATTACTGTAAGTAATGAGGTTAGGACAGGAAATTATATAACATGTTTTGATGTGTTACATTAGTCAGAAACTCTAGTAATCAGATTTACACTCCAACCCCTTCAAACAAGGATATGGTGTTTAGTTATTTTTCTCCACTAGTTAATTGGCATGGCTGCTCCAGATTTTCTTCCAACAGTTAAATCATTACGTAATTGTAGAATGTTGCCTCTACATGCTACTGGCCTGAAGCTGATTATTTTAGTTTTTTATTTACTCCAAAGGCTACAACATGTGGAGGCCATCATCATTTATTTTGAAAGTAGTAATGTGAAAATCTGTTCTCATAGGTAACTGTGATTGTTCGAGTTACCTCCTCTAGTTGTATTCATTAATGTTTTGCCTTCTCCCCCTCTCCAGCACCCTTAGGTCTCCATCCTCTCCCATCCAGGAAGAGGATGAGGAGAAACTGTCTGAGATGTCTGACGCACAGCCACACACACTGCTGTCCAGCAGCCCCGCCCCTACAGACGTAAGCCAACGCGCCACTGCCTGAACTTTAAACTTTTAAACTTCGCTGCAGACAAAAAAAAGACAAAAATCTTTCTTCTTCTTACAGGCCACAGCAACAGAGGATGTGGCAGAGTCCCTGTCTCCAGATGATGGTGAGTTTTCTCATTTGGCGCTTGATAAACAGTCTGTGATGTGTTTGACACCTTTGCTCTTCTCACTCTCCTGGGTGATCCAGAGGACAGGATGCATGCTGGAGGAGACATACTGCAGGACTGCATCAGTGAACACAGCAGCTTGACCAAAACCGAGAGCGACCCCCCGGGTGACCTTTCTCTGCCCGGTAAGAAACTCCTGTCAGGAACAAAGAAAGAAATATAATATAAAAATCTTAAAGCCCTTGCAAACAGGAGAGAAATGAAAGATAGGGAAAGAAACGGAAATTGTACTGTGTATGTAATATCTTGCATTAAGCCATTTACAGAATAGACCTGTACTTTCTGATGACAGCTTAGAGCATGTTAGCTGATGGAGCACCAACTGCAGCTCTTAAAATCACCTGGTTCTTGGTTATTTCTGACTCTCTTCCAGTTGAAAAAACTTTGTTCTGGTATTCTAGCCTAATGTCTCTCCTCTTCAACCCAAGACTTTAAGGCTGGAATTCCCTGTGCTTTGCATCTAACCTGAGTGCTTTTGTGCCTCTCTCTCTTTCCTAACACTCCTCTCCTGTTCCCTGTCATCTTATCCCTTCGTACCGCCTCACTTTGGGCAGCTCTAGGTCCTGATTCCTGCTCTATTGGTATGGACGAATAACTGTGGTATGTAGGCTTTCCTGTCCGCTCTGCTTCTCTGTGTATGAGCTCTACTGCTCCCACTGAATCCTGTTCTCCATGAGTACTGTTAGCAATTGCAGCCAGAAAAAAAAGATCCAGCAGGGTTTTATCCAGTGAATTTCCTATGAAATATAAGTGTAATGTATACAAGGTCTTATCATAATGAATAATAAGTATTGTTTGTGTCTAACTGGAGACTTCACTTTGAGCCATGTTGCTTATCTGATGCTTCCTGCTCTCCAGGGTCATCAGAGTCAACAGAAAGCCTGAAAAGTCAGAGCACAAACTGCTCCAGCCAGCCTCTCCTGTGTCCCACAAGCAGCCTTCACATGGAAGATGAGCATCTCAACCCCTGACTCTGATCCCTATTTTCCCTCCCATAACATCAGAGCAGATTTATGCTTTACAAATATCATCCGGTCCCTCTGTTCCTTTCACCCCCGAAGCCCTATCTTCTGCTTCTGTGATCAGAGTCAACAAAGGCCCTGGAAGGAGGGTCACCGGGATGAGGGAGGGGGCTGTTAATCCCACCAATGTCACTGACATTAGAAAAGAAATTTGATTCATGCAAAGATGGTCTTGCAAAGACTTTGACTGATGTTTAAAAAAAAAAAGAAACAGTCTCCCCGGCTTTGAAAACATTTCATTAACTGTCAGATGGTGTTCAGTTGTGTGTCTTGGCGAGAGTTGTGGTCTAGTAATGTGGATTCCAGAGATATTTCACTACCTGTCATGGTGGTGCTTTTAAGCACACTTACTTTAAATTAACTCTGTATGGATTGCTTGACACTAAATTCAGAAGAATTTCTAAATTGTTTGTTTGTTTAGATATTGTATTCATCAGTGAAATACATACAGGATGACTGAGGAAAACCTGAGCCTTACTTTCCTGTGAATTTGTGTGTAAATGATTGATAGGAACAAAAATCTTTGGAATCAGTGCAGTATTGAGAAAGAGCAACTGGGTATTTGTTAGTGTCAAAGTATGAACACTAAGGTGCTTGTTTTTCCCACTGACAGGCTCAGATTGTTGTTTTAAGTGTCTGGCAACATTATGGATGGGATTCCTACAAAGACAGATTTTTTTTGTTGCAGTTAAGATCCCTGTTTAATCAGAAACTGACGTTCAATGCAACCAGACTCCTTTGACAAACACAGGAATTCTACAAGCCTGTGAATATTCTCATTCATCCAGGTCATAGTTATCTCAAGGAAATTTCAATCAAACACAAACACAACTTCCTAGACAATAACTAAGTCCAGTTGTGTTTGATTGAAATTTCCTTGAGACAGGAATTCTACCTTGCAGAACATCAAAGTTGCTCCGCTACTGCTGCCTCAATCTGTGTGTGTTTTTTTTCTGTTTTGTTTGTTTTGCATTGTTTCTTAAGTAAAGGATCTTAAAGCATCTGAAAGTCACACAGTAACTCTCGCAACTCTCGCAATCGTGTTTTGCAAGGTAAAATAACTGTTTTTGTCAGTGTAGTCCGGTAGCAATATGTAGCAATGTTTCTGGTTAAACAAATGGATCTTACTCTTTAATAAAAAGAAGAAATCCTGTACAAAATCCTATCCATAATGACACTTACAATAACAATGTGAGCCTGTCAGTGGCAAAAACAAAAACTTTAGATGTACTTTGACATGGACAAATACCCAGCTTGATTACATTGCAGCACCATTTCACGGTTATACATTGTTCTTGCTCAATAGTGGATTAATTGCAAAGATTTTTGTCCCTATCAATTATTTACATCTAAACACACAGGGAAAATAAGGCATAGGTTCAAAAATCCAAGCATTTTCCTTTCATAACTCAAGAACTTGTTTTTCCAGTCAGGTTGAGCATTTTGGGTTATGAGCAGAAATTTGAAAACATATTAATGATGTAATTTGTGTGTCCATTTGAAGTGATTTTGCACTCATTTATAATCCATTCCTTATAGCAAAAGTTAATGATGAGATTAGTTTCAGTTGTCTGCAGTCTTACATCTACTCGTCAGTTTTTTATTATTTCAAATGATGTGATATCTATGTATCATAACTATACTAGAATCCTGTGTAGTTACTTCCAAAATTGTATACTTGGATATTATATATAGAAAAAAATCCTGATATTGAAGTAATGTTAACATGCACATTATTTAAAACTTTGATAATCAATAAGAGCTACAGATTCACATCATAACAGCTGAATTCAAAGATAGTTTAAAGCCTGCAACAAGCATAGATGCTTCAGCTACATGTATGCTGACTCAGTACGGCACAATAAGCGTGCTTGTCGTAGATGTGGCAGATCTCTGTACAGTCTTTTTTTGTGGCAATGCCGGTGTCTGCTTATGTGACGTAGCCGCAAAAAAGAGGGTCAGGTGTTTGTGTGGCTGCAACGCCTTTACTTGGTCCTGTATGTGTAGCGCCATGCATATAGATCTATGTGCCTTGAATTGATATGGCTGCCTGCTTGTTGCATTGGACTTTAGTGTTCCTCTAAACGCTACAATATACAACAGTTTTCAGCCCATAGACAGGATTTTTGATGCTGATGTACAGAGCCTTTTTTTCTATCGCAAACTTCATGCTACTGGAAAAATGTATCTTGTTATCGAGCAATATTAAATTGAACTGTTCATTTACTGTTATGACCATTTATCAATTATGCATTTAATCTTAGTATTTAGGTTCAAGTGAATTCTCTTAATGTATGTTTGACTAGAAGGAAAACATCCAATGCAATAGATGCAAACGTTGCATTTTAATAATTGGGATAGCATTTGCATGTGGATTTGTAGACGCTTAAACCTCTCACGGCTTTTAAGTAATGTGGTTATTTTGTCTTTCTCCCCTCCTCTTCTGTGCCATTTCAACTTGACACTGTGCCTTCCTGTTCTTGTTCTGACCACTATTGACCTGGTATCCAGGATAACTCCACAGTAGGTGGTTTGTGGCTCTCTGTAAAATCAGTACCTGTCTTTCCTTGTGTGTATAGCAGCATGTGTATAACAATAAAGAACAAAGACTCAGTACTTCTACTACAACTTGTTCTCTGACCCGTGACAATACTTCTCATTCAGTTTTATACATTCTGTCTCAATGCTGACATAGAAACTTTGCCTAGACATTGCTCCTGGATTAATCTGACTTTCTAAAATGAGAAATTTAACATGATTGTTGTTACCCATAACCGTGACCGTGACAGTAAAGCTTCATGGCAAGTGGTAGATGTATGACCTTCAACTGTGGGTCATTTAGATAACAAAACTGAAATCTGGTGTAACTGACTTCATTTACATACAACACATAGGCCATGGACTGCTGTAAAACCATGAAGTCAGGCTCTCAGTTATGTTCTACCTGTGACGTTCTATTAAAGTAAGATTTTGTGCACTGATGATCTATTTTAAGACCAATCAGAGGCGGTTGCTAGGCGGACCATGATCGGCCGGCCATTAAGCGTTTTTCTGCCAATTTTAGCTGACGTATGTCGTCATGGCACGACGTGTCTTGTCATTGGCCATGACGTTATGGGAGGAGCGCAGAGAGGCGGAGAAATGAAGTGGAAAACAGATTTAAACCAAGTGTGAAGCACTGCTTCTGTTTGCCAGTACTGTGAGAAAACGTCGTTACCGAAGAGGTCTGGATGCTAAAACTATCTCCGGGGCTGCTTTTTCGTCGAGTGGACGCTAAACACACCTGTTGCGCGAAGGTAAGGCAAACAGTTAGCAGCTAGCGTTAGCATTAACGTTATCAAAGAGCGTTAGCATTACCGGCGAGCGTTAGCACTAGCATTATGTGTGGTGGTATTGGATCGTTTTGCGTCTCTAGCTGGCTGTTTTACCTCTACTTATGTTTTGCATCTAATTGTGTCTTTGTAGTTTTGTGTCTATTCCTGGTCATTATACGTTTCTTTGTGGCCATTTTGTGTTTCAGTGTGGCAGTTAAGCATCTTTTTGTGATCATTTTGCAACTCAGTTGTTTGCCTCTTTATCATTTGTGTCTTTGTAGCTTTGTGGTAGTAATCTATCCATAGCCATCCGGTGTTCCCCTGTTTTGTATATTATTGATTAGAAATTTGTTTGTGGTGACATGAGACTTTATTAAGCTCAATTTTGAGTTAAATACAAGCTTGAAAACTTGATTTTAACTCTGTGCTCCTCCACTGTCAGTTTTAAGCCTCAAGATCGGTCACAATGTATGAGCTGAGACTACTGTTAGAAATCGTTATAAAACACTATTTTAAAAATCAATAAAGTCATATTCTAGTAACATAATTATTAGCCTCAAACCTCAAAGAGTGATTGTCAAGGTTCTAGTGTTAAGTTTTCAGTGTTGTATTCTTCTACACTGTTCAATTTTTGGAGGTGAACTATTCTTTATTAATGAAGTTTTGTTTTTCAAGTGTTGTACTTGTGTTTTCCAGGTTTACTTGTTCAGCTGCTGCAGCCTGGACAGAAACACCAGCTGTCACCTTATAAACCAAACAGGTATGTGTCCTAAAGACTTACCCAATCCGAAAAAAATGTGTTGGTGAGCAGAGTTATTAATGTTAGTAACAATGCTATATATTATTTTTTAAGTATAATTAAGAATACCACAAGTTAAAACCCTGCTTTCAAAAATGAACTTAAGTGAAAGGTTTTATTATGCATTTCACAGTAATATACATGATTCCTCCAGTGATTAGTTGAAAGACAAGTAATATAGAAATTTAAGATTTAGGATAATCATTTTTAGTTAATTTTTATTTATTTATTGTTATTGATTCTTAAAAGTGTGATGCTTTTTTTGTTATATGTGACAGTAAACAGCCCGTTTTCTGAGATACTCCCCTAATTGGAAAATGTTTTGGTTCAGGTGTCATGTTGAATATTTATGTTTTGGGGTTAAACTGTTGATGAGGAATAGGTCATAGTGTATTGATCATTTTCCTTTGTGCATTTCTCTTTTTATTTCCTCCAGGTGTCACCACTCTGTCCACGATCACAGAGTCATTGTCCATGATCACAGAGAGTCTTCATACAATCCGGCCAGATAATCGTTAGAACCAACCGATAATTGGGCCTTTGCTGACTTTGATCGGGAGGAGGGGATTTGGGACAGTAATTGGCCAGATTATCTTCTGGTGTGTACCCTACTTTACTCTTTCTCTCCAATTCTGTCTGTCCATCCCCCTCTCTCTGCTTCCTTCTCTCTTTTACTCACTCTCATGCTTTCTGTCTCCCCCTCTCTTGCACACTTTCTCTCTTTCTCTGTCACATTCTCTCTCTGTCGCTCCCTCTCTTTTTTTGTCTCCCTTTCCCTCTTTCTTTTTCTCCCTGTCTTTCCCTCGCTCTCTCTTTCTCATTAATACAGTAAATCATAAAAAATAACGTACTCAGTTCAGTGTCACACTAAAAACTGTCAATTTGCTTCATTTTGGCTTTTATCAAATTTCACCAAATTTAGTTCAAATTTCAACTGACTTTCCACCACTATCCACTGCTGTTGTGTGAATATCAGGAGCTAGTGGAGTCAGTTCTCCAGTCAGAGCAGCTTCTTCTGTCTTTGTTTATAAAGCAAATTTAACTCTTGGACTAGTTCTGATTAGTCCAGAACCAGTTAGTCCACACACTGGTTTCTTTGTAGATTTTGTGTCTTTTACTTCTTTCTTTTGATAGTTTAAAGTTCAATAGCCCAAAACTCTCTGTGCTTTTATTTTTGTGTTAAAAGTCACATCTTTATATTAATGTTTGTCGTGTTTTACTCCACAGGATTCAAATTTCAACCATTAAATCACAGAGAGAAGAGACAGATGTCAAGACATTTCCAGGTCAGTGTCAGTGTTTATTTTTTTCAGTCTGTCATTATCTGCAGTTTCACACTTTAAAACCTCTTGTCTGGAACAAATAGCAATAAATTAACGCTGCTGTAACTAATCAGTATTAATTAGTATTTTTCAACAATGTAGCTGCAAAATATATAGAAAATTTAAAACCTAAAATAGAATAGAAACCCTTTTAAGAAATAGGTTAAAAAAAATAAGTATAAAACTTAAATTGAAAACCTTTAAATATGAAGATTTTTTTATTTATTCAATACTAAGAATAAAACCTTCAAAAAATGAGTCTTAAAAACTAAGTATACAACATATAAAAATTAAACCTTTAAAAATAGGTCTAAAAAGTAAGTATAAAAATCATTAAAAAATAAATTTCAAACCTTAAAGGAATAGGTCTAAAAAAAAGGATAAAACATTTTTTTTAAAACCTAAAAACTGGTTTTATAAATAAGGTTAAAACCTTAAATATATATGTACATGTAAAATAAATTTAAATAAGCATCACACCCATAAAAAGTTAAATAAAAAACCTTAAACAAGTCTAAAAAAAACAAGTAGAAAGCCTTTGAAAATATTTTTAAAACTTTTAAAAATAGATATATTTAAAACTAAAACATAAGTATGAAACTTATATTAAAAATGAATCAAAAACCCTTGAAAATATGTGTGAACAATGAGTGTGAGCCCATTTAAAAGTTTAAAAGTATAAAATAAATATAAAACCTTTAACCGTTTAACAATAGGTCTAAAAATATATATATATATATTAAAATGAAGTGTATAACATCAGTTTCAAAAAAGAGAAGTGCAATTCGAAAGTTGAGGTAGACACTTTATTCCGGACAACATTTAACAAATGACAGCAAAGATAATGACAGACAGTTGACCACAAGGAAACACTTATTAGTGCTGATTAGGATTAATGTAGTTATGAGCACAGGTGTTTAATAAAGACATATTAGTCTTTGGAAAATGTGCCCATGACTACATTACAAATGGTAGAGAAACACAGTGTTTTTACTTGAAGAACAGGAGACCAACACAGTTTACAGCAGTTAGATGGTGGAGGTCTTTTATCTAATTAACAGCTCCATAACACTTTTGTTTTCTTTCATCCATTTCAGGTCTTCAGCTGCTGGCGTCTTCTCCTCCTGCAGAGACAAGAACACGTGTTAATCACAGAAACACACAAATTCATACCTCTACACAGTGTTTGTGGGATAGGTAAAATTTTGTGTTTATCATTTCATTTTGGTATTTTGCTATTTCAGTGTAATATTAGTACTGAAATCTAATCTATAACTGTGTACATAATCCTGTTCATATTGTTATTTTATATCATGCCTTGCCTCTATTTGTGCTGCTGCAACACTGACTTCACATGCCATGGGACTAATAAAGGATTATCTTACTGAACGCTGAATATTCTGTTTAATATTGTATGAAAGTGAATATTTTTCTTAACCATTGTTGATGACATTATATACTACAACATATTTAGGGTAGGAGTTTGTGACACCTTATTATACTATGACATTTTTCAACATTTTTTGACAGTTTTTGACGCCTTAATATACTATGACATTTTTCAACATTTTTTGACGCCTTAATATACTATGACATTTTGTCACATTTTTGACGCCTTAATATACTATGACATTTTGTCACATTTTTTGACGTCTTACTATACTATGACATTTTTTGACAGTATTCGACGCCTTAATATACTATGACATTTTTTGAAAGTTTTTGACACCTTACTATGACATTTTTTGACAGTTTTTGACAGCCTCTAATATACTATGACATTTTGTCACATTTTTTGACAGTTTTTGACACCTTACTATACTATGACATTTTCAACATTTTTTGACAGTTTTTGACGTCTTAATATACTATGACATTTTGTAACATTTTTTGACAGTTTGACGCCTTACTATACTACATATTTTTAAAAGTTTTTGACACCTTACTATCACATTTTTTGATCGCCTTGATATACTGACATTCTTTCAACATTTTTCGACGCCTTACTATATTATGACATTTTTCAACATTTTTTGATAGTTTTCGACGCCTTAATATACTATGACATTTTGTCACATTTTTTGACAGTTTTCGACACGCTTACTATACTATGATATGATAGTTTTTGACGCCTTAATATACTATGACATTTTGCAACATTTTTTTGACGCCTTACTATACTTATGACATTTTTGAAAGTTTTGACACCCACGCGACAGTTTTTGACGCCTTAATATACTATGACATTTTGCAACATTTTTTGAGTTTCGCCTTACTATACTATGACATTTTTTGAAAGTTTTTGACACCTTACTATGACATTTTTTGACGCCTTAATATACTATGACATTTTGCAACATTTTTTGACGCCTTACTATACTATGACATTTTTGAAAGTTTTTGACACCTTACTATACTATGACATTTTCAACATTTTTTGACAGTTTTCGACGCCTTAATATACTATGACATTTTTTGTCACATTTTTTGACGCCTTAATATACTATTACATTTTTCGACATTTTTTGACAGTTTTCATCGACTCTTTACTATGACATTTTTTGACAGTTTTTGACGCCTTTAATACTATGATTTTGTCACATTTTTTGATTTTCTTAATATACTATGATATTTTATGAGTCACATTTTTAATGCTTATTATACGGTTATGACATTTTGTCACATTTTTCATCGCCTTATTATATACTATGACATTTTGTCACATTTTTTATTGTGTTTGACATCTTTACTATACTAGATATTTTCAACATTTTGACAGTTTTGACGCCTTTATTATACTAACTATGACATTCAGTAACATTTTTGACAGTTTGATTTTACTACCATGAGCATTTTTTGAAAGTTTTGACACCTTACTATGACATTTTTTGACAGTTTTTTGACGTTTTGATATACTATGACATTTTTTTCAAAATTCTTGACGTTTTAATATATTTTATGACATTTTGTCACAGTTTTTGACGCCTTACTATACTATATTATTTTTGACAGTATTCGATCACTAATATACTATGACATTTTTGAAAGTTTTTTGACACTCATGACATTTTTGACAGTTTTTGACGCCTTAATATACTATGACATTTTTGAAAGCTTTTGACACCTTACTATGACATTTTTGACAGTTTTGATTTAATATACTATGATATTTTTGTTTACTTTTGACGCCTTTATGTTACCATTACATTTTTCTACATTTTTGACAGTTTTCACGCCTTAATATACTATATGACATTTTCAACATTTTTTAATAGTTTTGACAATCTTAATATACTATGACATTTTTTCAACATTTTTGGAGCGTTTTCGACGTTTTGGCTTGATAATTGCATCTCTCCTCACCTTTGATCTGCGCCCGCGACATTTTCCTATCGCCACCCTCGACGCCCCACACCACAGACATCTCTTGGCCCACACCGAACGCCCCTCAATTACATTACGGACACCTTCCAACACCTCGACAGCTCCCGACGCCCCACCACTCATGACATCTTCATTCACACCTTCTGACCCACCCCATCATATCATGACACCTCCACACATCTTCGGTCAGCCCCTCGACCCGTCCTAACACACCATGACATCTTGTCTATTCCTTGACAGCCTTACTAACCCCACTACACCACGAGACATCTTTCAAACACCTTGACAGCCTGACCCTAACACACCATGATTCTCACAAACACCTTTGACAGCCTGATCTTCCCACCACAATTCATGACACTTTGAAAGCTCCTTGACAATCCTCACATGACACTCTCTCACTGATACAACTGGACATCTTCTCAACATCTTCGACCGCCCCACCATACTTCATGACCTTCAACACCTTTGATTAGTCTCTTGACCCTAACACACCATGACATCTTGTCAACATTTTTTTGATACAGAGTTTCGGATTTTACTATACTAAGTGACATTTGCAATGATTTTTGACAGTTTTAATTTTACTGGCGAGTTATTTTTGACAGTTTTGACGCTTTAATATAATTGGGCTTTTTATTATTTTATAATGATTTTTGATCGCCTTACTATACTCATGATTTTGAAGTTTTAGCTAATCTTTTACTATGACATTTTTTGATCACCATACTATGACATTTTGGTAAACATTTTTGACGTCTTACTATACTATGACATTTTTTGAAAGTTTTGAGACCTTACTAGTGACATTTTTTGACGCCTTAATATACTACATATTTGCAACATTTTTGACGCCTACTATACTATGACATTTTTTGAAAGTTTTGACACCTTACTATACTCTTCATGACATTTTTGCAACATTTTTTGACAGTTTTCGACGCCTTAATATACTATGACATTTTGTCACATTTTTTGACGCCTTAATATACTATTACATTTTTCGACATTTTTTGACAGTTTTCGACGCCTTACTATGACATTTTTTGACAGTTTTTGACGCCTTAATATACTATGACATTTTGTCACATTTTTGATCTACTTAATATACTATGACATTTGTTACTTTTGACTTCATACCATGACATTTTGTCACATTTTTCGACGCCTTAATATACTATGACATTTTGTCACATTTTTTGACAGTTTTTGACACCTTACTATACTATGACATTTTTCAACATTTTTTGACAGTTTACTTGACGCCTTAATATACTATGACATTTTGCAAACATTTTTTTTTTTGACAGTTTGATTTTACTATTATACCATGACATTTTTGAGTTTTGACAATTAATATGACATTTTTGACAGTATTCATTTTAATATACTAAGAGACATTTTGAAAGTTGACACCTTACTATGACATTTTTTTGACAGTTTTTGACGCTCTTTAATATACTGCTAAGTGACATTTTGTCACATTTTTTATTTCATACTATTACATTTTTCGACATTTTTGACAGTTTTCGACGCCTTAATATACTATGACATTTTTCAACATTTTTTGACAGTTTTTGACACCTTAATATACTATGACATTTTTCGACATTTTTTGACTGTTTCGACTACTATGATATATTTTTGACAGTTTTGACGTTTTTAATATGTTCAAGTGACATTTTGTCATATTTTTGACGCCTTAATATACTATGACATTTTGTCACATTTTTCGACATTTTTTGACAGTTTTCGACGCCTTAATATACTATGACATTTTGTCACATTTTTGACGCCTTAATATACTATATGACATTTTGTCACATTTTTCGACATACATTTCGGATAGCTTTATCGCCTTAATATATTTCATGATATTTTGTCACATTTTTCTCGAATGTTTCTACTATATTATTATGACATTGTACATTTTTGACAGTTTTCGACGCCTTTTAATATACTATGACATTTTGTCACATTTTTTGACAGTTTTCGACACCTTACTATACTATGACATTTTTTGACAGTTTTTGATGTCTTACTTTACTATGACATTTTGTCACTTTTTTTGAAAGTTTTTGACACCTCACTATACTATGACATTTTTCAACATTTTTTGACAGTTTTCGGTTTTAATTATACTAAGAACATTTTTCAAATATTTTTGACAGTTTGATTTTTACTATACTATGACATTTTTTAAAGTTTTTGATACACCTTACTATGACATTTTTGACGCTTTAATATGTTTAAAAGTACATTTTGTTGCATTTTTTTTTGATCGCCTTACTATGTCATGACATTTGTTACATTTTGACGCTTAATATACTAGTTAAGACATTTTGTCACATTTCTATCATACATGCATACTTTTCACATTTTGACAGTTTTGATGTCTTACTTGCATTTCATGAGATTTTGTCACATTTTTTGAAAGTTATGACACCCATTATACCACATTTTTTCAACATTTTTACAGTTTCACGCCTTACTATGACATTATTTTTATAGTTTTTGGACGCCTTTAATATACTATGACATTTTTCAACATTTTTTGATCGCCTTACTATACTATGACATTTTTTGAAAGTTTTCACACTCACTATACTACGACATTTTTTACGGCTTTGATGTTCACTTGATTATGATTTTACCATTTTTGAAAGTTTTGACACCTTTACTATACTATGATACTTTTCAACATTTTGAACAGTTCGTTTTAATATATGACATTTTTCAACATTTTGACTACTATATTACTTTATTTTTCACATTTTTGACCACCAGGCTCATGACATTTTTTGACAGTTTTTGGACGCCCTAATATACTATGACATTTTTCAACATTTTTGACAGTTTCTACTCTTTACTATACAATGGCGACATTTCTTGACATTTTACTGCTACCACATTTTATTTTCTGATTTTTAACACCTTACTATACCGTGACATTTCGGACCAATCTCTCATGCCCACTATACTAAGACATCTTTGATGATTTTGACACCTTTTTGACGCCATACCACTTCATGACATTTTACGCACCAATTCCTTCATGCCTTACTGTACCAAGGACATTTTTATGACTTTTGATGCCATACTATACTGTGACATTTTGTGATGGTTTTGCTACTATACTACACTATGACATTTTGTGATGGTTTTAGCCATACTACACTGGCAGTATTTTGTGATGGTTTTTGGAAGCTCATACCACACTATGACATTTTGTGATTGATTTTGACGCCATATTATAATTATGACATTTTTTTGACCTGCTTTTGAAGTCTTACTACTACACATTTTTTTTGACTGCTTTTACCTACCATACTACATGACAATTTCTTTTTGAGTTTTTGTGCCTTTCTACTATCATATTTTTTGATGTTTTTGGAAGCCTTACTATATCACTAAGGACAATTTTTTTTTGATGGTTTCAACTTCAACGTTGAAACCACATCCAGTAACAGATTACTTGACTATTACATCTACTTGATATCGCTTTCATTGCTTTTTACATTACTCTATAAATAACGATTACTTATACATTATTTTTATATTGCAGATTACTTCTATTTTTACACTTCTGACATACTGACACCAAGTATAAGTTTAATGTCAGTGCTCTGTGTTTGACAGTTGATGTAAAGCCATTGTGAATCACCCGCTAGCTGGGTAACTCACTCCAATATTTTATTTAGAATTGACGTTTTGTATGTAGGTGGTCCAGTGTGTCCAGCACATACACAATTAATTTTC
Source organism: Lates japonicus (assembly GCA_033238685.1). Taxonomy (NCBI): domain Eukaryota; kingdom Metazoa; phylum Chordata; class Actinopteri; family Centropomidae; genus Lates; species Lates japonicus. Next base: position 6,423,995 of record BRZM01000007.1, read on the forward strand.
TGATCATGCAATCAAGTCCGAAGAAAAGATTTTTCAATCCCATTTTGACTGATCCTGGCACAATATTTCACATTTTCATGCCTTACTATATTTTAATATTTTGACGCTACTATAATCTAGACATTTTTTACTGCTATTTTGATTACTATTACTTCTGCATTGCTTTTTATTACTGATTACTGTTATTGTTACTCTAGTATTAATATTGCTACTGCTATACAATACTTTTCTTATTACATATTACTAAATTTACAGATAATTTTACCGTTGCAAACTACATCTAGTACGATTACTTTGACTATTACATCTTACTCTTGATATCGCCATTGCTTTACATTGCCTATAACACCCATTACTTATATTATTTTTATATTGCAGATTACCATTTTTACACTTCTGATATACATGGACACTCAACATAAACAGTTTAATGTCATGCTCTGTGTTGGAGAAGTTGATGTAGCTGTTTAGAATTACCTTATAAGTTCCTATCTTAAAGAACTTTTCCATTGCACAAAGACTCTCTGTGATTGTGACTACGCCTCTTTGATCATGACAATGTCTTGAGATTATGGATAAAGTCTCTGCGATCATGGACAATGTCTTTTGTGGATCGTGGACGCATGTCTCAGATCAGACGTGTCTCTGTGATCATCACCGTCTCCATGATCGCGAAAGCACGAATCGGTGACCCCGCTCCGCCTCGATTCTATCGCAAGGTCTCTACGGGCGCATGGGACAATGTCTCTGATCATGGACAACGCCTCCCTCTCGCCTTTGACAGGTCTCGCGACAGACAACGTCTCTGATCGTGATCTATGTCTCCTCTATCCTCAACAATGTCTCTCCGGATCATGGACCATGTCTCTGTGATCATACATCTCGTGATCGTGGGATCATGGTGGACGCATGGTGACACCTGGAGGAAATCAAAGAAACATACAAAGGAAATGATCATCACACTACTACCTATTCCTCATCAACAGTTTAACCATGAAAAACACAAACACAAATATTCAACATTACAGCTGAACTCACAACATTTAACAAACATTAGAGGCTGTTTCAGAAAAACTATTGTTGACTTGTCATCACCTCCTGAAGAACCAATAACAACAAATATTTGGGAAAAGTCAAATGATTATTATCAAAGTCAATAACCAATCACTGAAGCAATCATAAATGTCACTGTGAACTGCCTAACACACAACATCTATCAGTGAATTTTTGAAAGCAGGATTTTAACTGTGTTGTTTATTGTACTTCAGTACAAAGTCTGGAGTATTTCTTCCACCACACAGACATATGCAGAATCATACCATTTCAACCTTCTTCTTATTAACATATTTAAAATGTCTTTGTTTTGTGTTTTCACTTAACGAATAACAACCAAATTTTCGTAAAGGTCCAACAGCAGCTTAAGTGAAAACTTTTCAGTAAATGAGAATACCAGAACTGTGAAGATATTTTAAAATCACCCCTGACCAACAGTTAAAATTAAGACACTTATAAACAACTCACTCCAATATTTTATTGTTGAATTGATCGCTTTGTATGGTGTAGTCCAGTGTGTCTAGCATGACACACAATTAAGAATTTTGATCATGTACAATCAAATTGAAGAAATATTTTTTCAATCCCATTTTGACTGATCCCTAACAATAACAATAATATTTCACATTTTCATGCCTTACTATACTATGAGACATTTTTGATGCCTTACTATAATCTAGACATTTTTACTGTTATTTTGGATTATTATTACTTGCATTGCTTTATATTATTGATTACTGTTATTGCTACTCTAGTATTACATTACTGTTACCATTACATAATATTTCTTTCTTATTACATATATATTACTTAAATTTACAGATAACTTTACTGTTGCAAACTACATCTAGTAACAGATTACTTTTGACTATTACATCTACTTCTGATATCGCTTTCATTGCTTTTGCGATTATCACAACAACGAATACTATACATTATTTTTATATCAGATTACTTCTATTTTACACTTGATATACTGAATACTCAACATAAACAGTTTAATGTCAGTGCCTGTGTTGACAGTTGATGTAAAGTTGCTCAGAATTACCTGAGGCGCCTGTCCTGGTTCCTAAAGAACTTTCATTGTAATAAAGATTCTCAGATTGTGGATCACTTTGATCATGGACACGTCTCTGAGATTATGGACAAAGTCTCTGCGATCATGGGATGTCGGCTGGTGGATCGTGACCTATACCTCGAGATCATAGACGGTGTCTTCTGTGATCATCACACGTTCCCGGATCGCTGGCAGTGCCATCAAATCGGTGACCCCGCTCCGCCCGGGATTCTATCGCAAGGTTCCAATAAGCATGGGACAACAAGTCTCTGATCATGGACAACGCCTCCTGGCTCACAGTGGTCTCTCAAGCGACTGTGGCCAACGCCTCGACTGTGATCTACGTCTCCCCATCCCTCAACAATGTCTCTCCGATCATGGACCATGTCTCAGATCATGGGCGACATCTCAGATCGGATCACGTAGGACGGGCGGAGACACCTTGAGGAAATCAAAGAGAAACATACAAAGGAAAAATGATCAATACATTTTACTACCCATCTCATCAAATAGTTTAACTGAAACACAAACACAAATATTCAACATTACAGCTGAACTGGTCAACATTTAACAAACATTAGAGGCTGTTTCTGAAAATCAACAGTTGACTGTCATCACCTCCTGAAGAACCAACAACAAATATTTGGGAAAAAAGTCAAATGATTATTGATTGTGTGTCTATCAACTAATCACTGAAGCAATCATATAAATGTCACTGTGAACTGCTCAACAATAATAAAGCCACCACGGTGAATTTTTTGAGTGATTTAACTTTGTGTTGTTTATTATACTTCAGTACAAAGTCTTATATTTCTTCCACCACAGAGTTATATGTAGGAATCATGGTTTCAAGACCAACCCTTTCTTCTTATTAATACATATTTAAAATGTCTTGTTTTGTGTCACTAAATCTAATAACAACCAAATTTCAAAGGCCTCTATTGCATGGTGAAACTTTTCAGTAAATGAGGTCATTGTAAACTGTGAAGATATTTTAAAATCACCCTGACCAACAACAGTTAAAATTACACTTATAAACAACTCACCCAGTTATTTTATTTGTAGAATTGATCGCTTTGTATGGTGTAGTCCAGTGTGTCCAGCACATACACGAATTGGCATTTAATGTTCCAAACTGAAGTTAAATATTTTTTCAATCCCATTTTGACTGACCCTAATAATAATATTTCACATTTAAGTTTTAATATATTATAATATTTTGACGCCTTTACTATAACGAGACATTTTTTACTGCTATTTTGATTACTATTACTTCTGTATTGCTTTTTTATATTACTGATTACTGTTATTGTTACTCTAGTATTACATTGTTAACACTACATAATACTTTTCTATTACATACACACATTTCTAAATTTACAGATAACTTTTACTGTTGGAAATTACATCTAGTAAATAGATTACTTTGACTATTACATTCATTTTTGATATTGCATTGCTTTATGATTATCATAACAACGAATATTTATACATTATTTTATATTGGTAGATTACTTTATTTTTACACTTGATATATTGAATACCAACATAAACAGTTTAATGTCAGTGCTCTAAAGTTGACAGTTGATGTAAAGCTGTCAGGAATTACCTGGAGGCGCCTGTCCCGGGTCTTAAAGAATTTTCATTGTACACAAAGACTCTGTATCAGGACTACGTCTCTTTGATCATGGACAATGTCTCTGAGATTGCGACAAAGTCTCATGTATCATGGACAATGTCTTTGGTGGATCGTGACGATGCCCTGAGATCATAGACGGTGTTCGTGATCATCGACAATGTCTCCATGATCGCGGGCAGTGCCATCAACCGGTGACCCCGTCTCCGCTTTCATTCTATCGCAAGGTTCCCACGGCTATGGGACAATGTCTGATCATGGACAACGCCTCTGCCTTTGACAGGTCTCTGCGATCAGGACAATGTCTCTGATCGTGGGATTTATGTCTCCCTATCCTCAACAATGTTCCTCCGATCATGGACTATGTCTCTGTGATCATGGGCGACATCTCTGTGATCGTGGACTACGTAGACTAAGTGGTGACACCTGAGGAAATCAAAGAGAAATATACAAAGAAAATGATCAACAGCATCACTACTCATTCCTCATCAACAGTTTAATCCAAGGAAAAACACAAACAGCTAAATATATCACATTACAGCTGAACCACAACATTTAACAAACATTAGAGGCTGTTTCAGAAAATCAACAGTTGACTGTCATCACCTCCTGAAGAACCAACAACAACAAATATTTGGGAAAGTCGATTATTGATTGTGTGTCTATCAACCAATCAATGTACAATCATAATGTTACTGTGAACTGCTCAACAATAAACACTATCAGTGAATTTTGTTAGGATTTTAACTTGTGTTGTTTATTATACTTCAGTACAAAGTCTGAGTATTTCTTCCACCACAGACATATACAGGAAATCATTATTTCACATTTTAACCTTCTTCTTATTAACATTATATTGCGAAATGTCTTTGTTTTGTGTTTTCATTTAACGTAATATCCAAATTTCAAAGGTCTTACAGCAGCTTATGTGAAAACTTTCAGTGTAAATGAGGCCATTGTAAACTGTGAAGATATTTTGTAAATCACTCCTGACCAACAGTTAAAATTAAGACACTTATAAACAACTCAATTCCAATATTTCTTTATTTGTAGAATTGACTGCTTGTGAGGGAAGTCCAAAGTGTGTCCAGCATACACACAATTAAGAATTTCTGATCGTACAATTCAAACTGAAGAAAATATTTTCATCTCACTTGACTGGATCTCAACAATAACATTTCATATTGCCTTACTATACTATGACATTTCTTTTTGACGCTTTACTATAACGACATTTTACTGCTATTTTGGATTACTATTACTCGCATTGCTTTATATTACTGATACTTTTAATTGTTACTCTAGTATTGTACATTACTGTTAATAAGCATAACACTTCTTCTTTATTACATATTACCTCTAAATCTCCTTACAGATAACTTTTACTGTTAAAAACTACATTCAGTAACAGATTACTTTGACTATTAAGTATCTTTACTTGATATCGCCATTGTTTTTTATATTGCTTCTATAAATAACGACATTATATTATTTTTATATTGTGATTACTTCTATTTTACATTCTGATATATTGAATAATTCAACATAAAAGAGTTTAGTCAGTGCCTGTGTTGACAGTTGATGTAGCCGTCAGAACTACCTGAGGCGCTCTGTCTCAGTCTTAAAGAACTCTTCTACTGTACAAAGACTCTGTGATTGTGGACTTATCTCTTTAACGCGAATAATGTCTCTGAGATTATGGATGTCCTGCATCATGGACAATGTCTTGTGGATCGTGATCGATGTTCCAGATCATAGACGGTGTCTCTGTGATCATCGACAATGTCTCAGTGATCGCGTAGTGCCATCAACCAGGACCCCGCCTCCCGCCGACCTATCGCAAGGTCTCAATAAGCGCGGATAAACGTTCTGATCATGGACAACGCCCTCTCTGCCTTGACAGGTTCAAGTGCATCAGGACAACGCTCGATCAGGGAATAAAGTCTCCCTCATCCTCAATACCTCCGATCAGCGACCGGCGTCTCAGATCATGGGCTTACATCTCTGTGATCGTGGACTACGCAGGGACGGAAGTGGTGACACCTGGAGGAAATCAAAGAGAAAACATAAAGGAAAAATGATCACACCATTACCTATTCTCATCAACAGTTTAACCAAGGAAAACACAAAAATATTCAATATTTACAGCTGAACTACAACATTTAACAAACATTAGAGGCCGTTTCAGAAAATCAACAGCGACTGTCATCACCTCCTGAAGAACCAACAACAACAAATATTTGGGGAAAAGTCAATGATGATTGTGTGTCTATCAACTAATCACTGAAGCAATCATAAAATGTCACTGTGAACTGCTCAACAATAGCAAGACCATACCAGTGAATTTTGAGTAGACAACTTGTGTTGTTTATTATACTAGTACAAGTCTGAGTATTTCTTCCACCACAGACATTGCAGAATCATTATTTCACATTTAACCTTCTTCTTATTAACACATATTTAAAATGTCTTTGTTTTGTGTTTTCATTTAATGAATAACAACTAAATTTCAAAGGTCTTAACAGCAGCTTGTGGAAACTTCTAGCAATGAGGTCATTGTAAACTGTGAAGATATTTTAAATCACCCCTGACCAACAGTTAAAATTTTTACACTTTATAAACAACCCACCCAATATTTTAATATTTGTAGAATTGATCGCTTTGTATGGTGTAGTCCAGGTCTATACATACACGCAATTAAGGAATTTCTTGATCATGTACAATCAAACTGTTAAAGATAAACCACTTATTCGATCCTTAACAATAACATTTCACATTTTCATGCCTTACTACACTATGACATTTTTGACGGCCTTACTATAACGAGACATTTTCACTGCTATTTGGATTACTATTACTTCTGCATTGCTTTATATTAATGATTACTGCCATTGCTACTCTAGTATTACATTGCTACATAATACTTTTCTTATTAAGTATATTACTTAAATTTACAGATAACTTTTTACTGTTGTAAACCACATCTAGTAACAGATTACTTTGACTATTACATCTACTTCTGATATCGCCTATTGCTTTTACATTACTATAAATAACGCATTACTTATACATTATTTTTATATTGCAGATTACTTATTTTACACTTGGATATATTGAAGCTCAAACATAAACAGTTTAATGCCAGTTTCCGTAAAGCTGACAGTTATCGTAAAGCTGCCGTAAATTACCTGAGGCGCCTGTCCCGGTCTTAAAGAACTTCATTGTATAAAGACTCTGTGATTGTGGACTACGCCTCTTGATCATGGACAATGTTCTGAGATTATGGATGTCTCATGATCATGGATAATGTCTTTGTGATCGCATTTATGTCTCTGAGATCATAGACGGTGTCTTCTGTGGATCACCCATAATGTTCTCGCGATCGCGCAGTGCCATCGTAAATCGGTGGCCCTCGCCCGATTCTATCGCAAGGTCTCTACGAAGCATGTGGACAATGTCTCGATCATGGACAACGCCTCCTGCTTTCATATTCCCATCAGGGACAACGCCCTGATCGTGGACTACGTCTCCCCTCATCCTCAATAATGTCTCTCCGATCATGGAATTCTGCCAGTTCCTGTGATCATGGGCGACATCCTCTGTGATCGGGATCACCGGGTGGACGTAAGTGGTGACACCTGAGGAAATCAAAGAGAAACATACAAAGAAAAATGATCAATACACTACTACCCATTCTCATCAAATAGTTTAACCATGAAAACATAAACACAAATATTTTAAAACATTACAGCTGAACCACAACATTTAACAAACATTAGAGGCTGTTTCAGGTAAACAAATACACTTGTCATCACTTAAAGAACCCAACAACAACAAATATTTGGGAAAAGTCAAATGATTATTGATTGTGTTCAACAATCACTGAAGCAATCATAATGTCACTGTGAACTGCTCAACAATAATAAACACTATCAGCAGAAATTTTTGAAAGCAGGATTTTAACTTAGGCGTTTATTATACTAGCACAAAGTCTGAGATTTCTTCCACCACAGACATATACAGAACGTCATTTCATTTCTTAACCTTCTTATTAACACACATTTAAAATGTCTTTGTTTGTGCTCATTTAACCAATAACATCCAAATTTCTGTGCTGTCTTAACAGCAGCTTATGTGAAAACTTTTCAGTAAATGAGGTCATTGTAAACTGTGAAGATATTTTAAATCACCCCTGACCAACAGTTAAAATTAAGACACTTATAAACAACTCACCCAATATTTTATTTGTAGAATTGACTGCTTTGTATGGTGTAGTCCAGTGTGTCCAGCACATACATAATTGGTAATTCTGATCATGTACAATCAAACTGAAGTTAAAATATTTTTCATTCCCATTTTGAACGGATCCTTAATAATAACATTTCACATTTTCATGCCTTACTATACTATGACATTTTTTGACGCTCACTATAACGAGACATTTTATCATGGCTTTTGGATTACTATTACTTCTGTATTGCTTTATATTATTGATTACTTTACTGTTACCTCTAGTATTACACACAGCAATGCTACATAATACTTTCTTATTACATATTACTTCTAAATTTACAGATAACTTTACTGTTGCAAACTACATCTAGTAACAGATTGTTTTGACTATTACATCTTTACTTGATATCGCCATTGCTTTTACATTACTGTATAACAATCCATTACTTATACATTATTTTTATATTGCAGATTACTATTTTACACTTCTGATATATTGAATACTCAACATAAACAGTTTAATGTCAGTGCCTGTGTTGACAGTTGATGTAAAGCTGTCAGAATTACCTGAAGCGCCTGTCCTAAAGAACTTTCATTGTAATAAAGACTCTTCTGTGATTGTGGACTACGCCCCTTTGATCATGGATAATGTTCTAGATGGCGGACAAAGTCTCTGCGATCATGGACAATGTCTTAGTGGATCGTGGATGTCTCTGAGATCATAGACGGTGTCTCTGTGATCATCACAATGTCTCCATGATCACAGCAGTGCCATCGTAACCGGTAACCCCGGCTCCCTCCTACTGACCCATCGCAAGGTCTCTACGAAGCATGGGACAATGTCTCTGATCATGGGACAACGCCTCCTGCCTTGACATGGTCTCATGATCAGGGACAACGTCTCTGATTGTGGATTATGTCCCCCATCCTCAACAATGTCTCTCCATCGGACCAGTGTCTCTGTGATCAAGGGGCGACATCTCAGGATCGTGGACCGTGGTGGATTTGGCAGACACCTGGAGGAAATTGAAGAGAAACATACAAAGGAAAATGGATCAATACACTACTACCATTCCTCAACAGTTTAACCATGAAAACACAAAACACAAATATTCAACATTACAGCTGAACCACAACATTTAACAAACATTAGAGGTCACTCAGAAAAACCTGATGAACCCAGGCTCACCCGGCGACATGAACGAGAGTTACCCAAAATCACCCTCTGACCAGCTGTTAAACAACACTTAAGGAACAATCACCATGTGGAGTTTTATTGGTAGAATTGATACTGTTTTATATGGTGTGGTCTAGTGTGTCTAGCACATACACATCATCAAGAATTTCTGATCATGTACAATCAAACTGAAATTAAGATTTCAATCCCATTTTTAATTGATCCTTAACAATAACAATCCAAGACAGAAAATTTGGCATTTGTTAGTTCTGATGTGTGATATTGTTTGGTGGGAAGGTGAGCAGAACTACAGTCAATTTGTCCACAGACAACACACTGACAACTATTCTGATACATATTTTTTTAAACCAAGAGTGTCAAATATTTGCTTCAAGACAGTGGCTTAAGAGGTGAAAATTTAATCGTTTTTTTGGTCATATGATAAATAGTAAATACTGTTGATTAAGCAAAACAAGACATCTGAAAGTCACCTTGAGCTCCAAGCAATTATAATTAATACTTTTTTTCTGATTTAATAGACACAGTTAATCAGTTCTTATTATATTCAGTAATTAAACACAAAGGTTTGAGCTGGGATTTACCCAGTGACACAAAACGAAAAAAACAAAAGCGATTGCTGACATTGATAATTAAGCTCATCAACACATATTTTTCAGACTAGGTAAATGTTTCGGACACATACTTGTTGGTCTGTAGGTGATGTTGGTGTCTCTGTCCAAACTGCAGCAGCTGGACAAGTAGACCTGGAAAACACAAGTACAGTTGAACACAAGTAACATTTGAAACACTGATTAACTAATACAAAATAGTGATGGAAACGTTTTACACACAGTGTAGGAGAACACAATAGTGAAAACACCGAAGCCTTGACAATTACAAATAAAACTTGACTGACCTAAAAGAGAAAAGCAATGTAAAAAAAAATTGGAAAGAATACATTTGACTTTAAAAGCTTAAATTTGATGTAATGATTTCTAACTAACCTCAGCTCATACATTGTGGAGGGGCACAGAGACAAAATATAGTTTTCAAGCCTTTAACACCAAACTGTACTAAGTCAAGCATCAAGTCCAAACAAATGACTAATCACGAGCGGTGGGACGTGGCACGAGATCTGGCAATATTAAAATATGACGCTATTTCTCGGCAGGTGAAAAGCTGCTTCATGAAACAGCATTCAGTTGCAACTGGCATAACCGACAAAATTATTTACTCAGAATTTCTGAGTTCCTAGGCAACTGGAACACCCCATGGAGTTGAATTTCCAACCCAGAAAGTCGGACAAAACCCCACCATCCCCGACATAAGAATCAAAGATGGCTGCTACTCACATCGATAGCGGTGAACACTCGGCTAATCTTACAGTTCTGTCCTATTAGTTTCACATTAGGTCAGCCATACACATAGTACTGTTCAGTTTTTATCTGTTTACATATTGCTACGCCGTTTGTATGAGCGCTGTTATCAACTGGTATTGCTAACAGCAGCTAGTATGAGGTGTTTGAATCGGTTCACGTCCATGGTTTAACGTTACGTTTTTTATGAAGAGTTAAATTTGAACTTGTGTATTTAGCGTCCAGCCTTACTTGTTTTCGGCAAAAAAGTAGCTCCAAAGCTTGTTTTAGCACCCTGGCTTCTTCTGTAATTACTCACAGTACTGACAAACCGAAGCGGCGTTTCGAACGTCGGTTTTAATCTGTTTTCCGACCTCGTTTCTCCGCCTCTCTGCGCTCCTCCCAAACAACGGCAGAAAAAAAGCCAATTGGCCAGTTGATTCTGTACCGCCTAGAAACTGCCTCTGATTGGCCTTATCACGGGGAAGGTAGGATCCTGATAAGGTCCGGATCATGGATGTATTATAAGAACTGGATACGGCGCTTCCAATGTCTCTTACAGTACATCCACGAGTCACAGTGCTTGGATATTTATTTAGTTTACTGTGAATAATTGCGTTAACTTTTGACACATTCATTTTGTGGGTAATGTATTAAAATGTGTTTGCTTAACTTCTAAAATTTTGATTTTTTGGGGGGGCCGAGGGGGCGCTGCCTCCTCTTGCCCCTGTGTAGAGCCGGCCTGACCACGAGTACCCTCTGTACTTGGAACCTCTCTCTGAGGGCTTTTCTGTCTTCACTTTGGGTGTTGGACTTCACAAACTCACTGAGCCTCAGAAAGATTGAACTGATATCCTCAGGGTGGATTTGAAGAAGCCACTTCCAGGCTGGCAGGACCTTATGACCATAAACAAATTAACCACACCACAAGTACCCTTTACACTCGGAGCCTCTCTCTGAGCACTTTTCAGTCTTCACTTTTGGTGTTATACTTCAAAAATTCACTGACTCTCATGAATCAAACCCACATCCTCCGAGTCAGTCTTCTAACATTTCTAAGTACCAACAACAAGATGGATTTGAACCAGCGACTCCAGGACCAGCATGAATTTATGGTTGTAAACAAATCCAACATGCCACCAAGTACCCTTCACATTAAGACTTTCTCTCTGAGCAACAACAACAAAATTCATTTTGTACATAACCCTCTGTTCTGTTATCTACTTGCATGGAAATATATGTGTGTATCATCAAAAAGGTTCTGTGAAAACATAAATTTCAATGCTTGACAACTACAAATGTCCATTTCAAATTGAAAACTAAAGCAAAATCCAAGGCTATCAAAGGCTCAGCAGGTATTGTTGAGGGCCAGACCTTTACTGTGTATATACCCGATAATGGTGACTCTTCCATTGGAGTAAACACTCCCCTGTGCTGGTCAAGCAGGCAACACAACTGTCCTGTAAAATTTGTTTTAACAAATACAACACATACATTTCAACAGCTGGCTGATGAGTGACAGTTCACTTTAGGATGAATGTTCCAGCTACCTGACACTTTAAATCTGTGTAAGGTGTTTCATATTTCAAACATAATGACATTCTTCTGCAGTAATGATTAACTGTTGCTCTCTGCTCAGCTGGACCAACAGGTGTACACCAGTGTAAAATTTAATGAGGATTCAGTTACACTGTGGCCTTGAGCTTGCCTATAAAAACATAATACACTGTGAAAATGTGCTTGCAAGTGTATATATATGCACACACACACGCCGTAAATGAGTTCAGGAGAGAGAGGAAAGAAGAAGAGAAAGTCAGTAGGTGATGTTATACTGAATGTGTGTGAAGTTCAAGTTTAACCTTTTATCACCTCTCATACTGTCATACAGTCTCAAGGCGTTCCTAAACTCTTTTTAAATGTATTATCTTGTCTGTAAAGATGAAACATGTTTCTGGGAGTCACAAAACTCAACCTTGTCATTCGATTCGCTCTAACAGGCTGTTTTAAGAGGCCATGAGGAATTATTTCAAATACCGCCCCTCCTCCCTCCCTCCTCAGGCCACACAGACTGACAAAGTTGCCGGTCAGAAAAGGTCGTTTCATCTCCGTACGACTGTGTATGTGCTCACCTCTAAATCTGATGATCTCACGAGCAGGGATGTTGTCATGTTTGCGATTGGCCAACTGTCCAGATGACGTAATAGATGACTTGAAATAAAGGAGATTTCTCATTCATCACTGGAGGGAAGGCCAAAAGAAAGCAGTGGGACGAAACAATAACCCTGAAAATGAGTCTATTTTGGTTTGATCTCTTGAGGCTACAATAAACAACATTAAGGCTAAGCCTCAATCCAGGCGATTGTGGTGTGAAGCCAGTTTGGCTGTAGAGAAATAAATAAGCTAAGACCAGTTGGAAACAGGTCAGATAAACAATCTCTATTTGTTTATTTTGAGTATTTTGCTGATAAATGTCAAGGAAAAGCTGCTGGAACAGTTAATTACACCAATAACACTCCTGCAAACATAATCAACTGTTGGTAATCAACTAGAAGACAGGGTCATGTTTTCCTTTGGATGAGCGTTAATGATTATATCTCAGTAAAAACAAATTTTATTTAGAGTGAACTCAAATGTCCCTTCCAGACTCTACTGTATTGTGTTGACAGTCTGTGTAAATAGGTTTACCTCAGGCCAATCAAAGCAGGTGCGCTCTCATTTAATTAGTCCGTGCTAAACCTCTTTGAGGCATGAAATCATCCCAACAGCAATCCACACAAATCTCCCCCTGTCACTCAGTACAGCTGAATTAGCCCACATGCCCTTGGTCTCCAGAAACACACATATCATCACATCCAGTCGCAGCACGTTTTGCTCGGACCCACCCTGAAAAACACATCTGAACGCACAGTGCCAGTGGCATGTGTTAGTGTACATTTTTACTCACAATCACATCTGGACAGCACATTTTTCTCTACTGAAGTTGTACAGTGATATAATTAGTCTCCCTGAACCATTCTGATAATTTAAAAACTCGCAATCACAAAAATATACTCACCACACAGTGAATAAGTGAAAATACCAGAATTTTCTTAGTTAAGGTATGGGAGATGTGCAAATGCTTGCTTATATGAAATTAAACAAAACAAACAAATTAAAATTTGCACAATTCTGCAGCTACAGAGCTGTCTGTCTCTCAGCTTGGCTGTTTTAAAAACATTAAAAATATAATTAAAATAGAAAATACCCCCAGAACAACATCTCTGTCATTTGAGAGCAGGGGATTTAAAGACTTTGGAGGCACGTGCACAGACAGACAGACAGCTATCCTACTTTGAGACAACCACTCTGCAGTATGAGTTCAGAGAGAAAGAGGAGGAGGAGAGAGCAGAAGAGACAGGAAGGTCAGCATCTTGCCTGCTGAAGTTAGTTACATTATAGTCAGAGCTGCGACACTAGCAGAGAAAACAGGAAGTTTTCTTAACAGGCTTTGAATCCATCAGTGGGAAAGGGTGGAAAAGAGGAAGACAGTCAAACAAACGATCTCTGAGAAATAAGCAGAACCTTCAGTCTTGCAGTATCGAGGCATCATGACGCAGCAGGTCAGCGGCTCACCGTTCCTCAAGCCCTTCTTCCTGAAGACGCCCGTCAGAGTGGTCAGCCCTCTGCGACAAAGACGGCACACGCTCCCTGCCAGCGAGTTCAGGAACCTCACGCCGCAGGATGCTATCAGTGTGTTTGAGATTGAGAGAGAAGGTAAGAATAATCAGAATATTTCTGAAAAACTGAACCTGCTACAACTAACCTAGTGGGTGTTTTTTGTAATATCTGGTGAGAACTTGACTGACTTTCCACATGTATTTGATAAAGGAGTATACTGTATTTTCCATTCTGCCATTGGGGAAAGTATAAATGTATGAAAACTTAATTTTAACTTGAAAGAGAACACGTTCATTCTTTAAACATCATTAGTCTCAGGATGTAACCCACTGTATAAACTGGTTCTTTTCATCCCTGCAGCATTTGTCTCTGTGTCTGGAGAGTGTCCACTTACCCTGGATGAGGTGCTTAACTTCCTTAGTCAGTGCCCTGAGCTTTCGCTGGGTTGGTTTGAGGAGGGGCAGCTTGTAGCTTTCATCATCGGCTCTGGCTGGGACAAGGAGAGGCTTTCACAAGTATGCAATTGTACAGAAAATCTGTAAAGTGGCTCTGATTTCTACTCTGCTCATTGTGTTTTGGCATCATTAATGCTTCTATATAATCTCTCACCTCCAGGAGGCTATGACTCAGCATGTCCCAGACACCCCCACTGTGCACATCCATGTGCTGTCGGTGCACCGTCACTGTCGCCAGCAGGGCAAGGGCTCCATCCTCTTGTGGCGCTACTTGCAGTACCTGCGCTGCATGCCGGGCCTCCGCCGAGCTCTGCTGATTTGCGAGGACTTCCTGGTGCCCTTCTACCTCAAGGCTGGCTTCAAAGAGAAAGGGCCGTCAGCCATCTCTGTGTCCAACATGCACTTCCTCGAGATGGAGTACACGCTCGGTGGGCAGGCATACGCAAGGCGGAACAGTGGCTGCTAGTCCCTCAGAAAGCCCTAAGCTGCCCTTACTCCGCTTACTCACCTCTAAAATGGACTCAGGGCAGAAAAAGATTAAGAAAAAACAGCTGACAGACGGACAGATAGAGATAGATAGAAGCACAGGGCCAGTATTAACCAGTGGACTGGGTTCAGCATCCCAATGTCAGCATGTCCCTTGACTCCCTGAACAAGGAGTAAAGGACTATATGTGCGGCCACAGGACAACAACAAGAGTGGATTCATGTCCTCATGCAAAGAAATTAACCAGTGGCTTTGCAGATGATAATCCTGTATATCAGACATCAAATTATATTCCTTTTATTACCAGTAGAATAACGGCTTTGTAATCTTAAAATCATTATCTGTTAAATTCACATTTCACGGTTTGTAATCAAGGCAATTAATAGAAAATATCATATAAATGTATTAAATCTTGACTGACATAAGTACTAAGTTCTATTTTTGTAAACCACGTAAATCAAAAGGTGATGAATTCAGTGTCATCACTGTAATGAAGTGTCATTTGAGGACCTACATACTGATCTTGCCGCCACTTACAATACTTGATTTGTTGATTGAAAAATCTGTAGCAGAAATTTTCTGTTTCTATGTTGCTTAACTTGAATAAATTCTTCAAAGAAAAAAGTCACGGACCATTTTAATTTGTAGATTTTTTTTTTACTGTTGTTTTTTTCAGTTACATGTGAGTAGACAGGTAGCTAAAACACTACCGTGTTCAAAAACAATCATCACTTCTCGAGAAGCAATAAACAAATAAAAGAAAACATTCGAGTGCTCAGCATAATGTAACAAAAATATGGCAGTAGTTGGTACATTTATCAACAAGGCACCAAAGGTATCAATATTTGATTTTCGTCCCTGCTTCTGTATGAGGTTGCCTGAATAATAATAAAACCTATGTCTGGAGTGTGAATGTAAAAAAAAAAAAAAAATCCTTCTCTCTGTACCAGCGCTGGTTTCTCTAATTCCTGCCTCATGTGTAAAGGGCAGTAGGGAGCTTTGATGAGGTTCAGAAGTGCCATACCTTTGTTTCACTGGACAGTGAAGGAGTGACAATGACTGTCGGTGAACAGGGAGGTGATTAAAGCAAGTTCTTAGGGTGAGTGGCATAGGTATTCATACTGACAGAGTTTTAAAAAAAACACAAGCATATTGTCAAAGTTCACAGAGACAGAGAAGGGGGGGTGGGGTGGCAGTCCCCAGCCACACAGGAGCAGAGTGAAGACACAGACTGGCTGATCTCATCTGTCAGTCCACATCTTTTGACCTGATGCCTTCCCCCCGTTGAGCTCACGCTGTCCCACGCGCTTCAGTGAAGGTGAGCGTTGAGGTCGTACTTCTCGCAGAATTTGTCTGTGAAGGGGATGCAGGTGAGCAACTCGCACCATTCGCACTTGATTGGGTAGACGTAGAAGAGCACCACAAGGCCTGAAAAGAGCCCGACAAACACCAGCAGGAAGACAATGATCTGACAGCGTTTGCGGTACAGGTCCATGCGGCCGAAGCTGATGTAGGGCAGGAAGGCGAAGGACAGGAAGAAGCCGGAGATGAAGCCGCAGATGTGGGCAAAATTGTCGATCCACGGCAGCAGCCCGAAGGCGAAGAGGAAGAGCACCACGCACAGGAGCTTGGTGAAGGCCCTCCAGGGCTGGGCCAGGATCTGCCAGCTTTGAAACAACTCCACGAACAGGCAGGCCAGGATCCCGAACTGAGAGCCAGCTGGACCCACCTGAGGTAAAGACAGCAGAGGGAGAGGTGAGCCAGCAAAAAACATCTGAAAATGTTTATTTATGACATGATTTAAAAAGTCTTTGTATAATGTAGTGTTGTTAATATACTGCCAGAGAGAAATCTCTGACACATAACATGACTCATAAACACTCTAATATTTAATTAAGTGTGGGGATTTAACAGGTGATCACCTCTGCTCTGTAGGGCAGGAAGATGGCCGAAGCTAAGTTGCCAGTGATTCCACTGAGGATGTAAATGATTGAGATGCGCAGCCAGCCCGCCAGCTTCTCCAGGTCCCTCAGGATGGTCATCTGGAAAGCCACCGACACCAGGCAGTGAAGGATCCTGGGAGGGGGGTACAGACGAAGTGGACAAAGTGCTCGTGTGTGTGCAATGTGATGTTTGTGTGTGTATGTGGGTGAAAAGCCGCACGTGTCGGGAAGATAATCCCTCTGTGTTGAAGAGGCAAAACCCCTGAACAGCCGACTGGGGGATGACTTTGCCCATCAACAAAATCGGTCTCTATCTCGTTGAGGCTTAATGAGTTCGTGTAGCAAGGGCACTTTGTTTAATTACCCAGGAGACAAATAACAGACAGCATGAAGATGAAGCACCGCTCCTCTTAGCCGTGAGGTCAGCTCTTTGTGCCGACTGACTGACAGGTCTATACCACACCAAAGTAGTGCTGTCGGTCTGTTATTTACAGCATATAACTACAGGTGATGAATAAGCTCATCAGCATGCATTCATTTATTTTTGGCATATGGGAGTTTTGTTGGAGCAACTCTAGCTATAAGCACATTGTAGGATCACAAGCACTGCTGGTTCACCTCATAATTACAATATTACAATATTTGTTGTATATACAAACAAGTGACAAAGGAAAAACCAACATGAAGTGTCTTAGTAGAGTGTTGGGCCACCAGGAGGCGCCACAATGGCTTCAATGCACCTTAGCATTGATTCTACAAGTCTCTGAACTCTACTGAAGGGATGAAATACTATTCTTCTAAAAGATATTCCCTCATTTAGATGATTGTGGTGAAGAGCGCTGTTTAAAGCAAAATCTCCCATAGGTGTCCAGCTGGGTTGAGATCAGGTGACCGTGAAGGCCATAGGAAATGATTCACATCATTTTCATACTCAACAAAGCCCTCATGCCCTGTGAATGAGGGCTTTGTCATCCTGTGTCTCCAATCATTTTTCAGGTTTTTTCCTTTAATTTGTCACCCATTTGTAGCATTGCACTGTATATAACTATCACCAAACTGCACCCAACATTATTTCACCATTGTTTGCACTGTCATACATAAATGTTTATATATGTATACCCTCTGTAAAATCACTATACGCCTTTTGTTAGTGTCTTTGTCTTCTACATATTAACTGAATGGCATTTGTGCACCATTAAAGTACACTAACACTAGTTACCGACAACTGGAGTCATTTTCCTTGTATATACCAAACATATTTGGTCAATAAACCAAACTGACTCTGATCTTTTATACATCCTGTTCCTCATTGCTTGGAAACACTGATCTGGCCTGAGACTATGCTCCTGGTTAGCAAGATTTGCTTTTGTTTGCACTACTAGGTACACACTGAGAGTTTCTCTTTTTTTAACATTATTCTGGTTGAAAATGACTTTTAAAAAATAATTACAAAAAACTAATTATGTCCAAAAATCATTCCCTCTTCTTTGTCTGTTTCATTTCCCAGGTAAATCTAAAAAATATTTATCAAGGTCCTGACAGCTGCTGACTCACCCAGCATGCAGGAAAAGTGAGAGCCAGAGCCTGTAAAACTGATCTGGGATCTCAGGGTTGAGGAAAGGCAACAGTCCACACACATCATCCATGCAGTGCACCTGAAGAAGGGCAGAGCAAAAAAGTATGAATTAATGCCCCTCAGTCATACTGAAGCTTAAAACCACAAAGACATATATAGAGGAAAGAAAAAAATATGACACCTACTACTGAAGTGACAATCAAAGATCACAGATAACATGCATGTGAAAACACACTCCTACGCACTGCTTTTATAGAGATGTCTGGTTAGTGTTCCCCCCAATCTGTTTTTGTATTCAGGAAGTACACAAAACAGTGTACCAGAGTGAAACAGAAACACAGGCAGCACAAATTAAATTTAGCACACAGCTTCCCCCTTTTTTTCCTGTGAGAAAATGAAATGTCTAATTTGTGTGTACTGAGGAGAGATGCTTACTTGAGAGCAGAGAGTAGCCTCCTCATGAAAGTAGCCCTTCATGAAGTCACAATATTCCCGGGATGTGATTTCACACCTTGAAGAATACGAGCGGCAGTTTAGTATTCTACTAAATGAGTTATGTTTCAGACTAGAACAGGACAAATGTTCCACATAAGCTCTCCTCACCTCCCTTTAGTTCCAATGCAGCAGGGTCGGCCTGTGATGGTACAGTCTATATGAGGCATGTTGGTGTGGTTCCCTGTGTTGTACCTGGTACAAATCTAAAAGTCAGAGAAGAGGGACAACAGTCAAATCACTCAAGTTTGATCTAAATAGGACAATTTAATTTACAGGAAATATGGTCACAGTCTCTCCCTCTGTTGACTTTAACTAAAGGTCAGGACATTGTGATGTCACATTGAAACTGACCTTTGACCTTTGGGACAGAATCAGCTCATAGCTTCATCCTATTCTACTCAAATTATGTCAGAATTAGCATATAAATTCTTCAGTTAATGGGTTTTGTTAGGGCAGTGACTTTGACCTTTGACCTGTGACCACCCATATCTAGTCAGTTCATCCTTGAGTCAAAGTGAACGTTTGTACCAAATTCGAAGAAACATAATTCGTCCAGCCACTGCCTGTTTTGATGGATTTGTGTTGTTTCATAATTCATCATTGAGTTACATTCAAAACAAAATAGTGCAGTATTTACCCTGGGGCGAAAACTCATTTGTGCAACTCTGTACAACCAACAAACCTAGCATTGTTAATTTGAGCATGGACAGACGTAATTTTAATCTGTGTAATTTCTAAAAAGTTAAAGCACAGATAGATTATTCCTTGAAGTCAGAAAATTTGATCTATAGGTTTGAGTCTCTATATGTCTTAATACCAGACAGGGTTTCTCTGTACTCACTGGCCACTTGGTGATGTCATCAGGCCATTCGTGAGGTGATACCGAGGCAGGCTCTAGACATATCCTGTAATGACGGCAAACGACATGCATAGATGACCAGCTGATGTCAGTTAAATGTCATTTAATAATGGAATAACTTCCAGTGTGTCGTACCTGGGGTCCTGATGGCACACTGAGCCATACTGTCTGTTTTTACCATCTAACTGGGGAGTGCTGGAATGCCTCGGCCACTTCACCCACACAGCTAGAGTGCTCTAGAAAAAAAAAAAAAAAAACACAGAGAGAGAAGGGATTAAAACTTCCCACGGCTTCAACCTGTATTTGAATCATAAAGGTCAAGGGACACAAAACAAAGAAGTGGGTTTGTTTACGGACCGAGCATTCCTCCTCTGAGGTTTGGACACAGCCAGAGCGATCGTTCCGCACGCAGCAGGCAGAGTTGCGTTCGATAGCTCTCTTTTCCCTGATAAGTTCATGCACCTGCTTGTCCTGCCGCATGCATGGAGAATATTTGGCCCCCAAGTGGATCAGAGCTTCCTAACAATGCACAGACATTTACACAATTAGCTTTTGCTATTTATTTTATTTATCTGTAACACTATCAAAAACAGGACGCAGAGGGAAGCGCTCACCGAACTCGGCCCGATCCAGAAGTTCTCCTGCTGTACGAACTTGACATTTTCATACACCCCTTTGTTTCTTAAAACCTTAATCAGAAGACATCCAAATCACAAAGAATGAAAAATTAAGAGGAGCGACTCGTAATGAGATGAAAATATTGTGATGGTTTGTGGACAGAGACTCACAGAATCAACCGTCTCATGCTGGGAGAAGCCCACTGGTGCAATGCCATAGATGCATACAGCCAAGATAGTGATGAGCAAATGGACAAAGGTGATCCAGTATGTAAAAAAAGGCCTACAGAGAACACAGAACAGAGGCACTCATCATCCATCAGTGTCATCCACAGAGGGCAGAGAGAGGGAGCTCATTAGTCAGATATATGGAGCGATGCAGTACCTATGGTCATCCATGTCCTCTATCTGCCTCTTGACGTAGCTGTCAATACGCTTGCGGTAGGTGCGGTTTGTGAGCTTCCCTACCATGCCCAACCCGTAAGGCCTCTTCTCTCGGGCAAAAAGCTTCTTGACAGGCACGACGATGCGCTGGCCGCGCCGCTGCCCGTTAACGCTCACCACCTCCTGCCGCAGGGGCACCTTTGGTGGTCCTGGAGTTCCTTCTTTGGCTTTACGCCACCCTCGCTCCAGAGGTCTGGGAGAGGTAGATGAAAGGGAGAGACAGAAATGAAGACAGGTTTAAGAGCTTAACGATGATGAAATAAGATGACATTCTCTCTGTTTTCTGTCTCATTTCATCCGTTACCTGGGCCTTTTGAAATTGATTTTTAACACTTAGTACTGCTTAGAGTTAAAGGGCATCATGTGGCTATATCACCAACAAGATAATATTAATAATATTACAATAATATTCATTATTTGTGTCAGATTGTTTATTGCACTTTATATTGTACAACTGCTGTTGGTTTGACATTTTGTGCAATTCTTATGGGAAGACTGATTCATTTAAGATACAGTGTTAATCATGACTTCAAAAATGTTTCTATCAACACAACTTGAATGACTAACACTGCAGCCACAGTAACTCACAGCATGAGGTGACTTCTCTCCAGCTCCGTTTTATCTAGGGCGCTGCCTGTCAGCTCTGTTTCATCCTTCTTGCTGCTGGGCTCTGCCTCTTTCATGGCCGCCTCAGACGGCGACTCGAACACCTCGTCTGCGTACGTGGACAACTCCTCCTGCATCAGAATATCCTAAAAAGAAGAGAGAACACAGTGGAGAGAAAGTAGTGAGCGGACGTGCCAAAAAGCATAAAGCGTGCCGGGGGTTTTCTAAATATTGTTTCTCCTGCATTACTCTGGCAAAGAAGGATGTGTCCAGTTCATCAGGGAAGTCGACCACATCTTCCTCCATGAAGCTGGCAGGGGTGAAGCTTCGTCTTTGGGCCCGTCTCAGAGTGCTCTCCCGTAATGAGCGCCCCTGGGAAGCACGCAAATAAACATATAAGCATTCACTGCACTTATTTTTGCAAGCACTGTACGTATTTGTATTTAATCTGTTCAGTGGATTTTATCTCTCTCACTCACCTTGACCAAAGCTGCCGCGGCCCTGAAGCTCATCTTCGCCACAGACTCCCTCTTCCGTCGGCGAGGCAGTCGGTTGAGACCTGAGCGGGAGCTGGTGAAGGAACAGAGGGAGGCAGCCCCGGGGGTGATGGGGGTCTGAGGCACGCTGTAGCCGTCCACCTCCTCCACCATACGGAAGGCTCGCCCTCGCGCCAACGGGTCCACAATCTGGAAACCAGTGGGTTCCAAGTGGGACCAAGTTAGAAAGAGCTTTCAACACACGCTGTAAAAAAGATCAATTTAACTCAAGAGACAGACTCTAAGGAGAGGTTATAATGCACCTGTGTGCCAACTTCACATTCCAGGTGATATATTCAAGAATATCAGTTTAAGAATGATCAATACCAGTATTTGCAAATTTAAATTTCAGGTGTCTTCCTTCACCTTTTGCATGCCATGCTGTGAGGAGGGGACGTAGAGAGGAGGCGGGGTCTCAGTGCTGGTTAAGGAGATGTTGTCCTGGCTGGGCAGATCCATCTCTCGGATCACCTGCGGCTTCAGCTTCCCGTAGCGCAGGCTGCAGTGGCGCAGACTTTTCCTCTGCCATTTCTGGGTGGCGTCACCGTCCTTGCTGACTCCAAACCAGTCCGCTGTTCCCCTGATACCACAAAACACTGACCTTTCAGTTCTGGGTCACAGAACTCACATACATGATTGTATTTCCCAACAGGCAGAGATTAAATCCCATCTGGCGTGGTGAAACTCGCAAAAAAAAAAAAAAAACATATAGAGGCACTTGTGGATGAACCTCTTAGGAGCTCTCTATATGGAGGAGTGGGTCGGCAAACATGCAAGGGACTGATAAGCCCGCACTCCCCAGGATGTGAAAAAGTGCCCTAGATAGTGAAAGTAGCAGGGACAGTAAAGGGAACAAGCCTGGGCATGTTTCTGTCCACACACACCAGGAAAGGTAGACACAAATTCTAACACACTGTGCGCATGGTGCAGTCACACACTCCCAAAGTCTACATGTTCAAAGAAAGAGAGCGCAAAAGGATTACTGTAGTTCTGATGCAAATAAAATCCAACTTATTCAGATTTTCCTAATCTTAACTGACACCAGCAGACGGCAAATCCAATTAACGCAGAGAATGAGGGATTCTTCATAAAGGTTTTATTTGCGTCTCTATTCCACTTTCCATATTGGCCCATTTCGCCAAAAACCTTGATGAATACACACACACATGCAATCACGTTGTTGAAGTTGAAGCCCTAATAAGTACCAGAGCAAACAATGTTACTGCACCCCGAGGCCAGGAAGTGGAAGTGGAAACATTCTTCAAAGGAAAGTATAGGCAAGCTAGCTGTTTTTTTTTTTTTCACTAATTACCAGCTGCAGAGAGAATGTTGAATGAAGTCAGGTTAAAATCTATTTTCTCACCAGCTCAGCTTACCATTTCTTTCAGTGAATAATTCTCACTGGTTATCTGATCCTCAGTATTTTTTAATGTGTCAATGATTGAACAGCTAATATTCTAGCATATGTGTGCCTGTCTTTGCAGCAGTGGACATGCACTCGCTAACCTCGGTTTCAATGGTTGGACCTAGTCATCATGGCTCAGCCGTATCTAATGAGTGTCCACTAAAGAGGCCATGATGAGACCTGGCTTACTAACAAGTACCACTCAGAGTTGAGTTGGATGCTGTTTGACAGATGTATAAGAAGAGGACTGACCCCTCCCTCTGTCAGGCTTAGTCTTTATTACAGTAGCTAAGAAATAAAGGGGAACTTGTAACAGGGAAATGACAGCTTTTGGTTTCATGTCCTCTTGTGATTCATTTAAAAAGAAATCTTTGTGGCAATGACATGACTCACAGTTGCCAGTGACAGAGTGAGAAACAACAACAATTCTCAAGAAGCTCGTGATGTGGCCATACCATATGACACTCACTGTCAGAGTGAATTTAAAAAATCACAATTTCAAAGCAACATTGGCAAAATCACTGAAAGCTAAACATATATGGGACATACTCACTGATTTCCTCATTGTAAACAAGTAAAAACCTAACACCTTTCAGTCTGGCGGGGGACTTCCTGCCGTACCTGAGCAGGGTCCTGGAGAGCGAGTGGTGTTTCCTGGTGCTGCGGCGAGCAGCTCGCTGGCCCTTAATGGGCACCGTGTTAATCCGCTCAAAGTGCACCCTTCTGCTGCTGTGACCAGGCAGAGCAGGGTCCGGAAAGGAAGATGAGCAGGGACAGAGGGAAAGAAGAAGGAGGGAAGAGAAAAGACAACAACAGGCAGTGAGAAGGAAAAAGTGCAGCTGGACAGTGCTGTAGCCATCATGCAGAGAGAGAGAGCAAAGCAGACTGGTAAGGTTAAGACTTTTCATTGAGAATTACAACATTAGGAAAGTTAATACCAGGCAGATGATACTCAGGTTGTTAATCAGAGACAGCCATGCGATTTGTAAAAAGGTAAGGAAAGCAGACACTGTAGATATATAGAAAGGTTTTTTTACATGCCACGAAACATCAGGCTGCCAATATCCTCCATTTAGCTTGTGAATCTTATATAAGCCTGTGCTGGTTAAACTACATAGCATATATAATCAGTAAACTCAAGGCACACATTGTTGTCTAAGGTCTGCCTGATGTAAATAATAACACTACTTGTATGCTACGCTGCAAAAGAGATGTGAAGTTCTTTGTATTATAATCTTGCATGAATGAGTTCATGCTGTAACCTACATACTGTAAGTCAGGATGTCAATATATTAAATCAATCCAGTGCATTGCTAGTGGCCCTTACCTCTTTATGGTCTGAGTGATGGATGACTGGCGTTGCAAGACAGGCCGTCGGGTGTCAAAGAAGTCACGGGGCGGGGACTGGAGGTGAGAGGTCTCCACTGGCATGCTGATACTGCGCAGGAACCCCTGCCTCTTCACGGGCTGCATGGGAAATGACACACAACCGAAGGAAAAAGTGAAAAACCAAGTCGTGACAAAAACGGCGACAAAAGATGAGAGCGGGGATTCGGTGAGAAAGAGCACCTGAACAAAAGTGGGAGGCTCGTCTAGTGACATCTGAGCCGTGGGAATGTCCAGCCTGAGCCAGGGAGGTTTCTTCCTCTGCAGGCTGCTGGTGCTCTCCCGCCGTGGTTCAGCCATGTTCTCTGTCCCACCCCAGGCCTGCCAGCTACACAGAGAGGAAATGAGAAGACAACATTATTGTAATGAGCATCAGTCAATCACATGTAATCTTGAGCAAGTGCCATTAAAACCCATAATCAGAATTTATGGCATTCTTTGCAGCTATAAACATGATAGTTACACTGATCGTTGCTGCAAAACTGTTTCACAAGAGGGTGCTAAGGCCCCTTATTTGATTCAAGCATGGGCGTTCACATATTTCTGTTCATTAGATAGTCAGGGAAACCACTGAGAACAATCTACAGCTGTTTACCGCTTCCCCTAAACACTTCACAGAGCCATTTAAAAAAAGCAATAAATACTTGCGCTACAGAGCGAGGAAGTTTGCAGTCTTAAAAATAATCCCTTAATTCTACAGTTAAAATCAAAGTTAATCCTTTTCTGTGGTTAAAAGTTGCTCTGCTTCCAGCAAACATTTATCAGAGTCTAATGACTGTGCATACATTCCCATGATGAGGCCAGCACACCACAGGAGGGGCACAGTAAACTTCAGCATCAGACAGCCCTGCCTGTAGCTGCAGCCTTGTTATCACCAGCCCTTCATTTTATTGTCCCACCATCTAACCTCACTTCTCTGGGCCTGGTGCTTCATTTCCTGTCATTTTCTTAATTCCCATTATTCCCATGGAAAACTGAACACAACTGCCCTTTTCAGTTCAAGTGATCAAGCCACAAAAATTTGTGTATGCATGGTTACGCATTCATGATTGATTAAAGCAATGTTTCACTCAGCAGACAAGAGGAATGTTCAAAATAATGACCACCTCTCTGCAAAGCGCAAATGTGCAAACTTGCGAAGGAGGCTGCCTCCTTAGCTTTGGAGCGGTTACAAAACCAAATGAATTTTTAAAATCCTTTTCCCGCCCTTTCCTGGTCTCACGTAGTTAAAAAGCCTCACAAGATGGCATTGTCACACACACATCAGAGGGTTTTTGAGCTTTGAGCAGTCGCACCGGGTCACGTCCTGACTTCTCCTGTTACAGCTCCAGCTCCTTTAGAAAAGTCCACGGCTTGTGACCACATCTGCTTCGCGTTGCCATTTTAACACGCCACAGGCTTCTGTTTTAGCCCGAGTGATGATGGGAAGTGTTGTCAGCATATCTCAGCAGAGACATACGGAAAACCTCACACTGAGGGCAGCAGAGGTCATCACCAATGTGTTAATATTTAAACATGGTTAAGGTCTTGCTGACAGATGTTTCTCAATTCACAAGTTCACAGAAGGACACTGGTATAGTTACTATATCCCATGCTCACACAGAGAGTGCTACAAGAAGCAGACATACTTAATGGGGTGTTTACAATACAGCAGTCTGCATTTTAAGTTATTATAGTAGCATTTCATCTTTCATTCCCTGTCAGTCTGGACGGATTTGACCTTGTGCACCTATTAGGATTTTACAGTATACTGAATGTTGTTTGACCTCCATTGTCTGGACTGTGATACCAGATTAGCAAAGCAGACTGGACTAAAGCCGGTGCAAAGTGACATTCTGAAGCCTATTCACTCTGCTCCACTTTGACCCATATATTTGGCATCAGCATGACTTCCCTCGTGATTTATTTTTTATTACTAAGAAAGGACCACTGACTCATCATCACAGACTTCATGGGAAATGCAAATGTGACACCAGTATCTCAGCTCGTGCACGACTCACAGTTGCAACAACAGCCCTCGCTCTCGCCCCGGGCTAAAACACCCGACATTTAATTACTTTCGCCATTAGTTCAAACAGCAGGGGCTCCTGATATGGAGCAGATCTGGGGAAGGGAGGGAGCATCCGCTTCAGGGCTGCAGATTGGAGCAGACTGGAGCTGAACTGAAAGCAGACAGCGAGGGAACATGATTTTCCTCCACGCTAAATATTGTTTGATTGCTTAAGCTTTGGCTCCTCCTGCTTTAACTCTGTTTGCCCTGAGAGCTCTGTCGTTGCTGCTCTGCCTCTAGAGTATGGAGGAGAGATGGGTGGAAGCACACTATACAACTCACATTGTTCCTGTGCTGAGCTTCTCCTCCTGTTTTCTGCTTTAGGCTTTTTCCCTCCTTTCCTTTTTGCCTACTGTCTCCCACTCATCTCATTCTTACTCACATGTGGCGTCTGAGTGAGTGATTGCCTTTTACAGGCAATTACAGCCTCATAGTTCCTTCATGCCCGCTGTCTACTTGCTTGTCAGATTAAACCCACACAAAAAAGACATTCAAAACTATGTAAATTAAGTGATATGGCGGCTGAAATATCAGACTTTTAATGACTGTGAGACAATAACATCTGTATCCCACACAATGCAGACATGTAAAAGCAGTCTGCATGCCTGCAAAACTAGATGCTGCAGTGATAATGCAGCCATGCTGATCAGTGGGTACTGTAAGAGCATTTGGTCCCAGCAAGAGGTAAACCTCCAACGTTTGTCAGAGCTGAGCCAAGCGCCCTGGGAAGTCGGCCTCCCTCCTTCTCTCTTGTCCTCCTCCAAAGACAACACGGCAGCTGAACTGGCATGGGCCTGCGACTCGTGTCTCAGGAGGAGTTTCGGCGGAACAGTTGGCACTGTCGCGGCAACGACAGCCACCGACTCATTTCTCACCGTGAGGGAGCTCTCAAAATGTCAGTCATCTCTCCAAACGAGTGATAATTAAAAATCCATGCACAGAGGGCAGAAATCGAGGCTAGTCCTCGTCTGAGAAAGAAGGGTCTTCATAGACAGGAAGTCCTTCAAAAGCAGATATCCTTGGGGGGAAGGAGAGCTGATTGAATTCTGTGTTTGGCAATTACCCAGGCTGGAGGATTAGCCATCCCTTGACAGAGCATTTTATCTGTTCATGGTCAAGTGTGACAGTAGAAGAAAATGGTTCTTAAAGCAACGGCCTGGTGAGACAAAACTACACTATTAAAACTATTCAACCTGACCAGCTGCTTAGCCAATGCATTACCATGTCTTATCTCATTCTCAAGGTGTGTTTTTTTTTCTGGCTGGGATGTCGTATGGCAGCAATTCGAAGCGTGTAATAGCTTCCCAGTGTTTACATTCCCAGCGTTGATTTGAGGCTCGCATTCTTTAGACCACTGCGATTTAATCTGGTTTCTTAAAAAGATTTGTTTTGACTTCAAGATTCACATCTAAAGAGACAAAACACCCACACCATTAAGTTTGCACTGCGCCTCACAAGATTGGCTTCCTGCTATCGTTTGGTCGTTTGTGAGAAACTAACACTTCCTACTCAGTCACGAGATCCGTGACAATCCTGCGTGGATTGTATTAATTCTGGGGCTGGCATTGCCTCTCCAGGCCACGTCTTCTCTCCGTCAGGCAGACGAAGACAGACAGGCCGACAAAACACAGAGGACAAGCTGACATCTCTCCAGGTGCAGGGATGTCCAGCAGGCCATAATGACTGGGGTTGACAAGCATAACCAGCACTCTCTTTCTCTGTCTGGGGAGCTGCAATCCATTGTGTTACGTTCTGCGTACAGCCTGAAGCCCGATGAAGTTTTCCATGCCATCATTTAATATAATGACTCGGTAAATGGTCTCCGGTCATGCAGATAAAGGCACTGGCTTATGACAACAGAAGCCCCGGCTGTCACAGGTGAGGCTTAAAGTCAAACAGAAGACAGGCTCGGTAAATGGAGCAATAAGTGCCACCTTGAACACGCTCGAGAGCCAGAATGAAAAAGCACAGTGGGGGTGGGGGCCATTCTTATGCTTAAATTTGGGCTTGTTCATTGTGTACAACATGACTAGTTTTCTCAGGCCAGTCTTACGCTTCAAATATGCACAGAGGCTTGCAAGAGAGCACTGCCCTCCTGTTTGTCATTCATCATAAATAAAACAGTGATCTGGCCATGGCCTCTTTTATATTGGAGCCATCATCTTTTCTGCAGTTGCCTCATTTAAAATCGCCAGTCTCTATTCACCCCTGTGCACGAAGAGAAAAGAAAGAACTGAAGACATATTATGTACAAAGTGCACATGACTGTGCCCTATCAGGTGTTTAAGAAAAATAATTTATGAATTGAACATTTTTGGGATAGTCATGCGAAATATTTGTGCATTTTTGAAATCTTCCCTGACCACGGCCGTTTCTAATCTAAGTGCATGCCATACCCACATTCCTCAAGATCTGTGGCTGAAACAGAACCATGCTGAAATGGCAGAGCAGGAAACCACATCTGAAGTCTAACCATTATGGACGGGAGCTGGCTGGTTTCCGGGAACTGTGTGTACTCGACTGCTATGCTCTACTCTACGGGAGGCAGGGTTAGCTGCAGCCGCGCCGAGGGTGGCTGACAGAGCTGTGTCATTGAGGCTGACAGAGCCTCAGGTGGCTGGCCAAGTAGGGCCCCGCTTGGGATTGTAAGCGGCAGGGCGGACAGTGGAAAAGAGGACTCTGTGCCTAGCATGCACGGGGCAGGCGCCATGATGGATGACCTCATTAATCTGGGTAGTGAGAAGTCCGCAAACCTCATTCTTGAGAGCTGCAGCACTTCCTGACCTCAGGCCTTGGTTCCTCCTTTCCCTCTTTCATCCTCTTTCTCTTTCTGCATGTGGCTGCTGTGTTTATTGCAGTTCAACTCTTTGACCACTTCGGCACAAATTATTATTATAGTGTAACCCAAACATTTCTCCATGTATTAACAAGCTTTTCAATATAGAGTGACATCACTACACTTCAGTGTAGTCTGAGCAGGTTCCAGATTGAACAGTTTACTGTTTTACTAAAAACCTGATGGCACAAACAGGTTATGTTTGGTTTTCCCCATACTCTAGCAGTTAGTCATTCACTATAAATGCTCCTACTATCCATTGTTTCTCCACGCTGGAGGCGAGGCTTGACAGTGGAAACAATGGAGGGAAACTACCCTATTCAGACGGTTACTCTCAGTTATTCTCGGACTAATATACCTAGAGATATTCTAAAGGCTCTCCTAAGTATAAAAACACATACAAACCAAATCAGACATTTGGAGACACACTCAGTGTTGTGAAATCAACCTTAACATACAGTAGCTGTTGTTCCCTTAAATGGGATTTCGTAATGATGAGCAGAAACTCATAAGCGCATAAGTCATTCTTGTGAATGGGTGGAGGAATTTGGGAATCAATATGAAGAAGCAGCAGATCTAGCGAAACACTGCCATATGATCTAAACATAAATCATTTGCACTTAATAACACTGCAGGCATGTGTGTTCTGTAGTTCCTACAGGCATCTGAGGCCCATCTGCGAATAAACTGCAGAAAGATGCTCTTGATCTTTATATAGCACATTGTGCTTTCTACTAGGATGAATTAAGCAGCTGACAAAACTACAAAGTTACTGATATTTCATTTGGGTGAGGGGAAAAGAAACATAGAAAAGAAACAGGCACTAAAAATAAATGTGTTACACTGCAGCACAGACATTAATACCAGGTGACTTCACTGGTTGTGGAGGTTGATTTGGATAGAGTCGCATGTACGATACAAAAAAGGGAGGACTCAGAGCATTTTTCAAACGTGTCTCTTCTTTTGTGGCTACAATGAAAACAGTGTGACTCTTAACACATGGCTTCCACACTGTGGTCAAACTGAGCTGTGGTCAACAGTCAAAGCTTAAAGCGTCTCTGCTCTCTCTATCTCTCCTTCTGCCCATCTTACAGGGAGGAAAACACTCTGCAAAATACAGCCGCAGGCCAGGGAGTGAAGTGCAACTTAGCACCAGTAAAGCTGCGGTCGTCTGAATTGACCCTAGTGACATGTGACAGGCTGTCATACCATACTAGCCCTTACGACATTAAAAAACACACACACAGAGACAGCAGAAATATCTGTCGCAGCTGACCCTGAGATCAAGTGTCACGGCTAGCTGAGGGCAGGGCTGCTGTGACTGGCAAGGTGGGTGGCTGAGAGTAGGCATGGATGGTAGACCCCAAGCCAAGAAGGGTGGAGCAGCTCATTCCTTTTCCCATGGTGTTCCACGGGTCTTTAGCTTGGGCTGTCAGCACTCGGTGGGATTTTACAATGGAGACTTAACCTTTTAGTCTCAGTGGTTTCAGTCTGGAGTGACAGATTTGTATCAGGTCCATTGCCAGGCTCACTCACTGTCATAACAGTGTTTACTAAATGACAGGATCGAGTGCCAGAGATATGAATAGCTCATGAAAGTATAAATGGCCCCCTAACAGCGGGCTGCGTGCATGTGGTGTATTTATAGAACTCAATTGCAAATGTATGTGTATGAAACTGTAGACCAACACAAAAAAAACATCCTG
The DNA here is from genome assembly GCA_033238685.1 of Lates japonicus. Classification (NCBI taxonomy): domain Eukaryota; kingdom Metazoa; phylum Chordata; class Actinopteri; family Centropomidae; genus Lates; species Lates japonicus. The sequence continues at coordinate 6,455,563 of BRZM01000007.1, forward strand.
CTCCAGATCTCTGGGCCGCTGTTCTCTGACAAAACTTAACGTGAATACACCTCTCAAAAGCTGTGTGCATCAAACTAGTTTTTATGGAACTGGATGCATCCATTTATCTCTGCGCAAGAGGCAATATCTCCACCCGCCATCATACTGCCTGCGCCCCTTCCCGTCCTTCTCTACAAAGCCTCATATATTGCCAGGCGAATGCAGGTCCTAGAAAATTGCGTTTGGTTATTTTATCAGCACAGGACCCAGGCTTTCACCGTGCTGTAATATCCTGCACAGGAAATCAATATGAAGGGGAGAAGAGAGGTGTTAACAGTACACAGAAACCACAGATATATAATTACTTTAATCTCAGTGTGTGTACCAACAGAATATCAGCTCTGCTTCAGTGCAAAGTTCTTCTCCCTTTTGAAACACAGGTGAAACATTATTACATGTGTAGCTAATTCAGCACTTGAATTATTTAGCCATCCTGCACAGGTGAATTATTCACCACATGCTTCCCTACTGGAGCTGCTGTGCACACGGCTGAGGCCCCCTCAGCTAAAGCAACTCTTTTCTCAGCATTGTTAGTGGGACTGTTTCAGCTCAGACAGCAGAGGCCTGTCTTCACTTCAGTGGAAAAATAAGGCTCACTTAGTAAATCTGTATCATGTCTCAGTCCAGAGTTGCGTTTGTGCCTCTAATCTTGAGGAAGCAGCTGACAGTAAAAAACTCCCTCAGCGCAGGCTATATTTACCTCACACGCCAAGACAACTAGATAGGTTTTATACAATAACAAGAGATTTGTGTGTATATTCTGTGACCGCTTCTTCAGCTCACAGTGAAATGGCTCCTTGCCACTTTGGGATAAAGCAGTTGATAAGTAGTTTGTTTTAAACTCCAGCTGCCGGGCCCGAAACTTGAAATTTTGTTTGCTGTAGAAGTTTATCATCAACTCGCTGTATCTCCAGCTGTACCCTGACAAGGAATCTCACTGCCTGCAACTGCCTGGGAAAATCAGGCAGCTCCTGAAACCTACTGTACAACACCACGCTGGGGCATGGAGAGTATGTGCATGACAAACAGTGCGGGCAAAATGCTCCGGGCCTGCTAGAGCTGCGTGTGGAGGGCGGTTAATGAAATTCAACAAGACTGTGATACTCCAGAGGACCGGTCCTAACGTCAGAGGCTAAAAGAGGACTGTGGTAGATGCTTAAAACCTACATAGGCTGAATAAAAACACGGCTGCAGCCACACATCTGGCTTTACAGTGAACTGGCATGTCTAATATATAACATTATGATTTATTCTGCTGTTATGGTTGAGACACAATTAGATTAAGCTAACAATCTGTGTGCATATTACAAATGAAACTAATATAATCTGATTTAAAATGTTTTTTCAAAAAGGCTTGTCACATAATTTGTCATTTTACTTAGGATGACATAGTCTCTCATAAATTCAAAAGCCTTTTCCAAAGCATGGATTTACTTTTATTTCCATATTAAATTTCCAAATTAGTCATGGGTTGTCAAACAAGACAAAAATTATGAACAATGTAAATGTCAAAGATCTCTATTCACACTGTTTGCCATAATCAGAAGATCAATAACATTAGCATGAGACTCTCTGACAAGGTTGTGGTGTGTTTCTCACCTGTTGACCTGTCCTGCTTTGGTGCAAGGTCTTACAAGTTAGGGTTTAATAAATGAGTCTACTTTAAGACAACAAAGGGAAGTGAGCCATCTTTCTTGCAGATCCCAGTCCTCCCCAGTGTGTCCTGGGACTAAGAGACAAGCACCTTATTGTCTACGGTAGGTTTGACATTCTCTCGTTAAGTGAGTAAGAGGAGAATCTCACAAACAGCGTGCCCTGACAACATGTGATCCCCATCTAAATAGTTTCCACCATGATATCAGCCTGAATCAGGACTACAAAAGGCTGCATTGTGCGGCCTGATGTGGACTGGGCTGAACAAGGGTCATTGTGCAGCCTGATCATAGTCAGAAAAAAGCAAGAGCAGGCTGATGTTTTTCGTTCCTCCATCAATGGAAATGGCACACTAAGCAAATTCCCTACTAAGGTAATTACTCTTGTGAAGCACAAGATGAGTTAACTCCATTATGGTTTAGCAGAGACATCATATTGGAGCGTTAATGGATAAAAAACTATATCTGAGGTAAGGTTATAAAGTCAGAGAGAGTACAGCACCACAGGCTGTCAGATTGTGTTATATTACTATCACAACAGTTTATCTTTGTGATCTAATCAATCAGCAGGATTAAAAATACTTCACAAAGGCGAGCCACCAGCTCTGTCATCTCACATCCTCTGTGGGAGACCACCAGCATAGAGAGAGGTCAGGTTACCACTTGTTTTACTAAAGCAACGAGGGAAGGAAGGAAGTGCAGAGCAGAGGAAGGGGAGACGTGCAAATGAAGGCAGGAACCCCCATCCCCCCCGACCGAGCGCATTCTCCTTGTCCGGTCCACACGACCGCGGAAACAACATACAACTCACTCACATGCACAACACATCCCAAACCCCGGGCCATGATAAGAGCATACGTCACTGCATGCCGATAATAATGGGCCTCGGGCCTGTCGCCCTGCACAGACCAGCCAGAGCAAGAGATCTCAGTGTACTGTGACATCGAGGCTGACACGTCTATTGAAGAGAACAGATGAAGTGAGGCTTGTAGCGGTGGGACAATGGGAATTAGCCATATTAGCATGGATTTAAGCAGAGAGAATGGAGGCTGTCTAGTCTTTCATGACACAGAGCTTTACAAAGTCAAACCATGAAACTGAATTCTAATCAAATTTTACCATTATACTAACTGACTGATTTAAACAGTCTCAGTCCACCTGTGGTCAAAATCAACCTAACATGTAACTTCCGATTACAGTGAGTAATATCTCTTAAATTCTTAGAGATTTGAGAGTTAAAATGTGACTTCTCATAAAAAAAAAGAAAGATTTTTTTTCCTCAAAATTAGTCAAAAGAAGCGAGTTGGAAAACCCCTCCTCAGTAACTCTCTTTTACTTGTTGCTCAGAGGCTGTCAACCTTTCATGTCCACAAATGCTGCTAAATCTTTCTAAAAGCACACTAAAGTAAAGCTGTATCAACAAGAGAGGAGAAACACCCATGTCAAGAATCTCTTAAGTGTGATAAAAACACATTAAACCTTCATAAATGTAGAGTATACCATGAAATACTAAAATGTTAGCTTACGTTCTCCAGTCATACAGGATCCTAATCATTCAGCCTAACATTAGAATATTTAAGTGGTTGACTAATTCAATCTTTCACTGTGAATCACCCTCTACTCTATTAGCAATGTTTCAAAGCCTCTATATTTTTTCATAGATTGACTCAACCTTCATAGCAAGGTCTAATGGTGGTTTTTGTCCTTTCAATCTTTTAAACATTTCACTCACTTGCTAAAATGACTAAAAAGCCTCAGATGGATGCAACCTTCACATGCAATTTCAGAAAATGTATCCTTGACAGATCTGCAGACATGGAACAGCCCAGAGTACAGATTATTGATCGACTGCATTGATTTTCAGCACTGCAAGGCTGCGAATATATGCACACATGTGGGTGTGTGTGAGCATGCGTGCGTGCATCTACAAGTGTGCAGATGCAGGTGCGCACAGCACAAGCGAAGGACGGGGAATATCAATTGAGGTCGTACCAGCAGCCTCCCTCTGCACCAAAACACCTTTAGTGTTGCACATCATTGTCGCACAGAGACATGTTCTCTGTTCGGGGTGACAGTACAAACTTGATTCTGTACAGGTAGGAGGATTTCATTTTTATTTTTGCAGGGGGAACATCCACAGAGACCTATTTAGTCTTCTGGTTCCCCTCTGGATTGGAGGGAGGGGAAACCGTTTTTGTTCCACACACAACAACTAGGTCATTTTAATAAAGCTCCCATATTTAAATCTCTTTCATCTGTTACACAGGCAAATGTGCAACTGAAAGAGAAGCAGAGGAGAGCCATCATTAAAATGAGTCTTGCATGCATTAAGTTGGGCATGACTTGTGGCAGATAAAATGGTTTGACCGAGAGCTACAGTGTGTGCTCTGGTTCCCACTGCTGCGTGTGGTGGGAAGAACATACAAATCAATCCCACATACACCACCTACAGCATGCCCTCTCCTCAAACTACTGTGTGAAAAAGTTAATAAAATAAACTACACAAACAGTGTGTTGCTGACACAGTCCCTGACATTTCCAACCCACAGGAGAAATCTGTAGGTCTGCCGGTTACTCAGTCACTGTGGTGAGACGCGAATGTGGGTCACAAGACATTTTGGCAAAGGCTAAACGTAGATCGTGGAGCAGTGACTCAGATAAATGTGAGGTGAGATTTGGGTCCCCGTGTCAAAACAAGCGAGAGTCACTCATCAGGGTGGCGCCATCTCTATGATGCCACCACCGTAAAACAGGGCATGCGTTTTTCTATACATGCTAAAGAACTACTTTGAATAATGCTAAATGCAGAACATTTTGATCCACAAAACACAGCACAGCGAAATTACATGAAATTTAATCTCATCCATTTTAATAATAATAATCATAAACAACTGATTATTTTAGACTTAAGGGTGAAATAACTGGATTTCTGCACAGTGTAATTTCACTTCTTTTCGACATTCCAGAGAGATGAGGGCTAATACATCTTTAACCCAAGACTAACCCCATCTGTGTGTCTTCTGCCAAAGTGCTATCAACATGAAGAGGATAACAACAGATTGTGTGTACCAGAGATATCGTATCATTCAGGATGTTATTTGCAGAGCACACAAAAGAATCTTGTCCTCAAGTAAAAGTCAGCTACAGAACAGATCAGCGATCAAAGACAATGAAACCTATTTCCAAGATTTTTAGTTCTCTAACTCTCCGTCCACTTCACTGAAGATATGATCATCTCATGCATTTTCTAGCTAATAATCTAGACTCTGAGGGGAGGCAACCAAGGGAACACCCAAACATGAAGCCAAGGGTCTCTGAGTTGCGACCAGGGAGGTGTAAAAGTGAGGATGAGTGGTGGGGGGGGCAGGAAGAAGGAAGAATGAAGCCATGCAGCTGGACCAAGAGATCTGTGGAAAACTCCCAACAAAGGCACAGGAAAACTGGGAAGGCTGGGGCAGGTCCTCTGGGACAGTCCCAGGCCCAGCGAGGGGGCAGGCCTGCTCACTCCTGATGTAACTGAAGAAAACACACAGACTCTTTGTCTTTGGAAATAAAGTCAGTTTTTCCCCCCGGGTCACTGAGCACACACGTAGGGACGCTTCCTCACTTAGCTCACGGTTTGACAACCCAGGCAAATATTGTCATGCGGGAGCGATAAATGATCAGGAAATATAATACTAGTGAGGAGGCAGAATGTCTGAATCAGACAAGATGAGAGAAGTGAAACTAAAAAAATGTAATAAAATAGTTTTTTCCCAGAGTGGGAGTACAAACTGTGACAGGCTCCAGGAATAAATTGCTTCTGATTTGCATTACTGTTGGTGTTTGTTTTTGCCTCGTTCTGAGTGAATATGCTTCACCACATATTAGGCTTCAAGCGCGATGCCTTCACTATAACTGGGCGTGATCAACTGGGCACCATAAATGAGAGGCTTTACATCATTTTCCCCGGCACGAGGCATTACAAGCCCTGTCAGCTGGCAAATGGAAGGGAAAGTTGGCACGAGCGTGAGGAGAGGCAGAGGCGGCAGAAAAGGAAAGTTGAGAGTTACAGGATCAGGTACGTGTTCAAATATGCCAACGGCGCCTGGCTTGATGCCACTTCAATCAGTCTGACTGACAAACATTAAACACAGTCCGTCAGATTAACTGAAATCTATTTGTGCAAAACATCTAAAGCTTCATATTTAAAAAGATGCACCATTGGTATATTCTGGCGACCCCTCAGCATTGGTATTTAAAAACTTAAATGGTTCAAGTTCAGTCAAAACAAAGGAGCATTCACGCTGTCTAAGATCCACCTCCTCCGAAAAAGCCAGTAAAAGACAAGTCATGGAGGAGTCCAAAAACACACCCTCATTTCTGGGAAAAGCTGCTGGAGTGAGTTTGGCACATGGTATGTGATGTTGGTGGGACTGTGTGTTGAAACTGTCCAGATATAACTGCGTGTGTGCAAGTTCCATTCAGGGAACAGTCAACTTGAGTTTAGCAGTCTGGTACACAATGAGGATTCACAGCCTCTGGGTATGACGGCTGAGTGTGCCAAAGATAGAGGGGTGGGAATTGGGGGGGCGGGGGGTAGGCTATCCTATTTAAAACTGCACTATCACTGCCGCGGAAACAGTGCTAGGATACTGTATCAGTCAGGGTGTTCCTTGAGCTGGGTCCTCTGGTCTGACAATGATCATCTGAGAAAAAGTAAACAGACACTACACAGTGCTGTCATTAAAGCAGTTGAGGCCTGTGGCATATGAATTACACTGCAGTCTCCTGTGTGGATTAGCAACACACAAAAAAGTATGCTTTCACATTCCAATACATATCTACACCACTGTCCATACTGTACATATCTATTCATACTGCTGTCTTTGCTGCACATATCTGCCCTATAGTGTACACACAAATCCAGATTTTTACTCTGTATATCATGCCTACTACAAGCACTCACTCCGACACCAGTGGCACTTAAGTAATAACAGTCATCCAGTGCAAAGTGCTCTTCAAACAAGGAGACTGCATTGACTTTTCACAAGTTGACCATCAAGTTGTGCTGCTGTAACACAACCCTGTGTGAGCTTTGAAATAAAATCCTCTGTCGAGGGATTTCAACCGCTCACAGCTATGCAATTGCAACATACCTGACACGTATATCTCCGTCCCGAGGCAGCAGGTAAGGAAAGATACTTACAGGGTGATCTTTGGACACACCCTTCCGAGAGCTCCTCACACTCAGAGCAGAAGATCAAAGTTCAAGGAGCCCTTGCGGCTGCTTGCCTATAAGCGCTGTCCTTCTGGGAAAAAACACACAGCATTCCCACAGCCCTGAAAATGAGCTTTGCCCTGAGGTTAACCAGCCTCAGACACCATGTCAGTGAGAACACATGCTACTGGACCAAAACACACCCGGTAACTACCAACCCCCAAATTAGATGTTTTCATCTCTGCTACAGCCTAATGTTGGCTTCGGCTGAATTACTGTGCAAACAATTCACAGCAACGTGTACTTTCAATTAAGTCACGCAACCGGCTTTTCTCCAAAACTGTGCATCAAGAGGTTTCTAGTAAATTCTGTGAATGCTGGTTCACGTAGGGCTGTCTGGCTCATGACAGATGAGGTGCTGACTGAGAGAAGGGCAGGGTGGCATGCTGGCAGATGAAGGCCTTGGAGCCTCAGAGGTAGACCTGAAATAGCCCCCGCTGCTACTGCGTTACAGCATTACATCACAGCTGACTTCACCAACATGGCTGCCGCTGCATCATGCCACCACCAAGATGTCATGGGATGGGAACAATTGGAAGCAACGGCTGTTGAGTCACACGACCGAGCCGTCAACAGGGGAAGCACTCTGGGATCGTGCAATACCCTGTGTACAGCAGGATGGTGGTCTGTGCATGCAAACGCCACACTTCCTGTATAATTAAAATCAATTCACCACAACCAATACATGTTTTGTTGTATTGTTGTTTTTTTTTCCCCCTCCATTGACAAGGCGGAGTGGATCTGCTTACATTCCTTATTACATATGCACAGCAGACACTAGAGAAACCACACAGTGTCTGTTTTTCCACAAATACCACATTATTTGACGTACGAGAAAAATCACTCTTCCTGCTCCTGACAACTTAGTCAAAAACCATAACCACATCAAAGTCAAAAGGTACGAGCTGAGCGAGCACACCAGCGAGGACTAGATCAAACGCTGCCTGTGGGCTCTCTCACTATCAGTGCCTTGTAAAAACCATACCTGACATGCTTTTTTTAAGCGAATGTCTATTTGAGCTCACCTGTGGGAACAGTTGTAACCAATATATTCAGCAGGAAAGCACGCGTATTGTCTCTGAAGTAGCAGAACAAGTCGGTTAACATGTTTGACCTCCCCAGACACTGCTGCCGTGCCCCACATTAACAAATCAGCCCAGGAGACAAGCTTTAACTGTAGCAGTTTTCACACAAAGCAGATGCTGGCTGTGATGACAGATACATGACATGCTAAATATATAATTTAGCTCCGTAATACTAATACTAAATAAGTCATTAAGCTTTTGCAGACACTGTGTAATGTTAACCTCTTCAATTTCAGAAGACTAGGTTGACCATTTACAAACGTAGAATGAGTGGACAAATACTCTTCAAACCCACAGAGATACATTTCAAATTTGTGTCAAGATCCTAAAGTTTCCAAGCATACCATAAAATTTAAGCTAACTTTTAGCAAAGGGAAGGTAAAATAAAACTTAATAATGATTCCCTGTGGTGTCATGGTGCAGCCATTAAGAAAATGTTGCCTTGTGTTTTAAATTTCTGCTGAAAGGAAGAATGATTTAGGCTTACTGGAATAAGCATAATATTAAGTGATATTACAACTTGCTTAAAGGACGTGGAAGTTCATGGTCCAGTAGTCCAAAATGATATGAAACATTTAAATGAAAAGCATGAAGAATTAGCAGATTATCCTAAACGACAGACACAGTATATTTATACAACACAGTGGATTCCTACTACTATGTGATACTATGTAATATTACTCCTTAAACAAATTCTACCTGCTCCGCATGTAAACTTCAGGCTTTTCAAGTGAACACATTTTTCGACTCGTGATGCAGATGTGTTTGTCGATGAAACAGCCCAAGGTTATTTAGAGAAGTGTGTGCTCAGTCAGCACACATGGAACAGTTCAGCCCAGTGACGCTCATTTCATCTGAATGCAGACAGGACTCTGTCCAGGGACTGAAGAAAATGACCAACAATCACAGGAGCATGCACCCATGTTTCGGGGAAGCGGGCAGATTTCAGGTTTCTGAGGGCTTCTTCCGGGAAAACTATGGCGGCTTTGTATTTTAAGGCCTCAGCACCTCATCAGCGGAGCGACCAAATCTACAAAGACTGCACTCTAGGTTTAACAAGTGTGTCCTGCTTGTAGATACACCATCTTGAACCCATTAGACCACATATGTAAAATATCACTGTGGTGCTATTGCGTAGTGGTGGCGTGATTTGAGATGTATGGAAAGAAAACTAATGAAGAATTCCTGTGATGTTGATAACATAACTGCTGAGCGTAAAAACCTGCTCTGTGGCTCTTTTGAAGGCAACACCGTGAAGCAGTTGTACAGGACTATGCACTTGGCCAGACTGACAGACAGATACCGCGCCATGAGTCATGCAGGCATGACTACAGTGTGGCCCCCTCAGCAGCCCCCCGCAAAACTCACATACCAGCCAGTCAACACAGGCCAGCCTGGGATGGTACACCTGCCTCAGCACAGCTACTCCCAGTTCCCTCCAAGTATCACGTACCCGCATGCACCCACATAAACATCCAAACACACACACACACACACACACATTGGGAATATTCTCTCTGGGGTCCACACAGTTGGAGAAGATACAGAGGATGAACATGACCGCCACTATCGCACATCAGGGCCCTGCTTTATCGGTGTGATTACATCACCCCGAGCCATGATCGCCCTCCCTCCATGTGATAAGGTTTCAGGAACACTGGGCACACAAACCAGGCCATGTGCTCCTGTGTCCTGTCTGCCAAAATAACTCAGCAGTTTCTAATACAGTACGGCTACGGTTTCACTTCAGTCTGCCCAGGTATTGTAGGACGCTGTAGCGCGTAACCTTTCCGATGTCAACAAGACTCAAGTTTGTTAATATGTGAGCCGCCCTCCCGGAGCTCTCAGCTTCTGATGACTCAAACCAAGACATTCAGGTGGCCCCTCCATGCGTATGATTTTGTGGAATTTGTGGCCTTTTTTTTTTTGACTGTCTGCCATGAGTCACTTTGAGTCACCGTGCGTTACTGCCTCATGAAAGCCACAATTCAGAGGAAAAACAAAGATCGGAGGGAGAGAGGTACTGACACTTTCAGGTTCAAAGTGGTCAAATGCATGGAGATGATATGAGAAGCACATGCTGTGCGCTGCTCATTTCACTCACATTTTCCTCATGAATTATGTAACATCTGCATGTATGTAGCCAGAGAGAGAGAAAATGTGTCTTGCCGTTATTTGTCACTGACACACCAGCGTAAACTAACTGCCTTAGAGGAAGATGATGGTGATGCTGATGTTGACCAGGAGGAGGAGGAGGAGGGAGCAGGAGGATGACTGAGGTCATGGTGTGACTTTATGCATGATGTGTTGCACAATTATTCAGCAGCACAGTCACTTAGGTGCATTCCTTCTGTCCAGAAATCACTATTAGGCCCAGCTATCCTCCATCAGCCTCCAGCCTCAGGAGATAAGGCAGCGCTGATGTTGAAATTAAAACCATCGAGCCTTTGGCTCATACGGCTCTAATGAAAGTAATCTCTCCTGTATTTGGCCAAGTTTAAGTTAAAAAGAAGGGGGGGGGGGGGGTGTAATTTAGTTTCTCAGCCTGTGTCTCTCATTGGACACAAGGCTCATTTCACACCTCATTAATTCCACTCCAACACCCCTTGAATGTGTAGGGTATTTAACACTTTTTTTTTTTTTTAAAGGTGATTGGGCCTAAACGTAGAGCCAATTAGACTACATGAGCATTTTAAATAGCCTACTTTCACTATGAGAACTCCACTAGAGGCAGCGCAAAAGGCACAGCACCCTGTAACCTAAATGATGCTCTGCTTACTAAGTTCAACCTGCATCTGAAGTGTTCCCATGTCGACCAGTTCACCAGTAATTCAATCGACTGTGGTGTACAGGCTCGTTTATCCTCCTCGATCACGACAGCGCGAGCGCTTCCTCCGGCTGCTGCCTTCCGTATGAGCGACCACAAGAGACAGTCACGAAATAATGACACAACTTACCCTTAGAACAACCAGCTCAGATGATCTCCAGCAGTGAAAAAAATATATATATCCGGTATCACAGATTTTTTTTCCCTCCAGGCAGCAGCAGATGAGTGATTTGTCACATCATCCTGACAGCGGCGCAGGAATAAACGCGCTTCTCTTTTCTTCTTCCTTCCACCCCGCAGATGTTTTTAAACCAAGATCCGGTGCCCGTGGTATATATATATATAAAAAATAACAACAATCTGGTCACGCTTGAACACGCCAGCAGCCGAGGCAATCCAGCGTGATGTGGCCGAAATGTGGCTGCCGTCCGCTTCTCTGCTTCCCACCTACGGGCAGAGCATTCCCACACTGCTCCATGGGATCGACCCGGGGTAAGTTTTCTTCTGCCGGTTGTAGCCTAATTCAGTTTGGTGGAGAGAGTCAGCCCCGCCCTGGACTGGAGACGGTCTGTGAAGAAGGCGAGCCCGTCAAGATCATCCGACCAATCGGTGTGTACGCAGGGAGGCGCTGCTCGGTTAACGGCGGTGACTAAGCGATATCCTCAGCCAGAGTGGGGTCCGGGGAGTGAATCACACTCCATCCACAATGATCCACTCCAACACCGAACCACAAGCACAAAATTCTCTATGGGGAATTTAAATGTTAATTTCATAACGTCAATGATTGTAATAATAATGATGTAAAGAATTTGGATCTTTCTCTCATTGTTTTCTTTTATTTTAAGTGTTACATGGGCAAAATCATTGTGATGGAAAATAATGTAGAAATCACAGTGTTTAAGGAAATAGTGCTATTCATATTTTTTGTTGTTTTGTTTTCAGGAAGTTCTATTATATTTGAACACTGTAAAGAAATACACTAGACTGGTCTAATAACTAATAATAATATTATTAACAGATTTCTTATGGCATTAATTTGTTCTCTGTCATCTGCAGCTTCATGCCTTCTACCCATTATCTACAGGGACCTATTCGTTTAGTTAAGGGTCTTATGTTACATGTATATGAACTTGTCACCCTCATTATACACACTTAGAGGTGCAGTTGAATATATACATCTCTGTGTCATGCCATGAGGATGCAACGCCACAACAAACAAAATGGTACATTCCCAGTTTGTGATTTTTAGCAGCAGAATCAAAACATGGTTCATTTGAAATGTTTACATTAGTTATATAAATGCTGGAAATAGCTAATGGTGATTTTTTTTTTCTTCAGAAGTGAGCTTACAGCGTACAGAAGGATAAAGTGCGTCATCTGGTACAAACATGGAAATGATTTCATAAATGGCTGACCTGCAAGACATGAAAAGATTTTACAGAAGATGTAAAGTGCTGTTACCAAAGAGATTTTACATAAGTGAGAGTACACTGCACAAAAAAAAATACCCTTCTCTTGACTCAAAATCTAAATCTGAAATGCCTCGAAAACATATTATAGCAAACCTATCTGAGTGTGTCTGAAGCTGAAATGTTCATAAATACATCACGTAAACAGGTCAGGTGAATATTACAAAATATATTACATAAACCTTCACATCTTTTGGCTATTTTTGGCCCATCTTTAGACAAACCATTCAGTGTTGCCACATGACATAATGATGATCAGGACATCAGGCATGATATCAGTGATCAGCAGAGCAACCGCCCATGAACCCTGTGCTCTGAATGCATTTCACTGAAATTAAACAGTCCTGCTTTATTGGCTACTGAGCCGATGAAGCAACTGATTGTCTGTTAACCATTATATAAATCCCCCAGATTATCTTTATATCAATGAGCATTCACATCCTGTACATTATATCAGTGTCATATGAGTCTGGGATTTGGGTCTGCTGATGTTAATATGGCTGATTGAGGCCTATTAGATTAAGCCTGAACATTTAGGTAGGTAGATAGATAGATAGATAGATAGATAGATAGATAGATAGATAGAGAGAGAGACAGAGAGACAGAGAGACAGAGAATAGCTGACATGACACACATAAAAATGAGATCCATGTGTGGCATGCCATTATTATCACATCACTGTTGCTCCCTCCCATTTCTCCCATTGTAGGAATCTGTGGTCACACCCAGACCTCATGGGCATTTCCTACTCTGAGACCCATTTACAGGAACCAAATCCAATATATTTTCACAGCAGTAATCTGCACATCTATACTTTTTGAACATGGTAAAAAGCTCTCACCAGTGAGACAGGCAAGGCTCCTCTGAGGAGTTGTTTCAGATTTGGGGTTTTTAATACATAAACTCTGTCATTTGATTGATACACCACATTAAATGACATGACTGCAACAACTGGCGACTTCAAAATCACTTTGTAAAAGAGAATATTTTCATTAGAGAAAATGGAGCTCCTGTACTGCATCAGGTAATACATGCTGCTGCTTCCATCTAATGAAAAGACCATTACGGTGCATTCCATCATAGTTTTAGTGAAAGCTCGGATCCACCTGGGAATATTCTCCAGGAGAGAGATGAATGTTAGGAAGCAGAAGGTTTCTGAGGTGCTGACAAGGGGCACCATGTGCACTGCTTTCCTCGGATGAGGTTTCAGGGCACAAGAGGCTCAGGTTCCTGGAAAGGTCTCCTTCATGGTTACTTTGATGTACGTCTCGATTAAGACGGTGAAAGTGGCAGCCAGCACCTTTCTGCTATTAAACTGAAGGAAGACATAATACGGTCTCATTTTCATGCTGACAGAGCAGATGCTTTGTTTGTGTTTCTAGGGATCGTAAGAGTTGCTGACTACTTTTATATTCAGCAGATTTACAGATCTACTGGAAATAGCAGATCAATAAAATTTCTGCCAGTGGTGGAAGAAGTATTCAGATCCTGCATGTAAGTTATAGTAACAATATTGCAGTATAAAAATACTCCCTCAATATTAAAATAAACTGCACTCCATATTGTACTTTTGTAAAAGTATAGAAGTATAACAGCAAAATATACTTAAAACATAAAAACTAAAAGTACCAATTTTTGCAGTTTGGCCACTTTCAGAATGTTATATTATTGTATATACTATAATTTTGCTGATTATTAACCCTGGATGTAAATGTCAGGCTAATTTTAACTATTTTATATGCTGTCACACAGTTTAATCTGTAACAACTGATCATATTTTATCATCTGAGTTTTGTATGTGTATGCAACTCGTGACTACAGCTGTCAAATAAATGTAGTAAAGTGTAGTAAAGTAAAAAGTACAACACCTTCTCTCTTAAATATAGTGAAACAGAAGAATAAAGTAGCATAAAATGCAAATACTTTAATAAAGTACAAGTACTAGCAGTAGCAGTAAATGTAGTAGATGCTATCCAGCACTGTTTTTTTTTTTTTTTTTTTTTTTGGAGTTCTGCATATTCAGCAATTGTTCAACAGTTGTTGAACAAAATTCACTGAAGCAATACTTTCCTTAACATATATCCAGCTGAAGTCAACACACTTTCATTCCTATGTTTCTGGCTACAGGGAAATAAAACAAGCGTGTGGTTTTTGAATATTTTTAACACCTCCTCCTCCTTCTCAGCTCCTCCACAGCTAAAAGCCAACAGCAGCCTTCTTCCCATTAGAGAAAGCTGTTAAAAGAATCATCCCATTTTTTTTGAGCAATCACTGCATCCAGACTGAATTTAATCAGTTCAAATGTAACCAAACTAAAATATACAACTGCAGACAGGACTCACAACTGGTCTAGTGTGTAGTTCATGGTATGAGAAGCTAGAGCTTCCTCTCAACTCCAGTCTCCTCTCCGTCTTGCACCCATGGGTCTCGTCCCTGCCAGCATGACTGATGGCCGCGCTGCAAATCAAGCCGATTCAGAGACATGCCCCTAAATTTTAGGCAACGGATAGTATTTCCACCACAGGTATGAGTTTGTCGGACTTCATCGACTCTTTTACGCATACTCAGGTATGTGGATGCCGTTCAGAGGCCTACTGGGAGTCTCTGATAGATATACCATGAAGTCACGGTAATTAATGGTGAAGTGTCCCCTGGGACTGAGGAGGGTTGAAGCTGGGGCAAAGGCAGCAATTAGGAAGCGACGCAGGACCTGTAGGAGCACTCAAGGCCCCCTGAAGCCCCATCAATCAGGTGTAGATAAAAGGGTTGACTTCAAGGGTAATGTTTAACCAAAAGGACATCGTCAGACGGTTCATAAACGGCTTCCTCTTCCCTCAACCAAGCAGAGAAGTGGAGGAGAAGCCATCATTTCTGGGTTAAGACTACAGAGGGTTTTTTTTTTTTTGCTCACACATGGGTGACATGCTTTACCACATCTACAAAAGAGGCCATATACTGTTTACAAGCATGTGCGAGCATGTAACCTTCAAGGTGCTTTTCCGAGTCTATTGATTTCACTGTAACAAAAAAATGTCAGTGTGTTGTGTTGGTATTAAAGGCATCTCAGAGCTTTGTGCACATAAAGGAAAAACATTCTAATACACAGTCATATTGTTACCAGCGCTGATCACGCAATCAACAACTGGGTAGAGCTGAAGCCACTGACTTAAAATAAAGTGCATGCTGGTTTTCATTCAATGACGAACCGCCTGCTGTGAGCCACTGGCAAAAGGCAACCTGCTTCTGCAAAATACCACAGCAGACAGAGGCTGTTAAAGACACCCAAGACAGAAAGGCAGAAAAGGATTTCACTGTGGTCCATGTTGAGCAGAATTATAATCCCTTGTTTTTTGAGATAAGGCTGGTAAAATCCTCCCTTGCTTCCGGCCTGCCTGACTGAGTGACTGTTTCCTCAGAGAGCCACAGGTGTGAGGCGAGACAAGGAGACTGTTATCAGAGTAGACAGACACAGAAAGGTCAGGGGACTGGAGATTTTAGTGCACGCTCAATCAATAAACCAAACAGCTGGAAGCCTGAGTTTTTGTCCTTTAATGATCTACTAAAACAAGCCTCAAACTGTTATTCACTCTCTCGTTTATATGTGGGTTTATTTTCTGTGCTGCGTAGATTTCAAAAGTAGGATCTGCAGAATTTCCCTGTTGAATGGTTAGAGGCCAAACCCTCTGAACCCAACGCACAGCTCCAGTAACGCATCACTAATTTTCTATAATACAGAACCAACAGAACAGAACCGTGTCTGTGGTCGAGATAAACAAAGGGAAAACTTTTAAATCCCAAGTGGTGTATGCACATACTTACTGTAGTCCCTAACCTGTGTTTATACACCAGCGCTTCTGTTAAAAACTGTGGACATGACATCCTACAGGTGAAAAAACAAAACCTTGGTTTCTCCATAAGCATGTCTCTGCTGTGCAGGTGTGTGAATGGGGTCTCATATGAAGTAATCCTCCTGCTCCCCCCTCTCCCAGTGAGAACCCAGCCACCTGTGCTGCGCACACACACACACACACACACCACACCTCTGCAGCAGCAAACATGAATCATTAATTGTCACCAATTAATAATTAATCCTATCAAACACTGAGGATGCAGATGACTACCAGTTCCTGCAAGTAACTGGCTTGGTAAGAAAGAAGCTTCTTCTCTTCAAGAGAACATTACTCGACACAGAAAAAATTGAAGTTAAAGGCTCTATCTGAGCGGTTTCTTGAAAGCCGATACTGAGGCTGATATACAGTGAGTGCTGATCTTTCTGCTTTTTCTTGACATGGTCCACAGAAAAAAAAAGAAGGCAAAAGATATAAAACATAAAAGAAGAAAACAACATTGAGGACAGCAGTAGTTCATGGTGAAAAGGCCTCTGAAAGACCATGTAGACTATGACAATAGGACTGTTTACTGCCACACCTTGTAATGGACTGAGGACACAGTCTATGACACAGTCCTGCTAATCATCTGCTGAGTGTATTTACAACAAGAAACATCAGAGATGCAACAACAGGGGTGTTGTGAAATACCAGCATTGATTATAACCTTGATATTTAAAAAATTAGATATTTATATTGTGTTAATAATACACATATGATAATATCATGACCCTTTTGTTTCAGTTTGTCTGGTTTACACTATGCATTATTCTTTTTGTACAGATGCTGAAAGACTCTCTCCACTTCTCTACATTCATATTTTGAGTGCAATTCATTTGCCCCAAAACACACAATGAATAAATCTAAACATGGATTTGACTGAATTTTCTTTTTCTTCGTGACAATATTGTTATCAAGAATTCTTTTAGCAATATTAATTGTGTAGTGAAAATCTGATATCTTGACAACCCTGTGCAACATTAAGTCTCACAACATTAAGTCTTATAGCTGCAGTAGTGCCTACTGTGATTCATGCCACACTGAGGTAGGTAACTATTTGGAGTATTAACAATTAAGGGTGTGTACATTTTTGTTTTGATTTGTTACACAAGAAGAGATCATTAAGAAATAGGAGCCAAATAAGGCTTTAAGAAAATAAATACAATTTTGACACCTTCTGTAAAAAGCCAATTTATCCAGAGAAATCATTTGAATTTTCTAATGCAGTCAGTGAGTGAGAGAGCGCTGCTCTGGTGGAGCTGGCATTAAGACCTGAGGTATCATAAACAAGGCAGGAGAAAATAGTGACATTATTTTGGTAGGGCCATTTTAGTCATGTGTTTGATATAATATTTTTATACAGCCAGATATAAACCAAAGATAGCAGTGCCAGTCTGTCGCTGTAGTGAAACTATATACAGTGCATGAATATATATTTACAGATTACTGTTAATGTTTCATTTCAGTTCAATTACTGAACCTCACCAAAAATAATCAGAACCTTAATCAAAAACAAATGCTAGGAGTTTCTTCCTTCCTAAACTCTGCATGATGAGAGGATATTATACCCAGCAGACCAACCCTTGTTCCTCACAGGATTCTCTGACTCATGGTGTAGTAAGATATTTTCAGTCTGCCTACATTCTGCTCGTCCATCTGCACACACAGACGAGTCTTTGGCGTCCCTGCTCAGCGTCACTATCGCTGAGGTGGCTGCAGGAATTGAAAGCGATCCAGAAAGCAACATTACAGCCAAACTGTGGCTGCTGAGATTATCAGCGGCAGCAACAATGAAAACCACCCGGCCCAGACCTCACCGTCGCTGCTGACAGCCAGTGGAAACACAGTCAAAGCAAACAATGGCCCTCACCAGTCCACCAGCCACGGCAAAGTCAACAACCCATGCCAGGACTCTTCTACTGAACGTGCTCAGCAGATTTCTGTCTGGCTCCTATCCTAGCTCAATAAGTCAGTCCAGGACTCTGTGTCCATAATTACTGTACTGTTTTTATCATGTGTTTCCAGTAGAAATACTCTGATACCACAGAAAACAAATTTTCTCTTATGATCCTTGAAATCAAAACTAAAACAGTTCAGGAATTTAATTCTGGGAAGTTCTACAATTCGTGTCGACACAAAAGGAGGCGATAAGAGGCAGCACAGAATAGGTTCAATGACATCCAATAACTAGCTATGTAAATATTTGAATAAGGAATTTTTATGGAACTTTTTTATGTCGATGCGGTGTATCAACTTACCCTCAGTCCAAGGACGTGCGCCCTTCACCTATTTCTGCAATGCCACACATACACACATAAGGCTGCCACTTCAGGAGCATACTGCACTTTCTGGCACCTCTCCAAAGATCAGACAGAGGCCTGTGTGGGTATAAAAAGATTTTTTTTTAGTACTATTGCTCTCTGTGTTTGTATCTTTTCTTCTTTCAGATTTATCAATGACATTTACAGAAAAACTTCACGAAATACTTGAGTCACTAAATATAATACTTAGGTTAGTGTAACACTGAGTGCTTAAAGTGCAAATAAGAAAGGACAATGTCTTTTTTCATCCTTATTTATCAGGGAGCATTTTTCAACTACACAAGTTATGTTGCATAAAATATTGAAGTATTTGGCATTCATTATTACATGCAATGTAATGGAATATGCAGATATACAATGTAAGTTAATATAATACATACTTGCACACTCTAAAAACCTGAAAACCTTGCATGTTTCTTGTGTGCAACTTTCTTGTTAGTGAAAGTAATCACATCACTAACAGAATGCTTCTTCCAGATAAGATTATTGCAGACAGGGTGAACAAAAAAAGCACTGACCCAGCTGCAGAAGAAAACTCAGTCAGAGCACAAACACTTGCCAAAGTTAAGACGGGGATGTGTCAGAACTCATGCTGCAGCTGCACAAAGCTCGGGAGGATCTGGACAAGAACATGGCTAAACTTGAGTCCGGCAGGCAGAAAAACAAGGCTGCAGAACATCACAAGAGAAGGCCCGGGCTGTGAGGAAGGGCACTGTGGATTCAAGTGCAAAAGCTGCAGCAAGAACAGACAGTATTACTGATGAGGACCATCAAGCTCGTTCTCTGCAATGCAGAGACCAAATCCACCTCCCAACAGATCCAGTCTGCAGGCTGCAGAGACTGATAGAGTCAATCTGCAGCTGAAAAGCTTTAAATGCAGCTCAAAACATTTGGAAAGGGGAAGGAGGACTCTTTTAAGGACAAGCAACAATCAACAGCAGAATGATCATCCTGAAGTCGCTCTGCAGTTCTTCCAGAACTCCAGCTACATCTACAAAATCTGTCACTTCAAATACCTATTCATTCACCCTCATTTACTTAACCATGCATTGGCCTATGCATCCATTCTTATATCAATCAGCGCATGCAGTCGTGAGCTTTAGGGTCAGCGCCGTGCTTCCAAACAACAGCTCAGCAAACTTGTACTTCCTTCATGAAATTGTAGTCTGTAGCACGACCATGTCACACACTGTTAGTCTTCCAGAAAGCCACATGGGCCCACACAGTGCCTGGGGCTAATCTGGCGCCATCCACTTCCTGGGCACAGGCAGGCCTGAGCACACCGGCTCTATTTATAGCTTCTTATTAGAGGGGACTGTTTTCAAATGAGGCTGAGAAGATAAGACAGCAGCAGGAAAAGGTCACTGTTTGGGAGGGTTTTACGTATCAGCAAATTTAGTAGCTCTGTGTACCAGGAAGAAAACTTTGGATGGATGGAGGATTTTGTGAAAGAAAAAACAATACATGGACCCTCCCTCTCGCAGCATGGAGAGAAAACCGTAACAGGAAACACTAAACTGCAACATAATCAATAGTCAAACTCTGATTTCATATCCTCCAGGAAAAGGGTGCGCGGTTCCTTTAAGAGATTCAAAACAGTCATTTACTTCCTGTTTGCTGTGCTAGCTACGCGCACGCTAACTACTGCAAGACTCACATAAATGATGAAGTAAATTGCTTAAAACTATATGAAGGTGTTGTTGTGTTTATAAAACAGTCGGTGACGGCGTGGTAAAAGTGATGTGCGATAATAATATGGCAGGGAGGAAAAGAAAGATGCTAGCAATGACGATAGCAGCAGCGGCACCTGAACAAGCAGTAAATAAACACAAAAACCAGACGGATGTGAAATTAAAGGTCCCACTTGCCAAGCTGAAGAAGCCCATTGACAAAAATGTGCAGAGTGCTGAGACGGAGCGAAGTCATTATTTCACCAACAAGACTGACCTGCAGCACAGACTGGGACAGGATTTCTTCAACCAGCCATGTATCAGTTTGGCCAAAGCGTTCCTCGGCAAGGTGAAGCTGCCGACTCACCTGCATTTTATTTACATCTATTTATCTGTTTCTGCGAGCATTATAATGCTCTGTAAGGGACATGCTTGTAGTAGAGTTTGTTACAGTGCATGTGGAGTATTCATAACCGAGGACAAGCGCCCGAGAAGAGACGCTGCTTCATCTGTGTTTAGTGCATGGGTTTTATAAAGGGTCATTCCGTATCAAATCAGACAGAATCCGGGAGAGAGGCTGCAGCACCGTCCCAGATTTTGTTCAAAGCTTTTCTACATCATGTTTTGGTTCCAAATCTAAGGCATGCAAAATATTTTTTGTCCGATTCCAGTGTTTTTATGTTTTTTGCCCTTGGTAGTTTTGAATTTTTACACCGCTATAAACGCCTGACCTGGGAAGCCTTGTTTGGGCATAAATATCTTAATCCTAGCCTCACTAAACTTTGTAGGATGGAAAACACAAATCGTCTCAGTGTGACTGAACCATTAAAAGTTTGTACTGAATGTTTATTGATTTCCTATATGGCCCCATATTTAGGAAAAAAGTGCAGAATGAACATAACATTAACCCTTTTTTACACCCATATATCAATCACTATCTTTTCTTCAAATACAGTGTTTTATTACTTTTGTGCCACTATTTGAGGTCTCCATCACTTAAAGGCATGAAGATATTAGGTCTAAAACCTGGCATGGACTCCCAGAGCCCTTGGTCACATCTTTAAATGTTTGATTTTGTGAGCTCAACAGTCCAAAACCAAAAGATATTCAGTCTCAAAATTGTTGCCAATTACTTTTCTGACCAATCACAATGAAATATATCTTCTTCCTCATCTCTGCAGGTGTTGGTCCGCAGGTGTGCAGATGGTGCTGAGCTGCGAGGGAGAATAGTGGAAACTGAGGCCTACCTGGGAGGGGAGGACCGAGCTTCACACTCAGCAGGAGGCAAACGCACAGAGAGGAACACAGCCATGTTCATGAAGCCAGGCACAATCTATGTGTATCCAATCTATGGCATTTACCTCTGCATGAATGTGTCTAGTGAAGGTAAAAGCAAAAAAGTAGAAATACCTGCCTCATGCTGTGTTCATTATGAGACCATAGACCATATTTGTCTGCTGATCTATGCAAACATAAAAAATGTTATAAAACCTTTTTTTGGGTCCAAGCATTTATCATTAATATGGAATTGAACCTATACAGCCATACAGTGCCTTTTTGTCTTCTTTTGCCAGTGGGTAAAGGGCAAAAGGAAGGAGACAGACTGGAGCCTTGCTGACTGATGCATATTGTGTGCTGTTTGTCTCAGGGGAGGGTGCTGCCGTGCTGCTGCGCTCCCTTGAGCCCCTGCAGGGTCAGCCTATCATGAGGCAGCTGAGGACGGCCAGACGCAAAGAGGGAGCCCGAGAACTTAAAGACAAAGAGCTCTGCAACGGGCCTTCCAAGCTGTGCCAGGCTCTAAACATACCCCGCTGTTTTGACCGTCGAGACCTGGCCTCAGACCCGGAGGTGTGGCTTGAGAGGGACCCCAACGCGAATCCGGCAGAACCCTACAATATTGTGTCCGCACCACGCATCGGAATCGAGTCCCATGGCGAATGGGCCAAGAAGCTGTGGCGGTTTTATCTTCGCGGGCACCCTTGTGTTAGTGTTGTGAACAAAGAGGCAGAAAGACAGTCTGAGTCTGGAAATGTAATGAACGATTCAGGTCCCTCAGACAGTGCAGTGCAGTCTGACACAGGACAGCACAATGTCAAAAGGACTCAACAGGAATATTCCTGAAACTACTCTGCCATCTGTTCCCTTTGTGGATTCACCATTTAGACAGAATACACTACTTCTTACAAATATGAAATGAATAACTTTCAGAATTCCACTATATTTTTATCATTTCAGAAAGTCAATATGGTAGAATAACCTCCATGATTGGTTGAGAGTCTAAATTCTAATCTGCATAAATTACACAAAATGTTTCTCATCCCTTTTATGAGCTGCTATCTTTTTCCACAAAGTGTATTTATGGTCCTGATGTAACATCGTAGTGGAAAGTAATAGATTAGAACTTAAGGCAGCTAGAGAAAGACTCAATTTATCAGTGCCTATAAAAAAAATCTGTTCTGAAACGTACCTTTACTCACAAGTCTCTTTCGTTCAGGTCTTCCATGTGTGTTTTTTAATAAAGATTCATACTTCATACTAAATTCTCCTCTCAGTGACTCAGTGATTTCACAGATGTTTGGAACCCTCTGCTTCCCTCAAAGCAAAAACAGCCCGTCTGATGTTTAGAGTCTTCCCTTTCTTTGCCGTCTTTCTCTCTCCCACCTCTGGGATTCATGAGAGGAGGTAGCTGGAGGTCTGGAATGATCATTACTCAGCATGCCCCTCTGCAGTCGGTACACATGATCTGACACATCTGGGATAGGGCACGCTGAACTTAAACCACTCGCTACAACAATCTTTCCAATGTTAACACTTGAGGTGTTTTCTGGTATGTACAAAATAATTTAATATTGTAAACAAACATTTGGCTCATAAAGGAAAAAACACTTTCTGCATTCTGTAAATCTGCACACACAGATGCAATCATTGTGTCAGTTCATTTTAAAACAACATTGTCCAGCAGAAGCACTTAGCTGTGAGCACAGCAGGTTATTAATGCTCTCAAGCTGACATCTTTTCCAGTCGGTGAGAGCTGATAACCATGTCTGTGCCACTACTCCATGGGTGACTGAAAGATTGAAATAATGGGATCCTCGTGGTTGGTCACCACAAGGACACTGCGGAACTTGTCAAACAGCGTCTTGAGTTGCGAGCGCCTCATGTTCTCATTGTACATAATCTCTTCCAGGTGGTGATGTCCCCGGAAATAGTGCAGCAGCCTGAAAGCAGTCAACATAACAGGCAGAGAAATGGGTTGAGAGCTAGAGTTTCGCTGGATCATTAGCTGTGTAAATCGGCCATGAGACAGGATTTTCACAGCTCTGATGACATTTTTCACCCACTGCCTGATTGGTGAGCTTCCTAGACATACCGTATTTTAAACATACTTTCAGCTAACAGCTGGCAAATTATCTCAACAATTATCTCTCCAGCCAATAGCTCCAATTACATTTCTCAATATTCTGTCAATGCAATTAAAAAAAACTTTATTTTCCAAACCACTGCACAAATATCATCTTATTTCCTAAGAGACGTTAAAGTGATTCATCACATAATGAGTCACTGGATCCTCACTAAAACTCATCCCATCTGTTACTATGCCTAAAGGCAGAGAGCAATGGAGAGAAAGAGAAATGCTCTGCTAACAGAATACATGTCTGTTAGAGGCAGGCTTAATTACCTGGCAAACATCCGCAGATCTTCTGGATTTTGTGCAGCAGGGATGTTAAGAATAACCTGCCTCTCGTGTTCCGACAGGCTGGCGAGCAGCGTCTCTGTCATCCTCTTGTTGAGTGGAGAGTCTCCACCAGGCAGCAGCTCTGCGCTGGAGTTGTCCATACTGGGACTGGTGAGGGTCATGTCATCACTGCTGGCTGCACACAGGGAGCAGACAGAGGGTCAAAGATCACATTTTGACTGATACACCTGTAAGAGTAGAGGCAGGGAGGTGACCTGAGCGAGGACATACTTGGGGAACCGAAGCTGAGGGCACTAGGGGTGCTGAGACTGCGGCCTCCCACTCTGGCAGCTAGCAGAGGGTCTTCATCCCTCAGCCCGGGCTCGTCCTCGCCGGGTGGCACCAACAGACAAACGTAAGTGTGTAGCTGGATCAGCAGGCGGCGCTGGAGCATCCACACAACCATCTGGATCAGCTGGGCCTGGTCAGGAGCAGAACATTACTTGCTGGGTTACAGCCAAGCATAGGAACAAGTGAGGCCGAACATGCTCATCTCCCTAACCAGGCCAAATATGTTTTAAATCAGCCATGGGTAACACACAAGCTCAAAATAGAGCCACAAGACAGAGCCATGGCTCTGATCTTGTTCTCATAAAAAATGGAGGCTGCAGACGCTGGAGCTGATGTCCCTTTGCCATTCATAATTCATCCCTGATGCTCAAACAGCTCTGCCAAAACAAGATGGGTCAGAGATGGACACCAGATGGTCCTGTTCTTACAATACAGTGTCTAAATTTGCAGAAACAGACCAAAAGGTACTAGGGATTTACCACCAACAATTATTTCACATCTGTTTGTGCTTAGTTTGTATAAAAATATCTGCTTTTGTCACACTCAATTAGTCTTAAATATAAAAGATGAACATTCTTTCATTAGAATTGTTTCCAAGTAGTTTCACTTTGTGCAGGTTCTAGGGGAAAGCCCTGATTCTTATATTCAAATCTGATTATTTCACTAACACATGATGAGAAAATAAAAACCAGGGGGGCTGTCGCACTTTTTCATTCCTTTGTAATATTATTGTTATAGCATTTATCATATTTCTGAACAGTTACAATAATCCTACCTCCTGTGCAGGAGCTTCCAGGGGGTTTCTGAACTCAGCCAGTGAGACAGGTAGTGAGAACTTGGCTAACATGGTGGGCAGATCATGACCAGGAAACTGCTGGGCAAAGTGCTCGGCCAGTGGTGAGTATCTGTCCAGGGAGAGACGGCACATGTTATTCTACAACACGCAGCTTTTCCATTAACACAGCTCCTCTGAATTCATTTTCCGCAATGTTGTAAAGGAAAGTCTATTCAATGTCTGGTATACAGACAAGAAAATGACACGTGCTGCCAATGGCCCAGTGTAGTTCTGTCATAATACAGTCTGAGATGATTTAACAAGTGCAGGCTATGGAAATCTGAATTTAATAATAATTTAGACATGTTTTTGAGACCAGTGTATATGAGGTAAAGGCATGGACGGGCGCTCAGCAATATAATGGTCCATTAGCTGTGCAGTAACCAGTACAGCCAATTGGCTCACACATATCACAGACACTCACAGGCAGATGTTGGCGTGAGGAGACAGCATGTACACGTTGTTCTCGCACAGTGGGTAGATGATGATCGCTTTGCCCCAGTAAACCAAGTGGGCAGCTATTTGAAAGATCTGAGTGAGGAAATATTTTGTAAATAATATCACTGATGAAATAACAGCATCTAGACATATCAGCATCCAAACCACAAAATCAAAACAAGCATATCATTTCTTATTACACACGGAACTTTGATGTTGGTACATATATTGTCCACTAGATGGCAGTAAGACACCATCAACACAGTAAATAGATCACAGACATAAAGTAGAATATGACTGACCTTATTTTACATTTTCCCATTTAAAGAGATTATAGACTATGATTCACCCCATATTATTCATGTAATACTTAAATTTGATGACATCTGTCACCTTTTGTGGATTGTATTTGGGCAATAAAGATTTTAAAATACAATAGTTGCTGAACTCTTAATATGTGAACAAGCTTAATGATTGTATGCAGCTATAAATAATTTAATAATAAAGATGAATGTGTTGTAACCTGAAGTAAAGCCAGGTCAGCATCCTGGGCGAGCTGCTGCAGGTTTTTCACCGCTGAGCAGGTCTTAATGAGTCGCACCATGGCAGGGGAGCAGTCCAGAGGAAGCTGGCTCAGCAGTGCCTTCTCACTTTCCAGCAGCAGCAGGGCATGATAGGGTCTGAAGGAGCAAACAACATATGATACGGCCCCTGAATCAACAGACCTCCTTTTTAGACATCATTAGAAGCCAGTAGGAGTCAAATGTAGTTCCAGTACAGAACAAGTAAGTAGATCTGACCACTATTATTAAGCAAAAAATTAATCTGAATAAACTACCTGTGCATATTTGGTTCAGCTTCAAAAGACAGAAATAAAAGAGGAGGCAGAAGCTGATCGTGACTCTGATGTAATTAAGCTAAAGAAACAGTAGGTGGCACTATGGCCCACAGAGAACTACATGACTTTCTCAGACATTCAAACACTGAAGCTCGCAAAATACACAACCCTTAATCTGCTTTTAAAGACACAATACTTTGACATAACAAACCGATGGGATACTAAAATGATCACAGATTTCTTGTTAAGCAAATCAACCTGTGGGTCAACAGTGTATCCAACATCATACAGCAGTTTAAGGACTCTAACAATCCTTCTATATTTAATGGTCTATCCAGGCTGTCTGACTAAATCTAAGGGTCTGTTAGGGTCATGAGTTTATCACCTCTTACTGCTCTTTTTCCTCAACCAGATAATTCTGTATGACTTGCAGCCAAAGTCAGATTAGCAGATTAACACTACGGCGCTGTATTTGTGGGCACGTGTTTGTGCTGTGAGAAGGGGATAGTTGGGTGGAGCATTGGTGGTTAGTTGTGATACACCATTTTTAGAATCATAGTCCATCACAGCTGACTGGGGTGTTGCCAGAAGTGTAATTATAAGAGAGAGTAGAAGCTGGTGTTTGCACTCTATGATTTTACTGTAAACAAGTTACTCTTCTGCAGGTCAAATATAAAGATTACGTGCAAAAACAAATGTACTGTTAATAGAAAATACAAACACACCTTATAGCCTTAAGGCTGCGCTCTAATGCCTCTGGGGGGATATGGTTGCCACCAATCCTGTGGATCTTGTGTGGTAAACAGAAACTCACCTCCAGCCAGTTGTTAATATGTAGTCGCACCACACCAGTCGTACATAGGCTGACAAAAGAGTAATATCATCATTAGTACTGACACTAAATAAATCAGCTGCTGTTTTTTTTCCTTGCAGAGTAGATGTAAAAATTAAAAAATAAAGCTAATCTACATGAATGAAGGATAATATAATATCATTTACTGGTGTACAAAAAATGAATTGTGAACCCATCAGAAATTGAATTTTTAAAACTTGCGCAATCAATCAATACACAAAAATGGCCCCTGTTGTGAAAACACACTGCCATTTTAAAATAACCCAATGAGACTGTGGATGAATGGCAGTTACCAGGGTACGAACATCACAGTTGCCAGGCAGATATTGAGCAAACATGACTGAGCACTTTTAGCACTATCTCAGCTGTAAACATCACTATCAGAGTCAGCTACATATATTGTGCATGGTAAGAAAAAAGAGAAAAATAAAATTAAAACAAACATGAATCATCACACACCTGTCATAAGCCTCCTTCAGGTCCCTGGCTAGCTTACACTTGGGAAGAATTTGTCTAAATGGAGACTGGGGGCTTCCATCCGCTGGCATCAGGAAAAGCAGAGAAGACTGTCAGAATATACTCTCATAATTAAATCTGAGTGGGCAAACAATAACACATCATCATAATGTCATAATAAAATTGACAAGATACATTCTTCTCCAATATATATGGCATAATTTACAATACAAACTCCATGAAATGCTATAGTTTTACTGAGACTCAGCAGTAAATTTGCGTAAGTTATCTCACTCTCTGTCATGGTGGTGATCTCCTCCTGGACGGCAAGCATCAGTTTGGCTTCTCTGGTCAGGTACTGGCAGCGCCGCTCCTCATGCTGCAGAGCTATGGCGATGCGGCGCGACAGGTTGTGCATGCAGCTGATGACAGAGGGGTCAGCATTCGCCTGTAGATGTCGAAGACGAGAGGGAGCAAATTATAACTCAGTGATTACATGTTACACTACATTTACAACATCAGTGCTTTCATTTGTAGCTCAGCTAACATTCATGTCAAACATTACCAATCTGTCAACTGACAATCATGTACAGGCCTTGAATATTTAATGACTTTTGAGCTCCTTTATGTGATGTAAAGACCTTCACTTCAACATAGCTTAACTTGGGCTACATATCTAAGCATACATTTAAACACATAGTTTTTTTTAATGCAATCCAATACCAACGCCTTAACTCTGTTGTTAAAAACAATAAACAAAGATAATCACTAAGACTGGGAATGTAGAATAACATAAAATGATTTTCCTGGCATAAAAATTTGAACCATTACCATTACAACAGTTAAATCTTGGAAAATTGTTGAAACAAGTCAATGGAACTGTTATTCTTATTGATGTTGCCAGGGTGCAACCACCAGTTGCTGGGCAGACCTCACTGACAAAACATGACTGGGCAAATTTTCACCCCATCTCAGCTTTACTGGTAACAGTGACTCAGCATGGGCAGAAACAGGCTGTGCCTTGTTGGGTAGCATGATTCAGCATAAATAAACTGGTCCCTCCTTCCCCTGAGTTCCCATGCTCTCACAGATAGAGCATACTGGAATATTATCACTCACACACACCCCTCCTATTCACAGAAAACACAAAATATATGTGTCCCACCCACAGTCAGCTGAATTCACTGTGTTATCATTAAAAATAAAAATGTCTATTTAAGTTGTAATATTATATATTAACATTTATACTGAACTGACAGGGCAAAAGGCAGTTTTCTTTGCTCTTAGGTACCAAATACACAAACCATATCAAATCACTATGATGTCAACAATTACCACTAAAAATGTATTTAAGTTTTTTCATACCCTTAGTGCAAACACCACATTAAACAAGATCATTGTGGGCATCTCTCTCTTAGGCGAAGGATCTGTTTTAGAAACCTAGAGGGAAAGAAGACATATTTCTAAATGACACATAACGTTTACAATGATATGAGCAAAAAGCAAATCTATAGCATACACATTAATATCCTATGGATAAGGTATGGTACAGTTCAATTCACAAATGCACAGTCTGCAGTCTGTTTATTTATTGTAAACTAATATGATATATGATATATATGATATGATATTAACCTTAATGAAGGTTATAATGTTCAGAGGCATTTCTAGTGTTCAACCTAACCTCATTGATTTAAATGGGGTGGACAAAATAACACCTGTCCATATTTTACAATACAGTTCAACAGCACCACAAACTGCAGCCCTCAAAATGACCACAAAGTTGAATTAATGCCTAGGTAAAAAAAACAACTGCAACGCAAACTGAAAACTTTATATTATATCCTTCAAAAAGGGAAGATTTATTGCAGGACTGTTTTATTAGACTACATTAGTTTTAGCCAACTGAGAGGACAGCACAAGGGCAATCATAAAACCTGCATGGATAATTAAGTAAAGGGATGGAAACAATAAAAGCTGCACTTGTACAACAGTACTACTGTACATCAACCTTTGTAAACCTGAACGTTCAGGATTTGTTGAGACTGTGTCAGATAAGATCTCTATGATAATTTTCAATCAAGCTGTAGGTTGTCCCTGGTATTCTCAAAACACTGAACTGCACTGTTTTCACATATTCTTGTCATTGTCTCCCTCCCCTGTGAAATACATTCATCTCAGACTAAGAAAAACACTGTCAGTAGGAGGCGCTGTTGGCATCAAAGATTACATACATTTAAAGGATTGTGAAATGAAAATGAAAAATGGCCTTACAGCCTCATCAAAGCCAGATGGCAAGACACATCATTATTACGACAATAATATCAAAAGAATTACAAGGCATTGTCCACTTGTAGTGAAATACACACATTACTTCTGTTGACAACTTTATTAAGTAGAGATTCTCTAAACAGTGTATCCCAGTACAACATATATATTCAGAACTACTTTGAATCCATGATAACATGTTGATTTTCCTAAGAATGGAAACAAGCATTACAAGAATTACTCTACATCTTTTCATTAGGCTTCACTTGTTCTTACCTGAATGATGGGAGGATGCTGAAGCAGAGTAGGGTGACCCACGAATCGAACGTTGTCTATCTTCAGCTCAAACTTCTTCCCACACATGTCAGACTTGGTGGCCAGGATGGTTGCGAGGATGATGTCAGAGAACCTTAAAAAGAAGGAAGAACAGATTCAATGAGAAAGTGCGCAGGGTGGGAGGAGAGGTTACAGCACAGAAACGGCTGGGAGCAAGTGAGAACGTTTAAATTAGCTCAGCTTGTTTTACATTTTTCACATTCCTGTCTATGAGAGGGGTTTGCGTTAATCAGATGCATCTGCCTGTAATATAATTCAACAATCAGAGTAGAAATTAAACAAAAAAGCTTGTGTGGCTACTGGAGAGGAGAAAAGAAGAAGAGGTCTCCTTGCAGAAAAAAGTGAAGTCGCTGTATGAATGAAGAATGTGAAAAGACTCATGCTGGTTTGACTTAAGTAACTCATGCTGAGATCAAAGGGATAAAAAAAAATCAAGCCGTTAACTTCCAGTAAAAAAATTAAACACGCTGTGGACTTACCCCACCAATACAATTTGAAAAGAATGTGTTGAAGTTGCTTTATTGTAGTTTGCATTTGCAGTTTGTGTTATAAAACTAGATGCAATATAATCAATATTAATTACATTTTATTTCATATTTAATTATATTTTTTTCCCAAAAAGGCACACTGTACAGAGGAAAACAACACTGAAATCTCAAATTAAGCAAACACTGAGTCACTGGATCTGCTACAGATAATTTACAAGGATTTTTTTTTAAGATTAGGGTTGGGGATCCATATAGGACACAAAATAGGAAAGAAGGGGAATAAAAAAAAGACAGGGGTGATCTAAGCGAAGGAAAGGTGGTTTAGAATGATTTGGTCTTACCCTGCTACCAACTGTTCGTCAGTTAGTGGAGATTGTTCTCTGAAATGGGAATTGGGCCATAAAAAAGAAGAAAAAAAGCAAACAAAAGGGAAAATGCAACACACAGTTGGGCTGAATGCATAAAATGGACATCAAAACATGATACTATGATGTGAAACTGCTGGTCTGCACGTTGATGCAAGCAAATTACCAGTTGATCCTATCTAAGTGCTAATATCTTTAATGCTGACAAATTTCAATCTTGAGGCAGAAATGTGAGCTTAAATGTCAGCCTGAGGCTGTCATTAAGGCAACTAAAACTGAAACATTACTCAGAGACAGTGAAATTAGTAAAAACTCTTGATAAAAGGTTATATATATACACCATAAAAGCCTGTTTGAAATGGAGCCAGTTGCAAAACTACAGCAAAAGAAAAAAAGATTTCATGATGTTGTGCCAGTTTTATCTGATTATTTTACTGTGGCTGCTTTTCACCCAGCCAAACTGACCAGCATTACCATCTGTAGTGATGCTGATCTGAACAACAGACAAGACTGAAAGGCTTTCTGTCTGGACATTTCTGTATTTTACAGGAACAGACATCAACATCATCACGTGCGCAAACAGGGAGAAGTTCAAGTGTTTTTTTTGTTTGTTAGTTTGTTTTTTTTCAAATTCCTTTCCCTTCATGGTTTCTACAACTTCTGCCACAACCAGTCCTGACAGATCAGGAATAGCCGAGAGGAAAAACTCTTTGAGTGCTCCACTTTGTCTGCACTGTGGACCGCTCCTTCTTCTTTCCCTCAGTGGATGAACAAGAAAACAATGAAATGGACAGCTTCTTGTCCCAGCGCCCAAATTTAGCTGAGGAAAAGCCTGATATGTGTGAACACTGTATGAACATGTTTATATAGAGACAATCTGTGCTCATTCAAATAAGTGAGCAATCTCAAACAGCAGGTTGGGCTATGATAAAGTTTAAACACATGATAAAGTGATAAAGTTACATACTAAAGTACCACCTGTGCAGGATTTTGTTTCTTAAAATGAATTCTGAGTTCAATCATACTCAACCACATAGATTAAAATAACCATGGGTGAGGTGCTCAATACTTCATGAAAAAAACAAACAATGAGTCTTTCAGGAGGAAAAAAACATGAAGGAGGAAAAACATAATGAGAGTAAGAAGCTCATGTGGATCTCAGAATTGGGCTGTATATCCACCTACAGTCAGTTTTATTATAATAGATGTATAAATCCATTAATGTCAATTTAAAGACCAAAAAATACCTTGAATCACCATCCTGATCTTCAAGACCATCCCCAGTTGTGTTCAGTGCATATGGACTTCGTTGTTTTGCTTGAGGACAGAAACAAGAATATTAGTTTACATGCTTATACCAATTGAGGAAAAAAAAAACATTAGGTCCAGTTAAGAAATACAATAAACAGAATAAACATGTGAAAGTGGTGTTACACAAACGCAGTGCTCTTGAACAGTATGAACTGTAACCTCACTAAGTCACTGTCAGACCTCAGCTAGTGACTGCTTTACTTAATTGTGTTTTATAGGGTGTGGACAAAATAATAAGTAGACCAAAGAGGACACTAAGTTTGATGATCTAAATTTAATTTTAAACACTTCACAATTCTTATCCATCATTTTAAAACTTATAATCAGCCTTGCAGCATGGCTACAATCCCAAACATACAGCCAGAGTCATAAGAACTGTCTTCAAAAACAAGGAGCAAGGAGTCCTGCAGCAAGTGGTCTGGCACCCTAACAGACCGGACCTCAACATCATGGACTTAGTCTGGGATCACATGAAGAGATACAAGACACTGAGACAACCTAAATCCACAGAGGAACTGTGGCAAGTCCTCCAAGATGCCAGAACAACCTACCTGCAAAGTACCTTGAAAAATAGTGTGCAAATAGGAGACTCGGAGTAAAGAGGGGTCACACCAAACATTGATTTGATTTTGTTTTTCTGTTTGCTTTTACTTTTAATACCTATAACATGTTCATGGTACAAGTCATACTCAACTCGAACAATCGCAACTGTAGAAGAAAGAAAGAACCAGGAAATAAGTTTCAAAAGGAGGAACAGTGGACACAAGTAGACGATATCAGCACATACTGAAAAACATCACATTTGCTTAAAAGCTAAAACTGTGGGCTCACAGGTTACAGTCACAGCAAAATCTGATCATTGTAAGTATTACAGAGACAATATCTATTTTTGGCCTAATGTACTGGACTGGGTGATATTGTGTGGCATTTATTACCATGTCCAGCCACTGTAAATGTGTGATAAGTGAAAGTAACGCCTTGGAGGCTCTGGTTTACCTGAATAACGGGTATGAGATGAACTGTGATTGACTATAATAAGTCTATGGTGGATGCTAATGCTACGCCTACCTGTCAGAGATGACGGACATACAGGCACTCTTTGGAAAGGGTACCGAAAGAGTAGTCTGTTCCCTCGGCTGCCAGAGCTAACCAGTATGACGCTAATGGGGCTGGTTTTATCTCCTGTTTTGTACACGCTCTTTTGCGACTGACTGTACATGGATTTACGGTCATCTGGTAACCCGGCTGATGGGTTCAGCATCATGTTAGCATTCTAGCTAACTTAGCCGCGACGCAATAAAGTCGGTGTCTGCGACCAAACAGTGGACGTTAGCGTGTCGCAGGTGAAGCTCGTATTAATGTTTACCACACACAGACGCCAACCCTGGACAAATTACAGCCTAACTAGTTTTAACTTTGAGGCCTGGCTAGCAAACTCTCCCTACCGAGTATCCATGGACTGTTGTGATTGTTTTGTGTCACCTTGAAAATGTTCGACTGGGAACACAGACGGCGGCTGCAGCAATCCCCCACATCTTAGAGAAATAAAATCTCATAAAGCTGATATGTAGGTCATAAAAATAAGGCAAAATGTCCCTACTATTATGGAACATCAATATATGCAATAATACGCTTTTAGGAGAGATTAAACGTGACAACAAATCACCGATTACTACTTTAGATACTTTACTACTACTATTTTCCGTGTTATATCCGCTAGATGGCGCTTTGACTGACTGAGGCTGGTGAGCAATACTGTTGATGAAAAACTCTTTTATTTAAGCATATCCAGCCATGTTCTAGTAAACTGTTCAGTCTGTAAGGTCCAGGTGTAACATTACTACTGACACTCTGTGTGTATTGCAGGCAATAGTTACACAATTTTCAGCCGTCGCCCTCAGGAATAGACAGTATTTTGATGCAGTGTTATCATTAATTTCAGATGGCCGCACCCATTTATATCAAACTGCACGTTTTTAAAGAAGCCAAAATAAACGGTCAGTCCAACATTTTTCCTCAAAAGTTGAAGTCATGGCCTAACAAATTGAAAATAATTGATTTACTACTGAGCTACTCAACAATGAGGTCTGTCTTCTCAAATGGTTCATCAAAAGTTCATCTCTCCAAATCCTGGATTAACCAAATCTAACCTTGTGCGGGAGCACTCTAACTGTTACAGTGGCTCATAAAGATAGAGATCAGGAGGCTTAGTCGCTATAATAATGACACCATTGTAGCAGATTATTTGTTGGCTGTTTGCGTTCATTTATGTAAATCGTTTAATTAGAGATCGGCACTGAGGAGAAACAAATAATACCCAAACGTTAACAAATGATCGCACAGAGAGAGGTGTATTTAATTTGAGTTTTATTTAGTGCATTTGGCAACAGCTTCACTGCAGTGGGTGAGACATTTTGGAAACATTTGTAGGACTGTTGCACATTATTTTCTGTGAAGTGCATCTCCGGACTCTTAGTGATACTGTTTGCCCAGGGCAGAGACGACCACGGCCAGGAACTTCTGCCAGGCCTCCTGGACATCAGCGGTGAAGACGGAGGGGCCAAACTTGGCAGCCACACACACACTGATGACCTCAGCAAGAACCTAAAACGAGGAAAACAACAGACATGGATTGTCTGAAGGGAACTAATCACTCAGATCCACTCATGAAAGAGGAGATCAGCAGAGTCAGAGATCGGTCACATACCCTGAAGTTATCAGGATCCACGTGGAGCTTCTCGGAGTGCATCACACTCAGCTTGGTGTAAGTGTTCTTGATGTCGTCCATGTTCTTCACGGCATTTTCCAGCCCACCCATCACCGTCTTACCGTGCTGGGCCACCTTGGGGTTTCCGAGGATGGCGGCGTTGGTGGACAGGTTGCCAAATGATGCGAAGTGTCTCTGGGTCCATGGATATACAATCAGAAGCCTGGAATGACACGAGTCATAAGGACGCATGAGTAAAGGTTCCCAAAGGGACAACAAAACAACGAGCTACTATAATAACAAGGAGGGTATAATAATAATCATTATCATAATATATTGAGATCCCACTGAAAAACATATAAAACAATAATATTACATAACACGTAAATTTGTGTTTGTGAATAGAAAAAGATAGGTCACCTGGCCAGGGCCTGGGGTCCGATTTCACCCACATCGATCTTTCCCCACAGGGAGGTGATGGCGGCGCGCTCAGCATCTGTCCACTTCACCATGTTGACGACCTTAAGGTTTTCTCGAGCTTTTTTGAATTAAAAAAATCTCTGATCACAAACCTCTAGCCAAGGCCACTCTTCTGGAGGTTTTTATTAATTACTCAATGCCACACCTCTCGGCCCTGGAGGCATCTGATTGGACCAGAGTCGACGAGAAGATGGGTTGTTACCTGTAATTTGATAGAGGCCACTGCTGGAAAAAACTGATTACAAAATGCAGATTATCGCCAAAACTGATAAACTGTTATGAGACATTATGTAGTCAAAATAAAATATATAAATAAAACTGTGATATTACATTTTCCAAGGTGAAGTTAGCGAGGGTTAAAGTTGAAGTTTTTGCATCAGTTCCTAAATGTTTATTTATTCTCGGTATTAGAATTCATGGCTGCCTTTAAATGTACGTTAATAATGTTATACTGTAGAATCTCGTTTGCCCTTTTCTTTATATTAAAACACATTATTTTCAACTGTATTTATTTGAGGCAAGTGTTCCTTTCTATTATTTTCATGACTAATTCCTTGATTTTGCATTTGTTTGTTTGTGTGCAATATTTTCAGTGTTTGCAATAGTGATTTAGTGTTGTTTTATAAAATGTTTGCATCACTTTATCACCAGAGCTTTACCTATTCAAGAACAAAACCTATGTCAATTAGTCAGCAGAGCTGTACACACTGCCTATTAAGTACAAACTCTTTAGTCTTCTGTCTTACTGACTGATTTACAAATTGTAAAGCATTTAAAGTTTGCTCAGCTTAGAAATGTTAAGTTCCCCTGCTGTCTCAAAAATATTAGTAAACTAAAGATTTAAATATTAGTTCAAAGTAGTTTTAGGAGATATTACATTGACAAACTTGCTGTCCTTTACATTTTCCAGTTTATAGACTCAGTGTTTCATTCATAGGCCACAGCTGCAGTTTTTGGAGTCATTTTGCACCAGAGTCAGTGCTATAACAATAGATGAGGCTGCTCCCACTGACTTTGTTAAATGTTAGGTGTACAGAGGTAGGTACTTAATTTAATACAAACCTTCATCGTGGTTAGCTCTGTTTTTATCATTAAGAAAAGTAACAACCTAAGTAACACAACTTAGTTCTTCAAACTACAAACAAGGAGAGTCTCTGGAGAGTTTTACCTCAACAACACAAGCAGTTAAGTCTGCTAAAGGGCTATTAAAAAAAAGTAAATAGTAAATTTAATGAGTTGAGTGAACTCTCAACAGTTCATTCATTCAACTCATCTCAAGAAAAGAGACCTCATATTTTTTTGATACATTCTAAAGTACTAAACTGTATATTCAAAGATGAATTAACTTGAAATTAACAACTCTTACATATTTACACTGAGTTAACTGGAAGTTATGAGTTGACTCCACTGAATTCCTGTATCATGTTTTAAATTATTTGCAGACAAATTCAAACCCATTATATGTTAGATTATGTAAAATAAATGACAAATTCAAACCCATTATATGTTAGATTATGTAAAATAAATGACAAATTCAAACCCATTATATGTTAGATTATGTAAAATAAATGACTCATTAAAAATATTTAGAAAAGGGAGTGGTTAGTTTTATCTCAAAAACCTGTCTTGGAAACTTCTGGCATTATCTTCCACAAAGGTGTGGTTTGGATTGATACAGGGGTGTGGTGCAGTTTAGTTTGATATAAAAAAAGACCGTTACACATCAACTTCACTAGCGTCGTCAAATCAGAATATTTCTTCTTTCAGTTGAGAAAACTTGAAGAAAAGTCAGACATGAGTCTCTCTGGAAAAGACAAGGCCGTGGTGAGGGCTTTTTGGGACAAGGTGGGCCCCAAGGCCAGCGACCTCGGAGCTGAGGCTCTGGGCAGGTAAGCTTTCTTTCGTGTCATTGTCTAAAATTAAGATGATACTGTAACTAATGGTTAAAATGAATTAATTATTATTTATTTGATCCCTGTTTGGCAGGATGCTGACTGTATACCCGCAGACCAAGACCTACTTTTCGCACTGGGCGGATGTGAGTGCTGACTCCGCACAGGTGAAAAAGCATGGCGCAACCATCATGGCAGCTGTTGGAGAGGCCGTCGGAAAGGACGACCTTGTGGCTGCCGTCTCCAAACTCAGCGAGCTGCATGCCTTCAAGCTCAGAGTGGATCCTGCCAACTTTAGGGTAAGGAATGATCATTAAATGTATCATCATCAGCCGAGAAGCCAAAGGCTGTAAATATGCTGCAAAATACTGAACATTTTCCTTATCAGAAAGAACATTTGAGTTTATGTCATAGCGATTCCCCCTTGCTGCTGGCCTCAATTTATATGTGTTTTCTTGCACAACCGCAGATCCTGGCCCACAACATCATCCTGTCTATGGCCATGTACTTCCCTGCAGACTTCACTCCAGAGGTCCATGTCTCCGTTGACAAGTTCCTGCAGAACCTGGCCTGGGCTCTGTCTGAGAGATACCGCTAAACCCTATCGATCCAGGGGGCATCGACTGCACACACGCGGCATGTCATCCACAAGATCCCTTTTAAAACTGGAAGGGTTTGTTGAATAAATCGAATAAATGTGAAATGTCCAGATCTCCTCTTTATTGTCTCTTCTTCAGCCCTCACACCACCCACTGTCTCTGTAGCCTATATACATTATATTTATACATTTGTAAATGATAATAATAATATTACATGATTATGAAACATTATTTGATTATTGTTGCTTTCATGGTAGCAGAATTTTATTGGAGTTATAATTCAAAAGTAATTATATTTATTTTCAAAATACATTTTAATTGTTATTAAATTTCATAATAAATTAATAAAACCATATAATGACTTGCAAATGACGCTGTGGTGCTATTTAATATATGTAGCCTCATTTATAAATAGACATACATACACATAAAATGAATACTGTTCCATTTCGTGAAATGGTTTGGTCTCTTAAGAAACAGTGGTGTAGATATGTTATTGGTAGGAAAGCGGACTGCTCCTGCCAGTGTCCGGGTCACCGGTTGACCGGGGCGACTCCCTGACACAAATCCGACCTGTGAAGCTCCTCATCCTGCGGCTGTCGCTGCGCCGACCGGGGCCCGATCAGGTTGCGAGAGGCGAAGCAGACGGAGCTGTCCGAGGTGCTGACCCCGGTCAGCTTCACCTACTTTTTGCCTGTGACTAAGCGTCTAACCACTGAACAGGTTACACCTGTAATTAAAATGGCTCAAATCATGTCTTAGCTTTTTCTTATTAAGTCCCAACAATTCAACTTCCCTGTGAGCGATTCACTGTCTGTTTTTTCTCTGTCCTTGCGTCCACATTTGACCAGCATGGGGAATAATAAGACACCATTATGTTACGATTACAAAGTCAATTTCAGGGAACACACACTAAACAATAACAGACTTTTACGTCTTAATGTACGAGGGATGATTTCCATGCATCTACACAGCTGTGGCACATACATAACATTATCAGCTGGGCGAGCAAGTAGAAAGTATTAGGATTTGTAACAATACATGACGTTTCTTTTCAACTTATGGATGATTACTATGGCGTTAAATGGCAATTACAGATAGCGTCTACTGTGTAGGGTCCACTGCAAATCTGCACCCATAGCACTTTGTGATAATATCACGTCCAGGCAGAGGCCTGTGAGCGCCCTCTAGTGAATTTATTACTTCTTTACGAGAGCACGAGTTTGGATGTGGTTAAACAAACCACGTGACCATTTATTCAATTCATTATTAACTTAATATCTATAACAAACAGATTGAGCGCAGAGATTACAAACACCTCATATTTAGATAGAGGTTCTACTGGTGGATGATATTTTCAATAGAAAGCTGCTATGATTTCATCTAAATTAAAGCTAAATCAGAATACTATAGTAGCCTATATTGCAGAGTTTGTTGTGAAACTAAAGGGAAGAGTACTAGTATGCTAAAAGTATGAAGATATGTTGCAGAACTGTCTGCTTATGAATCTTGTTTTGACTGCACATTTACGAGCAGTATATGTTGTATTTTCTTAATATAATTACAGACCACAATCAATAAGAGGCTTTTGTCCCTCAGTTTCAGACACAATCTGAGCAGTGCAGATTTGTCCTTTCCTTATCATTTTTGCAAACCCGTGGAGCAGTATCTGGCCAGCCCAATGCCTTACTCCATCCAATCGCATGTTTCAGGGAGGAGTGAAACCGATGTTTTAAAAGTTGCATCTAGCACTGACCCATACCAGACTGGCTCCTGAAACAAATCTAGACCTGTCAAAATGGTTGAATGGACTGACTTCGAGCGTGCCACCATCCAGGACATCTTCGGAAAGATGGACTATGAGGTCGTGGGTCCTGCTGCTCTTTCCAGGTGACACATCTTTTCACAACTTTTAAATTGCACATTAACGCTGACATTTTATTCTAAACTGCAAGTTATACATGGTCTTACCTGTTTCCTCAGGTGCCTGGTTGTCTACCCCTGGACTCAGAGGTACTTCGGCGGCTTTGGAAACCTCTACAACGCCGCTGCCATCGCTTCAAACCCGATG
This sequence comes from Lates japonicus, assembly GCA_033238685.1. Classification (NCBI taxonomy): domain Eukaryota; kingdom Metazoa; phylum Chordata; class Actinopteri; family Centropomidae; genus Lates; species Lates japonicus. The sequence goes on from BRZM01000007.1 coordinate 6,495,737, forward strand.
GTGGCAGCTCACGGAAAGGTTGTCCTTCGCGGTCTGGACCGGGCTGTGAGGAACATGGACGACATCAAAGGGACATATGCAGAGCTGAGCGTGCTGCACTCCGAGAAACTGCACGTGGACCCGGACAACTTCAAGGTAACAAATGCGATTGGAACTGTTTGCCACATTTCCTGAAACGCCTCACCCCTCATGTTGTGTTCTTTGTGTTGCAGCTGCTGGCAGACTGCCTGACCATCGTGGTTGCTGCTCAGCTGGGTAAAGACTTCACTGGTGATGTCCAGGCAGCTTTCCAGAAGTTCCTGGCCGTGGTGGTGTCCTCCCTGGGGAGGCAGTACCACTAAAGAGCTGCAAGAGAAGATAACGATCATTTGTTTAAAAGCTCTTTTTAAAATTATGCATCGGAATTATAAATAAACAAACAATAGGCACACTTAACATGTTGTTTGTTTTTTCAGTCTGTTCTTATGGTCGTATGAAAACGTGGTGAAACTGATAAAGTGAAAGTCATGTTTACGTCGTATATTTACGTAGGTTCTGTGGCGAAGGATCTGGGTCCATTCAAAGTTCCAACACCACAGTATCAAAAATAACATTCAAGTAAAGTTCACTTCAGTTGTGTATATTAGTATTATCAGCATACATAGTAAAAAATGCAAGGACTCGGTGTGCAGTGTCGAATTTCAAAATGTTATTATGCATAATTAATATATTACATTAATGTAACATCTCCATCTGAAATATAGTGAGGTAAAGTTAAAATATACACAAGTTGTGTGTGTTGCCAGTGTGTGTTGTGTGTGTAAGTCTTTGCATAAGGATGTAAGCATCACACACAGAATCACCCACACCCACCCACCCAAATTAATAATAATAATAATAATAATAATATCAACATATATCAATAGATCTAATACACTTTCAAAATAAAACCAATTAGTACTTTCAAAGTACTATATTATGAGGTCTTTCATCATATACATATGTGTGTATATACTGTATGTATAAGACCTATATATGCAATATATATTTATATATTAATTTCTTGTTTTATGTGTCAGAATTCTTTAAAGTTCTGCATTACTTCTGGCAGAGTTAAATAGATTTGTTTAACCTTGTTACATAAGTAATTACGATGCCTCTTTGGAAGTTGTACCAAAACCCCTGTGCTCCTTGAATTCTTATGTCGATCTGTCCACGGTCTATCCAGTGTCAGTATCCACCCCCCACCCACCCTCGAAGGATGAGCGGTATAAATAATGAGTCGATGGAAACAAATGTCGAAATAATCGCTGACACTTGTAGTTTAAATTTCACTTTCATTCAGTTGAGGCCTGACTTGAAATCTGCACAAGAGAAATTCACTCAACCACACAAACAACGACGACAGTTTGATTTGCATTTGATTTATTATTCGTATAAGACAGAGAGTATCCAAGCCCATGCTGCTGTCCGTCATCCGCTCCTGTTGCAGTTTATCGGTATTTCTCAGACAGGGCACGAGCCAGGGCACCCAGGAACTTGTCCATGGCCACGTGGACCTCAGGGGTGAAGTCGACGGGGAACATGATGGCCATGACCACAAGCATGTTGTGGGCGAGAATCTGTCAAAAGGGGATAATGACATTTAATCGCCAGTTTCTGAAGATACAGACTTCGTGATGACCGTACATTACAGGAGAACTTACAGACAGAGGCACGCCCTTTGCAAACTGATTGATGCTCAAACCAACATCTAATGTCCATCAGTAACGTCCAGCTTCCAGTTTTTCATCTTTCATCCCCTCACACAAATCACTTGGTGGAGACTACTGTGAACTACTGCATCTAAATTCATCCTTAAGTTCGTCCGCCATGTAAACGCCACCTTCAGTACCACGGACAGAGACCGTGAAGACGCGTGGAGCAGCCGTGCAGATATACACTGTTCTGAGAACAACCTGCAGGTTACTGGTAACAGGGGTCCAGACCGACATTAGATCATTTTATCTGACATGTACGGCGCCAGTGAGCGCAGGTCTCTGCATTAGAAGCCAAACGCAAGTTTGTAGTTTACAGAACCGTTAAATAAATATAAATATAAATATAAATATAAATATAAATATAAATCGGAAAAGTCCAACACATTGGGTTTTCAATGGATGAAGCAGTGACTGGCGGTAAAGAGCTGACTTTGTGTGTGGGGATGTTTGTATCCATAATGGACAAACAGAGTAGGGCTGGTGGCCTTTTTATGCATAGTTTTAAGATTTTTGGATAGTGTAGGAGTACAACCAATCCCTGCTCACCACGTGTAGATCTAAGCACCATCAGTTTGAGAAACCAAACCCTGCGTTGATCATAATCAACGACATCTACCTTGAAGTTGGCAGGGTCCACTCTCAGGGTGAAGGCATGCAGCTCACTGAGGGTCAAGAGACCACCGGTCAGGTCGTCTATTTTGGAGACAGCATCAGCAACTCCGTTCATCACGGTCTTTCCGTGCTTCTTCACCGGAGCAGAGCCAGGGCTCAGGTCCTTCCAGTGGGAGAAGTAAGTCTTGGTCTGCGGGTACACCACCAGCATCCTGGGTGATAAATGTGAGGAGGTGAAAACGCGAGTAAGCAACTTGACAGCAATTCTAGGAGAAAGTTACATCAGTCAACCCGGGGTCATATTTACCTGGACAGAGCGTCAGTGCCGATGTCCTCCGCCTTTCCAGACATTTTGGCCCAGAAGCCCTTGACTGTGTCCTTGTCCTTAGCAGTGAGACTCATCTTGCCTGTTGATTGTTTGGTTGAAGTTGACTACCGCGCTCTGCTCAAACCGCGGAGAGTTTTATATCCTATATGAGGTGGTCCGGGGTGGTATGGGCGCACCACCACCACCCCACCTCTGAGATAGGCTGGGTGGCGTTTGGACGGAATCCAAATGATACGTTGCAGTTGGCATGCGATAAACACACACACACAAAACCTCTCACGATTACCCTAAAAGACTTTTAGGAAATACAGGACGAAACCAAGTTAAAGTTAGTCACTCCCACGGGCTCCTGTGTGCAAGCTGTTGCAGATTTGTGCCAAACTGGAAATCAGCTTTGTGAGCTTTCGGCCCTTTAAAAGTACTAGATTTCTGTAAATAACTTTCAATTTGGACTGATTCCAAAATTTCTTAACTCTTACCCGCAGATTAAATAAATCCAAACTTATTTTGCCTCTGATTTTATAGCCATTTATCTTCAGTAATGATAGACTTTTTCCTTTTCCCACAATAAAAGCTTTTAGTTGGTTCATTGCTTACAGCACCAAAATATAACACTGTATGTTAAACGACTTGGTCAGAATCAAAATATATGACAGACATATAAGTTAAATCTATTCGGTGTAAACATCTGAGAGTTCATTCATACTGATTTAAAATCTAGGCTCTGCAATTAATTAATATTAAAGGATTTTCTTATCAGCTGATACCAATATGATGACTGGGGTCACTTGCGGTAAAGTTTGCTGCCAACACATCTCATGCTTATCTAAATAAGTGCTGGTGCCTTCAAAGGGTGGATCTGCTCGGAGGGCAAGAGCAAGATAATGTTTTAAGAGTGTGCAGTGACTTTGCTAATACAAACTGCAGTATAACTGGTATTCTCAGTGTGGTTGAAATTGCAGTTATTGTCAATTTCATTTAACTGTCTGATATATGTTCAGTGGACTCATTTTCTTTAAGCAGCCATTGGGTAATGATGATTGAGCCACAACTCCAAATGGCTTTTGTAATGTAATGCTGAAAAACTACTCTGTCATTTTATATAATAATTATTTTACTGGGTAAAAATGTAGGCCTACTTCCCTTTTCCATAGACTTTATCATGCATAACATGCAAAAACTTTTCATGTGTCGAAAAATTAAGAAATCTTCTCATGTTAATGGTTTTCTCTCAATCAATTTCCCCTGATAACAAAAGTCTGACTTCTTTACTATATGACGTTAGTACTCTTGGCAGTAACCCAGCCAAACCCTACGCAGAGATTTATATGTTGGCACGATCCGCGAGAATTCAAAACATCGGGTTAGGACTTGATATAACCGCCAAACTGATCAGCAGGTACTACAATACAAAGGCTCAGACTATAAACGGCAAAATTTAGATTAGTAATGTTTACTCATACCGTTAAAAGTTTATATCAGTGATGTTTTACAATAAAACAGAAAAATATTGTGAATTCTAACTAGTTCAGACACATAATGCTGATAGTTTGTATCATTTATTCATCATTCAGTATACTGCTTATCCCTTAATAGTCGCGGGGGGTGGCTAGAGCCAATCCCAGCTGATATTGGGCGAGAGGCGGGAGTACACCCTGTACAGATGGCCAGTCCATTTCCATTTGTATATAATGCCCTCTTTTAAAAAAAAAAAAAAGGTACGCAGGTACTTGTAATCTAAGTGAGAAAGAATGATTGTTAGCACTGTTCAGTGTTAAACCCCCACGGATCACAAGAGTAAAGCAGGCTACTTGGACTCATTTGATAGTGTTGGAGCGCCCTCTAGTGGGTCCGTCTCTTTTCCACCGTCATTGCAGCTGCAGCTGTCAGCGGCCACAGTGAGCTGTCCGAGGTCCTCCCTCCCTTACCGTGCATGTATGAATAGCCACCGCCAGAGGGTAGCCAATGATTGGCCATGTTTAATAATTAATAACACTATAGCCTGCTTGTGTCCCTCTGCAGCCCCTTTGGTATTGTGTTTTTTTTCTTACATACTACAAAACCCCAATGCCCTATTATCGTTTCCCCAAGACAATAGAACTCTGAATCCACCTTTTGTCTACTGCCTCTTCTGTTGCCCTCCTGGCATGGTGGAAGGCTCCATATGCACTAAAAGAATGGAAAAGTTGTAAGAAACTCATTAGAAAAGATAAACAACTCAAGTACACTGTTCTTTCTTGTGAAAGTGAATTAAACCAACGGTTTCATTGCTGATACTGCTGACAGTCAGTTAGTTAGCTATCCATTAATGTAAAGAAAATTAATGTAAAGTATAGGTGTCTCCACTAGATGGCAGTGATGAAGGTGACCAGATGAGAAAGTTGGTGATCTTTGCCTTGTACAATATCTTTGCAACACCAAATTAGGCCTACAGTCAATTGAAAATTATTTCACGGCTTCCATCATATACACCTCAGAGAAAAGATGTGCCATAAAATGCATGATCCATACAGGACACAAAGAAAAACACACAGCCACACAGGGTTTAAATAGGAGTTTATTTATTTATTCATTTTGTCCAGCTGTGTGTTGTTGGGCTCTTCAGTAGTACTGACTGTTCATTGCGTCGACCACCGCAGACAGAAACTTCTTCCAGGTCGCTTGGACCTGAGGGTCTAGTGCGCTCTTGACTTTGCAGGCGATGGCAATGGTGATGCAGTCGGCCAACAGCTGCGGGCAAAACAAAAACATACATCATCAATCTATATACTGTCTGTATTGCTAAAATATTTCTTTCCTCCAGATTTGAGGAGTTAGGGTTAGGGTTAGTAAGTATTGCTTACTCTGAAGTTATCGGGATCCACGTGGAATACTTCATAGTGCAGCCGGCTCAGATAAGCATACGTCTTCTTGATGTTGTCCACGTTCTTCACTGCTTCGTCTAGTGCCTTCAGCACCACCTTGCCATGGGCTCTCACTTTGTCGTTATTCAAAACAGCAGACGCAGTGAAGATGTCTCCAAATGTGCCGAAATACCGCTCGGTCCAGGGGTAGACGATCAAAACTCTGTCAGTGTAAGGGATATTGTTATTTCGCATTGTAAATGCAGGGATTTTGCATGTATGCAGTAGTGCTTGTTTGTTAGACCCTGACAACCACCAGGCTATGATAACAACAGCCAGTGTTTGTTTTTTTTGTTTGTTTTTCTTTTTGAGGGGGGAGGGGGTGCCACCATGTCCACCACAAATCAAAAATCCTGGGATCGCCCCTGCAAATGTAAAGCTGTAAAACAGTCCAAGTACCAATCACAGTACCTGGTGCTGAAATGACCTTAGAAAACCACCAAATATTAATCAAGCATTACTGTATCTCTCTGGATTAAAACTAAATTCCTAGGTATTATGAGAGATTAGTCTCTTGCAAATACAAAAGATGATATATTATCATTATATGCAATGTTGCAAAAAAGAATCAACCTACAACTGAGCAAACAAGGAATCTTTTGAGAGAAATCCAAGTCAAACAAACTTTAAAAGAAATAATGTTCAAACAGCCTCTTCGTACTTATCACTGAGGCCCATGGGCAACATCAACATCCACAAGCCTATAAACTGGCCAATATGCTTGACGATAACAATGATATGAAATTTGCTCATGCTCTACCTTGCCAAAGCGTCTGGTCCAACCTCGTCGATATTGACCTTTTCCCAAATAGCTCTGATCGTGCTGCGCTCCTTTTCTGTAAACTTAACCATGACATCAGTTTGATCAGCATACAGCTAGTGTGTCGTCCACACATTAAACTGAAGAATGATCAGCTCCTCTGCTCAATGATAAGCCAGCAGGGGCTCAAACAGGGCGTCTGATTTCAGTACACACTAAGGGATGATGATGATGACGATTATTAGAGAAGCTGTCAGAATCAGAACCATGTTAAAGATACACCTGATCCATCTAGTGAAACACTGACATCAAAAATGTTTTTTAAACTTTCCCATTTCCCCTGCTGTACCCACTACTCACTTGCCAGAAGCTGTAAAACTTAGATTATGCTAAGCCCTCATTATCTGAACATTCAGGCTCCCTCCACCCAAATAAATTATCTACAGGCCCACTTAATAAGCTATCACCAAATTTCGGCTTCATGCAGCATCTTGGCTCCATGACATTCTTGTCCTTGAGTGACCTACATGCCACTAATTTCGTTTTTAAACCACAGAAATAAACGATTGTCAGATGTTTCCTTGCCTGCTACTTTATGTATCAACTGCCAAAAAACAATGACAAGGCTTCTGTAATAGATCTCTAAACATCCCTATGAAACTGTCCTTGAAAAAGACGTGATATCGTTGGTATCTATGACAAACAGAATAAACAGCAGAACAGGTGTATAATAACATATGCAGTACAGCCACTATGTTTTCAGTGGGCTCTAATGAAACAAAATCTAATGTTTGTTTCATGACATCAACCATTTTTTGATATTTTATACCGTTACCACACCTGTTCAGACCAACAGCAGCTGTGCTTTCAAAAAAGACAGAAGAAAAAATATGAAATAGCAACTTTTTTCCTTGAAAAGTCATAATATTGTAGATGTTAATTCAGTTTAACATCAAAACACCTGCTTCTCATTATATCCACGGACTAAACCAAGAGCTCACACAAAGAGATATAGGCCTAGAGAAGTTCATTGTTTTCATTGATGGGATTTGACGTTAGGGAGATTTTCCTCCAGTGACATGGATAGATGAGCTAAGTTCATGTACATTTTTATAACATAGATCGATAGTGAAACACAACATTGAGGTAAAATACATGAAATTTTGATTTAAAAAATAACCTTCTTTTGAAGTTTTTACAAATGTTCACTCCCAGGTGTTTATTTTGTTGAGACTTTATTGATGGGTTTGGGTCCAGTTACACACAGTAACTGTAAGACTACAATTCGACAAAATGTCTTTAAATTTACATTTAATAATAATAAGCTGTTATTATCTGGATTGTCAAACCTTTGATGCTGAGGATGACTGAATTGATAGACTGGAGCTCCAGTACTAAACTCTGTCACCCTACAGAGATGTTGTTATTTGCGTGTAGGATGTTTTTTTTTTTTAATTCATCAATTTTTTCATGAGATCAAATGATCACATACAAACACAAAAGATGCATTAAATTTGAGTTTTATTTCATTGAACAGCTACAAGGCAGGTCACGGGACATTTCAGAAGCACTTGTAGGACTGTTGCACATTATTTTCTGTGAAGTGCATCTCCGGACTCTTAGTGATACTGTTTGCCCAGGGCAGAGACGACCACGGCCAGGAACTTCTGCCAGGCCTCCTGGACATCAGCGGTGAAGACGGAGGGGCCAAACTTGGCAGCCACACACACACTGATGACCTCAGCAAGAACCTAAAACGAGGAAAACAACAGACATGGATTGTCTGAAGGGAACTAATCACTCAGATCCACTCATGAAAGAGGAGATCAGCAGAGTCAGAGATCGGTCACATACCCTGAAGTTATCAGGATCCACGTGGAGCTTCTCGGAGTGCATCACACTCAGCCTGGTGTAAGTGTTCTTGATGTCGTCCATGTTCTTCACGGCATTTTCCAGCCCACCCATCACCGTCTTACCGTGCTGGGCCACCTTGGGGTTTCCGAGGATGGCGGCGTTGGTGGACAGGTTGCCAAATGATGCGAAGTGTCTCTGGGTCCATGGATATACAATCAGAAGCCTGGAATGACACGAGTCATAAGGACGCATGAGTAAAGGTTCCCAAAGGGACAACAAAACAACGAGCTACTATAATAACAAGGAAGGTATACAAAGTTCCAAAAAAAATAACATAATAATAATAATAATAATAAGCATCAGCTGAGGTTTTTGAATAAATAGATACATTTTTTCAAGTTCATGGATAAATACATTTAAACTCAACTAAAAAACATATATTACATATATTACATATATTACAATAATATTACATAACACGTAGTACATCTGTATCTGTGAATCGAAATGAATATACAGGTTTACCTGGCCAGAGCCTGGGGTCCAATTTCACCCACGTCGATATTGCTCCACAGGGAGGTGATGGCAGCGCGCTCAGCATCTGTCCACTTTACCATGTTGACGGTGTGAAAGTGTCCTGCGACTTTTGTCAACTTATACCTCACTGATCACAAGCCTTTTTTCTGAAAACTAATGCGTGAGATTTCAAATTTATTCAGTACCAACACTCCACCTCTTAGCCCAGGAGGCCTCTGATTGGACAACGTTCATTTGCGTAGGCAAATTGGCAACGATCGGTGCCAATGAAGCAGCATGACGTTATTTGGATTAAAATTGATTTTTTTTTAAAAAGATGATTTGGATAAGATAATCTAAAAGCATGTTGAAATATGAATGTTATTTTAACGCGATTTCAATTACAAATATCTAGAAACTCAGTTGTCATTTTGAAGTCTATACAACAATCCTGCAATAAATTAGACTTCCATGAAGTTTATAATATTCAGTTATTTTGTCGAAATAACTGAATATTGTGTTAAAGAGCTGATGCTTCAACTGTGCGATCATTTTTGGGGATTAAGTTGGTGGCGCTGTTATACAGAGAGGCGTTTCTGTTATATAGAATACCCTCACTGTTATAACTGGGGTGGATAAAATAGTAGAAAGACCTCTCTTAGAGCTCCAGCCTCCAAAATGACCATACAGCTAAATCAACACCTCTTTAAAACACTTTGACTTTCATTCAATCCACAGAAAGTTTGACTTTTGTTTTCCTCTTGAGACATTATAGGTGTATTCTCCTATATTTTGTGACTTTTTCCTCAAAATTACGACTTTATTCTCAGGATTGCATCGCTTGTCCAAATCTCTCTCGGAAAAGTCATCTCTCTCTTATCTTCTACAGTGGCCTATTACTTTTTTATAGTTGGAGTTTGTTTTTTTTTAATCCACAAGACTCTATAATGGCAGTAGGTTATTTCATCCAAATTACCATCATTTAACCTACGTGACGGTTAACGTGATACATGGGGAGTGGTTTCTTTTATCTAATAAAACTGGCAATGAAAACACGTAGCGGTTTCTTTATCGGAGGTGTGGCTTGGATTTGATACACGGGCGTGGTACCATTTGGTTTGATATAAAGACACTATGGCAAATCAACTTCAACAAGAATCTTTTGATCCTTATTCTCTCTCACACACTTGCTGAAAAAGCTCCAAGGCAGCTATGAGTCTCTCAGCGACAGACAAGACCCGGGTGAAGGACCTCTGGGAAAAAGTTACCCCTAAATCCGCCGAGATTGGCGCTGAAGCTCTGGCCAGGTAAGCTCTTTAATTACTATAATTCATCCCAATAAAAAGGAGTGTAGACTCAAATATAACAAGCAGGGGTTCCAACAAATTCCATGCTCAGGTTTTGTCTATATCCTTTTTTGTTGCTGGCAAATCATATATTCTTTCTGTTCATATTCCTTATAGGATGTTGGTTGCCTACCCGCAGACCAAGACCTACTTTTCCCAGTGGGGGGATCTGAGTCCTCAAAACGCACAAGTGAGGAAACATGGCGGAGTCATCATGGCAGCCGTGGGCAAAGCCGTCAAAGGCATCAATGATCTCACCGGTACCTTGAGCGCCCTCAGTGAGCTGCATGCCTTCAAGCTCCGCGTGGATCCCGCCAACTTTAAGGTGAGATCGTTACAGATACGTGTCAAGGGGTCGTTGAAGTTCTTGGGGATAATCATAAATATAAGTGGATTCAGTGATTTTTGCATCCTATTTTTATTTCCTGACTTAAGTTTCATCTCTGTTTCTCGCACAACCGTAGATCCTGGGCCACAACATCATCTTAACTTTGGCCATGTACTTCCCTGGAGACTTCACTCCGGAGGTCCACGTCTCCGTCGACAAGTTCCTGCAGAACGTGGCCTGGGCTCTGTCCGAGAGATACCGCTAAACTCCAGCAACGCGGGAGCGTCGACGTGTCGTCCAACAGTGTCAACAACCCTGTCCATACGCAGGTGCTTGTTCAATAAAGACAAAACTAAAGATGTCCGAGTGTCCGTTTCTTTTCCATTACGTTCATTTTCTCGTTACCATGGGTCTTTCTGTTGAAAAACTATTTTCAAAGCTGTTAATCAGCCTTTGAAGCGTTGTCCTGTTTGATTCTCTTAAAGTCGAGTCATTTAAATCAACAGTTTTAACTGGTCGTTTTACAGACTACAGAATATAACAAATACTATGGCAAGTTATCGTTGTATGGAGGTCATATAATGACGAGAACAAAACAGTATAACGCACACTTTTGAAACTTAAAAATATAGATAAACATATATTCTATATATGTACCGCAGTCTGACACAAAACCTCTCTACAAGACCAATGCAGGACACACGTTAACAACCTTATTTCAAATCAAATCAGTTCAAACAATCTACAAAAGGGCGTCAGAGGTGGTAACATACCCTGAAAATGTTTATCCACGTGGTGCCTCTCAGAGGACATCAAACTCAGCTGGAAGAAGACATGTCTTTTGACGCCGGCCCACCGCACCCATCACCAGACCTCCTCCATGTTTGTCCACTTCAAGGATTTCTGGGAAAGACGTTTACAAATGATGCAAGGGTCAGAACACAGAAATGACAAAAAGTGAAAATTGCAACATAAACAACTTAAAACCCAGGACACATTTGGCACGTGGATGTGCCTTTTTTTTTTTATGTAAAAGGCTGAAAAAAATAACCCATCCAATTTTGAACAAAACGATCATACTTTCAGAAAGGCGATCATCTGACCGAATCACTATGAAGCCTGATTTATAGCAACTGACGAGATGTCACAAGGTTCATGTAGACAATGAGATAATTTGAGAGTTCCAGACTGCTGTGAGAGATTAAATGGTTGCATTATTAATAAATTACATCCCTAACTGAAGCGCCCTCTGCTGGTAATTTGACATGTAATTGATTTTTCACGTGTTTGCCTATTCCTTTGCCTTCATGTATTTATTCTATGAAATATTTTTATATATTAATTAAAACTAATGTGTTTCTACCATGTTTTGTTTTATAAAACTTTGCGTAAATATGAGACTTTCTGTTAATTTATCAACTGTTGAACAGAGTTCAAACACAGTTGACTTTTGCAGTAGACATATGAGAAGTCATCACAAAAGGCCCAAACTTTTTTTTTTTCATTATTTCATTTATTTATTTCGGAGCTCATGCTGCAGTCTCCATCATCTTCTCCTGCAGTTTATCTGTATTTCTCAGCCAGAGCCAGAGCCAGAGAAGCCAGGAACTTGTCCATAGCCACATGGACCTCAGGGGTGAATTCCTCGGGGAACATGATGGCAATGACCACAAGCATGTTGTGGGCGAGGATCTGTGAAAAAAGAATGATCACACACGTTACATCGAGTTTTTAGCTCCCCACGCACCCATCCACACATCTGTCAGATTTTTGTTGTCACATTTAACCACTCTGGCTCTGCACCTTGAAGTTAGCAGGGTCCACTCTCAGGGTGAAGGCATGCAGCTCACTGAGTTCCAGGAGACCCGCCCTCAGGTTATCGATTTTGGAGACAGCGTTAGCAACTCCAGTCATGACGGTGATTCCATGCTTCCTCGCCGGGGCACCGTCAGGGCTCTGGTCCTTCCAGTGGGCGAAGTAAGTCTTGGTCTGCGGGTACACCACCAGCATCCTGCGGAGAACATGTAGGTGAATACATAGAGTTCAGGCAATGTTCGGGAAGGTCACGTGAGTCAGTTCTGGGTCATATTTACCTGGCCAGAGATTGTTTTCCGATGTCCTCGGCCTTTCCAGACACTTTAGCCCAGAAGGCCTTGACTGTGTCCTTGTCTTTAGCAGTGAGAGTGGTCATCTTTGCTGTTGTTTGAGCGTTGCTGAATCTTTTGACCAGCCGAGAACCTGGGAGGTTTTATGCTTGACACAGAATGTGGGCGCAACCGGGACCTCCTCTGAGATAATGTTGCAAACAGAGATCCACGTCAGGTTACAGCCTCCGAGAGATAAACAGAAATCTTGCTATCGTGATTCTGCAGCTTCTTTAAATTACACAGTCTCTATTGTCTTAATCTGATTGAGCCCCGGTGACACGGACTAGACGATCCGTTTCAACTGTGCATTTTCTATAAGACCAGCTGTGGGTTATTGGCCTCTATTGTTTAAAATATATTTTAGATGCAGACCTATGGGCAGGTCAGCTCAGTACCAGTGAGAGCAGTTACTTATTTAATGCCTGACACAGTTCATGGCTTTGGACTTATGTTTAAAAAGCACAAAACACATTTCAAATTTAAGTGGTAGCATATTAAACATTTTAACAGACCGATTTTAGAGTTATTATAGGAGAGTTATGTACAAATTCTTTGATATCATGAACGCACACTTTTCCTTTTGTAATCTTATTTCCCAGAATGTTTTTTTTTTTCTCTTTTCACTTATATTTTTTTGGTGAATGCTAAAAACTATTCTGAGCTAAAATTAGGCTGTATGTTCAGCTGAGATAACACTTGAAGACTATTAATAGAAACGCCCCCTGCTTGTAACACCGTCTTGACTCACTGTTCAGCTGTTCAGTCTACCTGATCATTCAACATTCATTATTATCATTATCATTATTATTATCATTACACATATTATTGTATGTGATCAGCATTCTGCACTGAAATTTAAAGACCACTGTCCGAGGTGCTGATCCTGGGACGTCGTGGGAGCTGACCGAGATACCTGCTGAATTCGCCTATTTGACCAAAAGGTACCGACACAAACGGGGAAATAAACCCCAGGAAACACATTTACACCATTAGTGCCCCTTGAGAAACGCTTAGGATCTGTTAGCAATTGATTTATATATGAATAATTGTGGGTCTGAGACCGTTTGTATTACTTTGCATTGTTGAATAGCGTGGCTGTTACTATCTCCTCTATCTCGGAAACGATCTAAGTGGGGCAGATACACCCTTTTCTTATCACTGCTGCAAATCCACAACACAGCACGTGTCCGGTGCACCGCCCATACAATAGCCTCTGGGAGGGGAGCAGGGTTGCTTTAAAAGTTGCGTCCGATGCCGGTGAACACAAGATCTCCTGACTCACACAGGAAAATCTAGAGCCGACAGAATGGTTGAATGGTCTGACTTCGAGCGTGCCACCATCCAGGACATCTTCGGAAAGATGGACTATGATGACGTGGGTCCTGCTGCTCTTTCCAGGTGACACATCTTTTCACAACTTTTAAATTGCACATTAACGCTGACATTTTTTTCTAAACTGTAAGTTATACATGGTCTTACCTGTTTCCTCAGGTGCCTGGTTGTCTACCCCTGGACTCAGAGGTACTTCGGCGGCTTTGGAAACCTCTACAACGCCGCTGCCATCGCTTCAAACCCGATGGTGGCAGCTCACGGAAAGGTTGTCCTTCGCGGTCTGGACCGGGCTGTGAGGAACATGGACGACATCAAAGGGACATATGCAGAGCTGAGCGTGCTGCACTCCGAGAAACTGCACGTGGACCCGGACAACTTCAAGGTAACAAATGCGATTGGAACTGTTTGCCACATTTCCTGAAACGCCTCACCCCTCATGTTGTGTTCTTTGTGTTGCAGCTGCTGGCAGACTGCCTGACCATCGTGGTTGCTGCTAGGATGGGTAAAGACTTCACTGGTGAGGTCCAGGCAGCTTTCCAGAAGTTTCTGGCCGTGGTGGTGTCCTCCCTGGGAAGGCAGTACCACTAAAGAGCTGCAGCAGAAGAGAATACCATCACGTGCTGATCATTTGTTGGGAGTTTCTATTTTGCATCATGTCTCAAATGCAAATAAAACAAAAAGTACATTCAACACGTTGTTCATCCGTGATCATAACCAAAATAAATGTAAACACGAAAAATAATGTATTCAAGATAAAAAAATAAAAAAAAACAAGAAAAAAAAACATTCAAGACTCACCTTGAGAACCACTCAGTATACTTACTGTGAAGTAACGTTGAAGCCTGTAAGTAAGGCAAACTGTTGAAATTCAGAGAGGAAGTGGTTGTATAATTCTGGCATTTACTTATGTTTTTCACAAACAGGATCAGAATAAGGGCTTGAAAGAATCCTTCTTAACCTTAGTGGATCTATTTATAATATAAGTCAACTTTTGTTCTTTTTAATAATTATTCTTAGTTATAGTGCATTACAATAGCTATATAACATAATACTTATATATGTTTATTGTGCAGAAAATAATCCACCAACGTACTTATCTACTTACTTACTTATCCTTCACTCAATAAATGGTTAAATGACTCTTGGATCTTTTGTGTTTAAATGTGCTAACCAGTTAGAGGCTCTATGGTTCTACCTTTAGAGTTTTAGACTCTGTGGAGCAGCATCATATTTTGGGAGGATGGTGTGCCCTGCACTCTTGTGGCCTGAGAGGTGCACCACTCCAAATGATGGAAAACTCGAAATACTCAATACATTTAGAGGTTCACACCTGTATTACTATTGTCATTATTATTATGATTATTTTCATATTGTCAACAATGATGATGGTGATAATAATAATAATAATAATAATAATAATAATAATAATAATACCACAAACTCCTTGGAGTGAGTAACTGAGTAGCTGGACACAGCTGTCACTTACTCATGAGTTACTGACAGTATTTAATGTAACAACTGATTCATGCCACATATACTGTAGCTAATTAGTTTCGAAATTTTAATTTATACAAAGACTTATTGTTTTATGTTTTACTCTCTTTTGTTTTCTAAATTCAAATCATGTTAAATAAGGCTGCGAATTATTATGGATTATTATATATTAATATTTATGGATTATATTTATGGATTAATCTGCCATTTATTTTATTTTATTTTTAAATTTAACCTTTATTTAACGAGGTAAGTCAATTGAGAACCAGTTCTCATTTAAAATGACGACCTGGGCCAGAGGCAGCAAGGACAACATTTTGTTGATTAATCATTCATTCTATCAAATGTTTTGTCAGACCAAATGTCCACCAATAGAGTTTACAATTCTCATTCTGGAAAACCAAGAACGGTTTAAAGTTTTTACCTAAAAATAACTTAAACGGATCGTTAATTTTCAGTCAATCGACTGATCAATTAACCAAATAATCGTTGCAGTTGTAAAATGGGACTTTTGTATTTTTAAGTCTTTGTGGTACCGTTCTGAAATGTCATATATATTCAAATATGACACAAACCATCACAAAAAACACTGCTTTTTCTGCTTTCTTCCTTTATTTGTTTATTTTGTTGTTGTTGCTGGCATTCATTTATTTTGCGTGATGCAGAGCTCATGTTCATGCTGCAGTCTCCATCATCTTATCTGTATTTCTCAGCCAGAGCCAGAGCCAGAGAAGCCAGGAACTTGTCCATAGCCACATGGACCTCAGGGGTGAATTCAATGGGGAACATGATGGCCATGACCACAAGCATGTTGTGGGCGAGGATCTGTGAAAAAAGAATGATCACACACGTTACATCGAGTTTTTAGCTCCCCACGCACCCATCCACACATCTGTCAGATTTTTGTTGTTACATTTACTCCAATCTTCATATGTATAGGCCTGTCTGAGCAATGACAGGTTTGTTTAAATGGAACAGCACTGCCAATAAATGGACACTTATGTGCGTGGTAATATCACATGGACCTGCTGCAAGTCTACAAACTGCTCAAGGCTCTAAGTCTAAATATAAATGGGCAGGCTATTGTCGTTTAACCACTCTGGCTCTGCACCTTGAAGTTAGCAGGGTCCACTCTCAGGGTGAAGGCATGCAGCTCACTGAGTTCCAGGAGACCCGCAGTCAGGTTGTCGATTTTGGAGACAGCATCAGCAACTCCATTCATCACGGTGATTCCATGCTTCCTCGCCGGGGCACCGTCAGGGCTCTGGTCCTTCCAGTGGGCGAAGTAAGTCTTGGTCTGCGGGTACACCGCCAGCATCCTGCGGAGAACATGTAGGTGAATACATAGAGTTCAGGCAATGTTCGGGAAGGTCACGTGAGTCAGTTCTGGGTCATATTTACCTGGCCAGAGATTGTTTTCCGATGTCCTCGGCCTTTCCAGACACTTTAGCCCAGAAGGCCTTGACTGTGTCCTTGTCTTTAGCAGTGAGAGTGGTCATTTTGCCTTTGTCTGACTATTAGTCAAGTATACCCTGATCAGTCCAAACCGCGGGGCTTTTATTCTCGACACAGAGCGTGGGCCCACCCGGGACCTCCTCCAAGATACGGCTGCGTGAGGCGGTCCAAGTGAGATAAACGCAAAAACCTTCCCACGGTAGCTCTGGAGTCAACCTTCGAATTATAATCAGTCACTAATTATTACAGGGAAAGTTTCAGGGGGATATATTCCAGCAGCAATTCTCCATAGGCAAGGCAAACAAGGCAGCAAGTACTGTATTTCCATAAACCATTTGATCACAGCATGTTCAAACAGAAATACTCTAGGACAAAATGTTCAAACACTACCTCGAAATGAGAGAAATAAAAGAGCTGAGTCTGACCAATTATTATTGTCTGGTATGACAGACTGAAGGCTTTCCTTTGTCCATCAAACAGATTTTAAATCTAACCTCTGTGATTGAGCAATATTAATAGATTTGTTTATCAATTGGAAACAATCCAAAGTGATGATTTAAGTAATTTTCTGTGTTTGCTGCCAATGCATAGTTTCCTCTTTAAGCTTATCTGACCCCCTACACAGCTGCACTGTAAGGGTGGATCCACTCAAAAGGAGGAATAGATAAGCTTTAGTTTATCTGACATCTAGTGTCGACTGGCAACTCATTGTGGATCATTCACACAGAACATACAGTATGTGGAGGCAGTCTGAATTGAATTCATTCTACATAAATAAACTGGATGTCAATTATAACCATTTCATTTTGTTTCTCTCCAGTTTGGCTTTACATACTCACACAATCAGGGCAGAGAATAAAGCTAATATGAGAAAAATGGTTGAAATGATAATTTAACACAAAACACAAACACTGAGTGGACAGGTCACTGAGCAGGTTTATCTGGGTGAAAGTCAAAGCTGCAGTGAATGGACGTTTTCTTTTTTACTTTAGTAGAATTAACAATAGCCATCATATTTCTGATTGATGACCTAGTTTAAAACAGCAGTTATTGTGCAGACTGAAGGCACTATGTGAACTAGTCTGTTATCTTACGACTCCTCCCAAAGACAAGCAGCTGTCTGAAGAAAACAGCTGGTGCTGCAACCGTGTTTTTCATAGAGATTGTGACCAGTGCAAAGTTATTGCATTGTTTTAACGAAAGGGACATTTCTGTCGTCCGTCTCCTGGTTGTTGCCAGTAGAAACAGATCAGTTCACACAAAAAAGATGAAGAAATCTTAAGAAATCAGATAGAATATGAACACAGATGACGGTAGGAGTGCTAGTGTCTTGGGTCAATAGAGAGTGAAAGTTGTGGTAACACCACTAGAATGTAAACAACGGCTTCTTTTCAGCTTTGTCACCATCAAGCCCATATCTGTCCAGCTACAGCACCAAGTGGAACCCAGCCTCATATGTTGGTTCCAGATCTACCATGATTTAGGTGAGAATAGAAAAAGTAACACTAATAGGCTTCCAAAATAATATTAGTTATTTTTCTAACATCATAGGAAAATTTATCTCAAATTTACAGAATAATGCTGTTCACATTAAACACTGAGTTAAAGAGTGCATATGGACTGTAACAGGTTACTACAGCTGGGACAGTTTTGGTGCTTTCTGGCCCCATGATGATACTGGTGAATCTTAAAATTAGTAAAGTGCTCGGTGTTGTTCTACACCAGGGATGTGCATGAGACTGAGGGAAGGACTTAACTGTTTGAGCTGGAACGCCCCCTAGTGGACTTCCTCCAGAGTGCACTGCAAATGATGCTTAAAGTGCGAGTTTACTGATCTCAAATCTGTAAATAAAACAAAAACACAAACAAAAAAAACCAAACCCAAACATAGTCAAGACAAAGGGCCTTTTTGTTGATGTCTTCCCTCTGAGAGAGTGATTTATCTAGCTACATTTAAAAAAACAACAACCATGTTTTACATCACTGACGGCAAATTACATGCGAACAAAAGCAAGGCTGAATAAATGCAACAGAAACAGTGTGGTCCACATTTATTAATTAATTCACTGTTTTTTTCCAAAATGCACAAATTAGAAGAAGAGAAACACAATCTTGAATTTTAGATAAACCTTCATAAAACATAAACTAAAGAGCTGTGCGATTACATTAAGTAGGTGTGAGCTTAAAAATTCTAAATGTATAAAAAGATAGATACTTAAATTAAAAAATTGAAAGTTTATAAAAATTCAGTTGCTTAAAAGAGAATATGAAAATTGTGAAAAAACTTTAAAAAGTAATAGAAATTTTGACATCAATAGCCTATGCACTTTTGTTCAAGGAATTTGATTTTAGGCATAATAACTATGAGTTTATATTGACATATATTATTTTGAAATTCATATCTTACATGGCACTTCCTTTTGAAGACCCCAATCAGTCACTTTCTGGTTCCCTGACCAATCTTACCAGCAGGACCACAGCAGAGGTGGCTTCACTGGTGCTTTCAGTCGTTTCTCTACAAAGTCTTGTTAAATCCTTTAAGCACAGAATATTACAAACACACAGATACACTCTAATCTTTCCTTACAGCCATCCAAAACTCCTTCACGTATAAAAATACAAAGACCATAGTACCGTAGCCTTTGGAGAATAACGCTGACCTCTTTCTTCTGCCACACTGATGCTAGACCTGTGTTAATATTATCACCACAATATACAGTGTCACAGAGCTGATAGGAGAGATACATCTTTGGGTTTAATTTGGGAGTTGCAGTTGTCACATAAAATAAATTTTGTTCTCTGGTTAAAAAGGCCTTAGAAGTAAACCGTTGCCTGGGAAATAAAAATCATGATCCTTGGAGGTCATGAGTTGAGTCGGAATTAAAAAAAAAAAAAATCTATATCAAAAATACTCTAGAGTAAATAAATCTTGTGTATAAATATTGATTTACTGTAGAAGTGGAGTTTTCTGTATCATATTTTGGTAGCACCAATGAGCTGGTTGATGCAAGGACACTTATCCATGAGAGGGGTGGCTTTTGTTATTCCAAATTACTGATGGTCACACACACAATGATGCTACTCTGTAACAGCTATTGAACATACGACAATGACAAGATATTGCTCCATAAAGCAACTAATATGAGATCTGTATGAAATTAAAACAAGTGTATAATAGTGAACTGTATAATGTAATCATGATGAACAGTTTTGACTGGTAAGTGCCACTAAAAACAGTGTTGACAAGTGGATTATTGCAAGACTGAACTAACATTTATACAGCCTTTCTACATGTTCAGTTTTTCAGATTGTACCACATGAGAAATCCATGTTTTCAACCACCACTGTGATTTAAAAAAAGACCATTGTGTACATAAAGCAGCTGATAACAATGGTGCAAGCGGTCATGTAATTATCCAAACATTATAATGTACTTAAATTATGGAGGGTGAAAACAAACACACACACAAACTCAATGTTTTTCTTAGTTACACAGTGAAAAAAGAACAATCACTGTAATATGAGTAGTTGCGGTGGATTGGTTGTGGAGCTACAGAAGGAGCGTGGTTTATTTTGTTTCACCAGGAGGAGAAGAACCCAAGAGAGGAGACTTAGGTGAAACCTAGACAAAGTAAAAAAAAAAAAACAAAAAAAAAAACACACAAGGTATTAGAGTTGAGAATTTTTATGTCATTCATGACTGTTTGGAGATGCAGCTGCTTGTATTCCTAACTGAGGCCAAGAATACTGCAGAAACATGATTCAACAAAGATGTTGTTTTTTATTACATATTAAGAGTGATGAAGAGCAAGGAAAACTGTCTGTAGATGTATCTCTTTTAGGAGAATACAAATACATATTCTGTACAGTTACATTTACTGCTGCCGTAAAGCTGCAGGGGAAAGGTTTGAAAACATTCAGATATTGTTTAAAAATATTTTTATGCTTTTTAAGCTTCTATCATACAGCTAGGCTTCTTGTCTTTTCCAAGAGTTATTTTGTGCAGATGTGCTATTTTCTTGGACTGTTAATCTGCTTCATCTACCACTTGTTCTATTTACAATTTCTTACATTTCCCAGGATTAATCATCTCCACTTCCTATAAAGTGAAAGAAGTCAAATGGCTGCATTACACTGTGCCTTCTTGAGTGGACAAATTTGTGGAAAATCTCTTCCTCTTCCATGACAGATTAAGCTCATTGTTGAATGGTTGGTCTAAAATAAGTCCCTCATGACAACAATATGTGTGTTTTAGCAGTGTATGAGAGCACTCACGGGGGAAGGAGGCTTTGCAAAGTTGAGGTGAGCATACAGAAGCACAGCAATGTCATTCTGGCTGGCCTCCAGGGCAATGGACAGTGCAGTGCTGCCGTCCTGTAAAAAACAAAAGATGTGGATGATGGGTTTGTCAAAAAAAGAGACAGAGAAAGGAAGTAAGAAGGGAATATATTATGCTTACATTATCAGTGAGAGTGGCATCACAGCCCGGTACAGACAGTAGCTGACGCACAATGTCCACATGACCGTGTTCGCAGGCACACATGAGCGCTGTGGAGCCATCGTCATCCCGGATGTTGACCTGTGCCCCACAGGACAGCAGCGCCCGCACCATGTCCCCCCGACCGTGGCTGACTGCTAGCATCAGTGCTGTCTGACCAGCCTACAAACACACATTATTCAAAAAAATTTTAACCTCATCTTCAACATGCAGAGCTAAAGTATCATTGTCAATACCAAACTGTCATTTAGACTGCATTTGTTTACAAGCTGCAGTGTGCATCAGCATATCAAACCCTGCTCTGCGAGGGTTTGATATGCTGAAATATTACTGAGCAAAGATCTGACATGTGTGGAGCTGCAGTAAAAACTAGTGAGCAGCAGAGGGCGCACCTGGCTGGCCTTGGCATTGACGTCCCCAGTGCGCAGCAGCTGCAGGACAGTTTGAAGGTCACTGTCAGAGTGGAAGGCAGCCAGAGCCGTCAGCATGATGGCTGTGTAGCCCGCCTTGTTCTGCTTGTCAGCATTACACAGGCCTGTCAGGTATATAGGGCAATCAGTGTGACAGGTGATATAATAGTGGCACAAACAAGGACAGAGATGCATGACATACTGGAGATGAGATTATGATATTACGATTATGTGTGACACTGACTGATGATTAATAGGGGACTTGACGCAGTAGATTTTGAAATATCATAAAAATAATGAACAAATCCATCGAAAATCACATATTTAATCTTAATCAAGGCTGTCTGATAATCTAATGTCATTATTTGTCAGGTTAACACAGGAACATAAGCTATCTACCTTATCATTTTCTAACGCACACAACACACACATGCACACACAGCTCACCAGTGTCCAGCAACAGTTTGACCACAGGGAAGTTGGAGTGGGAGACAGTGTAGTGGAGCGCTGTGTTCCCATTGCCGTCCGCCATGTTGATCACAAACTCCAGCAGCTGAGGGGACACCGAGGCAAAGGTGTCCATATAGGCCTTGACAACAGCCGTGTCCGCAGCTTTGTGACAGGACACGCGCAGCCACTCCTGTAGCACGGTGGTGTAGGCTGCCCTCTGAGATCAGACACAATGAGGACACATGAACACTTGACAGACTGTTGGGGAAATACAGACTGACCATAAGAAGTATATTAAAATAAAAAAACAAGAGGAGGGTTTTCTGCAAACCAAACCTCAGAAAAAAAACACACAGGAAATGAGTTGCTTGCTCTTCCAGTACTTTCAAAAATGCTGAAATAATTGCTAAAAAATGTCCCTAGAACTACGTTTTTTGAGCCCCTTGTGTTACAAAAGCTTTCAGTATGTTTTCTTGACTAATTCAAACATTCAGAGATGCAACACACATCTTATATTGCAACAAACCTATGTCCCCTTGTTCAAAACCACATAAGAAAAAGTATGCCTTTTGTTAGAGTCAGGACGAAATGTTGGAGTGTGCACTAAAGATAAATCAATTTGTAAGGTGTTTTCCTTTGCTTGCTGGAAAGCAGTATTGATCCTGAGTGGATTATCTTGATTGAATAAAATGAATTAAACTGAACACCTACTGCTCCTTGTTGGCTGAATGCGTTGGGTTCCCCCAGGGCTTTCTGCAGGGAGTAAAGAGCTGACATCAGGGTGTCACTCAGCTCCAGTCTGAGAGAGACAAGGAGACAACACACTGTCAGTCAATGATACTCACTGATAGTTTGATGCTCATAGACAGACTGTCTGTTAGCTGTGTGTATGTTTACCTGACTTGTTTGACTGATGCTGTGGCAGTGTCGTTTGTGTTGCTTTCGGCTGCTGGCTCTGACTGGCTGGAGTGGATGGCTGTTTCTGACTGGACAGTGTATTGCTGCTTGGTAACCTCAGTGGTTTTGGTGATACACAGCGATGAAGAACAGGTAACTTGGGAATTTATTGAGCTTTGCTCAGGAGTGGATTCAGAGCTTGATGATGAAGAGGTGATCTCCTGTGTGACTGTGTGCGTTTCTGATGACTGGTTGACAGTCTCTTTATAGGCGGAATCGTTTGCTGGACATGGAGGAGTTGGGGCGGGGTCTGAGGCTGGTGGCTGTGAGGCACATTTTTGCACAACAGTATCCATTGCTGGTGACTGTGGGGCTTTGTCTGGTAGTCTTGTGTCTGCAGTTGCAGATTTGCTGGGACTCTGCTGTGTTTCTGGAATGACGGCTGGTAGTTTGGTGGCTGTCTGTTGAGGTACGCTGTTGCTTTCTTGGGGCTGAGAAACCTTGGTGTGGGTTGTTTGCTGGTGCTGGACTGTCGATTCTGGAAGTTTTTCTCTGGCTTCATGATATTCACTGGAGTCACTCCCCTCATCTGAACTCTCACTGCTGCTGTCGTCTGATGATGTGGATTCGTAACTGCAAGAAAAGAATATGTTTTTTTAAAGTTTTTTGGGAGCCATGTGCATAACCAGATCAACCCAAAACAATATGTTCTGATGTGAAACAGCTCCAGCAGTTTTCAACTCACATCTGTTTTATCAATGTGCATATACGGGGAATACAAATGCATTTCTACTCTGTAACTCTGACCCTTGGCTTGAACAGACTCTACTCTCTTCCAAACAGAGAGAAAATCACATGTCAAATTTGGAATGAATCACTGTTACCAGGGACTGACTGCCACAGCACTCAGTAGATAAGAATGACTGATTGGTGGTCTGCAATCACTGCCACTTACCCTCCATTGACTCCAATGAACTGTAGGTTTTTCTTAGTGGAGGGAGAGCCTGGTTCTCCTTCTGCTTTGCGCTTCATAATGGACCTCAGAGACTGCGGAGATGAGGCTGGAAAAGATACCAGTAATCACACACACAGTCGGAACATGTCATGTGATTAAAACAAGTTACAAAGACAGTCAAGCTGTGTTTCCTGTCCACTTACCTGTCTTAGGGCTTTCTTGTGACTGGATGGTCTCTGTGTTTGCATGCAGGTGTGTCTCTCCTTCTTTAGAATGCATCAAACCAATCTGACTGTCAGATGTGCCTACAGCAATGGCAGGATTTGCTACTGGTACAGAGGTGGACAACTCGCTCTTTAGGACGTCGCGCACCTGCTTGGAGCTGACTGCAATAGGCAACTCAACCGGAGGATCTGTGAGACAGAAAGAGGATCAAATGGATGGAAACTACTTTATTTAACAGTTTTCATTAGTTGTTAACACAAGCTCATATACACAGAGTTTACTGGTTACACCTGTACAATCTAATGCAACCCAATTTAATAAATGCAACATGGAAAAGTCCTGGCTTATAATCTTCTGTCTTAGTGTCAGAGAAGTGCTGATTCAGCTCTATGGTATTTTTTCAGGCTGAAGTTAATTGTGGTTTGTGGTAGATTTAAAATTGAGATTAGTTTCTAAGGTTTTGTCCCATTTACATACAGAGGTAACAGACAAAAACGAGGGGCTCACTGGCACAGTCAACAAACACTGAGCATTATATGTTTCACAAAGGCCTGTTGCATTGGACTGCATTGTACTGTTCAGATATAGGTAACAAACTGGTAACTCAGTATGTTTAGTCATACACTACCAGCTAAATCCAGACCTTCAGCTTGTCCTCTGTGGTGGCCCTCCAGAACTCCACCAGCTGGTTGAAGAGAGGGGGAGCTGCAGGTCTCTGCTCGGAGCAGCGTACCCACCTCCACCACAGTCGGCTGCTCCAATGTGTACACCTGGATTCCCACAGTTCTCTGTTCTCTCTGATGGGGCTGCTGTGTGAAGCTGACCAGAGTGTGCAGGCTGCAGCCTTGTGGCTCCTGCCAACCCATGCTGGTAGCCATGACTGGGTGTTCTGCCTGAGGAGTTTTCTGGACTGCTGCTACCTGCTGCTGTGCAGCCTGCAGCTCCTGCATTGTCCTCTCTAGCTTGCCCTCAAGCTGACCCACTTGATTCCTAAGAGCCTCTGTCTCTGGCAGCAGCCCCAGATCCTCTTCCCGAACCCAAACTGCCACCTGACGACTGCCCTTCGAGTCCTCTGGTCCCACTCCGATGGTGCGCACTTCCCGCTTTATATCCGGTCGGGCACCACTCACAATCACTGTGTCCTCAATCTCACACCCTGAGTCTTGTTTGGAGCCCTCAGGTGTGGTGGGAGACAGTGGCCCTGCTGACTTGTTGCTGCTCTTAGCTGCAGTGCTCAGTTCTTCTTCAGGGATGTCGATGTAGAGCTCCCCTCGGGGGCGACCTCGGTTGAAACCCAGAGTGTGGCCGAGGAACTTTTGGCTCTTCAGCTGGACGCTGAGCTGCCGTTTCTCCTCCTGCAGCACGGAGATTTTGACCTGGAGCACAGGGATGGTCTTCACCTGCTCTTCGAGCTCCCTTATCTTCCTGAGGGCTGCTGCCATTTGCTCCCTGACATGCTGCAGGTGGGCTGGGGTTGGGGTCACTGGGGTGGACAGGCCAGAACTCATGGGGGTAAAGGATCCGCCTCCACCATGAGCCCGGTTGAAGCTGTGTGCACTGCTGATGGAGGTGTTAGAGCCTGCAACACTGCTGTGCATGCTGCCCAGGTTGGAGAATCTACGCCCCTCTTTCTCCTCTTCCAGCTTCCTGCGTGCATCCAACAGGGTCTTTTCCACCCGAGCAGTGCTGAAACTGGGTCTTTGCGACGTGTGGTAGCCAGGAGCACAGTACGAGAAGGAGGAGTGCCTGCTGTCCATGCTGGTGTTGGAGCACAGAGACTCTGTGGACGTCCACCAGGAGCCGGCGTAGCCATAGCCACGGGGCAGGGAGCCGTAGCGAGGCCGACGTTGGATAGGCACCTTCTTAATAGTGTTTCCCTTCTCTATGTCGTTAACATATTTGAGGAAGTCTAGGTCCAGACGGTAGCCATAGGGGGTCTCCACTGAGTAGGGCGCCTCCTGTTCTTTGCCGTGCAGGGAAGGAGGAGCAGGCGGGTTGAGTTTCCCTGAGGGGGAAGGAAATCAACTTTAAACAAACGGAAATCTGCGTCTAATCTTGGGCTCAGACTTTAGAAAAAAGCATTAACTCTGGGCTACTGTATATTTATGTATGCGCTCTGAAACAATCACCAAATTAGGTACAAAGGGGAGTTCACTATAACCCAACCTTGTAGATGTTGGAATACCACAACTGTTACATTAGTTGCAAGTTATTTGATAATTTAAATTTAAACAAAAGGAATGAATTATTTCAAAATAATCAATTATTATGGTAAAGAAGATAAACAGACACTTCACCTGGGAATCCGGGGTCCATATGCAGCACCTGAGCCATTATGAGCTTGTGGCTGGTATTCAAACAGTCATCCACCAACTCTCACCTGTGGAGACACAGATACATGTTTAAATTATAAAGGAGCACACCAAATGTTTTTTTAAAAGAGCAAGAAAAAGTTACTTTTTTGCAGTAATAACAAGAGCAGGGGTTAATAATACATGATGCCCAACAGAAACCTGACAAGATCAGTGTTTATATGGACATACAGGCATCTTATACTATACACATGTGAGTACTTCACCACATCTGGCTTGAACTTGAGCAATAAATTATTGCTCTTTTTGACCATATTGTTTTTTTTCTGTATCAGAAATAGTCTTACTGTTCCTTTCACTACTTCACCCACCCGCTTCCCTCAATTTTATCCGTTCATTTTTTGGAGCGTAGCGGGTCACAGTTGATAGTGTGTTTGTTTCTGTTCTTAGCATTCAGAGATGAGGAGTTACAGGGGAAAGTTTCCTGGCAGCTAATTCCAGGACAGAGGTTTGAGACTGCCAGTTACAACCTTATTAGGAATCATCTGTGCACGCTAACTTCGCTACTCTCAAATTAGGGTTTGCAGACACTCTCTCCCCTTTCTCTCCCTCACTTTCTTTTCATCTTCCCATCCTCCTCTTTCTTCTCTATTTGTTCATCTCTTTATGCTTTTCTGGTTCTTTCTCCCCCTCTCAACATCAGCTGACGATCAGGAGGTTTCAGCCGGTCACCATCTCTCTTCCACATTCACTTGCTCATTACTTTAACACAGAGAGCATAGTGAATTGCTGAGAACATACTTCAATGCATTTTTCATACCAGAAGTAATGCATTTTGACTCTTCATAAACAAAAGATTGTGCTTTTTCCTCCCACACAGAGAGCAACACAGTGCCAGCAATGTCGAGCCCACATTGCCAGTGCCTCTGAGTTTGCGTCTGCTTGGAAAAGATTAACTTTCTAGGTCATCACTTTGTGGGAACTGGGGATGTAATGTTTAAGCCATCCACAGATTTAGCCAGTTGAACATCGTTATATTACTGAGACTTTAAGGAGCTAAGATCAGAAGTTTTGGCAGAAAACCTCCACTTTGTTTTTTAGGACATGCTCAGTTCACTTCAGTTTAAGGCTGGTTTTCTGTTTCTTCAGCAAGAACTGAGTCTCCTCTCAATGTGGATCTCTCTCTCTCTCTTTCTCCCTCACTCTCGCTATCTTGTGACCCTAGTCAGTGCTTGCTCGTTTGTGAAAAGTAGGACACTTGGAAACACTGACTAAATTGACTTGGTATTTTTGAAGTCCTGTAGTCACTTTAACGTCTCAGTGTGCTTTCCCTTATCTGTGTCCCTTCATCACCCTCTCATACCAAGATTGCCACACAAACTGTCAGACATGGGAATACTGGATGTGTGCACATACTGACCCACCCACATTAAAATTAAGAGAGGTGGTAAGAAAAGATTCCAGTGTTAAAATTAATATGATAGAGCTCCAACACTAAGCCAAATATATTTCATCTTACATGTGTGGAATTTATCAGATGTCCCAGATGTCAATTTTAAGACTTACATGAAGAGATTTGCAGAAAAAAAAAAAAGATAGGGAGTTGCTGCTGGAATCCTGAGGGATCCAAAAAACACAAGATGACAAAAGCACTCTTTCATCACAGGCAAAAATGTTTTACTGATCTGGAATAATTTCATGGAGCATTAAAAAAGAAGAATTAAATGCAATGAAGGCAGGTTTTGGCTCCCTGCCTTGTGTGAGAGTCTGTTTATCTCCAGTATGGAAGGAAAGTGTTAGATTGATTATGTCCAGCGTGCTGTACATTGCAGTGTGGGTATGACTGCATGTGTGAGAAAGTGAGAGCATGACAGAGAGAAGGGGAGAGGTTGGGAGGTAGACAGCATAAATGTGTATGTGTATGTGTGTGTGAGTGTGAGTGTGTGTGAAACTGTGTGTGCAGGAGGGTGGAGGACAGCGCTGACAGGGGACAGTTGATGGGATATAATTAGAGTCTGGAGTTTAGCAACCAAACATCCCAGCAAAGCAGACATGACAGCTGACCCAGTCCACTCGATTCTTCTTTGAATTCAAAAATGCAGTTTCTTTCTACTCCTTCAAACTGTACTTTCACTCTGAAACTCCCATTACTCTCTGCTTCAAACGTCTCTTTTCCTTATTGCTTCTCCGGGTGCCATTTGTCCCACATCATCCCCTCAAAACGCCCACGCCAGGCGGGCCTCCACATCTGCTTCTCCAACAGTGGCTCACTGGGTGTTTCAGATGTGTTACGTATTCCACCATGAGAGTGTGTGTGTGTGTGTGTGTGTGGGGTGGAGTGGTTGACCTTCCTCTCTCTCTCTCAGCTCCCAAACAGAGTTCCTTTGAGATGACATCTGAACAGAAACCAGTGTGCGGCCTTTCCCCAGCACCACACTACCATTCTTCAGACGACTCTCCCTGGCCAGCTTCATCCAGGACAAATGCCTTGCCCCCATTACGCCCCCCTCCCCTTACCTCCCCATACAGCTGCATACCATACTAAAGGAAGTTAACATCGCCTGGCCTACTCCCTCCATTCCCTGCCATTAAGATTAAGACAGCCCTCCGGGGATAAGATGCAGGTCATCCAGCACAAATTACACGTCTGCAGTATGTCCTGTAACATGTCACGAGAATAACTGCATTATACCGTAGCTTCTTTGACAACCACATTTTTGCATGCTAGTATCTGGCGGATTAAAAATGTAGAATTGATTTACAGTCTGTTTATACAGTAGATTCCTGTGTCTTCGGTGTATCAGAGGATTGAGACCACCCTGAAGAGTAATTCACAATGCCAGTTTTCATTTCGAGGTCAGCTCTCTCACGTTTATCAAACTCATTGCTTCCATTCATTGAGTCACCTTATTATTATTGCCATTACAAAGGATTAGACCTCAGTATTGCTAAGTCAGAAATACCACTATTCCCACCACCCAGAGAAGATCTTTATGGATTTTTCCACTGCCTTACTGACTCTCTCAGCCTGTAGTGATTGCTATTCTGCTCAAACTTGGGAATGGTTTGTGAATTAGGAAAAGAGGGATTTATTTTCCACTTCATACCAGCTGCTTGCGCTGCAAGGACGGGATCTCTCCACCCCAGGCTCCTTGCTCTCCCTTCCTTTTCTTGCACTCCTACAGTCAGCACCTGTGGGAAACAAGAATAAAGGAAACTTGAACTTTGGCAGCCACAGCTTTGGATTGTAACAGTTTGTAGCCCAGAAAAATGTAAATCACATGAAAATAAAAAGGAGATATCCAGAAAAGTAGTCATCAGGGGACGTCAGTAAAACTCCATTAAAGGTGCTGAGCTCTGTTGACACAGAGATAAAAACAGACTTATGACAGGTTACAAAAGAGTGGCCCCCGCAAGACTATAAACACAGGTTGCAAAGCCAGAAAAAACATACCAAAACATTCCAGTGGTTTTGACTGACAAGCCGGATGTGAACAATATACCCCCATGAGATGCCAATCACTCTCTGACCTCCTTGTAGCACAGTTTGGATGAAGCCTGATCCATGCAAAGCAACTCTCCTCTTCTCCAAACTTTGTAGAAACAATCACCCCCCTCCACCCCATTCCATTCTCCAATTCAAGGCTCTCTAATCAATTCAAGGCTGGGAGCCTCCCTGCCATGTGATTGGGCAATGTTTTCTGTTTTCTTGCCTCTGTGTGACTAACACGCCCAAATCCACTGGCACACACACCCACACACACCCTCCAGTATGGTGGGAACAGCCGTCATTTACACAGATCACCTTTAAAGACTTAAGGCTAGACTGATTTCATGAGCCTTATAATGTGTTCCCTTCACGGGCAGCAGACTTGAAACTTGTGCCATAACTACTGCATGCATGTCCACCAGATAAGCAGCATGACCGTGTCTGCTGATTCTCATGCTTTGGCTCCAGCTGCTCAGAATCAGGCTGCTGCGTAAGTGCGGACGACATTTTGTTGAAGGGTCTCACAGAGCCTTAAAAAACACTGATGGGTGACCTTTGCATAATTTCATAACAAGACATGCTGTTGTTCAGTCCATTGTTTCATATTGTTGTCATGCCAATACCACAGAGGGTGGAGGGGCAGGGGGAGAAACAGACCTTTTAGACTGGAACGCCAGCCAAATCACAAAGAGCCATTCATTCGGCCTCTAGTTCCACAGCTGGTTCTAATATAAAGCAAGGAGGGGCATCTCAGAGAGAGAGAGAGACAGAGAGACAGAGAGAAACACTGGGTGTATGAGTGTGTGGTAAGGAAATTTGCCTCAAAACAAACAAACAGTTGATCAAGTGATGTTAAGGACCCCCACACTGACAGAAACTGGAAATACAAGGAGTAGGACTAAGTGATTGATGTCTCGATTTACAAGTGCCCAAGGCTCCAAAATGACTTTATATCTGTGCTACTAATTATGTAAGACACTGAACAAAACACATCCACATGTATACAGCTCTGTCTGATAATTGAAACTTGCATATCAATGCCAAAAATTTGCCCCACAGGACAGGATCAAAGACAGTGAACTATGTGGACCTTTTAGTTATAACCCCATGCTGGTGCAGATGGCAAATACTTGTGTAAGACAAATACCAAACATTACAGGAGACAACTTGAACTCCCATCGACTCCCACACAGCACAGATGAAAACTCACAGATCCCCTGACACACCAGCACTGTCCCAGGCTTGAAGACTCCCACACATCAACAAACATAGCTGTAGCTTTTAAGTTGATTTATTCAGGTAAGGGCACTGATGATATGAAAGCACAAGTGATTTAGCTGTTTTTAATTCGTCCATCTTTGTGATGATAAATCTGACAATGTGATGATACAAAGAAACATTTAGCGACAGCCTGATGATAAAATGCACTTTTTTCTGATGTCAGTTTAGCATAGAAAGGCTCTCAGTTTTTTCAGTACATGTCATACCAGGCTAACTGACGTTGCAAAACAGAGATGATTTGTGGCAGCAGTCTGGAGTTTGATGAAGAAAGGGTTACAGGAAAGGGAGCTCCATCCTTCTATTCCCTGAGGATCCAGAAACAACCCGGTCACTTCCTCCCAGCCCAGGAGAAAGAGTAACAAGGAGAAGGAGAGCGTAAATGAGAAAGGAAAAAAAGTAGCAGGGGTAAGAGAGGGAGAAAGCAGAGGATAGAAGTACAGTATGTGAGGGAGGGTGGGAGAGAAAGAGTGGGAATGTGAGGAAAGAAAGGCAAAACTGCAAGCGGGGGGGTGGTGGGTGGCTGCTGAGAGTTTTAGATGGAAACTTCTCGAATGAGAAGACCATGACTGTTCTCAGATTTGAACTCCACCAGTATGAATCACTGCAAAATTCTGCTGTTGACACCAGAATATAGTCTGCTTCTGTTAATTCAAGACGGACATCAGAAAGATCACATACAGGGCCGCAAGAACCGCTCACAATGAGAGAATAAAGTTTCAAAGGACCTTTCCTCATAATCTTAAATGACTCCGCCTAGAAGATTACCATCATTTGTGCATTCCACCCCTAAAAATAGGCCGACAATAGAGAATCCCTATGAGAAGCTGCACTTTGTCTAACTAAATAAAGCTAATTGTTGTTCAGAGGTTTTTTTTTCTCAGTAACAGGCCGCAAAACCCTTAATATAGATGTGCAGTAGAGTTTTAAATGTTACATAAAGATCACAACAGGAGACATGGTTGTTGAACTATCTACTAAGACTTCTTTGTCCTCCTCCTCACCCTGCAGCACAGATGGCTTCATTCAGCCAACTGGTCCTGGATGAATAATAAATCAGAGAAAATGACAACAAATTTCGCTTCTGAAAAGCTAAAGAATGCTAAGTGTAGATGCGACAACAGCCATTTGTCACCAAGCATAATGTGGCTGAATGGTGTACGTCATAGACGGGGCCTTCATCATGTGTAACGAGGCCAGATGATCTCATATTAACATGGTAACACAGAGTGTTCTTGTGTTGCTGGTGGACATGTGGTTTTTGACTAATTTCGGGCTTTAAACTCAGGACAGTGAAATCATAACCCCAATGGGACGTCCCCTCCAGGATTCTCTGCCCTTTAGCAAAAAGCCCTGTTTTTTACATTAAGGAGTGGTGGTATAGAGGAGCAGACGGCGCTGGGCTGGAGCAGTCTGGTGCTGGCTAGAGTACGGCCAAAGGGAGGGGCTGGGGAAGCTCACATTACTCCTGGAACAGGAGCAGAGTAAACACCCGCCGGCCTGCTATTGGTCATTGAGTTGACCTCCAACAGGAAACTGAGCAAGGGTGGGACTGAGCGGCAAGGAGCGGCACCGGAAAAAGGAGACCAAAAAAAAAAAAAAAAAAGGCATTTGTGGAGAAAATTCCTGTGCACGTTGTGGAGGTGGGGATTAAGGATGATGCCGAGCAAAGAGGCTGAACGTTGCACTGTTTTGGAGGAAACTATGGGGTCTGGAGGGGAGGAAGACAACGTCCAGACAGCAGTCAGATGGTCAGAGCACACTAGCGTTGGGGTTAAAAAGCTCAGGTCAGCGCGTGCTGTGGTGGTGCCAAGCGGATGGCACAGAAGAACAGAGGAAGTAATCTTACTGAGGCGGCGATCTACTTAAGTGGCTCCCTCTCAGGGATCTTATCAATTACTTCCTGATTCAGGGAGAGCTGCTGATCAAAAGACTCTGTGAACACAAAGACAACAAAACAGGCAAAAGGAAAATCCACACCACTGACTATTCCAAAATGTTTATGTGCTTTACTGGACAGAAGAATCCATCTTACTTTTCTGAGTGATTAATGTATTAAAGGAGATCAAGTCAGATTATTGAGGCAGATAATGAATTACTGTCTCCAGTTCCTCAAAAGCCAGATTAGACCATATGTTCACTGAGAACACTACTTCACCGGGTTGTACCAATCAATATAGTTAAGTAGGAGTATTAACCCTCACTGTCCTGACCAAATCAGGCCATATGTATATCCCTACCTTATAAACTAATCCACCTCTTGTATAAAAACTTTTGTTTTGCTTTGATTATGTGAGAAAGGTGCCTGATTTAGAGGGTGGAAAGATGTAAAATAACAAAAATATTTTGGTTCCTGCTCAATAAGAAGCAACACAACTTGGCTGCATTTATGTATGGTGAAAACCCCATTAACAACATCATATATCCGTATATAACTAACCTTCCCTATTTCAAGTAATGAAACATATGTCTATTATTTTGACAGTTCATCAAGCAAGTAAAGCTGTCCAACATAGCTAATCAGTGGTAGACCCATAGACAGTGACAGACAGTGTTATGCAGGTTCAGGGTGTAATTTCATTAGCCTTGCTAAACCATTTAAATGCCCGGCGTGTGGCCGAGTGTGCAAATGGGGTTTACAGCCCTGCATTCCACCACAGCACCCCTGCGTCCAAATGCTGTAATGAGACAATCACATTCCAGCTCAGAAGAAAAAAAAAATGCTGAAGGAAACTCCAGCTGCAGACAAACCTGACCTGGAATTCCCAAACTTGCAGCCTGAGGGACTCCCAGGGGTCTCTGATGGGATTCCAGGGGGTCCCCCAGGCAAAGGAGGAAGAGTCAGTTTTCACCATTATTACACTAACACTCACTAGATCTGAAAACAATGAGGAAATATACAGTTACCAGCTTATTAGGTCCGCCTATAACGATTACAGTGGCCCTGCAATATTTCCTCCCTTCTTGAAGGTCATAAGTTTCAGTTTTGGTTTAAAACTCTTGTTGAGAGGCGCAGATGTAACTTCATTGTCATTCTGATGGCTTTAGTTGTGGAGCTATTGAACTGTATTGCAATATGAGGATTAAATATGAAGACATATTAAATACTGGAGCCACAGACCACTATCCCGCCCATGTAATAGCATGAATGACAGGACAGAGCCCATCTGAGCGCCGTGCAGCTGCTGCAATCCCTGACTATTCCCTAGTAGGTGATTTAATACAGCCAGCAGCCCCATTACACAACAGCAGGACAGTGGTGTATTGTATGATGCAGTGCAACAGGCCGATGACTACACCCCCATATCCTGCCAAGTTCTGCATGTCCTTCATCAAAACAACATCTGATGTGTTTACCATGTATCTGGAGAGTCTGCCACACATATCATAAGACATCGTGTCATATTAAGTTAATTATTAAATTAATATTAAACAATCAGCCATATTCACATAAAATAATTATATCATTCAGGAGGAAAAGCATTAATTTATGAATTGTACCTAGTTTATTACGGGAAATCAACGAGGGCCACCTACTTCAAGAAAAAGGGTGAGTATTGCCATTTCCAACGTGACTCATTCGAGTTTTAGTCTTGTTTACCCTCCTCTTGCCCCGCTGACACACAGTTCCATCAGAACTCATCCATCTTCTGAGGATGTAAACTCCCCTCAGAGTGGCCACTGACCAGCCTTCAGGCGGCGAGACGAGCAAATGTGAGGGGCAAGAAGCAGCAAACGAAAAGCTTACGAACATCTGGAACTAATGAAAACTTGCAGAATGCACAGACCCACCCTCTCCCCCGAGTCCCCACAGTCTTCAGTGAGCTTTTCACTTCTTTTTTAGAAATAAATTCAATTAGAAATGGTTAGATTGTTGCAACAGATAATCCTGTGTGAGGAAAAGTTTCATAATGAAGGGCGAACAGCAACAAACACCCAAATGTGGTGTGCTGGTTTAGAAATGACGTGTGGGGTAGGATTTGGCAATGCAACATACTGTATACTGTAGGATGGCTCCAGCACTCAAACTCCTGCTTTAGTCGATTAAAAGTTGACGTCGCGAGGCAAATGACAAATGACGAAAATACCAATACAGATTGTAGGCTATGGAGTGAATTTTTACGGGGATATTGTGTTGAAAATGCACCGCTTTTCTTAAGATAATTTCCCTATATGATAAGGATTAAACCCAGTGAAATATAAGGTCTGAATAAACTCAAACTTAAGTATGACAGACACCCTGTTAGCTGCAGTAGAATTAGCATTATTCTTATGATAACAGAGATTTTCCGTTAACGGCGCTCCGTGCAGCCTGAGTTAGCCTCCAATGATGCTCTGAACAAAAAGGCACGCACCGGAGGAGCGACCATGAGACTCAGCTAAACATTCCTCTGAAGGCAAAGAAACGCTAGTTTGAAATTAAGAAACCCAGTTTAGTCAGGACATTGGGAGGAAATGTGAAATTTATAACTGAAGATAGGGTGGTTTAGGAGGATAAAAGGAGCCGTTACTTCGGAGAGACAGAGAGAGGACCGGGGGGAATGGGCAGGACCGACGCTTCACAAAAGAAGTCACACTCACAAGCAGTCGCCTCGTGCGAAGCGCTTTAAAAATAGTGTGGCCATGACAGACCAAGACAGCTTCCAAGCACAGGAAATGTAAGTTTTTGTTTTTGCTGTTCTTACCTGCCCTCTAGAAAATCCTTTCAGCCGCCTCGGCCCAGGAGCGCTCACTGACAGAGAGACAAAAACACCGCAGCCAAGATGCTCCGCGCCCCCTCCCGCTTCTCTTAAAGGGCCAGCGGCCACGAGGCCAAGAAGGGATCTCACACACCGCCATCTCTACCTGTATCATCTTCAGGGGGGTCTTCAAGGATCTGAAAGGCCCTCATAGACCCTCCGAGGATCTTCTTCACGGACCTACAAGAGAGGACCTTCAAGGAAATCCGAACACCGCCATCAGCTCTCAATGACTTTCCAGGACCCGTTATGCACATGAAAAACCTCAGAGAAAGGGCCTGTCAGTGGTGGTACAAGTATTCAGATCTTTTACATAAGAAAAAGTAGCAAAACCTAAAGGTAAAACTACTCTTTATGTAGAATGATCCCTCAGTGTGATATATTACAGGATTTTTATTATAACAGATCATCAGATTATGCAGCAATTTATATTGTACCTGGTTAATGCTAATTTACACTATTTTATATACTGCTGGATACTTTGATCTATTACAGTGCATCATATTTTCCAATCTGATCATATAGTTAGCATATTAAACGTACAACACTAGCCAGTAATAGCGCGGCAAAGTAGCATAAGATAGAAATACTCAAGTAAAGTACAAGTACCTCAAACTGTACTTAAATACAGCTCTTACACGACCCTCAAAGCTTCAAGGATATCAAGAACCTTCATGGCTTTCCAAAGAAGTCCAAGGACCTCCAAGGTTCTCCATGGGCATCAAAGAACCACAGTGGAATGACATGCCAGATCTCCCGAGGACCCCTTTCAGGGAAAGTAGACAAATGGTACTAACAGAAGGCATCTGGATCAAATCGATCTTTCTTGTGTCGCTATAACCACGTAACATATACTTTAGTGAATGGTGCAGGTCTGTGAAACTGTAGGAAGTAATGCGATTCAGCATCAGGGATCAAAGTCCTGCGGTTTGCAAGTTGCATGTTGTCATGTTTACTAAAGGGTAACAGCAGGCGGACTAATCAGGGAAATCACTTTCACCTGTTCTGTCAGGTAATTACATCCATCACACAGCTGTACCCAGGTGTTCCTGATTAAAGGCATGAATAAAAATAACATGACAAACTGCGCTGGACAATTTCAATATTTGCAAAAACAGAAATATATGTATAGTATATCTGTGATTTGGCCATGTGTATTTATAAATGCGCATATTGGACATGAACTAATTAACCTTAAAACAAAACTTGAGGGAAGTAACATGAAATTGAACTTTGAAAATTAAATCCCTTATATTACCTTATTACAATGTGATTCGACCAGTATAAAATTCCTATACAGCATAATGGGAATTACATATTACGTTACATATTTTCTACAATTGTCATAAAAAAACAGTGTTATAAATGTGTCACAGTGACTGATATTAACAATTAAGACTACTCCATGTGTTTACAGTGTCTCTGTAGCCTCACAAACGAAAGCTGACCGGAGGCGTAGGAAAAGAAATTTAATAGAATGCAGTAAAAAAAGACAGTGTAAATAAATTAAAAAAGTGTTCATCTAATTGGTTAAAAAACAATTTCCAGCCTTGTAAAAATAACAAAAGCACAGATATTTTAGTCGTTACAGTGTTAATGTGCTGCAGTTTGTTGTACTACAATAGTGCAATATAATACATACAGTAGTTGGAAATGGCTACAATGAATATAAATCTTCCACAGCCAGGGTGGTGGACGCATATAAGATATCTGGAGTGCTTTTTGACAGAAGTTCAAACAGTCTGCCTTAAACTACAAAGACAACATATATCCAGTTATCAGACTGTACTGCAGGGTGATAGTAAATGTCACAGTTTGAACATACAGTATTTGTGTGGGTGAAACTGATGGCCTGGCTGAGGACAGTGCCTCTGTGATAAACATCTGATGTGACTGCAGTGCATTACAAGAGAATTTCACAGTTAAAAAAAACACATTTAAACATCCGTTTCTGCCACCAATGCTTTCCTCTTAAACTGCTGCTACAGCATGTCCCTCCTGGTCTAAGACCTGAGCATGGACAGAACGACCCCACCTCCTCTCTATAATGAATTCTTATAAGAAGAGATGGGCAGATAAATGTGACAGCTTGAGGAAGAAGGAATGTCAGTTATTTGGTCTGTTGATAGCAAAAGAAAACTCCCTGGGACTATTTAATAACCAAGTCTGGCAGTGACTACTACCAGGCATAGTTTAGAAGAAAGATCTCTTACAAATTAAATAAGGCCACGACACAAAACAGACAACCTACAGCGTCTTCAAAAGCAAACACTAGAAGAAAAAGGAAAACAGACACACTCATGAGCAAAACCCCCCCAAAATGATTTGGATACAAAATGTGTTTGGCGGCTCTAGTCCTGTAAAAACTGAAGTTAAAACCAGTTCAGGCTCAGAGAGATTACTTTGGATAGTCAGTGAGGAGACTTTGCTTTTGAAGGCTTGGTTTTAAAACGCTGACATGTCAGAGCCTTGCTCCAAATGACGATGTTTACAGTGCAGATAACCTTCCAGTATAAACAGCCGAGGTTTTCTCCTACAGAGGTGTGAGTGGTGGTGGTAAATGGGGGAGATGGGAAAGAGGTGACAAGTGTGTCTGTGTGTGTGTGGTGGGGGGATTATGGCGTGACTGGGTGGCCGTGGGGGTGGGTGGGTAAAATAACGGGGCTAGATGAGGAAGGGGACGGTGCGTGTGACAGTTGGTGCGCAGTGCAGTGGGGGGAGGGGGAAACAGACGGAGAAGAGATGGTGCTAATTTCTAAAGCCCGTTGTTCTGTGTTGTTATCCCGTTTTCCCGTGCCTCAACAGTCGACTCGGCGGAGACTGGACCTACTGTAGGAATTCCTGAAGGAAAGAGAAGCAAGACGATAAAAGAATCTTGTAACTGCTTGGTTTATTTTCCCGAAAAATTTATCCAAAAATCTACAAAATTAACTCATGTGTAATATCAGATGTTACTTGAGGCATTAAATCTGACCCAGGGAGTGAGGGAATTACAGTGAAAGCTGTGAATAATTTCTTTCTGTGGTGTGCCATTGTAAGCCTACATGACTCTGAATGAGTATCTTCTTTCAAAGAGCAAGAATGATGTAAAACTACCTCACTATTTTGCTCAGTGCTGATTTACAGCAGTTCACGAAGCAACTGAACTAACTCAGATTTTTTCTCAATACAATAATTAATTAGTTTGGAGGATCAAACTGCTTATTTTCCTCTGCAGTGAATCATCGCTGTGGCAGGTGCTGTTGACTGTAGCTCTGTTTTTGATTAGAAACCAGCAGTCCACAGACGGTCACATGCAAACACAGTGCTGATGCCAAAATTAGATGAAAAAAACAAAAAAAACAACATATGGTGATAGTTTCCATGGTCACACAGGCTGAAATACTTCAAGAAGTGCACCAACTTTCTGTGACTGATCAATGTAAAATAATTAAGAAACACGACAGTTATTAAGTCACAAAATTTTGAGTGCACATCTGCTCACTGGTGACAAACAGAATGTATGAATCTATGACCTGGAGTGTGATAAAGTTGGGTTTTATGTCGCTCTTGTGTTGATTTGATGGGGTCGGAGAGACAGCATTAGCTCATTTTGTGCGTCTCTGTGCGTAGGTGTGTTTAATGTCTCAAGTTACCGTTGTGTTTGCGTAGTCTGAGCTGGCAGTGTTCTGTATAGCTGGGGGATCTTGCGGTTGATGAGAGGTCCCAGAGCTTCTTTCAGTTTATTGTAGTTCCTCTCCAGCTCTCTGTGGTACTCCTTCTGATCTGGTCCAATCAGTGCTTTATTCTTCCTCAGGGCATCCTCACACCTGCAAGAGAAAAGAGCAGGAGAAGACGCGGGGAGTTGGGATTTGTTTTTATTAGTTACACAGCAGTCGGCGTCTGGGCTGTGGAGTGTGTCATCACCTCTTAGTGAAGTCTTTAAAGCAGAGGCGCAGTTTGTTGTGATGGCGGAACAGCTTTGGGTCATTAGGAATGTCGGAAAGAAAGACCTGCG
Organism: Lates japonicus; assembly: GCA_033238685.1. Taxonomy (NCBI): domain Eukaryota; kingdom Metazoa; phylum Chordata; class Actinopteri; family Centropomidae; genus Lates; species Lates japonicus. The sequence continues at coordinate 6,535,802 of BRZM01000007.1, forward strand.
CCACCTCGAGGGGGCCCTGTGAGGGAGAGAACCTGTTACATATCTGCTAAGGAATGTCAGCCATTACTTAAATCACTGACCCAGACTTTTAACCCTGTTCTGATGGGATTAATATCCAGCAGGATGTGAGGGAGGGCAATATAGTTGTGCACCCTATGTTTTTTTTTCCTTTATATAAACAGACACCTGGTTGACAGTGGTGCCCACACAGCCCTGCAGCACCATCTGCAGCATCTTGGAGTCCGCAGGGTCTTGGTTTGTGGCGAAGGCAAGCTCCTGAGTTTTTTTCTGCATGTCCTCAATGGCCACCTCCATGGGGACTAGAATAATCTGGAGAACAAAAGAGAGAATAAGAGAGAGTCGTATCTTCTTTTTATTAATTTATCCTACACTGGTATGACAGCCGGATACCCACCTCCTCCTTGTGGATGACGTTGATGCGTGTCTTGATGTAAGGGAAGGCGTGAGATGTTGTCAGAATGGTTTTGCGTTTGTACTGCTCGTGCAGGTCCCCGTGGGCTCGGCCGTCCAGAGTGAAGGGGGTACAGTACATGAAGGTGCGCAGGTTGTAGTTCTTGTCGAAGTAGGTGATTCTTTCCTTTAGCTCGTACGTGTCGAAGTACGGCTCGACGTAGGTGATCTGGAGGTAGGCCTTAAACAAGTACAAACACATATCAGTACAAATATAACTTTTGCAATATCTGTACTGTTATATTATGAGTCACATACACATATCATGTTACCTTGTTGGGATCCAGTTTGTTTTTGTACACTGGGTTGGAGTCCTTGATAATTTCGACAACCTCATCCCCAAACCTCTCTGAGTAGAACTCCTGAGCACCAAACACATTCATTTTTAGACTTTATGCTTCTCATAAATCTCTGATAAAACCGTGTTAGTATCAGTGAGTTAATGTGCCTCAAGTCTGTGGGAGATCTCTGCTAATTTGGTGATCGATGGCTCCTTGTAGACGAACTGCTGTTCATCCAGGTCTCCAAACCGACAGCCATAGAAACCAACCCGAAAGTAGGTCCCAAACATTCTCTAAAACACTAAAGCAGGGATGAAAATTTGAGATGATTAAAAAAACGCAGAGGCTCAGGGAACTAAAATCAGCATGAGGCAGACAACAAGAAATTTTAATGTAATGCAGCTGAAAATCTTTTGATTTGTACTGTTCAGGGAGGTTGTGGAATTTTAGAAAAAAGATTTTACAACTTGTTGCTTGTTTTTCACAGATGAAAATGTTAAAATGACTGGTTTAGTAATACAATTTGACCACGGTGGTACAATGGCAAAAAGGAATGGAAACTGTTTTGTAACAGCGGTTCAACTCAACTATGTCAAAGTGTAAAAGTAGGTTTTGTATCACTCACCAGTAACATGTCATCCACACAGGAGGGGAGAAGAAAACAAGCGGTGGGGAAGAAGGAAAACATTGTAAACACAAAATAAAGGGAATCACTGAATCAGTTTTACCTTAATGTTATATACTCAATATGACATATGAGCTTCTTACCTCCCATCCTGAACTCTGGAAATGTTGTGAAAGGAAAGAAAGAAATTAGGATAAAGTTCATTTTCTTGTCAACACTAGCAGCTCAGTTAATTGCTGAGGATTTTAAGATCAAGCTGTTAACTCACTTGGTTGTAGACTTTGTTGAAGGCATCCTGCAGTTTTCCGTGGACGGTCGCCAGCTTTTTGAAGTCTCTGTTGGCTTCGTGGATGGGCAGCAGAATCTTGTAGACTTCATTTATGGCCTCGTACATGGCTGCCTGGGGTTACATAGCACAACAGAAAGCCAGTTCTACACATACCGCTCAATCACATAACACTCTCTCAGCCATGTCAGTGCTGTAACCTTGTGCCGTGTTAACATGCAGCCTGTCACTATGTGGTCGGAGAATGTGAGTCGTACCATGTTAAAAGAGGCAGCTGCTTGCTCCAGGAGGCCCACCAGGCCAGACTCGCTGAAGTACTTCCCAGCACAAATCCCCTCCTCCTCTGGAGACAGGACATCATCGGACACTGCAGACTCCTCCAGGACGTTGGAAGAAATATTCTGAGGGAAAAAAGGAGAACTCAGTATAAACATAAAATTGTTATATTTGCTCACGAGACTTGGTACAACCTCTGTGGCTTTGCCATACTGCTGCCCATGTGTTGTTTATAGTGGAATGAGTCACCAAATTAAACAGCACGCACTAACCTGAAATGTGACACAACCAATTGGCAGGTAGCGACAGTCCTCCAGCATGTTGAGGTATTCTGCCACCAGTGCGGCGCTGTGGACCAGACAGTGGGCAGCCTCGGCATGGTTCCCTCTCTCAGAGTGTTTTCCTGCCATGTTCTGGAGCCACGTAAGACGCAGGTCTGGTGAGTTCTGGTAGCCCTTAGCAATCCTGTAGTTTAAAAAAGAGAGAATATTTTTGTTTTTTTTTGTCATGACACTCGGTTTTTATGTGCCAGTCTTACTGATGGGCATCCCAGTTACCTGTACATTAAGTCAATGAGCATCTCTGGATCCTGCTGATGCTCTTTCATCTTCACAGTGTCAGTAAGAATCATGTGCAGATTGAAAACCAGATCCTGGACCTGCAGTTTCAAAAGTGCAGCACCGGCACATTAGTAAAGTCAGTTCCACATCTGGATGTAGTATAGAGAGATGGCTGTTACATGCCTGCTCTGGGAAGGGCGTGTCACGCAGCTCCAAGTCCTCTTCGGCATATGTTAGAATCGTCTTGAGTGACCGGCGAAGATGCTCCTCGTTAAAGTTCTGCGACGTTCCCACCAGCGAAGACAGAGACATGGTGACCTGCATCTTTACTCGTGCAAAGTTCTGGTCCAAGGAAAGAAACGGGAGAGGTTGTGGCTCACAACATTATGAGAAAATCTATTCCACAAACATGCAAGAACACGGTCCAAACTTACATTTCCGATCTCAAAATTCTGCCTCATGAGCAGGTAAAGAGAGGCGGAGGCGTGACTTCGGACAGAGCCGACACTGCTGCTGCAGTGGCGAAGGAGACGAAGGCACAAGTCCGCACAAAGCTCAGTGTCCTCTTCGAACAGCATCTCTGGGAACTACACACAAAAAACACGCTCTCTCACTTTGTATTCTCCTTACAAAAATATATCAAGTGCCATTTACTATTTTCTGTAAAGTTAAACATTTTTACACAGTGAGGCAGCGGCAAAAACAAGAAAAGATACACATGAAATCCTTTTGTTTTTGTTTCATAACAATGGAAACATGAGTCAGAGGGTCAAAGTGTGACAAAGTGAGTCACATTCAAACTGTACTTGCCTTGAAAACCAGAGCCCTCTGTGTAGTGAAGCAGTGCTGCAGGAAGAGGGCGCTCTGGTTGCCTGCCATGCTGTGGAGAAGCACTCTCAGCACCCCGCCTAAAACACTTTCCTTCAGCTCTGACGCCACCACCGTCTGAAAGAGGACAAGGGGGGAAAAAATTACAGTAAGGGAGCGCTGCATAAAATCTGTGTCCACAGCTGGCAAAAGGAACTGCATTTAGAATAGTGATGTTTTTTTCCATTGTTTTACCATGACTATAATCTCCAGTGTGTCTAGTACTATTAGAGAGGCCTCGGTAGCTAGGTTTCCATCCACCACAGACTCCTGCTCCATCTCAGCTTTAGTCCTGTGAGTGATGTCATTTTACAATCATCAGAATTATATATCACACTTAAGAATAAATGACTATTAAACAAAAACATGTAAATAATTTAAATTCTAATCTAGAGATCTGTCTGAATGTTATATATTATCAGGTAAGAAATTTACTGCTTTAGTTGTTATTGATGTAACTAATCTAAATCACATACTTATCAACTCTGTCTGTGTTTTGTCTCCAGTGAGTGACGTTCTTTCTCCACCTAACGTTCTCTTGGCTGCCATAGGGACTCCTCTCTGGAAGAGTAAACAAATTATAATTTCCATGAGCAGAGGTGAATAAACACCTCAAACAAAAACAGCTACAGACACACACACACACAGACACACATTACTGTGCTATCATGCAAAGTACCTCTGCAGCGGCGGACCATCTCCTGACGAGCCCCGATGGTGCCCAGTATGGCCTCCTCTAGTCGGGCCTTCATGTCCTGAGACTTTTTAAACGTTAGGCTGTTGATCCTCTCCAGAGCCTTCTTCCCCTACAACAACCGGCAGACATCACAGGTTAGGAACAAATTCAATAAAAATCTCCAGTACACAGTAAAAGAAAAGTACTACAGCAGTGATACAGTACTGATAATCTGATAATTAAGACAGTAAACTTTCTTGACACAACTACTGATATATCTGGAATAATGCGCTGTTGCTCTGGCAGGTCCAAATTAAACATTGGAATGTTGTTTTTGACCCCTACTGTGTGTATCAGTGATGAAAGAGACTCATAGTAGTGGCAGTGCGTGGTTATTTTACCTTGTATTCAAAGCAGGAGACACAGAGATGCAGCAGATCCAGCAGGCGGTTGATTTGCAACACAGACAAATCAGACACCCAGCGCTCCAGGAGAGCTGCATCTGCATTCTTCAGCACCCACAGGAAACACACCAGCAGAGTCCTGCTGCACTCGGCGGACAGAGAGCTGGACTGGCGCCCGGCCTGATGAAGACAAACATAAAAAGTCAGTGCCAGTCTTTAAATCTGCTTCAGTACAAAATGGCTGTTTAAGGAAATTTATAAAGGAAATGGACAGAGAGCCACCTAGAGGCTAAGGGGAGCAGTTGTACTTCAAGAGCAACATGGGAAGAATGCAAATGCTCTTTGAATGAGTGTTTGTGTGGAGTTGTTACAGAGAGGCCAGAGCGATCATCAGTCAAACTGAGGCAGCAGCCTCCCACACAGAGGCCGATCTGTGACCTGTCAGTCTGCAGGGCCCGGGGGAACAACCTGACCCCTGCTGCTATCACTCACCACTGTAGGCAGCGCAAATGCGTTGGCTTTGGCATGCGGCAAAGGGGAGCCGGCAATCGCCATGGCAACAGACTGACTGATAGTGTTGCTACTGTCTGGGTCAGCATCGTCGGCGTGGGCTGAGGCATGGCGGACCCGAACAGGCGAGGAGTCTACAAAGAAATAAGAAAAGCACTCTCAGGTGCAATAACACTAGAAATAAAACACAAGGATCTTGAGGAGGTGGATAATAATATCAGTAGACTGCATGCATGTTCTGCTGACCAGAGAAGTCGTGGAGCTGATGCAACGACTCCATGACGATGGGGATGAGGGGCAGGTAGAGCTGAGCAACGTGGGCTCTGACCTGAGGTTCACTGTAGCGAGGGTCTGCATCATGGCTGCAGAGCAGGGAGTGAACAGCACTAATGGCCTTTTTATGAAGGAAGAAAACCCTGTGGGGGGAAAAAATCTGTGTGTTTCAGACTGTATTAAAGAAGGAAACTCTGATAATCTCTCCTGGGAAATGAAAGGTAAAATCTGTATATATGCAACTAATAACAACCCACCCTTCTCCATCAGGATCAAGGATGAGAGAGAGCTCAGAAAGCAGCAGGCCAGACAGGAAGTGCTGCTGGCGAAAAGGGACGGAGAGCTCAAACATGGTGGCCACACCTTGGTCTTGCACCATACTGGAAAAAGCTGAACTCTACGGATAGTGAGCAGAGGGATAAAAGAATAAGAAGGCAGTACAAGCAGATTTAAATCTGTTAAATTACATTTTTGTGCTTCACTTGATGAGTTTTCCCAAAATAACCTACAGAAACAGCAGGACAAATATGCTGTACAGTAATTAATAAGCAAAAGTGTAAAGCTGAATTGCATTTTCCAGTTACCTGTGAGGTGGTGGAGGAGGTTGAGGGGGAGGGGGAGGCTGGGGGGCTGAGAGTTGAGCACGGCAGGTTAAGGATGACGTAGTGCTCGTGGCTGCAGACAATACGGGTGAAATCCATCCTCAGCGCATTCAAAGAGCTGGGGTTCTGCGCTGTGTGGAGCTTGTTGGCGATCTGTTTAGCATACAGTGTTGGTTTAAAATATATGTGGGAGCACTGGGATGTTAAGCGTTTGATATTAGAGAAAAGAGGGGGGGGGGGGGCAATAATCACCTGTTTGTAGTAGGAACGGATGAGATTGAAAACAAATCCCCGGTCCATGAGAGACAGCAGGTCGTTCAGGAAGAAGGCCAGACTGCTGTTTAACCTCTCCACAAGCTCCACATCCTGAGAGACAGGAGGAGATATTAATGTGGGAGAAGGTGGATATAATTAGATAAAAAGGAAAAATATGATAGTGTGCTGGTCAAGCACTGAGTAAGAGATAAGGTAACTTATCTATTTAACAACAAATTTAAAACCACTATCATCTTTTATTGGTCAGTACTAAGCTCATTTTAAAAACAAATGGACTCCCGCCAGCTTTGTGGGCTCTTTACCTTGTGGTAGCGGCTGGCAATGTCTGCACTGATGGCACACACAAGTGCAGCGATGTCGTCCACAAAGCGGTCTGGGAAACGCTGACGCCTGGGAACGTCCAATTTCGAGGTCAGGAATAAATGATGGGCCATGCTCTTTGTCTGAAGGAGAGGGCAAATAAATGAAAATGTTGCCTTTTCTATTGTGACTGGTGATTTGCAGGATTCTGGTTAAAACTGTTTAGACTTATTTAGACTGTTTAGAGTGTGTTGTAAAATAACTGTGGGCGTACTGACCATAAGCTGGAAGAAAAACCAGGACTGCTGCAGCGCTGCTTCCCTCACTGTGCTGGTGCTCACCACCCACTGTAATGCCAGCTCCTCATGGAGTAGCTATACATGAACCAACACAGACCAGGTTTTAGCTTACACAAGGAAGCAATTTCAGAAGCCAGATGAGCTATTAAGATTAAAACTGTGTGCGCTTGTTGTTGCAAAGAGCAAAGCCGTGAACTGTAACTGTGGTTTGTAAAGATACTTGTGCAATGGTCTGAGTTACGCAGGCCCTAGATACAAACTGAAATAAAATAAGCTTATCAAAAGTTAAAAAGAGTAACAATTAATTTAACACATTAATCAGCACCTCAGATTTCCACAGATTTAGTCCTGAAATCTTGAGAAAAATCCAGACAATTAACTATTCAATTTATCAAGAAGCAAATTTTCAACTACTCACAGACAGACACAACTGTTAAAATGTTATGAATGTTGATTAATGTTAATGATAATGACAGTTGATGAATGTTAGGACATTGAAATGTGTTAGTTTGTCATGGTGACTGCCGGTTTGTTATAGTAGATGCCAGTTTTACCTTCTTGGTAATCTGCCTTGTGGGAACTGAAAACAAGGCCACGCTGTCCAGAAAGGCAGACATGCGATTGCAGCTGCGGTCGTTTGCCTGACATGGAGTGATGGTGAGGTGAACACAACACAGAGATGAGGGACAAAGTGATGTGAAAAAGGATGAATGGAAATGGCATGGGTGGCCAAGAGAACTCTCTGTGAACTCTGAGGAGTGCAAGGCCGGTACGAAATCTGACGAGCCCCAGGCAGAGATTGCATCATTCAGACAAAACAGAGATGGGCTGTTAAGCGGCGGTGAGAAGATGGATTGTAAAGGACGGACAGCGTGTAGTCATGGGTGAAAAGGTGTGACAGGTTGGACATGGCTAGCAGAATGACAGGCGGAAAGACACACACACACATATACAACCCCTGAGAACTGAGGTAGGAGTTGACCCTCAAGAGTTGATCAGAGATGGTTCAGGATGGAGGTGGAGGTGGAGGTGATGAAGGTGCAGAGGAGGAGGAGGAGGAGAAGGAGGGATTTGGCACCTGCTTGAGCTCACAGCTGGAGTTTGGGTTCCGGCGTAGCACAGATCTGGAGCCCCCAGGGGCATAAGCAGAGTTTACCCAGGAGTGGGAGCGGTCAATGCCCTGCCATAAGCCACCGGAGACACACACAAAACACAGACACACACACAAACACACATAGAGTGGCAAGAGGCAAGGGGCACAGTGAGTAAAGGGAGGATAATTACCATACAAGAGATTATGTGAGGGAGAAATTTTGGAAGAAACACAATTAAGGGATGAGAAAAGTGAAGCTAAAAACAAAAAATAAAGAAGGAGAGGGGAAAACAAAGGACGGGCTGGAGGTACTGTATGAATCACAAGGGACAGCGGCACAAAGCATAATTGCATCTTTGACCTAAGCAGAACCATTAACTGTTGGCACAGAGTTCTCAGTCAACCTCAGACTATTGAATCTGCTGTAAAGAGACGAGACAAGGGAGGGCAGCAGTATCATTACAACAAAATTATAAACTGATATTGGATAAACAGAGGTTGGAAATATGGCACAAGGGAACTATAAAAACATAAAAACACAGACTTTTGTGCTGCTGTTATTTGTTTATGTACTAGGCAGATTAGTCACAATCCCCATCACAAACATCGGTATTCATTACTTAACTAAAAGACCTTTTATTACCACACAAAATAACATTTTGCTAACTAAATTAATGTGCAAATAAGAACAAAGGTTAGAGCCATATATTGGTGCAGGTTTTTCACAAAACATAAGATGACAAAGAAATTTCATAATTTTGCAGCATGTGAGAGTTTTCATGACCTTTGAAAGGTCTTAAGGGCTTGTCTAGAACTTGCATACACACCAACTACAATAACAGCTGTAAAGCTCTAATACATGTGACAAACTTCCAGATGAGCACAACTCACCTTGCTCCCTATGATCCTTTGCACTTCCTCATCAGGAGAAACTGGTGTGCTGGCCAGGTCGGGGTTGGAGTTGCTGATACTCTTGGAGCGGGACAGGAGCAGGCTGCTTGGGCGGGCTGTTGCTCTCGACAAGGTGGCATACTGCATGGGCATCTCATAGGACTGGGTGCCTGCTACTTGTAAGGAAAAGAGACGTTAGAAAATTAAATGACTGGTCCAATGAAAGCCTCTCTTTCTGTTTATCAGATACATGTTATACAGTTTAGTCTGGTGACTCACCTGTCGGGGGAATTGTAGGTTCGACGGTGGGCAGGCGGAAGCAGTAGTGGATGTAGGATGCCAGCAGGTTGTTGCGGCCGTGCTGATCCTGGTTCCCCTCCAGGTTCTTGTGCATCTGGTTGACCAACAAAGCCATAGCTTCGAAGACAGTACGGCCCAGATTTACTGTGGAGTATTGAACTGATTTTAGGTTGTGATAGTTCAGACAGATGACAATTCTGTCTATTGTTTATATAAATCTTGGTTTGATTTGTCTCAGTGACTGACATGCTTTAAATCATCTTAACTATTTGTTGTTTCTCTGTCTTTTTAGTGACGTTTGGTGGATAAAACTCAAACCTGGGCTTTATTTCTTGTCAATTACAGCGCAGTTGGTTCTCCATTACAGCTTCAACGGTAAATTATATGGGTAATTTGGCCGCTTTACATAACATATCTCATAATCAGGGGCTGTGCTGTGACAATACAAAGTGAGCATGAATCTAGGTAATACACCTAGACAGAGTCTAACCTGTTTGAAGAAGTTGGTGACAGTGAGGTTGCTGGTGGGAAGTGGCAAAGTTACACATGTAAATCCCGGCACTCATTAAGCTCAAAGCCCTTCTTCTTCCTCTCATTCCATGTTCCATGACCTTTTCTCTCTGGTAGGAGACAAGTGATCATATAATATTAGAGAGGTATATGCGTAGATATTAAATTATGCAATACTTTGGTCTCTGAACAGCTGCATGCTGTGTGCGTGTGTATGTATGAGACTGTATGATGCTAAGAACATGCGTGGAGTCAGCAGTACCAGGTCAGAATCCGGGTCTGACAGTCCAGACCTCCACTGCTGACAATGTTGAGAAGGGTGAATGGCCGTGAGCCAAAAAGGCACGAAAACGACCAAGGCAGCTGCAGCTGCTCATACTGCAGGCAACTTCTCCAGCTTCTCGCCTTGTGCTGCAGTGGCACAAGAGTAGATCTAGATATGATAAGAAAACAAACTCAAAGTATACACAGTATATGACCTTTAAAATATGTCGCGACAACCAACAGGGCTGAAGGGTAAAAGGACAGTACATATTGCGGCTACCCAGACGGAATTGAGAAACACTACTGACTGAACTGGTAAAAAGAGATTTACGTGCCACACGTTGGCTGCCAGCACTGAACATTGCAACAGCTTAAAAACACATTTTGGCTCCATTACGGTGGAATCTGATTCTTTCAAGCCATGAGTTCTGACGACCTCAATGTCCCTTGTTGAAGGACTTTCTCAAGCTGAAATACAGCACATACACAAAGTTGTAGCATTAAATCACGTATTTATCACGCGGTAATATCTGAACACTACTCACAGGTGTATTCAAATGTAATTATAAGTAGCAGTTAAAATGCTGAATACAAGAGAAAGTAGATATCTGAATGAACCAACCGCAAAAATAATTATTTCACGCCAGCAACATTAAGCGGATTCTCTGTGAAATAAAGAGGTTTCTCAATTACCTTAATGATAAGAAGATATCGGCAGATGGGTATGTGATGGAGAAAATGGCAGAGCAGGCCAGTGTGAGTATGAAGTGTGGGGTTTAAGCAGCCCTTTCATTTGATCGAGTTCAGGTCAAAGTAGAAGTGCCGGATCTGATGGAGAAGATTGTGATAAGAGGAAGCAGCAGAGGAGGGGAAGGAAAGATAATGGAAAAAGCGTCAAAGTTTAATTCAGTTATGACTCAGTGATGTAAACATAGCAAGACCACTTAGACCTTTTTGAGACAAAGAAATTCAATTAGTCAAGCATGAGCTCAGCATTCGTAAGTGGTTTACAAGTTCTTCTTCTTTGGGAAGAATAGTTATTGTACCAAATAAAACATCTGATCTATTGTAACAAAAAAATACCTTTTTTCTTTCCTTGACATCATAGAGGCGGCGTTCCAAATATTGGCTCAATTTCATTTCAAACCTGAAAAAAAAAAAAACATAATACACAGTGGTTGTCAAATATAGAAAAGCATCGAGAATTGCTTCTGATAATGAATCAGAGCATGAAGACATAAATGTCAGGTGTTATTTTCCAAATATTATACTTCAAGAGACAGACATGACCATGATCCTCTAGCCTACCAATGTTCCTTGGGTACTTCAGGAACAGAGCATCTCTCTACTGCTTCATCCTGCCACACAGAAAACAAATCCATGTACAAGACTTTACACAAGCATAACATTTACACAGATGCCATGGCATGTGTAGGGAAAGCGATGGTGTACACAGATATAGAAAAGAGGATGGGCGAGAAAAGGAGAACACAGAGGAAAGAAAAGAAAAGCAAACAGTTCCCGAAAGAAGAAGAGGCTGAGTTTCCATCGCGGATGTTCACTTTGTAAAGACATTCAATAATGACCAAAACAAATGGCAACTGCATGTACTAAGATCTCACAGTGATCTCTGAGATTACGTTCAATCAGCCTGTGCATAGTGCGTTATTGCTGCCGACATAAACTACCATTGTTATTTAACCTATTTAAAACTAACCATTGTTACTTTTAGATGCATCACTGCCTGTGTATCGAAGATTTCACAAACATACTTGACCCTTTGTCTGTTGCTAAAAGCTGAAATTACATCACAAGAAGTGTTTATTATCAGTGTAATTAGTTACAAGATTTTGCCTCCTCATTAAAAATGTGGCCTTTGCTGCAGCGATGCTGGGCAGCTCATTTTTTCTGTTATAAACCCTAATATTGTATTTAATAAAAATATGACTAATTTCTTTTTGATTTTGGCCTGGGACAAAATGCTAACCTCTCATTAACGAATTAAAAAGCTTATACAGACCTCATCAGGGAGGTACAGGCCCAGCAGGTCACTGGCGCCCTGCAGTCGTGCCTCCGTGTTGCGGCGGTCCATGTCCTCCGCCAGCTGCGCTCCAGCACAGGCGGCAGGAGGCATCTGGGGAAGAGTTCTTCAGGTCAAGATGGGCCCAGCTGCCCCGGGGGTTCATCAGGCTAACCGACCGCCAGCTGCGTCATCCTGGAAACAAATAAATGTGAGACAGCAGGGTGAAGATGTTTGTGGGTTTTCCCTCCAGGCAAAGATATTTTGAAAGGACAAAATGTATGATCATTTGCCTTATTACCATTACCATAATATGATTCATATGGAGGCCAGGCAATGGATAATGGATAAGGTACATTCACTATCCATTATCATTCTCCATATCATCAACTCACTGAGCGGAATATACTCATAGAACATAACTCATACTGTCTTTCCCATCATAATGAGACACACGCCTCATTGGCTGGCTATTCTCTCCACCTCTTTGTCCAGGTAGTAAATGATGGGAGTTTCAGGGGCATGATAAACCTTTTAAGCCTTTACTCCCAGCAACAGGAGTGTGTACTGTAGATCAGGAAAAATTTGTTTAGAGTACCTAAAATGACTGAATGGCCAATCAGTGTTTAAGATAACGAGCCCTTTGAATACCACCATCAGCTACCTGGTCATCCTGGCGCTCAGCGGCGGTAGCCTCGTCCAGTTCAAAGGTCTGTTTGACCAGCCCTTTCTGCCTCTCCCTCTGTCGCTCAGAGTTGTGAGGGGTGTATGTGGTGCTGTAGCGCTGATACCTACAGGAAAAAAAAAACATAAAAATTTGTCTCGGTAATAATGTAACTGTCACTCACGTGAAGCATGAGCAGAGAAAAGTGGTGCACATTATTAAACAATAGATGAAAAACTAGGTTAATTCAACTGGTACCACAACTGACACTGCTTACTTTCTCTGAATGACAAGCCAGTCATCTGTGTAGACAGCTAAGGCATCTCTCACTCTGGGATCCAGTGAGCTACATAGAAGAACACATTAATAATTAAGCAAAACATTCCTTTAATATTCATGTTCAGTCAGTGTCACAGAAAGGAAAGCTTTGTTCCTATCTGTAGGGATGTTTGTCCTCCATTACAGTAATATTAGTCCTCTGTGTGTGTGGCAGTGTAAAGAGCATAGAGGGACGTGTGTGTTACAGTATGAAGGTTGTTTTGGCCATTAGCAGCTGGACTTACTCCTCCTCCTCGGGCAGTGGTGGTTCCAGTGTAGTGCACTCTTTGTCCAGATGGAGGAGCTCCAGGTCGTCCTGGGGGAACTCTGTTAGCTGTCTGAGGGGGCCAGGCTCAACCCCAGGAGCGTGACTGCTCACATACTCCTCAAAATCGACAGGATCAACCACCTCTGTCAGGGGCAACTGTCAATAACAAACATTAAAATATTATGTACCAAAAACTATGACATGGCCATAATGATAGATCCAAACTTAATCAGCAGGAAAGGACGTAAGATGCCATTAGGACAGACTGATATTTATTATGATATGAAACACAGAAAATGGGTGAATATAGAATGGAAAGGCATTCACATAAAACTAATATCTATGTTCTTATTACACATCCATGTGAAGATGTGCATGTATCACAGAAAGTCTTTTGTTTGTGTAAAGTAATTTCATTAAGGGCATTTCTCACTAAACTCAAACTTTGATTAGGTGGCAGGTAAGTGTTGTGTTTGAACAGTGTGTCAGGCTGGTAACATTTCATTTTCACTTTTCAGTTCTCTGTTCTTCATGATTCACTTACTTTCCATTGTTTGGGTTAAAGCAAAACCAGAATCTGCCAGTCACCACTGCTAGCAGTCACATAGTGTACGTAAAACCACTGAAGCATTTACAGGAATTATAATTTAAATCCTTTGCCCTTAAGAAACACTTCCAGACTACAATGAGTAAACAGACTCTACAGTGTGTTCAGAAATTTCTGCTCGACTAATTAAAAACTCTGCTATCATTGCCGAAATGTGACAACAAGGCATTTTGCGAAACACAGCATCTTATATAACTACCCCCTTATTCTACTGAGGGTGAGCATCCATGCAGAAACCTAACCTGGCTGTCAAACAACACAGGTGAGTGAGTGCAGGTGTATCACATTTCAAAACCATTTCCCTTCACGCCTGCTGTCAGCACCAATTAAAACTACACTCACCCACATTACTTGTATCAGAACTTAAAACTGAACTCACAAAGCTACACCCATCAACTTCTGACCTCCCTAATTGGAGCTTTAAACCTGCTGGTTTGAAATTCCGGCAGGTTAAACACAGGGTGACTCACAGGGTGATGTGCGCCACCTCGTTTCTTGGACAGTTGAGGAGAGCCATAATCTCTGGACACTTGTTTCCTGACCTCTGCAGCAACCGTCCTGAGCAAGAGAAAGATATACAAGAGTTGTAAACAACAAAAGCACAAGTAAGTCCAAGACATGACAATTCGATGAAAGCTAGCTACTAAAATCATCTGAAGATGTGGGGTGTTTAAGATAAAATATCTGATGTGTGGATGCATAAATCTGATATAATGCCTCACTGCAAAAAACAAAGGGCCTGATTGAAATATCATGACACAAGAGAAATTTGCATAAACAAACCCCTTTTTAATTCACACTCCCTCTCACACTTATTTACATTTTTCAGATTCAGTATTAAAGCATTATTGGAGAAGCACCAAGTTCATCTGCACTGGCCTGGCTCAACCGCCAAGTTTCAGGGAGATGCCTATACAACCTCCTATCACACAGCTCTGAGCTTCTGGTACTGGTAGCGATGCTGAAGGCCAGCAGCTGTTCTGAATAGGGACTTGAGCGGATCTCACAGAGAGGTGGCGAGCTTACTCCAGGGAGCAGGCACGGAGCCAGAGCTCTGTCCATGGCCTTTATGGACTAACGGCAAATGGGGGGCTTAAAGAGAAGACAATGCAGAGGGGAAAAAAACAAACCTCTCACAGAGACAGCAAGCAGCTGCTCCTCTGGAACCACAAAATGTCTGTTTCTCCCATATACACAGCTGCAAAGGCTTTAACATTACCCAAACTATGGTCCACATGATTACATAGCTATGGCTCACGCCATCATTCTGTCAATATACATGGACTGTAGTGCAGAAAAGATCTATGACCTCTACTCCCATTTCTAAGATAAAGCTAGGCTTTTTAAAATCTTGATGATGACACAGCATTCTCTGAAAGTAGCCCATTTTTTGCATGTTTAAACTTCATTAGCCAATACTATATCCTTAGACGACATGGAAATGGTTTCTGCAGCTCTCTACACCTCCATCTAAAACAGGAAAAAGGAAAGCTATCGACTGCAAAGGCAATAGCCAGAACACCCCTTCCCACCCTTTCCTGCATCCGGCACTAAACAATGGTCTGGGTCCCACTAAGGAGAGGAAAGACAGGACTTGGGGAATGCAGCAGGAGACCGTTCAATGAAGCCAATACCTCTACAGGATATGTTATTGGTGATGATCAACAGGCAAATGAGTAAAGCGACGAAAAACGAGCCCTCCCTGGGATGGAGCCTTGTCCACAGTTTATAATAACCACAATCCAGCTATGCTTCAAGCAGAGTTTTCACTGAGGTGACAAAATAGCCACTTGTGGGTCAGTGATAAGAATCTGTTTGTTTTCTCACAGGCTTCTGGAGTTGCTGGCTAAGCTGTGTCTTGGAAGTCAAATGAACCGTGAAGACAGGGTGAGCTGGTGCAATAGGAAGAGCACAACCCCGGACAAAACAAAGCTTTGGAGGAGCCCCATTTGTATATATAAAAACAATCTATTGCAGCACACACCAGCGTCGTTAGCGCATGTTACTCCAAGAGCCAGTTGACAGATATGACATGCCTTAACGATTCCTCCTGGCGTCTGATCAGAATTTATTTTGCATTATAAAGACACATTATATTCCCAGTCCATGCAGCTCTATATGCTACTTTGTTATGGAGAGGGAGAACCAGTTTACAACATGTGGAAACAGGTTACTACATTAATGCTGCGAGGCGTTCACACGGCACAGGAACAAAACATCCTAATGTCACTGACACTTTGTTATTTTTATGCGTATAAAGCTTTTTCCTGAGTATTACTGCGTTTTAATGCTCCTAAATGACACAGTCATTAGATTAGCCCCCAGCTCGACAGTGTTATCCTTAAGTAGCTCAATCAATGGCAATGCTCTTACGATGCTACCATAACGTACATAAACAGGCTATTAAACTCCTCAAAGTGTAAGTGAATCATCTATGAGAGCGCAAACAGACTCTGTAAACTTTTGTTTCACTCCAGCACGGTAAAGTTGTGTTTATATTACCCGGTTTAAGGTTTGTGTTGCTTTAGAAATCCTAGCATACTGGCTATATGTGCCGTTGTCCAGCAGGTCACTCTCTCTCTCACGCACACACACACACATACAACTGCAGCTGTTAAACAATAACTTCTGTTAAAGACTCACCGGTTGATTTTATGAGCAAACGCCCTCCTTTCGCTGGCCGTGGATGTCATTTCTTGTCCCCATGTAAAGAAAGTCTTCGAAGTCAAACTGAAAGCACTCCGCCACCTCCGGTGCTTCTGGCTCTGTCCCGTCTTGAGCGGGGATGCGGACACTCAGACCGCTTCCTTCTCCACGCTGGGACCGGGCAGGGATCCCTCCTTGTTCCTCCTAGCGGCCGGGAGCTGAACCGTGGCCATTAGTGTCAAGTCAGACGTCACGTACGTACTGCATCCGGTATAACTTCAAAAAATAAAAGCACATTTTCTATTCTCTAAAATTTACGTTTGCGTTATACGTAATGATGCAACACCAGTTTCATATCATCCAATTCACAGCGTAATTTTGTAAAGTTAAAGCAGCTTCAAAAGCACATAACAATGCTTTTCGATTTCATGTCACCATAGGAATCCTCACTTTACTTCCGGTCTTATTGTTTCTCTCCATTAGTTTGACCTGCTTGCACAAGGTGTCTATATCCACCATCTGTTCCTGCTGAAATCTCACCTGACCGGTTTAGTGCGCTCTGAAAATGGCGCATATCCACCTCAGCTTTGGGTTTCACTTCTGTATTAAATTTAGGAAGCAGGCAAAACAAGTTTCAAGCCCGACATTACTCTCACAATGCCTTGCTTTGGAAAGATTATTTCTTTACTATGATTACACGACTTTAATAAAATCCCACCTAAAACCAACTGGTGTGAAATGTCCCCGCTGTTTGAGAGAAATATGATTTGATATGTCTCTCGTTTCACGTTTACTCCATTACTTTCATTTCCCAAGGACTGTCCTGTTGTTGATTGCCAAGTTTAATCTCATTCGGGAAAAAAAGAAAAACGCACAATAGTAACATCTAGAGGACTGCCTGCACTATGTCATGTCTCCAGTAGACAACACAGAGTGTGGCACTGAGACTACACCAGCAGGTGGGGCTGTTCACCACGACTGGAAAAGAAAGAAAGCCTTGCCTCATCAGTGATTGTTTAAGATTCAGTCTTCAAAATTTGACCTCTACAAGGAGATGGGAAATAGCTACAGCTGTCTTTATGGGCCGACTGTCCAACAGTGCCTCAAAGTCACATTAGTTAGTCTATTTTGATATAAATGTTTAAAAATCATCAAACAAACAACCATAAATGCTATGGATTCTTTAAGGTGGATAAAAACAAATATGTCAGAGACAGTTTATTTGACAGGGTCCTCTCTCTGTCCTGTCTGAGCAGATGAGGGAGGACATTGGCAGTGACTCTCACTGATGGAGGGCTTGTCAGTTTATTGCAATGACAGGTCTGCATCTCCCTCCTCCCTGTCTGCAATCACTCTATACCCCCATGCCTACTACGAAGAATTAATATAGCCATTCTCACTGCTGCAGCCCCCCCCCCCCCCCCCCCACTGCTCCCTCACTCTAGCCCACAGTCGTCCTATTCAGCACCCTGGAGAGCTGCTGCAGGTACTCGGGCCGTCCTCTGTGAGATGGCTGATGAATGGCATGAATTGCATAGGAAGAGATGTGAAAAATGGAGAGAGGAGGGAGGGGGGGGGAGGTGGAGGTAAAATTAACCTTGCGTGACAGAGGCTTTGGCTGTAGCCGAGCAAGGACAGACGTCTCGGGGATATATGTTTATGCATGGAGCAGCAGTCAGAGCAGCATCATAGCTCGCAGCAGGCATGGCTCTGGCCCACAGACACTGCTAATGAAAATAAATGAAGCTCACGCTCCCCATCTCTCTCCTATACAGGCACGCTTCCACCACAATGCCAAAACTCATCGTTCTTTCTCCACTGCTCCCAGGTTCAGCAAATTCTAATTCATTGCACTGTGGTACTTTCCATAATTGATTTGTTTAGTAATGAAATATAATATTGTTCTTCTCGCGGCATTCATATATACATACATCTCAGACATATCCAATCAAACTAACCGGGAGAAATATATTTTTATATATTTACAGTGAACATTTCAATATAAATTTACTGAGCAAATATACCGTGTGTTTGTGTGACATTGCAGTGTCCTTGCATAGTTGGAAAGCCCACGTTCTATAAGTGGGCTGAACCCATGCCGGCTTTATCCTTCTGTCCGCACCTTCCCTGCCTGCTTCCTTGCCTTTCTGTTCATCGAAGGCTTTCAATTCCTAGATCGGCACTATTGTTTGAGCGCCCAGCCCCCACGGCAGCCAGAGCCCCCACCACCACCACCATCACTGCTGTGTTACCAAAGAACAAAAGAGAGAGTGTCAGACACCACCCACTAGATCTCTTTCACACCAGAGCCCCCACCTCAGTTCCAGATGGGGTTGCCTTTTTTCAGGGTTTCTCTCAACCCCAAGAGTCCTCCAAAATGGATGCCCCCCCCCCTCCCCCCTGGAGCCCACTACTCAGCTGCCCGTCATCCACCTGCTCCGCCGCCACGCGCCCGTGGCCAGGGCACGTCCCCTCTCTATCCCACCCCACCAGGGAGTCCTATTAAAATCATTAACCACTTTTTTTTTTTTTTTACTGGGGTCTGCTTCCAGGACATTACTCCGGCAGCAGCACAAACTTTAACAACGTTAAGCGCTAAATAGGAAGGACAAACCCATAATCTGTCTTTTAGATAAAAAGGATTACAGAAAGAAAGGGGAAAAACACACTTGCAATAATTATTTAAAAGAAAGATAAAAGATAATGCTTTTCTGAGTTAGTTAATGTGATGTAAAACTTAAATACTAAAAAAAAAATAATAATTGCATACATTTTCCTAGATCTTGCTAGTTCAGCTGCTCTCAAAGCAGGATGGAGGAATTACACCAGACTGAATATTGTAATCAATAATGCTAATTCTAATCTCCATCCTGTGGTGGTGTCCAACACAAGAGGGGCAGGCAGATGCTCATTTGTTTGCTTCTCTCAAAGAATCAACATGTAGCATCTTCAGGAGAATCTCTGCCTTAACCTCTCTGTACCCCTGTTTTGACCTTTCCCCTCCCGGGACCAGAGAGAGTGAGGTGTAGCAACAGGACACATCTGCTACGAGACAGCTGTTAAGTCTCCTAATGTTGATCCTACAGTCAGAGCTTGGAGGGAGGGGTGGGGTAAAGGTAATCGCTGCTGAATCACTCAAAATGTGCTCAATTGTGCCAAAACACACCAATCTACAGCTCTCTGTATTCACCTCTCTGTCGTCCTTGAAACAGTTTTAGCTAATCAAACAAAAACAGCCACACTTTCTCCTCTGCCTACATTACATGCATGGATGCGTGCTTTGCTGCCACTCACTAACCAAGATTTATGGAAATGTTCCCTACCAGCTTCACTCAGTGCAGTGCATACACTGCTATTAGCAGCGTTCCGCGCTTGAATATATGCAGATATATGCATATAATATGTTTATGAGTTATTTACAGCACTTGCTTTAGACTTTATACAGGTTCTGTGCTGCAGGAAATGACTAAACCCCCACCACTACCATCACCATTACTACCACCCCCATCCCAACACCATCCTCCGGTCCCTAAGGGTTCAAGCACCCAAATCAATTGAAAGAAAGAAGAGTGCACTGTGGTCCTCCCCCTACATCTGTCAGGGAGGGAAAACAGGAGGGGCCACACTCATGGGCCGTACACAGGAACAATATCACTCCATCTGTCACAAACCGTTTCATCTCTGATGGGATGAAATATAGCTCGCAAATACATCTACCTCTATATCATCTACGTGTATTAGCTTACTGGTGCCCAAGCCTCTACCAATTCCCAGAAGCGCACGCAGTGGCTTTTTGTCTCGTATTACCTTCCTCCCACCAGCCAGCACTCTCCAACCACCTTGCAAATTATGCTTTTAAGCCAAACAGCACGTTAAAAGAAATTATTCCACTTCACACAGTGAGCCAGTTAATGAAAATGGAAGAGCACCAAGTAATGAAATTTACATGTAAAAAGTTGCAGAGTGAACGCACAGAGCAGCCAATATGAACGCTTAATGAAAGAGAGAGCACATATTGCATTTGGAGGAAATACAGGAAAAAAGTAAGATGCAATCTGCTAATAACCAGAGAGCTCTTTCATATTCAAATGTTGCTGCTGCTGTGTTTGGAGGATGGGTGTGGCCGGTTGATTCTTCTTGCCTCCTGAGCTGTCGCGGCTTTGTGACGTCCACAATCGCATTTGCTCTATCGAATTATGCTATCGCACTGGTCAGCATCCAGTGCTGGGGACGAAATGACAACCCCCCCAACAATGCCTATCAAAAGTCTACGGTGCTGCACTCTGATCTCCGACAAAACAAGGTAGCCCAGTGATCCGGTAAAGCTGTAAGAACAGCACAAAATGGCCTGACTGTTTACTGGAGGGGAGGAACGAGGGAAAAAAAAATCCCACATCCCCAAGAGCCATCATGCATCTCTCTCAGCAGCAGGTAGAGCTGCAATCTCAGTCATTCATATTTAATTCCACAAGAGTTTCCGGCCAGACTAATGTGCTATTGATTTCAAGTCTCCTATTACTGAAACGGGGGAGGGCCGTGGGGGGGGGTGGCTGGACTACAGGGAGTGAGAGCAAGAGATTGAAAGAGGAGAGGAGGAAGGAGGAAGATGGAGGGGGAGAAAATAGAGTGTAATGGCTAAACCAGTGAGTTTTTCTAGGGAACATTATCATATTCCCTTTGGACAGCCGCTGTTATCTATCTAATAATCTAGCTTTTGTCTTCCAAGTAAAT
This sequence comes from Lates japonicus, assembly GCA_033238685.1. Lineage (NCBI taxonomy): Eukaryota > Metazoa > Chordata > Actinopteri > Centropomidae > Lates > Lates japonicus. Next base: position 6,556,820 of record BRZM01000007.1, read on the forward strand.
ATGGAACATCCTACATTAAAGTACAATGAGAACATTTCAGGTTGGAAATGCGTTTTATACAATTTATTGTTCATTAAAAGTTCATTAAAAGAGTTCATGAAGCTAAAAACAGCTCAGCTTAAAGGAAACAGGTAAACTTGCACCTCATCTGTTCATTTTGTGTCTGTCACTTGTGTATGTGTGTGTTTTTTTTTTTTTATTCATGTCATTCTCCCTTTGTGTACAGGTGTGTTTGAAGCATTTTTATTTTAGGCTGTCTTAACTCTAACCTTGTCATCCCTTGTCATTATCAATTTGACTCACTGATATTCCCTGCTTCTGCAAAGCCATACAATATTAATGCATGGAGGAGAAATGTCTGACCTGTATTTCTGCTCCTAATAAGCACAGACACAAACACACACTGAGCTTAAAGTAAGAAAGCCGTTCAGCCATTAGAAACAATGCAGTCTTTGAGGGGCTGTTACCTGGGCAACCCGAGTCGAGGTGAGGCTCAAAGCAATACGGCAGGTTACAGAGACGAGGGAAAAAGGCAGGTTAGACAGACCCATTCGCAGATGCTGGAAATGGAGAGAGAACACATAAAATGGCACACAGATGTGAAAATATGATTGGAGAAATTAATTATTGTAGCTATTCGATTATAACAATGAAACAGAGAACAATTTTTTAAAAAGCAATAAGAGACGATGAACGGTGAAAGCCCACGTTTACACACTGCATGAGATTCACACCCTGAAAGAAAGTCCTCATCTGTGTCAGTGATCATTCTAGGCTACCAATAAAGAAAAAATACTTAAGGGAGCATAAAATTCTCACCCCTCTTTAGGTGTTAAAATAAAGCTGGTTATGCATTATTAGAGAACATAATCCAAAAAGCCATAGGGGCTAGGTTAACTGCCAGGTAAATAGTTCTTTTACAAATAATGCTTATGTGGTTTGGTTACACCTATTTCTCCATGAAGTCAGGAAATTCCCTGACTGTAATTTTGAAATAATTCAGAAGATTCATTAATTAAGCCCCGCCCTTGTTTTGGACTACATGGTAAGAGAGTTTAGAGAAGACTCATTTCAACATACATAACATCCACCAGTTAGAGATCTGCAACAGCTCAAGTTCACAGTGTGACACAATAATTTACATTTTGGCCCCACAAGTACACATTACAGCTGTTTATCCAGATACTTTGGTAATGCAGGTATTGAACTGCACCATATTTCCAACATTACACTCAAAACAGCACTGCAAATGTACATGTGGTAATGTTATAGAGGATAATTTTAACTGTCAACAAGGAGAATCAAACTCTTAACATGCATACTTATTTACAGTACTTTGACAAGTGAAAATAAACACTTAATCTGATGATGTTTGAACATGAGAATAATTCAGATGCAAATGAAGAAGAGATTTTGCCTATTACTCTATTCAATATGTGCAGCATAAAGTAGGATGTAGGACTGCAGGTTTTGGATTTTTCTTCCTAATTCAAACAGCTGAATAAATCTGAACAATTTCAAAGCATCAACATCACACTAAGCAATGACACCACAACCAGCTTAACTTGAAAAGTTGGGGGATTTTTTTTTAACATAAAAAACTGAATTCACTGTGATTTTCCATGACTCAGAGACAGAGAACTAGTGTGAGGAAAGGGAAAGGGAAAGTGGAGCAGGAAGTTTTGTTTCTGACCACACAGATGCTCCTTGAGAATCCCCCATGGATCAAATTAAGCAACATGGTGTACTCCAGAGCAACACAAGAGACACAAACACTGTATGGTGCACTAACCCACACCCTTACTCTACTTACAAAAATAAAAGTCAGTTGACCACAAAAGAAGCCTTAACAAAGTCAGAAGAACAGACGTGTAATCCTAACTTATTTTTCTACCAAACCGTGATGCCCCTCATTTATCGTAGCACTATATCCATTTAACATTGTCACTCTCCCCTTTGTCCGTCATCTCAAGCCCTGCTGCTCCCAACTCCCTCCCCCCACCCCCAGCCTCTCGCCAGCCTCACATACCACCATCACCATTATCCATCCCTGTGTAATGATGTAATGGTGTTTGACCCTGGAAGAGAGTGGGGTGGGGGGAGGAGGAGTGAGAAAAAAGGGACTGTGACATCTGCAGGACCAGAGGCAGGGAGCGAGAGAGGAGGAAAGATGGGGTGAAAGAGGGGGGAGGGGGAGGGATGATAAATCAGACCTTGTATCGGTCTCTGTTTTAGCAATGCTGATTCCTGACCTTTCCCTCTGACAGTGACAAAGTGGACAGTCTGTGCGCACGTGGTCTGGCGTACAGCTTATGTTTGTAGTATGTTAAACAGTAGATATGGATATTTATTCGGCCATATCGCGGCTGTTCCCCTTTTGTGTGCTGCTGTGAATTATGAATCTAACTCCACCCTCTCCCTCAGCAGATAATCAGCACCATGGAAACCCAGGTGTCCAACGGTCCAAGCGGAACCAGTCTGCCTAATGGTCCAGTCATCAGCACCAATGGCTCCACAGATGACAGCAAAACCAACCTGATCGTCAACTATCTGCCTCAGAACATGACCCAGGAAGAGTTCAAAAGTTTGTTCGGTAGCATTGGAGAGATTGAGTCCTGCAAGCTAGTCAGAGACAAGATAACAGGTACAACACGTTGTCCATATTGGGAAAAAAATAGCACTTCAACTGGTTTTGATAATGCCTGACATCGCTCTGCCTCTTTCTTTGTCTCCAGGTCAGAGTTTGGGATATGGCTTTGTAAACTATGTGGATCCAAATGATGCAGACAAGGCCATCAACACGCTCAATGGTCTCAAACTACAGACTAAAACAATCAAGGTGAGCAGACCTCTCTGCAATATTCACTCCTGTTTTTGTTTTTTTGTTTTTTGATTCTCAATGGCGTGCTAGACAAAAAGAAAGGAAGTGGAGATTTTGTCAAGGGAGGTTGTTGAGAGAGAGAGAGAGAGAGAGGTGGTGACAGACGTGACAGAGGGAGGGGAGGAAAACGGGGAGGAGGAGGAGGCAGAAGGGAGCGGTGGCTAGAACAAAGGAAGTGAGAAAAAAGGGGGTGAGAAGAAAAAGAGAGAGTGGAGGTCAGAAAGCAAGGGGCGGAAAGCATGCAGGGGTTATTGTGATGGAAATGTAATTAGGAAGCCTGACTGCGGTGCAAGAGGGTCAGTCCAGGTTACCCCATCTGCCTCCAATCTAGGCTAATTAGGGGGCTTCTTTGTCCCAAAATCAGATGAGGGAAAGAGATGGGGGGGTGGGGGTATATTATTAAACACTACTTCCTTCCATCCACCCCCAACCTGATCAAAGTAGATCAAAGATTAAGACAAACTGAGGGGTTTAGAGACTGAATCTCTGAGACAGCAGAGCAGGTGATCTTCCAACAGCTGCCCATGAATAGGGGACGTTAATTCTGACTTATGACTGACCAAACAATGAGCTATAAGCAGGCACCGTCCAGTACTGGATTTGGTTACTTTTCTTGGAAGAACAAACACACATACAGTGTTGTATATAATAATAATTCATAGTATGAATAAGCTTTAAAACAAGCTGATTTGCTGTTACGCTGAAACATCCATGTAGGAAGACTGCTAAAATTGTCACACCTATTATTATAATTCATTGTTATGTTATGACATTTATTAATTATTTGATGTTACTATACATAGATCGCTCTGTCTATAATTAACTTAGTCATTTATTCTCAATTTTAAAAATAACTCCTGTGGTCAATAGCTGAGTTTTGTCTTTCAGATTTTGCAGGAAGCTTGAATAGAGAGGGGTGAGGCTGTGAGGGAGGGGGCAACAGTGGAAGGGTAGGGGGTAGCTGAGAGAGCAGAATGCCAATGACAGGATTAGAGGCCATATGGGCTTCAGGCACCATCTGTACTGTGGGAGCGACAGGGAGAGGGTTAATTATAGGGCAGCCTCTGCTCCCTGAACACAGCAACTCCCCCCTGACTCGTCCAGAACACCCTAATCACTGCACCACACAACCCTGCTCATACAGTCTGTCTGTGTACACAATTACACTGGTGCTTAGTACTGATGGATGAAATCAGAACACCTGTATTCATCTGAAACATAATATAATATGCTCCCTTTGTGCACAGGCACAAAGAAGGCAGTGAGCGCAATCTTAATGCTACGGCGATTTCTAAAAAAGTGGTAAATTCTTGAACATTTATATTCATCTCGCCAATGCGTATGCATATTAACAACGTGTGTGTATGTGTGAGCAGTATGTTTGTAAGTTGTCAAGGATCCTGCAAGTCTTGTGATGCGCTTACATTGTTTGCTGTTTGCCAGTGGAGCTGTTCTCCCCCAGAGGATAGAGACAAAGGAAGGAGGCAGGACAGGGAGGGCAGCTCAGCCTATCTCAGACAACACTCACTCTGTCTCTCCATCACACACAAAGACAGCACCGGCAACAATGCACTGAACTGGACTATCTACCGCACATGTGCTCACATGCTCCCATAAGCACAATAACAAGAATGCGCGGACGGCTTTTACAATCAATCAGATATTTCTCCGGCAGCACTAGATCTAAAATGTTCTGAAAGTAGACCAAAAGAAAACCATAAGGGATATAAACACAGACGCACCAAAAATGGCTGTGCACTAATTAAGTCACTGGTGAATTCAGGAAAATATATCAACTAACACTGATGTTTTTCAATGCAAAACAAAGCTGACACTTGGGCTTGTTAACTGATGATTGGTATCAGTTTGGGTAATGGTCACAGTCATCTCTGCGTGTCTGTGACAGTCTCACTGCGGCTTAGTGTGAGCTTAAAGGCACTGATTAAGTCCACAGATAGCAAAGAGAGAGTTGGGTCTGTGGAGATGGTGAATACGGAGTAATCAGTGGGAGTCAAAATAAAGACTGTTGGGCACTCATTGGGAACTCAACCCACTTATATCAGGTCTTTTTTTAAAAAAAAAAACATGTTTCTTAACTTGGAAGTCTTTGTTTTTCTCTGTTTTGAGCCTTATGAGACAAATGTGATTTAGGGCTATATGGGTAGAAAGCACTTATTGATTTATTTTATTTGGGTGTTATAGGTATCATATGCCCGGCCAAGCTCGGCTTCTATTCGTGATGCTAACCTTTACGTGAGTGGACTCCCCAAGACCATGAGCCAGAAAGACATGGAACAGCTGTTCTCCCAATACGGTCGCATTATCACATCCCGCATCCTAGTGGACCAAGTTACAGGTATAGCCTAATTTCACTTCTCATGCTGACCTTCAGTTTGTCTGGATGAACTCTATCTACCCCAGTCAGGACAATGAGACTTGTAGTGGTCGATGCCAAGGTAGTAACATTGGTCTGTTTTCTTATTCGGAGCAGGCATATCACGAGGAGTGGGCTTCATCCGGTTTGACAAGCGAAATGAAGCAGAGGAGGCCATCAAAGGTCTGAACGGACAGAAGCCTTTGGGTGCCGCCGAGCCCATCACTGTCAAGTTCGCCAACAACCCCAGCCAGAAAACAGGCCAGGCCTTACTGACTCAGCTGTACCAGACTGCTGCCCGCCGCTACACAGGGCCCCTGCACCACCAGACTCAGCGTTTCAGGTACTGAACCTTTACCGAACTCAAAGTGTCCATTACTAACCAAGAGATAGTCTATAAAAAGATACGGTTTCAGGACCAAGTCACAGGTCATCCTGCTCTGTTGTTTGCTTAAGCAAACTCAATATCCAACAAATTTTAAATGCCAAGTGTTAAGTGTGTCAACATTTCATTGTTTAGTACTAGCTGGACTATAATTACTGAGTCAATAGTTGAAGTAAAGTCTCTAAAAGGTTTTTTGACAATTATCAAGCCTCAACAAAAGCAGAAAATAGCTAAGAGTTAATATTATTCAGTGGCTATGTTCAAGAACAGCTCACCAGATGAAGTCACAATCAAAAATATTTCAAAGGAAAAAAACAAAACATTTTCTGTCACTATTAACACTTATTATTTAACTGTTCCTTTTAGCAACATTCTTACTTTATAATAAAGAAGGAAATGGCAATATGGCATTGTCCCTCCTTCTCACTCTTTTTCTCTGACTTTCTTTTAAACTGCAGCGTGATCCCTTCACTTGGAAAGGGACCAGATCCAAATAACAGCTCAAAACCAATGTAAGAGACCAGATTTTATCAAGTACAATACAAAAATAAAGCTAAATAAATTTTGGTTTAAGAAGAATCATACTGAACCTTTAAGTGTTGCCTATACTTCATAGGCATTGCAGGCATCATTATTACAGAGGTTGGCCAAAGTTTGGCCCCATCTACATGTGTAATTATGAATAAAGGTTCAAAACCTTTGGAAAATCAAAGGCTTCCAGTTTGAAATATTTTTTATAGAACCTCACAAACAACTGTAGATATCCTCTGAGCTTGGAATGCTTACTCAGTATGGATACTATCTTTTTACTCAGTAGATGTGAAATGGCCTAGCCTTATATTTGAACTATTAAATGGGAACCTATTTTTAAGCTCAAACTCACTTATAACAATAAATACCAGCTGAGGCACATATTCACAGGAGTATTTGACAAGCCATCAGTTTGTGGTTGGATGGTTTGGGACTACGGTGCAGTGAAGGATGCCCTCTGGAGGCCAGCTGGTGAAGGAGCTACATGTTAACTGACAGCCCCCCTTCCTTGTAGATCTCATAACTAACTTCTGCATCCCCTTCATTCTCCCTCTTGCGTTGCAGACTCGACAATTTACTAAACGCCAGCTACGGAGTCAAGAGGTAAATGCCAAAGGTGTACTTTCAAAAGCATCCATGCCAAAATAAAACCTCAAACAAAGTGCCCGGAATACCACCTGCTGACTTCATCTCGAAATTAGATTTAATGGCCATAATTCTTAATGCCCACTGCCCATTTAACCATGTTACAGAAGCAGCCCAGACAACAAAACACTATCTGTAATTGCAATAAGATGATGCAGCCTTCCAACAGCAGGGTATTCTGGCATGGCTTTGTTTAACCTTTTCGTTCGTTTGTTTTAATTAATAGAAATAATTTATATGTATTTATTTATGAACTAACATTGTCAGTTTCAGTTGCTTTAATGTCCCCTTTTTTTCACCAGCATGGACATACCAGATTCCGTTTGCGTCTCCTCTGTTTGCTCCAGTTTTTGTATGATTTGATTCCAATTTGCTTTTCATCCCTCTCTAGGTTTCTGTGTTTTGTTCAATACTGTGATTTCTGTTGAACATTGTGATTCATGTGTTTTAATTCTTCCAGAGGCTTTGGTCAGCAGAGAAAATGAGAAAATATGCAGATTGTGTGGGCGTCTGTGTCTCAGGGCACAAAGTGTCATTTTGTATGAAAACGGGTAGTTTGGAGGCACTGCGGTGCCCACATATTTATCTACTTATTGTACAGCAGAGGGGATGGAGATGGGGTCCCTCGACTCCATACCCAACTACAAGCTTTATCATTTCTCACAGATAAATGCCCATAAGAGACAGTAATATAGAGCACTGAATGCTGTGTTGAACTTCAGAATGACACCCATGGTAGTTCTCCTACTCTCTTCCCCAGATTCTCGCCTATCACCATTGACAGCATGACCAGCCTGGCCGGGGTCAACCTCACTGGTCCAACCGGAGCCGGCTGGTGCATCTTTGTGTACAACCTGTCCCCCGAGGCGGACGAGAGTGTCCTGTGGCAGCTCTTTGGGCCTTTCGGAGCCGTCACCAATGTCAAGGTCATTCGTGACTTCACCACCAACAAATGTAAGGGCTTTGGCTTTGTCACTATGACCAACTACGATGAGGCCGCCATGGCCATCGCTAGCCTTAATGGCTACCGCCTGGGTGACCGCGTGCTGCAGGTTTCCTTCAAGACCAGCAAGCAGCACAAGGCCTGAGAGAGAGAGGCTGCTGGCGCCAGCTCCTTCGACCTGCAGGGAGAACAACCCGAGCTCCCTGCGCCATCACTCTACATGGGCCTGGACTGAGTCTCTCTCTGACACATTCTCACACAAATTCATAATATATGACATGCAGATAAACACATACACACACACACATATCCACATATCCATACGCAAGCATACACACGTCAGAGTTTCAAACAAACACACTAGTGGAGTTTTTCTTTTCTCTTTACACAACATGCTAGTCCTTCCCTATATTTGCCTGGATTGAATTAGAAGGGGTACGTAGCTGGTTTGTTGGGTAGGGGCAAGAGCTATCTATTTAGGAGACAGTCTAACGAATGTGACCGAGAATGTGTACTGAGTGCTTTGATTGAATTCAGGCAAATAATGACAACTGATGAACAAAATGATCAAAAATTTAAATGAACGAATATGTGCAATTTACCCAAACTCTTACCCCACCATCTCTCCCACTATCTTGCTGGAGAGGATGTAGTCACTTTTTTACACTTGGGCATTTTGAATCAGCGATTTTTTTAGATCAAAGAAAATGAAATTAAAAAACAGTGTTCTCTTATATACGTCTATTAAAATATAACTATATATTCAATATTTAAGGTGGTTATAATAGCCGAGTATGTAAGCATTTTCTAGAAACTTTGACTACTGTTTCCTGACCTGCATTAGGTGGTGCCTGGCATAAAGGCAGTTTCTCTACCCTATGTGAGCTTGTTAGCTCAGACCCAATATGATTTAGGTCAACTAATGAATATGAATACTGGTCACAGAAAAGAGTAGTCCGAAGGCCATCAGAATCACTCTTTCCCTCACAGTCTCACACCGAACACAATCGTCACTTATATATTACAGAAACACAGTTCAGTAACTAGGAGATATACACACATTTAGTCCACAAAAACAACAACAAAAAAAAAACGTTCCTGTATTTTTTCTAATTATCCTCAAGATGGATTCAACGCAAGCAGACTGTCTGTGAACTCAGAGCAGAGTGGCAGCACTCACATGGTGACAGTGTTCATTAGTAATTCTCTTGAGGGCAAGAGAGAGATGAACGCAAGGGGAAAACCGTTTCACCGTAACACAGCCACTTCAAAGGAAAATACCGGTGTTTTTTCGCTTTTTGCATCATTTTCTTTTTATCGCACCTGTATTTTACATTACCCAAGGGGCCATTTTACTTTGCACGGCTTTGTCAGCCATGATTTGGTGTGAGATCCCTTTAACTGACCGTGGTGTCGAGAGATCAAGAGAAAGTGCAAACAAGACGTGAAAGACAACCAAATTATGTCGCTCTAGCTGACTGACATGCTTTGATTTTGAATGTTACTGTACTTAAGAGAGGCTATTTCTTTGAGATTTGTAGAGATAAATGGAAGTAGGAGATTTGATCATTTCAATATGATTATGATCCAAGTAGCTGCAAAACGTAACATGTCAAACAAACACACCCATGGACTGAACAATAGTCTAGGCAGGTCTGCAGAGAAGTAACACAGATGAGCAAAAACTCAAGAGCACCGGTATTATTCTTCAGTCTAGTGCACAGATAGAAGCTCCCTGAGTAAATGAGGTCAAAGTTTTGCATTTCAGCAGAATACACAGGCTCTACGGTAACAACATGCATAGAGCAGATTAAGAGGACTGCAGTTCCTAATGGCTGAATATTTAAAGCTGACTTTAGAGTCGTGTGTGAGCAGTGATATCTGGCAATGTTAAAATTATCAAGGATCCTTTGAGGAGAAAGATTACCAGTTCCTCCAGCTTTGCCAAATGCTCCTCAGTTTTATTTAAAACCCCTCTATTCTCTTAAAAGCTTCCCAGAAACTTTGAACTCCTGCCCTCTCAAAAGATGACTGTACAACATCAAGCCTGCAAATAAGTGTCATAATTATACTTCTGTTTACAACAGAGAGGTATTTATTTATTTGCTTCAGATCTGTTTGGCACTACCACAAAAATAGCATTTCTCAAAATATCCCCAACCCAATTGCATGAAAATTATTTATGGCACCCTGATGAAACATTAAGGCCAACCTGTCTAGCTGAAATGTCTGTAACAGACCAGACGTAAGATTTACCATGGGGAGAGCTAATGTCTTTCAATATCAAGACATCTGCACATGATAATAGATTAAATAAGGTCAACTATATTCAAGACATTTTGCTTTTGCTTTTCTAAATGACGCTGTGTTAGCCAAAGAGGACGATCTCTTTGAAAGGATTACATTAGAGATAAATCTATTTTTATACATACAAAGGAACAAGACCTTGTGCTGAATTTTTACAGATTCTTAAGCTTGGAAAAATTGGGACATCGCATGGCTTTATTTTAAACCCTCTGATCTTTGCAGAGCAAGGGGGAACAAGCATGCGGTGTATGGGTGGGGATTTAGGGAGGGGGCGAAGGAACATTGTATCTCATACAAAACCTAACCATTCAACCATATCAAAACGATTGAGACAAATGTAACTAAAACAAAAATTTGATGTAAAAAAAAAAAACTGAAAAAAGTTAAACAGTTGGGGTGTAACCTGACAGACACATCTATACTTTTGAGTGCTGAGACACACTCGCATCTCTTGTCCTGAAGTTGTGTACAGTGTTGCTTCAATGATGGTGCAGTGAAGTGAAGTTCTTTGACTTGAGAATCCCAGACAAAGCTGCAGTGAGACCAGCTCATTGCCCAGCTGAAAAACTGAATAGCTGCTTGCAAATTTTAAAAAAACAAAAACAAGGGTAAAACGCAGACTCGAACAGTTTCGCCGAGTAATAATGAACATTGAGCATGATTCTTTATGATTAGATAGATTTGATTTTTGCCAAAGAATTGCTTTGCAAGTCAGTACCAAGAAGGATAATTAAGACTAACTATATTATTCCCTCAGTAATTGCTGTACAAATCTATGTTATTTATTGAATAAGGACCCTCTACAATTTCAGTTATCATTACTTTTGAATATCTAAGTTGCGCATATCAGTTTGCATTTGTAAATCCTAAAACCACTAAACCAAATGCTAACATGAAACATTTGCAAGCATTCCCATTTGCACACATTTCATGCAGACGCCGAATGATATTTAAAAAAGGCATATCGAAAATAAATTATGATGAATCAGTTCACCTCTTGACAAAGGAAAAATCGGATGCATCCATATAATGTATTTCCCCCGACATTCATATCATCTGCTTTGTCTTGTGACCAATTTAATCCTTTAAAACCGTTAACATTGCACCACTTCAAATTCTTTACTCTGGCATCTTTTAAATCTGACTCATACTGTTTCACCCCCACCCCGAAAAAACTGTCGCTGGTGTGTCCGGAGCTGACCAAGTCGTAAAGGACTAATCTAGCTATTTTGGGTCAAGCAATTTGCACGAGATAGCAGAGCAGGACTGAGCACTTGATGAGACCAGTGATAGACGTTAGGAACAACCGAGATAACAGGCCGTGTTGAACTGCAGCTGGAATTGTTTACCCAGCCATGTCCGATGTAGTACAGTCAAGCCCACAAACCAAAACCCACAGCCCGAAATGACCTTTCATACACAGTCTATACAAAGACCTACATCTAATGTACAGTAGAGAGTGAAGGACCATGGCAGGAAACAGTACTACACTGCTTGAGCAACAACAATAATCATTTAAAAAGACAAAAAAACTTTCCTATGGAACAGTAAGTGCAATGTGCTTTGTTTTTATATTGACTGAGAACAAATGATATATATTTTTTAAAAAAGAAATTAAACGTCACACTGAAAAGGTTTGCGGAATAGTGAAAGGAGCAAAAAGTTCAGACAAAAACATAAAAAAATGGACAGACTCATTAAGAAAATCAAACAAGCAATGAGAGCTCTGATCTAGAAATTTCCATAATCACTTCCTCAGCCCCTAATTTGTGCTCTGACCATGCAAGCTCAAAACAAACTGCATATTTGGCTGACTTAATAGAGCAATTCTCACTGACCTTGAAAGGAATACTGTCTAATATATCATCAGTTTTAGCCCATGTCAATTTCAAATATCATTTTTCTTTTCCTGTAATTTATTGATTTCATTTACATATCAAGACTCACTTGTTAAATTAGCGTATTTGTGTTGTTGATGTTGCCATAGAGAACACACATGGGTCAAAGATTATGTTTGGTTGCATTGATTGGGTACAGTTTGTTCTTTTTCTTCCATTATTTAATTAGTTGCAGTTTTTACAGTGTATGCAGATTTTAGACTTAGTTAGATTTTTTTATTTCAATCAAACTGTGTTCAATTGTGTTTGTAAAAGTCTGTGGTAGCTTTTGTTGCAACATAAAATAATTTAAACAGAAAAAATTCAAAATAGCGCCAACAAACTTGTATTATTTGGGCGACTTTAAGCTTGTAGTTTTAACTTATTGTTAACTTAAAAACTATTTATTATGATTATTATTATTGCCTCGTATAAAGTATGTTTTGTGTATATTTATGGTTTATTTCATTATATTTGCAAGTTTAAAAGATTTTAAGTTTGCCAAAATTGTGGTTACACCATTTCGTTTCTTAAAAAGGGGGACAAATAGAAAAACAGCTTTAGAAGTACGATTTGGAAACGTTCTCCATAGTCAAAGAATGCACTGCTATATTTAACTAATTGAAGTGTATAAACATACATGCTGTGTGCTAGATGTTATGCCTTTACTGCCTGTGTTCTGTTTGTCTTGTTAAATGAAAATCTTTTAATTATTTAATCTAATCACAGTCTTGTTTTTTCAACCACTCTGTGAACCCCTGAGACATGGGACAGCCCCTGTAAGTAAGGCTTTGGTCCATTTGAGGGTCCAGCATTTAGCCAGTAACAGAGGAACTGTCCTGGGTTTGATATGCTCTCAAGATGCTTTCCTGTTTATGCTGATGGGCTGATATATAAAAAGGATATTAAGGGTTCTGTTTCTGAAAAAGCATTGTAAAACTGAGATCATCTGTATCAATATCAATATCAATTTGTGCTTCTGAAACAAAGATGTTCTTTGGAAACTCAGCCAAGAGCTCTGGCACGATATTAGAGAGCTCAAAAAAAGCTGCAGGAAGGTTTTCTTGGGAGTCTCTAGGGTAGTAAAGGGGTGAGTGGTCCTTCTGTTTCTCAACCAACTGTATTTTGTGTCTATTTATTTAGAAGAGGGGACGCAGTAACTTAGTGATGTTTTTCTTACATTTTCCTGGAATGGTAGAACAAATCAAAGGTGAAAATGATCAAAAACAGTTCTGCTGACACCAATATCAGCGGAAGAAATACTACAAAATCTCATACTTCCAAACATGACCAAATGAACAATGTCAAAATTTAACAAAGAAAAAAAAAACCTTTCAGTTTAGTCTAGGATATTTATTACTGGGATTTCAGCTGAAGACGCTTGAAGACTTTTTCATGGAATTGTTTAATTATTTGTACTTTACATGCCAGAAAAAAATAAAATAAAAGTTACAAATATGAGTGACTTGACTTTTATTGACCAATATTACTAAATGACCTGAGCAGATAGAGGAAATGTCATTGTAACCATCATCAACATGTGGTCACATTAACTAAGGCTGGTACGCTGGCACTCGACATGACGCACAAAGATTAGAATCTCTTTTGATACAAACACGTTTCCTAATGCTCTCCAGTTAATTATATTATAGGTCTTTTAATAAGTAGTTACAGATCTTATATCTATTAAAATGAACGCAGACAAAGTGCTGTGCTAAATGGTAGTATGAAAGAAAGATCTCGCTAATGTGTTATTTCCCAATATTCAAGTTTTAGAAGTATATTTAATCACGACTACAATTAATTGAAACTGCATATTCCGCATTTAGAAGCCGCCAGTATTGGTAGAGCGATTAGTCATAACAAAATTGCTATAAGTTGTAATAGCAGAGTTAAAATGGACAAAACAGTCTGGAATATGATAAAAAGAATTTTATTTCAAAACAATGGAATGACACTACATTTGATAAATAAGAGAATCAACACAACAGGTAGCAGTGGAAGTTAGAAGTGCTGACGACGTAACTCATTGGAATTTCCATCATTTACTCTCGTTTGTTAACCGACGCCATGGTGGTGTCGCTCACGGCACGGAAACTTTGTGTTGCTGCAGTGACCATGTGGTCCCTAAGGAAAAAGCTGCAAAAGAGAAAGCATACATGGTCATCTCAACGACTTGTTTGCTTAGGTCATGACTTCCAAGTTGTCAAAGGGGGAACAATTTAGCTGCAATTAATCCCTGTAGGATTACTTTCTGAGGAAGAAGCATTTACACCAGTGATGAATCCACCTCTTGTGTTATTTTGGGGTCAGCACTGACATTTGACTTAGATGCTGTGTTGATTTAATCCATGACACATTCAAAAAAATCTGTTTCTGTTGTCCCAGACCCTTTCACCTCCACACTACCTTGAACAAACCTAAAGTCTTCCACACTATCATCATAATAATCAATCAATCAATATCCTCTCTGTATATGTCTCCTATCAGCATTAATCCTAAAACCCATAAACAGGAGAGGAGAAATAGCTACGTGGTAAGTTTAAAACATCTAATCTATCTGAAAATGTATAACTGGTTACAGTTACCTTGTATAATCCTTGTTTATTTCAAGGAAAGCTACACCTGATATCTACTCATTCTGTACAGCATCAGGGCTGGGCCTCACAGGAAAGCTTACAATATGATATCACTATACCCTGCCAATAGCCAAGGTATCTGTGATATCACCAGATAAGCAGTTTCTGTGACACCCAATATACTGCAAGCTATCACATTATCCGTAACCAGAGCAAAATGTTGAACAAGTTTAGAATTAAGATGTCACAGGATGGATGCAATACTGCACCAGTAAGGCAAAAAAATACATCACAATATTGTAGCCAGTTTACTGAAAATGTATCCATAGAACATGCACCACAGTATAGTGCTGTTTAGATATGTCTCACCTATATACACGGCATTGTTAAATGCTTACCATCCATTCATTCTTAATCCTCTTAACAGCTACAATGAACTCAAATGAAGTTGCCATTACCTTGCGCTTGCTGCTGTCCTGCTCTTCTTCTAAAGTGAAGCTGCATGCCACACAGGGGATTCTCTTCGCAAACAAAATGCTGAAACACTAAACTTTCACATTACGCGGCTCTGACTGTCACTGATTTTCATTTTGCTTGAGTAAGCACCATGTAGAAATAGAGATCAGTCTATTTTAAGTGCAGATATCTTTACGGTCTTGGCCACAGGACCCATTTGAGATCCTCGAGGGGTAGATATGGTCCAGCAGAAATTCATACGTGCACCACAAAATATGGTTACTCACAAATCAAGTGGACCTAGAGCTCTTCGTGCTCATGAAGCACTGAATCCAGGCTCGGGGGCTCGTGGCAGATAGCAGGGGTGGTGAACTCCATCAGGTATTCACAACGACTGGGCTCTGAGGTAGATGTTACAACTGTCTCCTTTCCACATGTTAACTTAACCTGGAGGACAAATATTATTTATTTTCTAGTGTTTTGTCTGATGAGAAACCATTGGGAGAAAAACAAGCACAGAAAAGATCAAGTAGTCGGGGCTGACTGGCTGGACAGACTCACCGTAGTGGACCTGTTAGGGCCTTGCCAGCATCCTGTTCCGTGTTCATACTTCATCATGGAATAGATGTTATCCTCAGGACCCGCCCATTTCCCCCATGTTCTACAGAAAAAGGTGAAAAAGTACAGGATAGGTCAAGTTTGCTTCAAAAACACTGCAGACGGACAGAAACAACACAGATATTGTCTTACCCTAGATTAGTTTCAGATCCACCATACTTAGGTTTCTGTGATACTCTGTTGAACGGACAGAGCCTGTAGACGTACCTGAAAGCAAAAGATAAACCTTTAGAAACAGGAACTTATACCAAATAATAATGAATAAGTAAATGACTTTTTTCAAGTCAAAGTATGTACATACTCGCTGGTAGTTAACTCATAACACTGGCTGTAGAGGTAGGCAAACTCAGCACTGGGTCCGAAGTCAAAAGAAATTTCCTTCTCAAGGTTCCTGCAAACCCAAAGTAAATCCAATATGTAACCTCCTAAGCATTTTACAGTCTTCAACTAATAACATTGATTGCATTATTGGAAAAGAAGCTCATCCACATTCAGGCTGACTACTTACCTGATCTGATCATCCACTTCCCGGAGAGCTCTCTCAGCCTCATCAAACTCATCCCTGGCCTTCTGAGCAGCTGGGAAGCAGATGCTCAGAATTAAAATATACCCTCACAGTAGATTCAATCCAAATCCATACACGTATTAAATGTGCTTGCATACACATAAAAGTCTGAGCGAATCGCAACTTCTTGTTGATGCTATTATAAAAAACAAGCAATAAAAGCAACACAGCTGCTCAATAAATCACTTTGTTCTCCTGATAAACATTTATTTGTTCTACCAGAATGAGTGATGGGTTAAAATTCAAACTAATAGGTATGCAGTCACATCTGTTTTTTGTTTTTTTCTGTGGTATTTTACAGCATGACTCACTTACTCATAGCCAAGGACTGGCTGAGTCATTCAGTTTTATACACACACACTTACCATCAATGAGGTTCTGAGTTTCTTGGTCATAGGGTGGCATAGTCCCCTCATCATCGTCATCCTTCTTTTCCTGAGTTGGCATCGTAGGAGGGGGCTGCATATCAAACACAGATCGGAATGACTCACAGAAATAAACTTGAGAGTCATCCAGTATAAGTTTGATGGAGAAACTCTGTGGGCTTACCTTATAGTCTCCATCATCTTGGTCGTCATCTTCATCCTCCTCCTCCTCCTCCTCTTCATCCTCTGGGATGTCAGGGTCTTCAGGGTACTGCTCGGATTCATTGTCAGAGACTGGTTCCCTCATCTCCTCCTGTGGAGTCTCCACTGGCGGTGGGGCCATCTGATGCCAAGAAAGCCACACATTAGAGGAGCAGAGGCTTTTACACGTGTTTACTAAAAGAAATAACAGCTTCTTACCTCTGAAATGTATTTGTCTTTGATGTTGCTCCAAACAGCTTCAAATGCTGCTGTGTCCACTTTGTCCACTCCTCCCAGTAATCCCTAAACAAACCAAAGACATTACTCACATTTGGATGCATTCAGCTCCTTAAGATGTTTTATCATCATTTAATGACTACACTGTAACAGCACAGCAGTGTGTTTTTCAGAACAACACAAACAGAAAACATTTACCTGGGCCTCTGTTTCAGTGAAACCATCTGAATCTGGATCGAGTTCAGAATGAGACAGAAGCTCAGCCACTGAAACACTGAGATAAACAAAAGTACATCATTCATTAAGTCATAAATAAATAAGGTGCAGATCAACAAGACAACTTAAAATAAATATTGTTCCAGATTTACAAATCCTGCATTTCATATTTGCACTACGTCATTTTATTTTGCTCTTAAAGTTGGCCCTAGTAAGCTTCACTGTACTGTAAATTTTCCCCTCAACATGGGTGCTAATAATTCTGGGGGGTGCTAATACTCACAAGCCATCTGCATCATCATCCAGTTCCAGAAACACCTCAGTCATTTTAGCTTTGTCCTTCTCCATGCGAATGAGAGCTTTCTGATCTGAAACAAAACCAGAATTTTGTTTTGAGGGATCAGTGATTTGGATCACACATGTACTTCGGTACAACATTACTACATGTTTTGACAGAATTGAAACTCTGAAGTCTTGTATCAAAGATGTTTTCTTTTTTCCGAGTACTACTAGTGTGTGTGGCATCCAGGCAACTGAGTCTCAAAAAATGGAAATAAAATAGACAATATTATCTGTACAGTGATGATCTGTACAAAACAGTACATGATGATATATTTTCACATCTTGAATTACCTTCCCAGGCCTTCAGATGGCGCTCTTTAGCTTCTTTCTCTGGCTGCTCTGCAGTCTCCTTAACAGTTCTCAGAGCCTCAACCTTGTCTTCCAGATCCTTCTTACTGACCTGAACATCTCCAAGTTTAGCCTGTTGAGACAAATTAAAATAATTAATTCAACCACATAAGATCTACACACTACATGACAGCTACATTCAATTTATGAAACAAATCTACTCCAGAGAAAAGAACAGCCAGATTCAAATACAACAACACAGCTCTCATGGAAAGGTCCTGTAACACAACTCACGAAGATAACAGCAGTTTACCAATAATAACCTCGCTGACCTGCCATGTTTTGTTACTTTAAAATTAGCATATTGTTTGTTTGCTTCTTTGCGGGAACCAGGTCCATTCTGAGTGAGTAGGATGTGCTCAGTATAAGGTCACTCCTACAACTGGCTTCAGTTTCTGTGCGCTTCATAAGCAAAACAAAAGTAATACAGATAGCTAGTGTAACATGCAGAAGCTGGTGGAGACACCATCAAATGTCTTTAGTATCTTTGGATTAAAAATATTTCTGACACTGTGATAATCCATGTTTCAGAGCTCTGGATCTTATCTTGATTATTACACAAACAAATACCAAAGGTTTTCTTGTCATTCATACCTTCTTATCCTCTAGCCCCCTCTTGGCCTCCTGGATAAGTTGCTGTTTTAGCAGAAAGCCCTCCTTAGCAATCTCTGCCATCTTCTGCAGGCTCTCCCTCTCTTTGCGTCCCAACTCCCTGCAAATCACAAGTGATACAGAAAATGAATTACTTAACAACAACAAACTATTAAGGATTTCTGGAAACTTAATGTGTAGCACACATAAAGGTTACAGGAGAAATCAGGCTAAGATTGTAAAGCGCATTTGAGTTATCAGAGCTGTAATCCAAAAACATTCCCACCTGCAGGTGTTCTGGCAGGCAGCACCACTGTTGTACTCGTCTGTTGTGTCACAGCAATCTGTAGAGGAAGCACAGACGTTACAGAAAATCCTGACCACACAACACACCTGAAAAGACACAGTCTGCACACTTTAAAATTCATACCACAGATTCCGTCATTAATGCGGGAGGAGGGGATGAATGCCGGTCGGAAACCTGCATTGGTACAGTGAAAGCTGCCGTTGGGACAAGCAGCAGTGCCTGCAAATAAATGTGTTATTAAATGAGAGAATTATGCAGATTTATTATGCAGAAGTAAAACTCCTAAACATTTATCAATAACAATTTTATTTAATTCTGTGCAGTGTAGTGCAGGAGTCGCCAGGATAAACGCACCTGGCTCATCTGAGCCATCCCGGCAGTCACAGTAGTCATCATTCACTCTGTCAAAGGGAATAGTGCGGGAGCCATCCAGGCAAGTAAACGGTTTTCCCTCTTCATAGAACTGCCGTTCTGTCGAGGAGGTTGAACAGAGGAAATGAGTCAGTGCCATAACACCTCAAAAACTACACAGAACTGATACTAAACTTTGGCTCAACAGATTTACAGTTGTACAGTTAAGTTTGGTTCATGGTGGATTTTGAGGTTTGTCTTGGAAAGTTGCCCTGTTGTGGAAGCCAGCCTCTTTTCATTTTAAGTTTTTTGACTGACTGTGGGATATTCTGCATTCAGAATTTGCTGTTATTTAATGAAATCCATTCTTCCTACTCTGTGTATGTAACATTTCCTGTGCCACTGGCTGCCACACAATCCCAAAGAGAGGCTGGTGGTCTTACATCTGTTTGCAGCAGGGATTGTATTCACTTATTTTCACTTCAAATTTTAACAAAAAGTCCAGTGGTGACCAAACATTTGCACACAACTGTGAGTGCACTAATGGAATAAAAATGCTTACTTGATAAAGGGACACCGCGAGGGCGTTGGACTTCCACCGCAGAGACTCCCACACTCAGCAGCAGCAGCAGGAGGAGGTGGTGGTACTGACAGGACATCCTGATGGTGCAGCTCCACACAAGCGAGATTCAGTTGCACCGGAACCGCCTGTCAATCACATACGTTATACAGATGAATACAGGAAAAACTCCGAGACAACCGTAGACATGTTGTGACAGGGGTTAAAATAGTATTACAGTGACAATACAACATCAAACATCTATATTTGTTGTTACGTTGCTCGACAAAATGCGACGACTTCTTATTAGTTAGCACAGAGCTAACAAATGAATGCTAACTTCACCTAAAACTTTAGCTACAAGCAAACCACGAGCAAATACCAAAGCAAAAATACCAACTACACGTATATTGTTACAGTAACATCACAATACCTCGAGCGCACAGGGTCAGCAGGCAGACAGAGAGGAGGACAACTTTGTAAGAATTCCCACTTAAAAAACAAGCTAGCGGCTAGCCACTACCGGTCATTAGATCCCATCGCCTAGTTCCGTAGCAACCAAAGCGCATGCGCATATCCTCGCCTCTCTGTCTTGTTTCTCTCTGATTGGACGACGGTTGGTTTACGGCTTGGGATTGGCGGAGTACAGTGGCACCTGTCTGGAGCGGAGGATTCTGGGTGTAGGTGAGAATTCAGCCATCTCATGTCAGAGTCAGACAAGTCACAGTTGTCTACACTGTTATCTACACACATTATTTCATGTAAGCGGAAAACAAACAAGTAAACACAGTGTCCAAGTTATTTTAAAACTGCCATTAACCTTCAAAGGGTCATGTCATGTCAAAACACTCTAAAAGTAAAGCGTGAGATGCTTTCAAAAATAATGCCATGAATAGACTAGTTTTTATGTATCAGTTAACTTCATATTAAGTGCATTAAACAGAATATACCTACATCAAATCAATATTTTGTGTGACCACTAATTGACTTTAAAACAGCACCAAATATCCTACTTGCACAGTTTGAAAATTACTTGGCAAGTAGGTTGTTCCAAGCATCTTGGAGAACTTCTCATCATCTGCTGCAGGACTCCTTCTTCTTGTCTTTGTGACTCTGGCTGTATGTTTGGGGCTGTTGCCATGCAGCCTCAGACAGTACAGTGCAATGGATACAAATCTAAACACTGAAACACTTTTGCACATTACTCTGTCTCAAAAAAGGTCTACATGTCTTTAACAATCATCCACACATGATCTGCTAACATGTCCTGTCATTACTGAAGTCACATATGTTTTTATCAGTCTCACATAGACATACTGTAGACAGGACAGCGTTAAAAACAGTGTGTCTAAATAGAGGTCCCATCTACACTACAGAGTATTAAGATTAGAAACCAGCTGGGATTTGAGAAGCCCTTGAGGATCAAAGGGCACTGCCTGCAATTTTCAGCACAATCTTGCCAGTCAGGCTACAGTTAGGAATACAATTACACACCAGCCCAAGTAAGTAGCATTAATGCAAACAATACATACAAACAAGTAAAATGCTGACAAAGAAACTGCAATAACAGCAAATATGACAATGGTGTTGCATTTAATATAAAAATCTTACTTTATTTGTATTTTTAACACACTTTACAGTACTGAACAGTGAAATAAAAGAAAAATATACTGATATACTATAATATTGTTTTATATATAGATGTTTGCTTATTAAATGCATTTATTCACAAAATGACACCTCAGCTCTGTCAAGAGGAAAAACTTTCATAAAAATAATATAATAAAAAATAACTTGGACACATTTTACACATTACAGCAAGATCATTTACAAATATTACAATCATTTCATGTTGTTTTTTCCCTTGAATAATCTTTCTTATTTGTGAACAAACACATGAATTAAAGCCCAGAGAAATTATTCTCAGAGGGAGTCAGTCTGCGACAAAGTAACCTGACAGCAACCCTGATGGGAACCAGCTAGTTAGGCCACCAAGGGATGGACATTGAGGCTATCAGGCTAGTGATTAAAGTTACTAAGAAACAGAGGTGGTGATAGTACTAGAAATGGCCAAGTTAGATAAGGACACATTTATTTTCTTTGAACGTGTCACATCCTATGTGACTACATCAGCTTACATTTGACTGTATCAGTCAAATAAGTTCAATCTCACATGGACATTTAACAGAGAATGACTAGTTTGTTTGATTGTGCCTCTAGAAAGGGGTTAACATTGACTACTGCACAATGAGGGTTTGTGATTTGGCCCAATGGGATATAATCAACAAGTGACTGCCAATGACCAAACCACCAGCACAGACTGTACACTACCTGAAACACACTGTCTGCCTCAAAACCTGACGAAATAAAGTGCTGGTACAAATATATTTGATTTTAACAATAAATGTGCACAATTAAAAAACGTGACAGGATGTCCACACAAGTGAGCAAAAAATATAATCAGAGAATGAACAGGTGAGGGTGTGGCCTGCAGTGCTTCAGTGGTTCACTTAACAACCTCAAGTGGTTATTTGTCAATCATTATGACTTGGATAAATTTATAATTTACAATCCAATATTACATTATGTACAAGAGTGGTAATGCTTATAGCTATATCAACACGTGATTCATTTTCCAGACCATCCACCAGAATGATATAAAAATAAACTGTACACAAACTGTTCAAAGAAAACACTTCCCATGGTTTTCTTTTCATCATTTAAAAAGAATGGCAGCAATCAATCAATTGAATAATTTTCTTAATAAGAAACAATTGCTACAGTATCGTGTTTGTATGGCAATTAAATATTAATGTTTTTATAGCTTATGACAGAACAAGAAGCCACATAAACAAAGCAACATCTTTAAAATAAAAGGCCGATGCATATGGGAATCTTTTTTTATTTAAGTAACTGCAGTAATATTCCTGGATTCCCATTCCACCAGATGAAAGCCTGTGTGGTGGCCCCGCAGCTCTGCTCCATCCTGCGACAGAGCGGGTCAAACATACAGGCTTCTGTTGCACCGAGCTGTGGTGTCTTCAGATAAGCTCAGTTACTGACCTGCAGAAACTTGCTCTTACCTTCAAAAGAACCACACTCATGTTCTTTTATTTCATTATAATTATATTATATATATATATATATATATTTTTTTTTTTTTACCCTGTGAAAAACAAACACCTAAACAAACTGTGACCTATTTAAGCTGTGCTGATCGGATTCCTAAACGTCATACGACAAGATGTGGTGATGCCAGTGAGTGAACAATGACAACAACAACAACGTATGACAACAACATCTTTGAGCGCCCTACCCTCTCTTTCTGTTACTCACTCGCTCGCTTACTCACGGCCACACAATCAGCCACGCAAACAAACAACACGCGCATCAGCTCCATCGGGTCAGCAAATCAATATCTGGTTCAGATTCAAACAAAGGACATCCTTATTCATTCTCATCGCCTGCAAAATCAGCTAATTTTCTCTGCATGCCTCCAGGTAGCTTTAAGACCGTCCTGATTAAAAAAAAATAAAAATAAAAAAATAAACACATTCTTTATGTTTGTCCAAACACAGCAACAATATAACAACTAACTGGCAGCAATGTTTCCCTTTCCCCTCCGAATGCAATGCTGGATACATTGTGTATAGACGCACTGATACTCACAGAAATAAGCATACAGACGTGATATAAATATACTAGGATATCTATCATATATCTTAAAAATCTACATACTGGCAGGTATGTATCCTGCATCTGACATTAAGGCAAAAAAGCATCAAACATAACAAGGATGATTAGGTAGACCTCCTTTTGACCAAGTCACGTTTCTTTCCCCTGACATTCTGCCTCCCTGAATTTTCTTATTCATCTGTGTTCCTTCAAATCTTTACCCACTGAAGTTTCTCATCCTTTACTTTGGTGAGAATTGTTGAGCATGAGGAGACATAAACACACAGTGCAAGTGGAGTGTGAGATGGTGAGTGAAAATTTTGTTCTGCTGATGAAATAATTCTGTTATCCCTTCAAACGTATCTAGCAACTATTAAATAGAAAATAGGCAAAACTTATGCTTCAAAGCATCACATGGCTTATTCTCAGAAAAGTTTAAAAAAATCATTCTAATAAGAAAAAACCATAAGCTGGAAAGAGTCCACTGGTGGTTGTGGTGGTGGTAGTGATTGCTCTGCATCTAGAGTTCTGAGTTATTATATTACCAGAACAGCAACAAAGGAAGACTTACAGCTTAAAACATGTCACCACAGAAACTACGTGTGAGATACACACCACAATACCATGAACAGTAAAGAGAGATCTTGAACAAGAGACAATCAAAAATGATAACAAAATCAAGACACTCCTGTCCCACAATGCATTGCTTCACGACAGCTCCATTCAGGAAGCTGGTGTTTCAGAAAGGCACAGAGCCATCTTGCACCAGTAGCACTCTCCTTGTAAAGGGAAAAGGGGTATGGGACCCGGCGGCCCCTTCATCGCAGCATCTTCCTTTCCTTCGATGTCTTTCTTTCTCGCCTCCTCCTCCAACTCTGTGAATTTTCTTATTTTTCTTTCCGACAGAAATGGAAAAAAAGTCACTCGGACTGTAGCTTTTCTGAGGAGAACAGTTTTCTCTTGAGATTCTAACAAACATGAATTACTAATACTGACTGAACACTAGTTAATATTCCATTGAGAGATGGCTTTTTCCAAAGAGATTCTTTACTGATCAGTGTCCCTCATGTAAATGCACACATACAAACATACACTCAAGTGTGTGTGTGTGCATGTGTGTGTCTGTGTTTAAGTGTAAGTGTACTGCAATTGTACTGCATGACTGATGCATGCATGTACACCCACTGCACTGGTGTGTTCTACATGACTTACTCCTGCTTTTGTTTCTCATGTATTTTTGTGTCACTTCCTGTGTGTTTATGTGTGTGCATTCCAGTCCCAGAGTGCTACGCTGTCTTCAGTTGCCCATCGTTAATGCTCTTCTAAATTCCTCTCGGTCTAAAGTTCGTTGTGAAATCAGTCGAAGGACTCGTCACCACTCCAAATCTACAGTTGCTGTGTAATTAACTTCTCTTTAAGCGATTTTAATTTATTCCCTTTTTGAAAAATATATTTAAAGGTCTGTATTGTCATTGCAGTCTTATTTGTTCTTGGTTTGGCCATTGAAAGGATGAACAAGACAATGTGTGCAAGTGAGGAGGGAGATACAGGAGCAGAACTCATGTATCTTCAGCTTGTGAAGAAGAATCCTCCTCTTCCTCTACAGGACTTGTGTCAGAAAGTCTCTCCTTTTCAGATCTCACCTCCAGCTGAGCTTTCAGCTCCTCCTCCTGCTCCTCTTCCACCTCCTCTTCTTCCATTGCCACCTCATCTTCCTCCTCTATTATGTCCTCATTCTCCTCCTCAGCCATTATGTCTTCCTCCTCTTCCTTTTTACCCTCCTCCTCCTCCTCCTCTTCCTCCTCCTCCCCCTGACTGCAGTCCTGCACCACATGGTTCGGCGTAGGCTTGTCACCCTCGTCTCCCTGATCTCTCTGAGAGCTGTCCTCGAGGGTGAGCTCAAACTGAAACTTGTCTATGCAGGCGTTTAGATCCTTGTCCTGGCCCACAGGAGGCGGTGAGGGGCTTTGCGGGATAGTGCTCTGGTACCAGTCCCTGTTGTCCTCCAGAGTGTCCAAGATGTCCTGGGCGTCAGGGTGCACCAGGTCCCCCCATGTCTCCCACAGTGGGTGGACAATGTAGTCAATAAAGCCCACCTGCATCAAGAGAAAAAGAGTATGACTGGCATCATATAAACCAGCACAGTGGTGTCATTTCACTTCCTGTAAAGCGGCATTAAAAATGCACGAGGATGACTGCTGTGATCAGAGATGACAGATCACTCTCTGCACTGTAGTTATCACCACACCTACAGCATTATCAGTTATCCAGTTGTGTACAGAATCATATCCATGCGTGTGTATGATCGTTTACCTGGCTCTTTTCCACAGATGCAGTGTGTTTATCGCACATGGGACTGATCTCCATCCCTCGCTCCCGCTCCTTGTCTCCCTGCCTGAAGAACTCCTCCATTATTCTCTCCGTCCATTGTCGATACACAGCCAGGGGTTTTGTGGGATTGCTCAGGTCAGCACAGTGCACCATGTTCCTCAACACCTGCATAAACACGCAAGTCACATTTCACTCTCTGCTGTATATGCAACACTGTAAATACCCTATACCCCCCTGAATACAGACATGCATGAGGATCATTTGCCTTTATTCTCCTCTGTCCCCCTCAATAGTACAAGTCCAAAATCCACTCCACTATAATTAGGAAGCCCTCTCCACTCAACATCTCTCTACCTGCTCTTTCCTTCATTTCTGCTCACAATTCTGTCTCCTACTTTGACATGAAAGTTTATCATTTTCAAGAAGCTTCATTTATTACAGTATTGACTCTGGCTTAACTCTCCTCTTGCCACGACAACATGCTGAAACTTTGACCTTTTAGCATAGCAGCCACTTGTGCTGTCGACCCTGGCTGTGTGCCTTCAAGTCATGTAGTTATTCCAAAGCTCAAGAACAGCTCTTACCTGCCTAATGTCAAGAACTACAGTTTAGTTTTCCCTCATTCCTTTTCAAAACTCTTGAATCATATAATTATCAGTGAACAACTTGTTGGGCCTCAGTCAGTCAGGACTCAAACTGCCATACTGAACCAGTCCACCCCTCTATTTCTAAGGCTCCTGACCTCTTATAACTATCAACATCCACCTTCTCCTTGACACTCTTGCACACACTGGATTTCTGGAAAAGCACTTTATGTTATTCACCTTCCTTTCCGTGGACTAGTATACGAAACCCGAGGTTCAGGGTTTCATAGAGCACAGGTCAAATCAGGTCCAATAAATCTCTGCATTGCTGGATGGCATGTCCAGGTACACTAGATCACTTCACAATCCGTCAAAGTCAATCCTGAGAAGCTTTCTTACCACAAAATCTCGCCCCACACAACACCTCTCTTTACTGTCAAAACAAAGTAACAACTAACCTATCCATCAATACTTTTCAGCCTTATAATCCTACAGATTTGGAACAGAGAGTGAAATCAGACCAAGCATGAGTCTTTGCATTGTTAAACCTCTTGTAATCTCCAAGCTACTGAAACATACTTTAAGAGAAGATTGATTAACCTCTTTTTTATAGTCTAATCCATGTTGTCCTAACTGTCAACACATGTTGCCAGCTCTGGAAAGCGGTTGTGGAAATAATGAAGCTTCTTGTGGCTAATGTTATGTTTTCAGATACTATATGTCATGACATTTTGAGGCGGGGCCTATAATTTATGACAAGGCCATATCTCACACATACAAGCTGCATCCTGCAGAGGTGCCACACCTTAACACAGAGGTATAAATAAGCCTGTGCCTGAGATGGGTTTCTGCCCGGTCCCCTGCCAGGAGCCACCGTTCCATGCTGATCATATATCCCATATACTCCAACTCTACAACCAGTGTTTACATCCTGCCAAGCTTTCCCCACAACCTTTTTGCTTTTATAGCACTCTGAATCAACTAAATACATCGTTTCAGGCTCAGAACATCTGCTAAATATCTAAATTGATGATTGAGGTTACTTGTATATAACCTAAAGATGACATCTCACCTGTATCCGATCAGTGTAGTGGTCGAGCAGCAGTACTCCAGAACTTGTCACTTTCTTGGTTTCTACCATAGTCTTGAGATCTGCCAGCAAACTCATGTGTTTTGACATATCTGTGGCCAAAACCTGGGGGTGGGGGTGAGAAGTGAAGTGAGAAAAAAATAGCAAGAAGGTAGGAGATGAGGGAGAGCTAAGGAGCAGATGACGAGAGGACTAAGTGTGTTGACAACACTCACCATGTCAATAACAAGTTTTCTCAGGCTCTGTCTCTGCCTCTTGCTAAGGTTCTGGAAGATGTCACAGTTGTCCTCGTGAAGCAGCTTGAAGCCCACAGCTAGGTGATGGTTCTCCAACACAGACTCATCATTGTACATCAGGGCTAATTCGGAGTCTGAGGGACACACCATACAACACATAGGAGTCAAAGACACATATAGTAATCGCATCAGTATCACCATGCTCCTGCCATCAGCATTAGCACCAGACTGTGGTGGCACTGTTTCAAAATGTACAGATGTGCAGTGCGCAAATTTATCTCCAGAGGTATCTCCATTTAGAGAATTTTGCCTGAAAAGGCAAAATTCACAGACTAAACACATTTAATTACAAGAAAAAAGAATAAATAAAGTGTTGTTCTCTCATTCAAAATGAGGATGACAGAAGTGCCACTGATGAACATAAAGAAGAGCTTCAACTAAACTTAACATATTATATACATCAGCAACTATGAGGAATATCTAATGATATATAGAATAACCACATGGTCAAATTTTGTATTGTTGTTGAACTGTTATTTTGAATATAAAAATCACAGAGCATTAATCCATCAAAAACATACATGAACAGTTTAAAGACAATGCCAGGTATTGTCAAAATAGCTTATCTAGAAAAGTGGCCACATCTAATTCTTACATATAGTATCTTAACTGCCTGCCTTATGCCCTTTCTAAAATAAAAAACAGTACATGTCATTATTGTGCTGACTCCTTTATGGCTTTCCTTCTTTTGTTGATGCCTGCTAGATATAGGCACATAGCACACATTTCAGGTGTATTGAATCTGAATCCATTTTGCTTTTTCAGCCAAAGCAGCTTTTTGTTTGCTGTGTTTTTTAATCCAATTTCAACTCACTGGTGTTTATGAGGAATTGGTTGGACACTCCTGGATGGTCCACATCGTGGATGGCAGCGGCAAATAACGCAGCTAGAATCTCTAGATCAGTGAACACAGCCTGTCAGAGAGCAATGAAAGAGATGAAAACAAGTTATACTGCAGTTTATGGTTGGCCTTTGACTGCTCTATTATTTGCGCTTGGTATTTGTGAAGGTCCGTGCAGATGGAGTTATCTGTGCATTTGGTATCATGCTGTGTTTCTGTCCTTGGTAAACGAGTAGAAGTATTTACATCTAGAGCTGGCGTGGATAGCAGTACATGAGTAGACTGAGTGACATCTGCAGCGTGGAGGCTGTTGTGGTAGGCCACATTGGCATGGTAGTGGTCCTCCAGGGTCATCACATAGGTGACAAATGTGTCCACAGGGATCCGAAAGGTTTTCAGTAGATCTCTTTCCTGCAGCAGGCAAAGTCCGCAGGGGTCAGTCGAATAAGTCAAGATACATGTTATAGGATACTTTATAATCTATTCTCTCGCTCTCTCTCTCTCTCTCACCTGGAAGATGGCAAACATTATGCAGCTGAGGGGTCGGTTATTGGAGAATTCTGCCACACGAAAGATATTAAGGCCCCACTTGTTCAAGTCGTTCAGCTCCTGTACGCACAACAGACAACAACACACATCAGCATGAAAATAAAGCAGGTTATATTAGATCACAAGAAACTTTCAGCATGGTTCCTCATATGCAAAACATTTTCTTTGAGAGAAAAAAGCACTTGCTCTGACCAATGTCAAAAAGATGTTTACATGCTACGTTTTAGGTTGTGGAAAATACTGAGGCACGTTTTCCCTTTAGTTGTTCACGTTATGACTGAAGAAGTTAGTAAAAATGTAAATGTGCAGAATTACATTATTTTTTACTCAGAGAGAATAACAGTGACAGGAAATACACATAGCCTGTTTTTTGGAATCTTTGTTATCTACAGCATGGCTTTATGTGCATGCGTATGCAATAACTTGCATCTGGTAGGCTGCTTTTCCATCCATTTACCCTGGCTAACGCATCCTCGTGTTCAGTCTTCACACCGAAGCGAGGCATGGCGGAGTTGGAAAGGCTGGAACTGTGCGTGAGCTTCTTTACACCGCTGATGTGACACATGGGCTTCTCCCTCTCCCTCAAGGTCGGGGATGGGATCTCCACCTCGTTCTGCTTATCTGGAATGATCAGCAGTCAAAGGTCAGCCAGGAATGGAGACAAATGGAGGGGTTGTGCTTGACCTTGGGTCAAAGCTATAAGGGACTTGCTATAGTGGTTGGTCACAATGGATGGCAGGTTTGATTTACCTAGAAAGGTAGTGGAGATGTATTCTGACACCTGGTTCCCTGAGCGACTCATCTCTGACAAATGGGACAGCTCCCTGTTCAACATCCTCTTGAACTGGG
Source organism: Lates japonicus (assembly GCA_033238685.1). Lineage (NCBI taxonomy): Eukaryota > Metazoa > Chordata > Actinopteri > Centropomidae > Lates > Lates japonicus. The sequence continues at coordinate 6,586,713 of BRZM01000007.1, forward strand.
GGGGAGGACAGACAGGAAGAGAGTGAGAAACTTGAGTAGTGGTTGCAAAGTAAAAGCATAAAGAGTTACTAACATATCCAAAAATATGGATACACATAGTTTGGTAAACCTTAGGAATTGCGAGCATTGCACTTCAGATTCCATTTGGACTGATAACGAAACATTCCCATGATTCAAATATGAGATCACTCTCATCTGACTTCATTCATTAAAGGGTGAGAAAATCAATTATGAATCATGCCTCTTCTTTATCTCAAATGAGAACATACTGTTCAATACCCCAATTCAAAGGTGCTTGCATTTTGATTGCTAGGTATTGATATGCTGCAGTAATACAGTGTGTTTATATGTATTTTTCTCAATACATCTACCGTGGCAATCATGAACAGCTAGTCTGCAGGTCCTTGCAGTACAGACACAAATGTGATTAAGTGAATACATTATCCCTGCAGACAGAAAACAGTGTTCCTGAATGTTCTCTCAGATTTTATGTAATTTCTTTTTTGTATCTATAGATAAACGCTGGTATTCGGAGGCTTGACGGTTTCCTGTCGCATAAGTGGTGTGAAGGTACAATGCGATTCGGACAAGACCCCTCAGTCTGTGTCCTACTGACTGATCTTTCACACATAACAATCTCCATGGCAACCAGAGCGGTTGCCGTGGCAACTGCCTCCTCACAGTCAGTCCTTCAGCTTGATGTGAGAGCGGTGGCTGCTTGGGTGACAATCTGAGGGAGTAGGCAGGTGTCTCTGACCTTTGCCAAGGTCAACCCTCCCCTCCTCTGCTGTCTTCCTCTCTACGTCTCTCTGTTGCTTATATCTGCTCCTCCCTCGCTCTCAAGGTAAACAACACTCTCCACTACTGCCCTCGAGCCCCAAAATCCTCCTCTGCCTTCCTGCCATTTCACACACACATATCGCGCATTCCCACCATCTTTCACTCTTTTCCTGTCAGTTATCTTTCTTTCTTCCCACCCATCCCATCCAGCCAGGCACTTGTTACATGATAGGCCAAGCAAATAGGTGCTCTGACAGAAAATCGTAGAAGCAGTCGGGCAGAATCAGTCATCAGAAGCCAGGAAGGCTAGTCAAGCCCAGTGGCACACTTAGGCAGCAGGCTCAGCCCAAACCTCCTCTTCTCTCTCACTCTCACTCTCTCGTTCTTTCCTTCCCTAATGCTCAGTAACGCTGAGTCATAGCTGCCAACCAACACTTCCACGGTGCCAGTCCGAGTGCCAGGACAAACAACACTCTTCCTCTGACACTGACTAATGAAGCAAACATGCAAACGCTGCACAGACATGACCATGGACACACATGGACACACACTTATACACCTGTACATGTGAGGGATCCAGGAGGGCTTTATCCTCTCTGACTGCTTATGTTCATGAATGCAATGCAAATACAAATCCACATGTGCAACATATGATTCAGGTACAAACATGACAGGTGAAGGGAAGTAAATAATAGAATCCTAATTTACCCAATGTCATTTAATGAAACAGCACAGACAAAAGCAAGAATTTGTTTTGCTAACACAGTGACGGGATACCACATCAGATGCAAAAATGACACATCAAAGAAAACTAATTTCATACATCTTTATGGATGCACAATGCTGGCACACCTACAGAAAACTAGAACAAAAAGAAACATCTACTCAGTCCTGAGACAATAAGCATTGTCCTTCACTGACAGCACGCTTGGCTTCCTTAAGTGTATTGAGGCCAGCCTCAGGGTAGCAGGGGAGAGAGGGACAGAGGGATGTGGGACGCAGGTGTGGAGGATGGAAACGAACATTATGTGACACTGTAACGTACCTGCAGTAAAGACGGCCGGACTACTTATCCCAAAGCTATTTCTTAGATTTAAGCAAGCTCTGTGTATTCTCAAAAGACAGAAATGTAAACAAGGTATAGAAGGATGAAGAATGAGACCAATATTGTCTTTTTGTTTACATTGCTGCTGCAATATAGAAACACTGGGCAGAGTTAATAAACTCTGTGCCTTTATCACTGTTCCCCTTCAGTGGATTCATGTATAAATTATGTACAGGAACACACACAATATTCTGTCTTATAGTTTCTCACTAAGCCACTGTCACTAAGACACACAGAACCATCTTTCACCTCATAAATTCAGTATATAATGAACTAGTCCCCATGTGACATCTTGTGAGATTCTCCCATAAACACACTCCCACATAAACACATTATATTCTGACTGACACTACCACTGTCGGATTAAAAAGGAGAGATAACAATATGAAGTTAGAGATGTGTTGTTAATGCATGCATAGATGTAGCAATAACACTTGAAGTTTCCACAGTATCTATCCAAGATGGCCACTGCCAGGCCTTGTTTGCCCTCTGCAAGCTCTCCGAGCCCTACCTGGTCCCACCAGCCGATGAGCCAGGGCCTGGAGCAGGTCTCACAGAACAGGTCCACTAAGGGCGTCCTGCGCTCTGCCGCCGTCCCACCCCCCTCCAGAACCCCTCCAGCAGCTGCACCGAGGTCCAGCTCTGCCCCTGCCCTCCCCTGCAGGGGGCTGTAGCTGGAGGAGCGGGGCAGCCTGTAGCCCCCTGGTACAGGTGAGGGGCAGGGGGACGGTGCCGGGTCAATGGCCTCCACCACACCCATGTTGAGAGTGACGGGGGGTTTGGGCCGATGGCACAGGCAGGAGGTGCGGTAGTGGAGCGGGGTGGGGGCACTGCGGGTGCCCCAGTGGCATGAGGGCGTCGTCCGGGTGTGTGGGGAGAGGCCACAGCCAGTCAAGCCGGGACACTCCAGAGTGACGGCTGCCCCGAGAGGGGGCGAAGGAACAGGGGAAGGGGGTGAGGGTAGGGGCTGCTGGTGCAGACTGTCCTTGCCTACATGCAGCACCCCAAAGCAGGCCACCCAGTCAGTCCAGAGTCAGGCTCCAGCCTTAGTGTGGTCCAAAGATGAGGGTCCCCCTGATGGGCAGACCAGGAGCCCCCTGGATCCGGCTGCTGTGGAGACTACATCTCATCCCATTTGCTGAGCAGACTGACCCAAATATACAGTCACTGCAGGGTAGAGGTGGATGGGAGCTGAAAGAGGGAAGATGGAGGGAAACGGAGGGGGAGAGGGAGCGAGGGACCGTCTGAAGGGCACAGAGAGGAGCCGATGGAGGAGATGAGGTGGAATGTGAGAGAGACGTAAACGAAAAAATTATGTTGTGAGAGCTGAGCTGCTTGACAAACAGTAATAAAAAATTCAGATGATGGAGGTGAGAGGAATGAAGAGGTGGTGACGGTAGAGCAGAGAGATGACTGTAGTATCGAATGATGGAGGTAAAGGGAGCTTAGATGACAGCAGGAACATCAGGGAAGGAAAAGGGGGGGGGGGGGACCAGATGATGATAGCAAGAGAAAAACAAGGATGGAGAGGATGAGAGAGGGAGAGAGAGAAAGAGACAGAGAGGGATGCAGGCAGGCCTGTAGCAGACGGTCAGGCTGAAGAATCACACCAGAGCTGTGGTCTGGAAAAACACGCTCCCTCTCCCTGCGTCGACCGCCCCTCCCCCACGGTACGGATCCAGAGGCCCGGCCCAGTCCTACCCGTGCATCAACCCGCCTGTGCCGTCTGACACCAATCCCAGCAACACACAGTCAGTCCACAGTCAGTCAGGCTGCCTCCTGATAGCTCGGTAGCCCGGTCCCCTGCTCCAAGTCAATCCATGCCTCAGCTGGCCAAAATGCCAGAGGTCTAATCCTGCCGCTTTAGGCTGCCGTTCCTCCTCCAATGCTCTGCCTCTTGCGCCATTTCCCTGGATGCTGTAGACAGCTCTCGCAAGCTAATCAGGCAGTGTGGCTGCAGGCGCGTGCATGTGTGTGTCTGTGCTTGCCTCTGCTCGGAGTGCGCATGTGCGACAAGACAGCATGTACGTCTGTCGAAAATATGTGTGTGAGCGAGGGTGTGAGTAAGAGTGAGAGACTGGGGGAATATTCATGTGCGGAGGATTTCTGTAGCTTAGCTGCGGCTGCTAAAAGGCAGCAACATATTCGTAGAGACTCTGTTTGCCCCAAGAGACTTCTCTTTGTACATTGTATGTGCACACACATCCAATGCACACACACATGTACACACACACATACAGAGGATGTCTTTTAGGCACTCTGCTGTTATCTCTCCCTCAGTCCTGTCATCGCAAGCCTGACTGATCATAAACACAAAGAACCCCACCAATAGTGAAGTGCAACATAGGAAGATTTTCTAGAATAAAACAAATAGGGCACAAGATGCTGTCTCTTTAAGACCAACCACTATTAAAGGAGCATTCCTTCTATTTCATTGGTTGTTGCCCAAACCACATGGCTTGCGGTCAGAGTGGCAAGCCAATGAGTAAAAGGGAAGGGCAGACCCTGCTGCTGTTCGATAGCAACCAAGGTTACAGCAGAAACATCAGCATCAGGACCCATTCCCCCTCCCTCTAATTTCCTCCCCACCCACAGACAGTCACCCTCCCTCCCTTCTCTCTCTCCCACTCTCTCTCGCTGTCCCCATGTCTCCACAAATACAAATGCATGCATACTTAAGAAGCCTGCCAATGTGCACACATACAGACGTGTAGATGTAGTGGTGCAAAATGCATCAAAATCCAGTACAACCTCACTGCATGTCTTGCAGCTATAAACACAAATGCTTAACCACAGCAACCAATTATGTGTGTCAGTTTAGCTTAATAAATTCCATAAAAGATGGCTGACCACATATGTGGTACTGGCCACATTAATTATTTATCAATATAATTACAACCACAGGATTACAAATAAACCTAGGAAATACACTGCAGAGTTTCAAAACACTATTTCTAATTCACAATCCTTTGCAAATTGACCCTGTCTACAGTAGAAACAGCAGCACATGATTACTTGATTAGAAAGAAATGTAAGGAGGATTAATGTGACAGGTAATAGAAGAGGCTGAACAAACCAGATGATGGCTTTTACAACCCAAATGTGTTGTTAAAGAGTAAGTTTTACACACTACTCCTGTAGGGTTATTTTTTTCACTTCACTTCAATAATTTACCTTGGTGAGGCTGCATTGTTTGTATTCCCAAAGAGCTTAGAGCTTGAACAAGAAGTCAGCAATAATGTATTTTGTACACTGAGTGACACAGCTGCTGCCCATTAATAATCATGTCTCATTAAGTGGTGTAATATTCTCACGAACCATGAAATACACAATTTATTATTTGTTCATCAAGAAGCTTGACGCCACATTGAGTTAACACTGAGACAGAAGGACAGTGAAAGTACAAGTTTGTGTGCGGACAGGTGTGCACCTTGTTGGAGGCCATCTCGCTGACTGAGCGGTGGGTCTGAATGGTTTCCAGCTGGTCCAGACACCAGTCCAGCTCCTCCAGAGTCTCCCGAGCCATCTGCTGGTATGTCTCCTCTGGGAAGGACAGACAGAGAGGAGAATATAGAAACCAGCAGTAGAGGAAAAATAATGGCATAAAAGCCGTGACAACCTGCTGGAATATTCTCTATTTAAAATGATCTGGAGCTGTTAAGGTCCTGTCCTGTGGCTCAATAATCTGACTAACTGGATTTTCCATCTTGGTGATAAAAAAAAAGTGCATGCATTTATAATGCTGCTTTGGAAAACATAATGCTTCAACCAGTAATCCAAATATACACTAAAAAGCATGTGATATGTTGCCAATCTAAAACTGAAAAGTCTTTTAATATACACAATAACACTTTCTGATGCTGTCTCTTTGTTTTGTATGAATATAATGTTTGCAAAAAGAGTAAGACAGGTAACTATTTTAAATTATGATCAGCCAAGTAACGCAGAAATTATCATTTACATCTAAAACATATGGCTTTACTCCAAAACTGATGCAGGTCTAAATACATGTAATAGCATTATACAAAAATTAAATCTAAATTATTTGTTATTTGTTATTTCTGATGCTGTAACAATGTTTTCAAATCTGCAATATGTATTAACACAGAAGTGTTTATGGGCACAATAAATGACTGCACACAGCTGAGAAACATATATATATATATCTGTTGGTCACACTCTTTAAATGTGCAGTGAAAGTAAAAATCTCTGTGAAAATGAAGTTATTCATACATTAATACATAAACATACATCACAATATACATTCAACATACTTTACTGTATACATAAAAAGCCTTCTTAATCAACAAATCTATTGTAGATTAAGTATTATAATTACAAAGGTCTATTCAGTCTTTTAAAATGTATGCAGTACTTCTTCAGTAATAGCCACATAATGTTCTGAGATGTTCTGCAGTCATTTTCATTACTGATAATGCTTTCAGGGAGTATGGGAGCCATAGTGTGTCCTTAAAGCTGTGTGAGGGGACTGTGGGACACTTTGGACTTAGAGTTTTTAATTAGCCGACAACATACCAGAGAGTGTAGCTTGGGGAACAGTGGGTTGGCTTGTCACTGGTGACCTCCTGTGGACAAACAGATCGTTACATCAGAAGAAGAAAAACGCACTGCTGCCCCCTGCTGGGGAACAACACACACTTCAAGCATTACAAGATGAGGCAACAAAAGGCTTGGCTCACAGAGGGGATATAAATATTTTCATGTATGTTATTCATTTATATGCCCCCGAAATGAGACAAATGGAGGAGTGCATGTCTGTATTAAAATATCTCTGAATATTGGATAAAGCTGCAACGTGTGAATTTTTTAAGGTCCACAAAAATTCCCCTGTTTCACTTCAAATATTGAAGTATCCAAAAATAGTCTTAAGACAAAGCCTGAGCTCTGCTCTGCTCTCAAATAGCCTTCATGGTTTCGTAATTGTGTAGTGAGGGAGGCATTTTCAGGGCACAACACTGCATAATTATAGATGCTGATAATTCTGTGGTGCATTGCTTTATATATCATATTGACGTGGAGCTAAAAGCCTGCCAACTCTAGCTCCTTCTGTCTACTGCATTACAAAGGAAAATAATTTTAGTGTTATTGACTGTCTGCATCGTCTAGGTACAGAGTCAGGGACATACATCTGAGGCACACTTGTTCTCTACACTCTCTCCTCAGCCAGGGAGTTGGAGAGATGCCAAATAATGCAGATCATATTTTCCTTGAGCATAGGCTGAAAATGATAAACCGGTTAATCATGATGGCAAAAGTGTTTCCCCACGGGAGCAGGGAGAAGAAGACATTAGCAAACACACACTGCAAACAAAGCAGACAGTCGTGACGAGTGTAAGTGGGGGGGGAAGGGGTGTCTGACAGCATGATACTGACTTGTTAGTGGGTGTTGTGACATTGGCGAGGATGGTGAAGTTGCTTCTTACAGTTCGTAGGCTGGCCAACACCTGGGGGATGGATGGACAGCGTAGGAGGGAAAGAAGGAGGAGGGAGGAGGGAAGAGGGAAAAGGGAGGGAGGAAGGGAGCGGGGGGGACAAGTTCACTGCACTAATTAGCCACCTTTTCTAGTTATTTACAGCAATTAGACCTGTCAGAGGAGGTGCAGAAGGAAAACATACCTGAGCGAAAGGGGTGACGATCATGTCTTCGGCGTGCCTGCAAGACAAAAGGTGGAGGAAAGAAAAAGTGGCGAATGAGATGAATGTGAGTGGTTTGGGCAGCTGAGGCGCTCAGTATTAGTGTTTATATGAGAGGCTGTATCTGTGAGCTGGGTGTTTACAAAGACCTATGTGGATCTAAACAGAGTAATAATACTGAAACACACTAATGGAAGGTTTTGGGTGGTTTAAACTTACTGAGAGACGAGCCAGGAAACAGAGCACAACAGTTAATGTTAAGAGGATTCATCATGATTTCATTAGCATAATGCTTGCATAATTACAATCATAACCATTGCTGTGTTGATTGGGATAATGTGCCGTCACTGGTGTGTGTGTGCGTGTGTGTGTGTGAGTGGATGCTGTGGGTTTTAAAAAAAGCATTTTTCAGCTCTGTCTGCTGCATGATGGATCCAGGGTGATGGCTTCATGCTTACCCCTCACTGTTGATGGAGGAGTTGCGTGACATGGTTTTGGGGGACGTGTCATAGTCTGAGTCCGAGCGGTACAGGAAGGACTCCCTGCGCTGACTCTGGGGGAAAGAAGGGTGGAGCACCAACCCAGGACTCGCCTGCGAATCCATGGGACTGCGGCCTGGCGAGGGACCATTCTCCGAATCGAAGCTGAGGGGTCAGAGAGCACAGAAGAGGACACTGGGTTTACATCTGTTACGTTTAACTTACGTGTTTCTTAAACCGCTGCTTCTTATCTGACAGTGACACCAAAAGAGTGGCAAGATACGCCTAAACACCCCAAACACATGGCACCCACACCATCCTCTTTTAATACGCTTCTGAAAGAGGAAGTTGAAGAAATAGAGATGTGACAGACGCATGCAGCTGTGACTCTGCAGTGGCCTCGTATTGGCAGACTGCCACCGGGCTGCCCTGAGAATTACACTTGACTGACAAGTCATATTTTGGAGCGAGTCATGTTTAAGTGAGCAAAATGAACCACATCAGCCCCAGCTTCTCTCTAGGCCAAAGCTGTCTGTCTGAAGACAAGGGTGATTGAAGTTTTTGATTTGGATTAAGATCTCTTTTAGACCTATAGGTTGAAACAAACTCTTAGAGCATTCATGAGTATTAACGCTACTTCATTTACCATCAAGAAACATCAACAAGAGAAAAAGGTGGATATTAGCATCCAAACAGCGGAAGTGATTAAGAGGCATTGTTACTGACTTGAATTGTGGATATCTGGAGTCCTCTTAATGTCTTCTGCTTTCAGTTTCGGAGTGAAACATGGCATATGTCCACACAGCATCAGGCCTGCACACTGCTGATTAATAACATTAAACCCAAAACACAAGGAAGAAACTAATCTGCCAGATCCATTCACAGTCGAGCTTAGCCAAAGGGGACACGGCAACACGCTTCTCGAGTTACACTCGTATCTTTTTCACCAACACCTGCAGTCATGGAGCCTTTATTCTCCAGCTGCCCTTGACAAAAACTACCTCAGACTAACTTTTTTCTGAGATGAAAGAAAGATTTGATCTCACAGCTGAGAAATGAAGGCACTATGGATTGAACAGGGTTTTAGGGTTTGGCATCACATAACGAGAAAATGATGGAGAACTCTATAGCAGCGGTGCAGACAGATACCAATTTATCTGACAATATTTGTGAAAAGTCTACTGCTAAGCTGTTATTCACTAAAACAGCTACAAGACTTCCATGCATAGTAATATTAATATATTATTGTCACTTTCAGGCTGCAGTCAAATGTTGGGATGACAAGGACAGACAGGGAAGCAGATTGCAGTGTAGCTGCAGCATCTATTTTTAATGTAGTGTAACTTTTATCTCCACAACACCTCCCCATTCCTCCCAAACTTCTCAAACTTTGGTTGTCAACACAGTTTGTGAACGGCTTTCAGTTTAACTTCTAAAATTAAGCGTGAAGTGTGATATTTTTAGATTTTACTTCTACATTGGCCAATTAGGAGCCACTCCTCTCCCTCAGAGGGCTTTGTGACTATGACTACAGATCAAATTATCATTAAACAAGTTTCCCCAGTAATGAAAAACACATCACAAATGTCTGCCAGGGGGACCCTCTGCGAGCTGCACACGCTAAACCCAGTTTTTTTATTTTTTCTCTGCAAACTTTGAGAGTAATTATGAGACTTCAGCATTCTGAATTCAGCACTTCCCAAAATCTAAATCCATCTGACAAGGGTTATTACAGTGTGTGCATGGAATTATTAACTCAGAAATCTTCTTTGGTGAGTATTACAGTTGCACAAATACTCACAGCTCACCTGAAATGATAAGAGACTGGCTTTTTTAATGTAAAAAGATAGGTTAGTGAGGACTGGGCCATATTACATATCAGCGGCTTGGATGCAGAACTGTACCTGCAAATACAGTGAGATGAGCGACTGTGCTCCTGAATACTGCGGTTCAGTTTCATTCGCCGAAACAGAGCGGAGCCCCCGTGTCCGCGAGACTGATCGCCCGGTGACAGAGGTGAGGTGAAAGAGGGCGCAGGAGGTGGACCCTCAGGACTCTCCCACAACCTCAGCTGTCGTGTCAGCTTCCTCTGACTCATCGCTGCCAGCTCTGGCCCTGCTGGAGCAGACCAGTTAAAGAAAACTCCCCCAGCCTCCACTTGAAGCTGGCTGTCTCGTTCTGTATGGCTGTCTCCTTCCCACGCAGTCCCCCCCCCACCCTCACCCCTCATCTACTTTTTAGTACGTCGACTCACGTCTCAGGCAGACAGAGAAGCAGCACCTGCTGTACGTGGTTGCAAAGTGTCCTCAATCCAGAGCAGGATCTAATAACAAAGCCTGATCCTCCCTTTAGTCCTGCTCTCCCACGTGTTTCATGCCAGAGGAGTCAAAGTGCATCAACATGCATATCCACCACTGTGATCCTCAGGCCCTGGATGCTTAAACTCCAGTTTCCCCCTCTTCTCATACCCTCAGTTTGTTCCCTGGATTAATGCGGGTCTCCTTAATCCTTGCCCGCGCAGGTTTGTTTAAGGTTTTCTCTGTTCCTCAGCAATGACAGCGTCACAAAGGGGAACTCTTCTGATATTTCACCACCTCAGCTCTGTTTGAGTCCTACTGCTGCTGCTGCTGCTTCTTCGGGGACCTGCCAGACTATACCAGACCTCTGTCCCCATCCGGTCTCCAAGTTGCTGCTGCTCTGGTCTCACATTAACAACCTTCCTGACACCCGTGCTGCGAAAAACCACCAGGAAACCCACGATGACCTCTGTTAATTTCCTAATTAGCTTGCCTTTTTGCCCTTCACGTTGTATCTGTTACTTATTCACTCCGCCCCCCCCCCCCCCCCCCGCCCCCCCCTCACCTCCCGAATGCAAGCATGTGCTCTCACTACCCTTATCTCACTGCTCACAGTTCCTCTGCAGCAACAGGAAGGCTGATCAGTAAGAGTAACAGACCACAGGCACTAGTATGCAGCAACACACACGGAGAGCCTGTGTAATGAGGATTTGAAGAGAAGATAGAGAACAACCCAGAAAGAGGAGGAGAAAAGAGAGAGAGAGAGAGAGAGAGAGAGAGAGAAAAAGTCAGGAGAAAACGGGTTGACTCATACCCCTGTGTAAATGTTTACATGTTCCACTAAAGAGCAAGCGAGGTTTGCGCCCAAAACATTTTGTATTTTGACATCAACAGCCTTGCTCACCAACAGCACTTTCCTTGGCCTTTAGATATGAACAGGCACAGTGCTACCTTAATATTTTCCATGAGCATCAATTAGACCATGAAATAGCTTTCAAACAAGGTGCATTAGGTCAACCACTACTAATTCAGTGATGACATCCAAGATAGCAGTGCAAGACGGCCTCAAGCCACAATCACGGCTGCATTTCTCACACACTGCAACTCAAAATGCAGAGGCACTTTACTGCAGTGTTAATAAAAACTATGTTGCAGCTATTGAACCACTTCAGGTGCAGTTTGCTGGCAGTACAGTTCCTGCAGTGTTATTTATTAGTTTCATAACAGGAGGTATTGATTAATAGCTTTGTAACTACCTCATTAACCCTGGAATTACCAAAATGACATTTGGAAACATCACTGAAGGCAAGTGTGGCAATTTCCTTCAGAGAGAGAAGGAAAGGAGTGATGAGCAAGTTACTAAAGTATTGCTTAAGACCTTCTCAGTAACTATGCAAAGCTTACTCTAGTAACTTTTTTTTGTACTTACTTTTATGAATTACACAAAAGTTTAGGTGGAAAAAGTTTTGTGCACAGGTAATTAGGACAAATGCCTATTGAAAATTCAGGTCTTTTAAATGTCTGGCGTGCAGAAAAATAAATCATATTTCACAGCATTACATGCTGTTATTTTTTTTATTAACTCTAATTCATAATTTCTGCTCATCTGAGTGGAAAACTCACTCCAAACACTTTTTTGTTTTTGGTAGCGGGGCTAACCTTTTGTCAGTGTTTGGAATACAGATTGGACATTTTAAATAGTGTGCGTGTATGTGTTTTTTTCTGTTTGACAACCAGCATTTGTGTGTTTATCTGAGAAGACACGAAGAGTAAAGATATTCAAAGTTTGTCACAATTTAAATAAACCTACACTCTGCACATACAAAATGAGAGTGCAAATGAGACGACTTGTGAATAGTAGCTGTTTTTCCTCTCAGCCTTTTTCTGCAAGAACAGCTAGCACAAAAAAAAAGCAGAAGAAAAAAACAGAGCGAAACCTGCTGCATGAATTCAGTGTTCCACCTTTCAGCAAGCAGCTTAAAGCCTGAGCACTGAGAAGAACACAGTGAAGATAAGATGCCCTGTCAAGCTGTTTCCTTCTCTCCCCTCGCCTTCCACATTTGGTAGTTTACCCTTTCTTCTGAGTCTCTCTCTCGCTCTCGCTCTCTCTCTCTCTTTTTCCTCCCCTTCTCTTCCTGGTTGAGAGTAACTACCGTTTGTTTATGATGCACTGGGGACGGATGGTGGAGCTCGTCTTGGAAAGTCGCTTATGAAAGGCCTCACATACAGCCTCTTAGAACAGTGCCTTTCAAAGACAGACTTTGGGAAAATGTCAAGAATTCTAATTCACATGACAGTTACTATTGTAATCTCTGGAGAGCTGATGAAGAGACAATTATTCTATCTCCTATTAAATACTGAGTCCCAGCTCAATAATAGCTGGTGAAACCTCTCGAAGTGACTCATGCACACACGTGGACGCATACACACACACGGACATACACACAGTGGCAAAAAACACACCCCCATGTTGCACTTAAGCGCACACACACGGATGAGCATTAACGCTGAAGCTCTTTTGTTTTCACTCAAACGCTATTAAAAAAAAAGAGGCAAACTAAATGCACGCACGCATTCACGCACGCACACACACACACGGGTGATTATATGCCGGGCTGTGGGCAGCTCTCTTGGTTTCATTATGTGAAAGCAGTGTCCCTGGAGTGTTTCGCTGCGGACAATGACATGATGATCAGAGGTTTCAGAGGGGAACGGGATTTGTGCCAGCTGACTGACTCCTTCTTATGGAGAGATAACAAACGGTCTCTGTCAGGATGGAGAGGAGCACATTAAAGCTGTCATCTCTCATGTAGCCCTGCTACCTAAGTTGCCTCACTCTGTTAACTCACTGAGGCTCGGTGACGCACGCCAGAGACAAACCTATGGTAATGGATATGTTAACAATGAGATTCCAATTCATTTTGCATGACTGCGAGATGTGGTCGCTGAGTTGGAATATGTAAAGCTCATTTATCGCATGTTCAGCAGCTGTTTAACATCTAGCTGAAATGTATTTTGTCTGAGAAGTCCTATACACAGGTATAGCTTTAATAGTACTACTTTGGTTATTAAATTAAGGCTGTGTATCTTCTTTCAGAGAATCCTTGTGTGCAGAATAAGCTGGGAGAATTGGACTGTTCTGCAGCAGCACTTCATTTTCTTCCTTCTCTGCACACATTTCTGCAACAAAAGACAGAGCTTGATTTCATGTCATTAATACGGCAGGCTTCAAAGGGCTTTGGAAGCCGCCAGTCAGTGCAGCGATTAGTTTAATTAAACCTATAAGTCTGTGTGAGAGTGTAGAGGAGATTTACATACATCCCTTCCATTGACCCTCTCTTGCCATCGATTATTCATTAACAATCATCACAGCGAAGGCCCCGGCTGGGGGAAGAGCTGCTGCCACATCAGCGTTTTCCCAACAGTCTGGTTGGTGTCAGCTCTCCTTTCCTACCATCGCACTGTACGCTGTCGTTAATCAGGTTTCTCTGAGGGGATGAGCCAACGCTCATTCATTTAAGCCACTTTAAAAAAAAACAAAAAAACCACTCCCAGTCAGCCGCCCTCCCACTTCCCCCCAACCCCATTTCTTCATTCTCTTCACTTCACTAAGTTAATGATTAATCTGCCTGTGTCCATCACCCTCTCTCCCCATGATACACACACAAACACACACACAGTGCGTACTCTCAGCCTCAGTGGGGAATGACAGTTATTTCCTGCCCCCGCTTCCTCCTCTGCCAAGCAAGCACAGATGCTTAATTCCACGTGCAATTTCAACCTCCCCTCACACACACCCCCATCCCCCCAATCTCCCCAACACCCCTCCGCTACACCCTCCACCCACCCATGAGCTGTGCCTCACCCAGGCATTTAGCACCTGGCTGATTGCTACCAGTGTGGTGGGTGGCACTGAGGGGAGTTGAAGGGAAGAGGAGTGGGGACTTGCAAATTGGGAAAGGATGCTACTTTTACAGGCTGACCATATAATCACAGCTGTACTCTAGTTCTGTAGGTTGAATCAGCCGCAGATCTATCGAGCACATTAGGGGTTTTTATTATTAGGCACTCTCAGGCTGGGGCATGCTTTTAGGGCAACATGCCCGTAACTGACACATCTCAAATGACATGTCCAGAGAAGGCTTGCCATCTCCGCTTGCCTCAGCTTGCCCTCTGCGCTTCTTAGGCAATCACAAGAGAGACAGAACAGACAGAGGCACGCTCGAGCCTGCTTCCATTTTAATGCCGACATTTACAGTACGATGCACAAGAAGCCAAAGATCTGGAGGGAAAGTGCTGGCGCCGCGCCACACGGGCAAAGGGAGGGCATGTGGCCACTGGAGCTTCACAGAGCCAGGATGAGAATAAAGCGATGACATGGAGGAGGGGAAAATACAAGACAGGACACAGCAGCAGGAATAAACAGTTGTGGGCTGTGATAAGACTGCCGGTGTAACAGAGACAGGTCGGTCAGTAGCCACACTGTAAAATCTGAAAATCTGGTGAAATCAACTGATATTTTATCACCAATTTAACAGAACTAAATAAAATTTCGGAGTCAAGTATTCAAGCGTTGTGATTTCTCCTGACCTGGCTACGGAACACTCATTCAACTCATCAAATTATGTGAGTTAAGAAACATCATTATCTCATTAGCATACTTCCCAGCATACTTCACATCGGAGTTGAAGCTCTCCAGAAACCCTCCCTTTATCCAGTTTGAATACAGTTGCGTGATAGAAGCTTGTTATGAGTCTTTTCATGTGTGTATCACAGATGAGTCAGATATTTTCTCAGATAAAAATGAAAACAATGCTAACCCTGATGAAAATTCAAATCCACTTCAGTCCCTACCCCCACATTCTCAGTTTATAAGTCACCAGAGGAGCGGTGAGATCCACATTTCAGTATTAATACCGGACTGAATCTGGCCATCCACACAATATGTGCATGGAATATTACAACCTTAAGTCTATCATTACTGAACGAACTAATGCAACTAGAAAGTAGATCTGACTTAAGATGACTGAGCAGTTATTTGCTTATAGCTTAGGTTTATCTTTAGTTCAAGAGTCTTCACATTAAAACATCTAATGACCAAACAGATCAAACTCCTGTACTCCTGATCATTTTTAGGTTAAAATAATGTTTTTGTGTGGCAGTGGCCCTGACCTCCTTCAGCCCTGACCTCCTTCAGCCCTGCCCTGGCCAGCTGCCCCTCCCCTGTTTGCCCCCCAACTGTCCGCTCCAGGCGCAGCTTCTCCCACCCATCCAGCTCTCAGCTGCGCCGTGGTCAGATCACAGAGCCGGAGATTACAGCAGATTATCCTGCCCACAGGATCACCGACCCAGCTCCGGGCGGCCGAACACAGAAAGCTGGCCGCTGCCTCTGAAAGTGCAGAACACATGCCTTTCAGGAAGAACCCGGAGGGATTGGCCACAATCACACACCTGGCAAATGCCACAGGAAAGGGATTTATTTTATGGGCTACAGTAGACAGGATAATCAGCCTTTATTCCGCACAGCGACAAGCCCTCCACATTGTGAAAGGACAGCCCTCTTAATCTATTAATGCACTGTACAAAATAAATTCCGCCCGGGTAGAGTTGTTCACATTAGACACACAAAGCTCTTAGCACTGTGTTTTCTTTCACCTGTGGAATCTGGGCTCTGTGGATTATTTTACACTCTGTATTCTTCGAAACCCACCAGAGGCGTCCTTCACTTTACATCACCATCAGCTGATCTCTGAAGTCACAGCAGTTTCTCCTCAGGTGGAGACCGACTCACTTTGTCACTGCTGTGTCTGCTTCCCAGGTTCCTCGACTTTCAACTCTGTTTACATGCAACTCTGTGACATTGCCTATCTGCACAACGCGCAGCTGATGTGTGTTAAATTGTAAATGCAACAGTACAGGGACATGAGCTGGACTGTTAACCATCAGGTGTTGAGCCCAGATTCTTCTCCTTGTAAAACTAGAGACGGAGGGAAGGGTTTGGATTTGATTTACCATATAATATGCACAGGAATATTGCAGCCACTTGAATATCTCAAACCAAAATTAGCCTTGTTTCAGAATCCTACTACCATTATTACTAGATGGAATTATGGAAAATCCTCAAAACCCATAATGCAAAGGTAGCTTCAACAGGAGTTGAAAACAGCTAACTACTCAAGGTAACTGAGTAAACGGTCACAACTTGGTTGCAAAATCATTGCTGATGGACGTACTTGATATGAACCACAATTCCCACCTAAAATATTACAAGGAGAAAAATATGATAATGATATACATACGTCTATATATACACACATACACACACACACACACATATATATACATATACATATATATGTGTGTGTGTGTGTGTGTGTGTTACACACATAGAGAGAGAGGCAATTTCTGACAATGTCTTCCACTTAAGCTTTGTTTTACACTTTGCATTGACCTGTCGATGTATGACACGACCAGAAAAAGTTGGGACTGGTCATGCAACTTGCCTCACTGTTTGTGGGACTATCAGACCAATACAATATAAAACTTGCTGTCTAACACGAGACTAAGCTAATTCGTTGTCGCTAGCCGAGGAGAGGCACAACTAAGCTAACATTGCTAACGGTTCAGCGAGCTACGGTGCAATGCATATCCTGTAACTTGGAGCTTAAATAGACATTTACAGACCTTGCTTTCCTGGCTCAGCATGACAGGAAGTTTGTGCTTCAGCTTCAAACCCTTCAGCGGTATTTTTTTGAAACTACGTAGTTCACGCAGCCACTTTCTCACTGACTGTGACCTAACGTTTGGCACGGTTTACCCGTTAATTAAAGAATTGATGGAGACGTGTCAGCCATTAAGAAATGAGTATTTCTACGCAGTTTCCTGTAACCCCTCTCTGATTGGTCAGTCGGTCAAAGTGGAGAATTATTAACTTCAGCCCCCTCAAATGTCCACGCCAGGGGATACCCCACAGTATTACAGTGTCCTCAGACACTGGCAGGACATTCATCCATCAAATGAATGGTTCAGGTACTTAATACCCAAATTTTACATAAAGTACATCAGCAAGTTAAAATGAATAGTCATCATTTTTCATACTTGGTTGCAAATCCTTAGCATCCACACACTTGGTATCTTCCCCAGTGATGCTCTGCCAGGCCTGTACTGCAGCCATCTTCACATCTTGCTTGTTCTGTGGCCTTTTTGCCTTCAGTCTGGTCTTCAGGAAGTGAAACACATGCTCAGTTGGACTAAGGTCAGATGACTGCCCAAGTCACTCAAGAATATTTCACTGGTTAGCCATTTAAAAAAACAACGTAGTTGCCTGCTGTTGTGTCCTATAACTAAAGGATTATCTGGCTAAAAGTGTTCACCACTTAAACCTCATAGTCATCATCTTGGAGTAAAGCCAAAGGAAGAAAAACAGTACGTTCTGACTGCACTGTATCTCTGCATACTATTGTGCTGTTGTCTCCTGCACTACTGCAGCATGTATTAGAAACGGGTCAGCACAGGTCGGCACAGCTCAACAGAATAGTTATATTATTTTCAGTTTCTTTCTCTCTGTCTTTTTTTCTGTCCATCCCTGTTCCTATCAGAGTGTCTCTCTCATTCTCTTACCCTTCTCTGGACAGATTCAAAATGATTAATTACAACTGAGTTTGGGCACACCCAGTGCAGGCAGAAACTCATCCTTCTCCTGCTTCTTCCTACTCTCCTCACGCTTCATCCTCCTTACTCTGTGGAGCTCCCTATCCTTTTATATGTAAATCCCCCCGTGACCCCCGGAGGCCGTTTAGTGCAAAAGGTAAGTATTTAAGAATCGTGACTCCCAACAGCTCTTTTTATAACCAGCCTTCCCGATTCCTGAATATCAGGGGAGGAAGCAGAGGAACTGTTTGCTTAATGAGCATTCTTCTCAAAAAGCACCTTGTAGATTTGTGTTACGCGAGCTCCACTGTATTTCTCCTCCTCTCTGCTGTTGTGGAGACTGAGGCTGGGCTAAGCAGATGGATCAGCTGACATAGAGAACTATCCCTGAGAGATGACAGATGGAGAAACGTGTTCACTTGGTGCTCTGTTTAGTTTCCTGCCACTAGCATCCAGATAAATTAGGAGTTGAGAGATGAACTCCTCGATGTGGAGAGTAACTGTTCGGCAGCAGTGAGAGCAATAGGATAATATTGATTTGCTTTTGATGTTTAATGGAGTGTCTCAGAGAGGAGATGCTTGCAAAAGGGGAGGGCGGGAGTGATGGAAAGAAGGAATGGGGGTCAAGATAAAAGCGGTATCTGGCTGGATTCTGTGTAATGAACTAGATTTTAATTGCACTGACCAGCATTCCTAGAAAGTGGAAGAGTGCATTTACAAAACCCAATTAGTGCACAATGTGGAGCAGAGATGATGAGAAAAGAAATGGGCTGAGAGAGGCTGGAAATGTGATTCGAGCTGGACTGTAAAGAGTAGCCGTATCACTGGCGTCTTGCTACTATACCACCAAATCCATAAACCTCCCTCCCCATGCGGTGTGCCCCCCCCCCCCAACAAGCCCACACAAGGAGTGGTATTTTTAGCGCATCACCCTATCTCTGAGATGGAGCGTAACTCCCTCTCTGCAGGCTGGGGCTGCTGGGCCTCTTTTATTTTAATCCAGACTGGAGAGAGATGAAGAGAGAGAGAGAGAGAGAGAGAAGTGTGAGTCATCCAGAGCTACCTTTGTGTCACTGTGGCTCTGTTCATCCTCACCAACTCACTATCTTTCCCTCCATCTGTCTTTTCACTCAGTCTGCCACTCTTGGCTAATGTATGAGTCTATCTATCTATCTATCTATCTATCTATCTATCTATCTATCTATCTATCTATCTATCTATCTGTCTGTCTGTCTGTCTGTCTGTCTGTCTGTCTGTCTGTCTGACTGTCTGTCTGTCTGTCTGTCATTGTGTTTTCATGGTCTGAAAATATCCATATCCTTTCTGTAATTTCAAGTTCTGTCATATTTAATCCAATCAAAAAGTGAAATGCAAACTAATAAGCCATCTTGGCATCCAATTCGTCATACATATTCCCCTGCACAAAGATGGTTGGCTGCGTATTACCCCTGGAATGATAGATAATTACTGATATAATGTGGTACAAAAACAAATGCCGGGCAGGATGCAGCTGAGTGAGAAGAGCATACAAGGCTGATTTAAACACACAGCGAAATGGTCCATTTAGTTCGATGCTCTGAATTATCCTCTAATGCATTCATGGCGTGGCTGAACAAAAATGAGTCCACCGGTGAATTGCTTCCCTCCTGTATTGTCCTTCATGTTCAACCCCATGGTCGTGCTAAAAGTGACTGAATTACAAAGTAATGTGGTTGAAAGCTAGCTCCAGGCGATTAATACAACCAGGAAAGCAACAGTAATATGCAGTAAGCAATATAAAACACCACCTGTTTTAGTGTTTTTCTTAAACAATAACTGACTTTTTTGGCTGTCTGAAGCCACTGAAACAAGCTGTGAACACAACACTGACATATTATCACCCTCAAAGTTAATATGTCAACATGTTAGCTGTTAGCATGTCAGCTGGTGAATGTAAATCACTCTGCTTTTAGCTCTGTTTTTTGGTGTCCTATAACCCCTGAGGAAAACATTTGGCTCTTCAGTTGCTAGACAGTCTGTTAAGTTCCAACAAATGCCCTCCAGAAGGACATGTACCTGTATAAACATTTTCTGATTTGATGCTGCTATCAACATGTCAACATAGTTGCATCAGAAATACACAGCACTATGGTTGAGGTTTGATGAGGTACAGGCACAAAAACAACTTGTGTAGGGAAAGATGCATATGCAATGCTGCCATGGTTACAATAGTAACTACATGAACTACATGGTAAATGTCAGGGAATAATTGTGGTCACTATTAAAAGAAACCAATATTACAAACTGTTGGTAGGAATGCTCAAGTCTGACATTTTGTTGACCCTGTGCATCCACTGCCATTTCCTCCCTCTGAGGACTTTGTGGCTTTTATAGCTTTTTTGCTGAACAGCTGCATGCTGAAGCCAAAAATGTTTTTTATGACAACCCCTTCACATCACACACACACTCATTTGATCAACTGTTATTCATAAAAAATATAAATCACAACTGCTTGAAAATACCATGTTTTCATAACACTTACTATCATGCACGTTTATACCCTAAAAAGATAATAATAATAATAACATCATATCTTTTGCTAAATCAAAAGCTTAGTATTTTACATTTAGGTAAATTACATCCCTGGAGATAAAATATACCATAAATTTAATGAGGACAATTGCCAAACTGTGCTCCAATTATAGTCTAGTGCTGTTATAATAGGCACTAACCAGGAGAATCATGTTAGAAAGAGAACAATAAGAAAATCAGTGTGATTATCCTAGATAGCAGTTAGATGTTATTAGTGAGGCAAAGGCGGGATTATCTGTGTGGCTTCATTCGTCCTGTAACTGCCTGAGGGCCATTGCCTTGCAGCAGGGCTGTGAATGCGACATGCTTGTCTGATGAGTCAATCTGTCTGTCATTTTTATTCTTATGTCATTTGCTGCCCTCTCGTCCTTCACATTCTCCCTTCTTTTCTTTTTTTTTTTTGGAGGCATATGCACTGTGATTTTAGACAATCAAAAATGTTTCCCAATTCAAATGCCCTTTCTCTCTCCGCTCCCTTTCCTCACGTCAAGTCACGCCAGCAGCTTGAACTTTTCAGCATCTGTCTGGCTTTATTCTGTCACATCGTAGTGGCCAGGTCTGACCAAAAGACACATGTCCTGTCTGCCTCACCTGCACGCTTTGTTATCTACATCTGGTCAAAAAAGGAAGCTGTAAAGGTTGCTGCACTGATGATGCTAAATAACAGCTAGAAGATATGTCAACATAATTCTAAAAGATGGGTGCATTTTGCTTTTAGCTGAGCGCGTTATAAATGCAAAGAGGCTGCTGTCTTTCTTTTCCTTTGACCACTGATGAATATGTTCTCATGATGAGTCGTTGAGGTGCAGACAATGTTTAAGTCCCTGCTAATGGGAACAGAAGCAGGAGATGAGTAACAGATATATTTATCAGCTGAGAATCGAGAGAACCTGGGGAGCCAAGTGCTCCCTAACTGATGGCATAATGATGGAGGAAGAAGCTGTGATTGGGTAATGAGGCCTCAGCGTCGTGGTAGGAGAGGCGGTCGGAGAGTCTAGCAGACCGTTCCAAAACGTCAGAGTCGGGCTGTGAGAATCAGCAGTATGTCCAAACAGAATGGATGTCTCCCACTCTGCATGTCCCCAGACGCTTTCCGTCTCACAAAAGCATTCGCACAAGCACATGCTCACACACACACACACACACACACACACACAGACGTTCAGCCACAATAGCTGTGCCAGTACAGCTCTCTCAGTCTGCCTTTTCACAGATCAGGATTCAACAAAAGCGATGCACGAGCAGTGTGCATGCTGTGGTTAACTATTACTTTTCCACTGGCAGCGACAGATGGGCCTCGCACATATAACATGGAAACTACTGGAAAGTCAGGAAGCAAAGTGTGTTTGTGTGTGTGTGTGTAGGGGGGGGATTCATGACAGTTTCAAGCCAGTGGATGGAACTTCGTGACGGCACAGTGTTATGGTGACAAACGCTTTACCATCATGAGGAATGCATCTTTAGGAGATGTGCCATGCCCTGCGGGGTGCAAAATGAGGACATTACATACATACTCACTCACGAGTCTTTCACTCCGTCTCTCACTCTTGCTGCTCCTGCCTTCTTACACACAAATACACACACATTTACATGCATGCAAACACACACTGACAGACATACTGATGCACAACCAAAATGCTCCCACATGGACTCTGTCAAGCATGCAGAAGCAGCCACACTCAATATCTTTCTTATACATATTGAAATACAGAATGGAAACTGAAATAAAGCGCAATAAAACACTGGGAGCTGAGGCTGGTTTGGTTTAATCTCATTACACTGAGAGCCTGAGGCTTCTCTCCCCCCCTATTTATAGCACCCTAAGAGAGAGAGAGAGGAGGGCTGGGTCTCCATGTACACAACACAACATCACTGGCCCCGTGCAGCCGAGTGGCAAGGGACCCGACCAATCACAGACAGGTCCCCGCGTCAAATTTGATGTGACAAAATACACAATTTTCAGTGATCTGTGGAGACAACCGCCCTCATTCTGTATTCTCCAGACACACGCGCGCTTTCCCATTTGCCACATTTACCTTCTGTTCCTTCTCCGCTCTCCTTATCTTCACACCTTCTCCCTGGTGTCGGCTTCCCTCGTCCCACCTGTTTGATGCAGAGGAATGGGCTCAGGGGTTGTCTGGTATTGAAGCAGGCAGCATTTACGTGCAGGGGAAAACCCACTTCTTCTCTTTCTTCGTCTTCTTGTGCTGCTGCTGCTGCGATTAAACTGGGATGTTTCCCTGGCGTCCCCTGGTCCTTAAACTGAGGCTGAAGATGCAAATTCTTGATTCGATCGAGCTGATTTTTGCTACTTTCCGGTCTGTGACTTTGGACTATGCTGATACAAACATATGTGAGGATTAGGTATCCTTGCTCAGGGACACTTTGGAACTTTTGCTGGGCACTCACAGTACTGTGGATTGCACCAGAAACCCTTTCAAATCCTTTCTGAAAAAGACAGAAATGAGAAGCTCGGGGGAGAAAAGATGCGTGGAGTGAGAGAAGACTCAGTTCTGATCTTCTTTAAGGAAACCTCTCACAGCAACAACAAAAAAACCCCAATCCACACAAGTAATCACAAAATATCCCCCTTGATACACACACTTACACACAACAAGAAAGGAAGAGAAAGTGGGAACCTACACGAAGGCCTCACTGGTGCTAATTACTTTGCCTTTGTTGGGGGGTAAAATACACCTCCCATCCTGCCTCAGCATCATTAGAAATCCCATCCAGTCAGAATTTAATGGAGGATGTTACTGAGAGACTCCTGCTGTGGACTTGGCCCAAGAAAGAAAAAAAGAAATCTTCAAAAATATCCAGATCTCTAACTGAAAAGTAGAGCATCAAATGAAAATACCACCCTGAACCCTCGGGCCATGTGTTTTTTTTTTCCTCCCTCTCTCTCTCTCCCCCTCTCTGCCCTCAAACAGCCTGAATGTTGAGTGTTAATGTGCGAACATGAACATGACCTACAAGAAATGGGCTCACTGCTCTGACAAGGCAGGTTATGCTCACACATTGATCAAGCAGAGGTCAGGAGCGCCAGAACAAAGGCTCTCTTCCAAACAGAGGAAGCAGAGGTATGCATGAACCTGTATACCACACCTTCAGTCGGCTATAAATCATAAGCTGCTTCATGCATTATGTAAAATTCTCAAGTGTTCCCACAAACCTTGTTGCAGCTGCACAGATTGCTGGTGTTATATCTTTCATATATATACATATGTATATATATGTATATATACATTCCTCGCACAAACCTATTGCATCTGTTGTATTTCGGTGGGTCTCCGAATCATTCTGTTTCAGTGGCAATAAAAAACGATTTTGCTCTGACCTCGACAGGAAGCAACACATGCAGTGCATTCCTAAGCACAAGCCCCAGCTGGCGTCAACACATCACCAGCAACATACAGTAAAAATACACAGTAGTGTGCACTGCACGTGTCATTGTTGTCTATTAATAGGCAATAATACATACTCACATATGCCCTCCTTGTGACACGTTTTTTTGAACAATGAAGGCTCCAAATTAAGAGAGAAATATTATTATAACAATTAGACATGAAAGTCTTCTGTTTTAGGAGTAGCTGAGGAATTACATTAGTGGAGATGATTGGATTATTATAAAACTGCTCTGTCATGAAGCTAAAAACAAGCCTGGTTTTGTTTGTTTCTGGGCGCTTGAGTGTATTTAATCAAGTAGTGTACTTAAGCACAGTTCTGATGTAGTTGTATTTTCTCTTTCTATATCTGCTCCACTACATTTCAGATGGAAATAATGTACTTAAAAAGCATAAAATGATCTCAAAGAGTAAAACACACTGTTATAATTTAAACTACACAACTATGTATTATGGCCAGTAAACAGTAAAATGCTACTTACCCATGAACTCATTAGGAAAAATAATATAACCCATTTAAAGTACATTTTATGGAGTAAAGTTTTGGGAAAATTAATCTCCTCTCATCACTGCATGTGAGATGCAAACAGCCTTAATGATAATGAATATTTGCTGGCTGATTTGGTTTTCTCCTTTCCAAATTAACACGCCATTAAATATTTAGTGGCACATATTTAGCAAGCCCCTGTGCTGTTATTGTTTTCATAGCGACTGAATATTATTTGCAGCATTTTTCCAATCAAGCTCACACAACAACAGCAGAGCTGAGTCAGACCAAGAATGGGCGAAAAACAAACCGCTTCCTGCTATATTACTGTCTCAGGCACACTCTATATCCGTCACACTGTCTTGATATAGAGGCAGCATATATGAGTGTGGTTTATAATGTGAACGGAATAAAAATTAAAGGCTGAACAAAGCTGGGACTGGGCCACAGCGTACAGTAAGGGCGTTTGAGACACGGTAAGCCGCTATTAATGCCATCTGTCCTCATTCTCCGAACACAGGACTGACACTCTCATTATCATCCAGTGAAGCTGACATCCTGCCAGTGATTTTGGGCGAGAACACTGTCCCAGGGCAGGAGGTGTGGAAGTGATACCTTGGATCAGACGTTGGCATCAGCAGGCAGCTGAACGAGCATGCACTCTTCATCTCAGTCTGTCCGTGCCAAGTGTGGTCCCCAGGTGCACTCCCTCATCCTTTTCAGCTCTGATTTGTTGTGGGCTCTTGATATGAACTAGACTCTCCTCGTGCGCTCCCCTGACGTTCCTCGCATTAGTCTGACACGGTGCTCTGCTCGACAGGTGTATGCTATTTGTTCTTTCTGCTCCACTGTGTGTGTGTGCTGCACTGACACATACACAGCTGACAGGGGGGTTTGTCAGTCTCAGTCATTCAGACAGATCTGCGCTAAGACAGCGGCCTAAAGCACATTTCAGCAGGGGTCGTCCCCTCTGTGGCATCACTCTGTGTGAACCTCCGGCTCTGTCTGAATTATGGTGGTCTGTCTCACCTACTGAGAAGCACCATGGACACAATATTCTTGTTCGCACATCTACATTACAGGGAAATCTCACACAGAGCAAGCATCATGTTACAGTTTTCTCTCAAGCCGAGCTGTTTGCTGAGAGGTGAAAGACTTACCACTTGTTTTGAAATTGAATACGCCGCACATTTTGACATTTAAATTCTCCAGAGTCTGTGCAATGAAGACCTTTTTCTTGGTTTGAAGTGGGTGACTTGATTACACTAAAAAGGTTTTTCCTTTTAGTGCCTCTTAGAGCCTATGGGCTTAAAGAGTGAATTATTATTTCTTCTACTAAAAACGCTTTATTTTTTGTGTCAGATGAAAAATTATTCCAAGGAAAAGTTCGTTCTGAACTCATACAAGATGGTTTTTGGTGTGTATTTTCATTTTCATCTTTTGGCACAATTATTAACTGTTCTTCCCTCAAATACACTGTTCTTTGATGCGCAGGTCTGTTTGAACTCCCTCTTTAATGGCAGCTGATTGCCACCCATATGTTGAAGGTGTTTGTGTCTGCTCTGCCCTCGAAGCCTGTGATTTCTAAAGGAACGGCTGGAGCGCGAAGAATAAAAAATTACATCCGTATAAAACACCTTTAAGGAGGAGGCCACGGGAAGCGATAAAACACTGCACGCTGTCAGTGATGGGCAGTTCATTCCACCACAGGGGAAACAAAGGTCTGAGATTCGGATGTGGCTTCGAGGGGAGAAAGAGGCTCTGCAAGCTGCTGATGATCTCAGTGGACAAGAGAGGGAGAGTGGGATGAAATGATAGATTTATGACAGAGAAGCTGTGCGCTTAATGCCGCTGTAAGCAAGAACAAGGCTATCAGAGAGAATCTCTGAAGCTACAGGGAACCAGCAAGATGGGGGCCACACAATAGAGAGACAAAGCAGAGAACAGAAATAGAGATGGAATCAATACTCCCCATTTACAGTGGGGTGAGATAAAGCACTGAGAGGATAAAGGATCAAAGACTGTATTTTCATGGACAAAAGAGTGATTCAAGCAATATTATTAGATAAGACGAAATTTTTTAAAATGGCCGGCATGGGGCTTATCATAATCAAAATGGACATCTTGAGAGAGGCAGAGGACACTGTCACATAATAAACTGTGGCAGAAAGTTCCACAAGGGTGATTTAATGGACATGAATATGATGTGAAAAGGGAATAAGAGCTAAGTGATGTTACAGACAAGATGCGAGCAGACAGCATCAACAGGGAGACACTGTGTTTATGGGTAACAGGTGGACTCGTTGTGCAACTTGGATTTTTGAAGCCGTGGCTCACTTTGTTTCCTCTTGCTGGGATCCTTGCCCATCCACACTTGTCAAAAACAAAAAAAGAGAGAAAAAACAACAAATGACTAGTGTTGCACCACTTTAAGAGGATTCAGTGTGAAATTAATTAAAATGCAAAGATGCCAAGGTTTCCAGTCAACTCACGAAGCAAACTGACTGAGCTTAATGTGGTTTTACCAGTGGTCTGGGTATCTGAGGCTTGAGTCCCCCCGGTGAGACAAAGTGACGAGCAGAGAACAAACACAAAGAGGGGCCTTGGATGATGAGAGCCCGTACACATTCCCTTCAAGCGGGCAACCTGTTTGGTGTCATTGCTAAAAGATCTCAGAGGGATTTTACCTGAGGTCTCTGGGATCTGCCTCAGCCAACCAAACGTGAGTGCCGTTCCAGTACATGAACTGCCTCCAGATACTAATTAGCGCTGAGAGTAGTGAGAAAGCACAGTGTATTCACAGAAGAGCGCAATCTGTAGCTTAAACAGATGGTTCCGCTACACAAATGAGATAAGAGGCCTATTACTTAACGCTATTAAAACACATTTGTTGGGATGATTCCTGAATACTCTCTGCATGAGACTTTTTGTTTCTGGAGTGTAGGAATGCAAATGTATGATCAACAACAAAATACAGCTGTTGTGGTAATTAACTGGAGCTGTACCTCATTATGGACTAAATTATTATGGCAGCCGGCCAGTCAGGCAGTAAAAAGAGCAGCTCTGGCTTACAAATCAGCCCTAGATACCAGCTCGGGGGGGATAAAAGGTGTAAAGAATGTATGAAGTGGTAGGTGAGGGAGGGAGGCAAGCCTTGGTGAGAAATTGTTGCTGAGGACTGAACAGGAGACCTGGCTCCGTGCTGCCATTAAACTCAGCAGACTTCAGTTTTTCAGCAGAGGTACATTAATATTCACTTTTTCACCTTATAAATATACAAGCCGTGATGCACATCCAGTGGGATCTGCTACATACTGACAACCTATACAGTCAAGCCCATCAAGTGCCTGTAGGCTTTGCCTTTTTTGGGTAAATGAAATCTATTCTACAAATGCACAAAACAAGTAACCATAGCAACAGAATTGCGGGAAGAGCTGTAACTCGTTCAGTGTCAGTCATTCATTTTCGGGTTGGAACTTCCCAGAGCGTATTGGGCATGGGACCTGATGACTGATACGCTCGTATTAGCATCCTCTGACAAAAAGACGGTTGAAACAAAAGGCACCGGGGGTGGGAAGAGGAGGCAGACTGACACTCTTGGGGTGGGGGTGGGGGGGCTGATTGCCACTAAGACTGCCATTTTGTGGGTTACAACACGAGAAACAAAAATAGACAAAGTGAAAACACTCACAGACAATGATTCTTCAAACAGTTATGCAAAACAACACCCAGAATCCCTCTTGTGTGCCATCCATCCCCAGATT
Source organism: Lates japonicus (assembly GCA_033238685.1). Lineage (NCBI taxonomy): Eukaryota > Metazoa > Chordata > Actinopteri > Centropomidae > Lates > Lates japonicus. The sequence goes on from BRZM01000007.1 coordinate 6,614,908, forward strand.
TGTGACTCTTGGGCGTGCTTCGTTTTCAAAAAGCAACTGTATCAATTACAGTAGCGCGGCGCAATCTGCTCGTCTCTGAACCTTGTCCGAAACAATTTCAGCAGCTGCTCTCAGGCTCATCGATCTTTCGAACCTCCAGATGAGGTCTTGACCAACTCTTCGGTGATTGAATGTCCTGCTTCCTGGAGACACTAAGGTCATCCGCTGGGTCGATCAGTGCCCAACCAATCAAAGGCCAATTACTTTTTCCAGTCTCTGATAAAGTCCCTTCATGTCTGTTAGCTAGTAAATGTGATTGTCATTTTAATGGCAAAAATGTGTTTGTAGTACAAAGCTAAAAATGTTGAAAATGTATCATTAATACATGTCTATACATAAAGGAACCCCATCAGGAGAACATTCAGCCTCTATTTCTGCTCAAAACCAATGTTTGATCCCAAGAACATAAGCAATAAGGACTTAGGGTGCAACTCACAGCTCTCATCTGTTTAGAGAAATTATATTACAAGACATTGAGTGCGTGTAAATAAGAGCATTCAGAGCAGTAGTGAGAGCAGATGTCACTGGAGCTATCTTCCATAGGCCGGACTCAACGCAAGTTAGCCTCGAGCTAAAGATGCAGAGCTGCTGGATCCACATAGATGTTCATAAAGCCTGATAAATCCAGTGAAGAGATGAGGCATCCAGCTAGAAGCATCCGCTATTCGGATGTAAGCAAAGAGGCAGAATATACAGTCGCTCTAATATGTGAAAAGAATGAAAATAATATCAACACAGCGGAAATCCCTCTGGCCTCCCACTGATATGAAAACAGATAAAACGGGGCCTATTGCAAGCCATACGGGCTACAGGTCAGACACTAACCTGTGCACAGCCCACTCACAAATACCTCCACACACACGCACACACACACACGCATACTCACATTCTGTGCAGGCTGCATTTCACCACTACCCATGACACACAACATTCATCCACCAGCCTCCGTTCCCTCCATGCGCCCTCCTTCCCCCAACCAGTGTGTAGCACAAACACCCACAGATTGTACACATCACCTCACGGATGTGCTAAGGCGCAGACACACACACACACAGTTGGAGCCAGCTTGGTGTGCTCTCAGAACTGAGCTTGTCGGAATCGAATTATCTCTCCCTCTCTCTCTCTCTCCCTCTCTCTCTCTCTCTCTCTCTCTGCCCTCTCATGGTTTGCCGCCCACAGAAGGAGAAGGGCAGGCAGAGTCAGTCCCAGTGCACTAAAGATTGGACTGCCTCAGAGTGTGTCCTGGGGACTAAAATACAAATCAGCCCTTCCTCAAGTCAGCTGGAGTTGGCCCTTCTCCCAGGGGCCTGCCAGGAAGGCCGTCTGTGGCATTGAAAAAAAAAATGAAAGAAAGAAAACAAATAATAACAGGAGGGAAAAAAAAACCACAGGACCCCAACAGTCCTCTAAAGACCCACCACACTCTCAGGGGTGTGTTATTAGTCTAATAATCACCCTGTTTAATGTGTTGCTCTTGTGTTAGCAGCACATTTGGGCTTTGTCAGTGACTGGTAGAAGGTGAGGGGGATAATAAGGGAGTCAGAAGCAGTCTAACATGTAAACTAACTATTCCACTTGCAAGAACATCTGGGGATTTTCAGGCCACACAAAGGACGGAGTGGAAGAGGGAAGAAACATGCATTTATACTCCTAACTTTCTCTCTAGATCTCCCTCAGAAACAGGGATACCCACTTTTACGAACATGTAGAAATAACAAAAATGAGACATAAATAGCCAGCCTAACTCTAACCCACGTTATAGCGGCCTCCATTCTTTAAGCCGTTTAACAATAAAAAACATCCAAGTGATGCATTCAGTGTCTTGTTATGAGGATAAATGGAGCAATTGTTGTGTAAGGACAAAGTAATCGTATCAAAATTGTACCGTTCCATGACTCACTTAATGAAATGCCTTTAATCTAATCTGCCTGATTAACATGCATCATGTAATTTGATTTAAGTGCTGGTAGAGTTTACGTATCATGTAATTCTGCTGCTAGTCTCCAGTGTCTGTCAGTGTCCTCCTCTCCCTGATGCAGTATTTTCTTTCTTTCATTCTTTCGTTTTTTTTCTCTGGCATATCTGATCAGAGAGCAGCCCCAGTGTGCCAATTAGATGCTGTCTAAAACCATCTGTGTGACAGTCCTGCGACACAAGTCCAGTTAGCACTTCATAACTTTGTCACATTTTTATTTATAGCTCGCTTAGCCTCCACCTGATCCACCACGGAGGGGTCAGAGGTCAGGACCAGCTACCCTTGTGGTTAGAGACTCACTGGTGCAGCCTACTAAACAGGGGGTTGAACTTTTTTGGTCTCTCACCCACTGGGCCTCAGACTTCCCTCTGCAAACAAGCTGATAAAAGGCCCCGGCTGGAGTGCCCACGGTGGCAGTATCTCAGTCCTGCACGCATGAACGCACCCACTAGACCTTTGGTGCCATTAAAGCGTCTGCGCCTCGCGTCTCTTATCAACTCTACATGTAACATGTGGACGCTGTTAAAACTGTTACTGGTATTTACAGATGCTGCTCCCTGCGTTTTCGAGTGGGCGGTCTGGTTTGCGCTTCATACCCATCTGACACAGTCTATCCAAAGACGCATAACGCATCAGCACCGAAAAACCCACGCGTCCCGCCTCCCGATAGAAAAGCGCTTCATATCAGTTAACCCTTCAGGCACACTGCGTTATTACGCACTCATTAAAATGCACCCCCCCCACCCCCCCACCACCACCACCACCCCCAACCCCTCCCGTTTACGCATATGCCTTGTGGGCTGTCATGGGCTATTATTGGGATGTTTGGAATGCACTCCCCTCTCTCGCCTACCGTTTATTCCCGACGCAATTTCCGATGGATGTGTTTGTGGTCCCGTGGAAAGAGGACGGCCAGGACATCCGAGACTTTTTCAGTCCCGGTCGGTCGCTCGTATCCACGGCGTCGGAGCGCTCCATGTGCCGGTGGTGATGCCGGTCGGTGTCGGAGTAACCCCGGTGTTTGATTTTGATCGGGGTGCGGGGTTGTCTCCAGAGATGCTGCGGAGGCTTCAGAGTCGCCTGTCCTTCCCGGGGAACCGGGAGCGACAGGGACAGGCTCTTCTTCGAGCATGGTGGTGGTTCCATCATAGTGCAAAAGAAAAAAAAAAAATAAAGATCCCCCTTTTTTAAAAACTTATTGATGAGATAATATGGCTGTATTCGTTTATTTCAAGCACAAAACAAAACGTCTCATGTCCCTCTCTGCCACTTGATCTCTGAGTGAACAAATCAAAGTGACCAAGTCCAGCACAGCCCGGATCTGAATCTTGTTTTCTGAATAACATCAAAAACTGTCACAGTGGTGATCTGACAAGTCATCCAAAAATCATTCATCTCATTGTTTTCAGTGGTGATCAGTTTTAATTTAGCCCAGAATCTCCGCTCTTCCGTGATCCTCACCAGTCCTGGGTTTTGGTGATGAGACACCGGTCCTGCTGCTTCTCCTGAAGTTTGACGCCTCGTCGCCCATGGCGCACAAACGGATGACTGTATTTATTTTAGAGAATTTATTGCTTTTTATCAGCCACTTATTGCAGAGACACACAGATCGCCGGCGCTGGCTTCTCTCTCTCTCTCTCCCTCTCTCTCTCTCTCTCTCTCTCTCTCTCTCTCTCCCTCTCTCTCTCTGTGTGTGTGGTGCGGTATTATTGCTGCCCGTATGTCTTTCAGCTGAGCTGAAATTTCCAAGCAATTTCCATAAAAGTACTCAATCTATCACGGTTCATGTAGAGCTACGGCGTCTCTGCGCGCACATACGCCGCTCAAGTCTCCAGTAATTCCTCCATAGAGAATGCTTGATCCAGTGATTTCAGTAAGATGTTAAACTGGACTCAGTAAGCATCCCCCCTTTTTCTTTTTTTTACAATAAATCAGGATGGTCTGAAGAATGGTTGGATATGTCCAAAAGCCACATGCGATCCTTTGTTCTGTGCTGCCCAGACTCTCTTCTTCAGGTTTTGTTTTGTCAGAATGCATCATAAAGGGACACAAATGGATAATTGCGGAGATTCAGTCATCCTGTGCAGTGTGGACCATTATCTTCCCATCCTCATATTTGCTGGAGTTCGACGACAAACATTGGCTTCACCACCACCTCTCTCTCTCTCTCTCTCTCCTTCTCCCTCTCTCTCTCTCTCTCTCTCTCTCTCAGCAAGTCCAGTCTGTCTTTATGGTGGTTGGGTGGTTGTTCTCCTCAGTGATTTGTCAGCACTGGAGGCTTTTGAACCTTTTATGTGCTCATCCGTTATGTTTTGCCCCATGCGCGCGTTCACTGCGCATTTCTTCCCTGACAGGAAACAAACAAACAACAAATTGCTCAAACGATATCAACTGGGCAAGACGTTTGTAACGAGCATGACATCTAAGATGCCACTGTTGATCATTGTACCTATTTGTATCAGAAAATTGTCACTTTGGCTTAACCCTGGCTAAGCCTGAGAAGTATTACATTTTCATATGTCAGCTCCCTGGAGTGACAAGACCCCCCCCCCCCCAGTCCTTCCCATAGTGTCCCCTGCACTCAATGCAGTATTTTTAGTTGAGGAACAAAAGTAAAAAAACTATCCTGTTTCTGCACAGAGGAATCACATTACGGGGTTAAGGGTCTTATTCCCATCAGGGCCACCACAGCTAATGGTACTTTCAACACTTCAGATGAAAGCATGACTATTCATGACGATGTGCTGGCCTCTGCCAATAGGGGATCAATGTTTACTTCAGTGTTCAGCCATTTTAAATGCTGCTAAATCTGATTTCACTTTTGATCTGCTGATACTGGCTATTTCAGCTTCGCAGGTGCTACCTGAGGTGACTAGGAATAGAAGAAAATGATTTGTTATTTGCAAATTTTAGGATCACAGTCCTCTGTGTTTCAGCCGAGTTACTGTAATTCATATTACTGTACGTTAAATTACTGTCATGGCAGCCATTGTTTTTCTGCAATCATATGTGGTAAAGTATGAAAATGAAGCTTGTTGCGACTTGAAATCTCCTCAGCATCAATTTAGCTTTGGCAAAAATAAGAGTAGATGATGTTCACTTCTGTCTGTGATGGACTAATGAGCAAATCTCAAGATCTACATGTCAATTTCTTTACCATATTTAATTAGCTGGGAATTTAAATGTAGTAAATGGCCAAGAAACATGAACCAATTGGATCTTTTGATTTCAACAGTTCATTTATACTTTCCAAAAATGCAGTTTGTGTGTTTTTTTCCTCTCCATTTTTGGCCATTATTGTGACAGTATTTAACCACCATTCAACTGCAATCAGAGACAGAGCTGTCTTTGTGTCCTTGGTATTAAATCAAGCCTGTTTTTGATTATAGGTGTCAAATACCTGAATCAAAGCGTAATCAGGGTGCAGCTGCAGTCTAGACAATATTTAGTTCAGCGACATTAAGGTGTTTGTGGATGTGTCAGCCTTTTGTCTGCTTTGTAGCTGAATGACTTGGTTCTGATGAGTCTTGAATCATCGTCCCAGTTTTAGATGGACAGTAATAGCTCAAAATAAATGCAAAAGTAAACCCAGAAGAAATGTGTGCATCCCTGGTCAGGATGACTGGAGAATCAGAGTGGTGGTAAAGATGAAGCAAAGCAAGGCAAAGCTCTCATACTTTGCCTCATGCTCTGTGACAGGGCGATGAACCTTGCTAAAAAAGAAAAAGTTGAGGGGGGACCTCACAGTTAGGACGCTGCTGTCGAGCAGCGAGAGGAGGTAACATCAGTTCAGGTGGTTCATGTACTGAGCACTAAGAAAAGATGCCACTCAGACATTTCCTATTGGTGGCGCAGCCCACCAGGAAGCACCACGCTGGCTGAACTCATTACAGCCGCAGCCTCAGCTGACCTGGAAGCGCCTTCAGATTCTCTGAGAGGAGCTGGAGGAGGCTGCTGGGAAACAGGACATCATAAATTAAGTACCACCGAGGTAATCTGCTTTAGCCTGGTCCTGGGAGCGAACAAGAACTCTTGTCTTAAGGACTTAAAAGTATCCAAACACACACTTTGTTTGTTTGATCATAAAATGCTTTCCACAAAGCTCAAAGTGATTTAATCAGATGTAGAGAACAACAGCAGCAACACAACCTGGGACTGAGCTGCAGAGGCTTGCTATTGGTGATGCAGCCCACCAGGAAGCACCGTTCTGGCTGACCCCATTACAGCCTCAGCCTTGGCTGACCTGGAAGCCTCTTCCGATTTCCTGAGAAGAGCTGGAGGAGGATGGTGGGAAAGGGGACATCTGGGCTGCTCTGCTTGTTGCCACTGGTGACCCTGACACAGATAAGGAGCTAAAAAATAGACAGACTGATGTTTTGGTGTACTGTAAACTTCTGAATGTTGTTACGGCTCTTCCTCCCCCGACAGCACGCTGAACACTCTCAGGAGTGATGCTCTGGAAAATACGAATAGCAGTACTGATGGTTAAAAACTGCTGAATGGAAAATATCGGTGGTAAAGTGAGCTCCGATGCTCAAAAACTATTTTCTGGACACATACACCACAGGTGCTTGATGTCCACTGGGGGCTAAGTATGGCACCCAACAACGAGGCCGTCAATGTCTGTAAACAGAATCAAAAAAGATGGCACTCCAGACTGTAAGAACTTTGATAAAGCCATAATACTGCTTCAGTCCCACCCACTGACTCCATCCAATGCTGATGGGTTGAACTACAGCGCACGCAAGCTCCAACATCAGGCCTCACACCTCAGGCGAGTCGAGCTTATAAGCCAGAGGCCAGCAGAGACAAACGGCTGCTGCCCGTCATGTGCAGCACTCTGCACTGTGGCGGGAGAAAAGCTGTATTGGGGGAAGCAGTGGTGCCACTAAGAATTAACTAAAAGTCTACTTTTATCATGGGAGTCGTCTGAAAGCATTGCCTCATTTCTCCCCAGTGGCAGTGCCTGTACTCTGATAGATTGAACCAGTGGGGATGCCCTCCATTTCTTTCAGGGAACTTCCTACGGACACTAATGAATACGGAATGAGAATTTTCCTCCGCCTCCCTGAAATGTCAAAACATTCCCTGTATTCACACAATATCTTTATGCAAACCCTCACATATCTTGTGGTTTTTGGAGAAAGTGCAAAACCATGAAGTGACACATGGTCTAAACCACTAAATCAACAATTTTGCTTTCTGTGAGGAGCCTCACAGGGTGCGCATTTATAGACTTTTAGTCTGGTTTCTATCTATACTCTAATTACTGGCTTTAGAAACAGACTGACACTCTAAAGAGTTGTTTCCCTCTTGTCTTGCATGCTTTTTCACTCTTTTCTTTTCTGCCTCAGCCTCAGTTAAATCCTTATTTTATTCTGCGCTCGTGTCCAGCAGCCTGTTTTTCAGAGCAAGCAGGATAGAGGGAAAAACATAGCCCCGCTGCATTTTCTGTGTGATGTGTCTGATGTGAAGAAATGTTGCCTTGAGCTATAATTTTAAACTTCAAACCAATATACTGCGAGGTAAGAAGACAGAACCACAACAGGGTAGATTTAGCACAAGAAATTAAACCCGTATACCATCATTTGATAGCAGTGATTAAAGACACTTAACTGCTTCAGATGAAGTGTGCAGAGGTCCAAGGGATAATACATGAAAAGTAATATATATACATATGTGGTCAGGTTTAGGTTTACATAGACAATGTGAACATGTAGCCTTTTGTACCTGATTGCTGAAGATCATCATCACCAGATCATAAATTAAGAGCCCCCCCATGTTAAATCTGCTGTAGCCTGGTCCAAGAACTCTCATCTCAAGGACTTAAAAGTATTCAAACACACACTTGGTGTTTGATCATAAAATGATTCCCACAAAATTTAAAGCGCTTGAAACTAATTTCGAAAATGTGTGGTAGCCTTTGGAGAACAACAGCAGCATTATACAGTAAAACTGGAGCTGGGCGGCATAAACTTGGCGGGGGTACACACAGAAGCTTTGCAGTAGTTCAGGCTCAACAGAAAAGCATTAATCATTTTGTCTGTGTCTTTAAAAGCCAAGGCAGACCTAATTTTAGAAGTGTTTTCTCAGCTGAATAAAAAAAAAGCACAACTGAACTTGCTTTTTTGCTTGTTGCATTATTTTTTTTTTAAACAGGTTAAATATGGCGAGCTGGAAATGTCAAGTCGTTGAGGGTCTCGTAGCTGACTTATGCTAATTTATTTAGAGTCAAAGAACAGCAGTGTTGATGTGCACGTCTGATGTGCAGCCCAAACACACATGACCCCATCTTGTTTTGATAGCTCTGAAGAGTATCTGAGGACGACACGCAGGGTGAACTCAATCAGAAACCTTAGCTGTGGGTTTCTTTGCAACAGAAATCTCAGGAATGTCACATTGACTCATACAGTCAGTGTTTACAATTCATAACGTACTGAACTTGTAAATGAAAGAAATATATTTTTCACCGTTGACCCTAGAACATGTGACAACTTAGTTACCTAAATTGACATGTTTGCCTCAGACATCAGTTGATATAAGCATGTGTCTTTAGCCTAGCTTATAGTTTAAATACCATCTTAATACAACCTGTCTGATGTTATTCTTTTCTTCCTTTATGTCTCTGCTACAACACAGAATAAATCTGCAATCAAATTTCAACTTTGAAACATTATTTTCTCTCAGGGCAGCTGCACTAAACAACATTCAATACTGTCTCCTTGAGAGAAAATTGTCAGTTGTAGTACATGTCCTTAGAAAATGAGCAAGAAAAAATGAAGCTGTAGCTGGATGCAGAAAGAATATGTCGAAATAAATGCATTTTCCTATTTGAAGCTGATGAACTGATAAAAACGGTGTTGTATTAAAAGGCTGTTTTGGGTTCAGAAACAGTTCAGGAAAACCCCTAAACGAGCCACTCTAGGCTGTTTATCAGAATCACAGATTAGAGTATTGTTTTCTCTGGGAACAGACTTTTAATATAAAAATATGCATTTCATTTCTTTTGAATTGCCCTGTAAGGATTTTATCTCTGAAGAACTATTTTAGCACAGTTAAACATCTGATTCAGAATGCAAAAGAGCAGATAAAGGCTCGAAGAGTCCTTTTGTTAATTCTTGCACACTGACAAAAGAAACGTGCTTTCATTTCATCTCAGAAACCTTGACCAAATATGAAGGAATATGCCCACACAGAGTGCTGCATTGAACTTTTATTAAATACCCAGGCTTTTGGTCACACAACCTTCATCTGCACAAAACCTTGACCAAAAGAATGTTTTAAAAAAATGATAAAGTAAAAAAAACAAACTATGCAGATCATGTGAATGTGAGCTGGGAAATATTGGAACGCAAGAACATTTTCATCTCCCTGCTTGTGCAAGAAATTTCAAATACTTCAGCAACATCAACAGCAGCATTCTAATATTGAACTAATATCTGAATATGAAATGACATTGAAAGAGAACTGAAATGTCCTTCCTCTGTCTAAAGTACTCATTGATGACATAGAAAAAGGACTGAGCCTAATCATCATGTATTTTTAAAAAATATTCTACCCTAAATTTTTTTTTTTTTTTTTTTGCAATGAAAGTGGGGAAGAAGGGGGATGACGAAATGACCACTGACCACAGTGCGGACTGGAGTGCTCCATTGTGGTGTGGAAAAAAAAAAGTTCCCCTTGCTTGAGTCAGCTGCACACTTCATTTAGTGAGCATCTGATTTATTATGACCAAGCTCGCCAAATGGCTCTCCACGTTATACATTCATATTGTGAGGAATAATTGAAATGCCACGCAGTCGTACTTACTCAGTACAGTATGTGCAGATGAGATGGTTGTGCAGGCCGTGGAAAAGTACGGTGTCTAATGCATTCTTGCCATTTGTGTTTATGGCAAGAATGAGTGTATGTGTGTATATATATATATATGCATAAATTTGGCTTTAACTGAACTTGTGAGGAATTGCTCCATTACAGCTAGCAACCAATCACAGAAGGCAGTGAACTCTGTGTCCAGCTGAAAGACCATCAGCAGCCTGCCTGGCCTCTGGCCCGCACTGAGTTTACACGTCGGGCATCAGGGAATGCTGGGAAATGGATCCACTCTCTGCCAGTGGAGGGCCATGAAATATTAACCCACACCTCTTTCCTGACAGTGAGCAATAGTCTGGCAGCTAACGTGCATGTGTGCCCACATGTGTGTGCGTCCAAGTTTGTGTTTACACGTATGAAAAGTAAATGGAACGTGCTAGAACGTGGGTGTTTGAGTGAGAGAGGAAGAGAGGCTGGGATACAGGCGTGTTCAGACGTGGTTGTGCAGCAGTAATATGTAACAGTGTTTCAGCAGGCTATCAGGTCATTTATATTAAGTGTTAAAGAGATTCTTGAAATAGCTTCAGCTTGTCTTTTTCTTTTTCTGTGGAGGTGCAGCTGTGGGGGCGGGCTGTCCTCCTGTCCGTGCTGTGTGCCATAAAGACTCACAGACTCACACTGAATCAAAGCTAATGCTGGAGTAAAACTGCAGAAACCCTCCACACACTGAACAACATAAAAGAGCACAAACCATTCAGAAGTGACTGTGGGATGTGCTGCAGAGCGAGCCACCACTTCTCACCTCATTTTCACTAAAGTATTTTCTCATATCTCCCTCCAAACCAAACCAATCTGGGCTGAAATGCCCATCCAGCTGAGGGCAGAGGAGGAGTTAGATGGGAAGGGATGTAATGTTGCATCAGGGAAGCCAGGCAGTGTTTCACTTTGGGGATAAAGCGAGGGCCAGTGAGACTTCAAATGACGCAATAATTAGATTTCAGAGCTTCTAAAAACTTCTGCTAATGATGCTGTAGAGCTGTAATGGCAAGTGGAGATGGGAATCAAGTGTCAGAATGACTGCAAGGTTGTTCTTTTGATCCATACGTACCCCTGATTTGCACTTTAATGGTCATTGGTGTGTGATATATTGATGAATCATATAGAACCATGGAACTTTACAGATTACCAGGAAAAACTGTGCAAATTAAGCCTTAAAGAAACCAATTCATTCAATTTGATAATCACATTAATTCTGCATATTAAAGTATAAGAAAGCACTGAAAGCATTTTTTGTTTTACAACTGGCCACTATAAAGGAGCTATTTGTACCCTTTGCTATCGCTACATATCCAATGTTAGCATTAACAGCTGTTCACTTACCAGTCTAGAAGAAGCACTGGGAGTTCAGCATCAGCCTTTACTACTGTTTTGCTTTGCTTTCACTTCTTTTTGTCTACTACTTGCTGAAGCTCTTGGCAAACAACCGTTACCACTACCTGCTCTGGGCAAGAAGCCACATTTGGTAGCAGAGAAAACTCACAAATAGCCCCTTTAACAGCACCAGAAAACATTAATAACTTGCAGGTAGTCATTGCTGGGTGATCAGCTGTATCAATAAAAACCTGTAAATGAATTTGGGAAGTGGTCTGAGGTTCCAATGCTGTGTTTTGAATTTGGGGCTACACTTTGGAAAAACTTAGATTACAGATTGTGCCTTTACAGACAGGCTGCAGTGAGTTGTAAGTGCGCTAAGTAACATAGAAAGAGTTCAATGGAAAAATAAACTTCAATTCTTAGATCAAAAACAGAGAGAAAAATAAAGGAAGCACTGGTCGGAGACAGAATGTTCCTGCCATATCTCATTATTCAATAGTGATCGTGTAGGAGAGAAGTGGAAGGAAATAAGAAAAATGAGAGCTGTGCTTCAAGATAAAAGTGTAGGCTATTAATGTTGAGGACGATACAGGACAGGGGATATGATTCAACAGGGGAAAGGAGGACAAGAGATACTTCTTGAGGAGATGAGTTTTTTCTGTGTGAGGTGGAAAGATTTCAAGACTACAGTATATATTATCATCCTTTGCTTTAAATTTGAGACTCTCAGCTTGATAGAAAACCAGGTTCACCTAACTGCCACTGTCAATGTCTGGATTACATCTATGTGTTGAGTATGCACGACTGAATGTGAGTATCTCTGGCCAAAAAATGTAGTATATATGTGATATGTATATATGAGTATGTATGTAATGCTGACAAGAAGCAAAAGCAGAACATTTTGTTTTGGAATATTTGTTCATTTCAGAAATCAGATGTGTTGTTTCAGTGCATCAGGACAATAACACTGTACTGGGAAATATTGTGTTTATTTCCCATAACCAGAAATGGTTATCTTATTTTGTAGTGCCATGGTGATATACAGTTACACAGGGGATCGACTGGAAAAGATGAAAATGAAGCGTGTAACAAAACCCAAGCTTATTTCAGGGGGATAAGGGTACGTTTTCTGGCTTGGAATTTAAATCCCCACTATAATATAATCTTGTTTGGGTGCATAAGCAGGGGCACCGTTCAAACTGAGGGGCTTTTTCCCCTCTTTTGAAAGAAGCGAAATGCAGACTAGCAGGTTTCTCCTGGGCTACCACGATGTTCCACTGTTTTATAGACTGTTCGTCACAGGGGGGAGTGGGCTGTTTTCTATGACTAATCCTGCTATAAACAGCTCTTGTGACATACCCTATTTGGTTACACTTTGTTGCTCGTACACTGAAATAAAGCCGTAATAATTCATTGCACATGTGAATTTAGAGTGTGTTTTACATGTGGATCACTGTTTATCTGTATATTTAAACACATCAATTTCCATTCAACACACGTGGACTCTAAAGTGAGAGGTAGCAGTTTACAGTTTTGGTTGTACGGCACACACACAAAGGCATAAGATATATAACTTTTCCCTTCATTTGTTTGTTTGTAATTGGTGATAAATGATGCAGCAGTGATCTGCCTTCAGAGCTCTTCCTCCTTTTCTCTCTGTATTTGGGAAAATCACAGGTTTCAGCAGCATTCACCAGCAACTGTGCAGGGTGACTGTGTGGGTGGAAATATGAAAGGCAGAAATCTAAATGTGTCTGACACAGCGTCCACCGAGCCTCGGTGGATCCCTCTGAGAACTCTTGGTAGACTGGCTGCAGGTATGAGAACATAATTCAGGGGTGCCTGAAGCATTACTGATAAATATTGCAGAAATAAACCCAGTGGCTGTGAAAAACACATTAATATAATGTCAGCAGGTCCAAAAAAACAACCCCATCATTTCTTCACAATGTCCTCATTTCCATTGTCCTTTATAGATGGTGAAAACAGGAGTGTTTCTCCCTCAGACTTATTTCTTAAGTGAGACGCCATGATGGACCCAAACATAAAGCAGACATTTTTCTCTCTGAGAAATGTCACAAACAATATTAACGTTAAAAAAGGGAGTTTTATGACCAATGTTCTGCACTTGTGTTTTTGCCCATCAGAGGAAAAGCTCCATCAGCAGCTCAAGCTCCTCGAGGCTCCGTGGGACCTCAAGAATAACATCTAATCAAAACCTTTCATCGTGATGGCTGCTGAGGGGGAAGAGGAGCTCTCTTTACTGCCTCTTGCCCCTTAGCACCTCGGTCTGAAGGGCGAGGGACAGTCATGCAAAAGGCTCAGTATTGCCACACCGCCAATCACCCGGGCAGATGACTTTAAGCTCAATTTCTGCCTGATAAGAGCACAATTGACCTGCCATTACCGTCAGGGTCTGCTGAACAGAGTGGCTGAAAGCACTGTGCCTCGAAGAAGACAGCTGACATTTCAGGTTATACTTTAGTTTGTTTTTTAATTAAGTCTGAATGTCATCAGGTTCTATATGAAGTCTTATCAGAGCAAAATGTATTTTCACTCCCTTCTTAGTTCAACATATTTCTCCATGTTTTTTTGGAGCAACCTCTTGCTCGTCTTGATAGCTGATAACTGACTGACTGAGTTTGTTGTTAAATAATTACTCACCCAAGGAAGACAAATTATCCTCTCAGCAGTAACCTGCTTAACATTCACACAGGTCACATTCACAGCTATGATAGGGCCTACTAGAGCCACGCATGGCATCTGCCTGATAACATGTTGTAAGTGAAGTGCACAGGAAATGTGCTGAGCTCAAAGGCAACACACGAAGCATGGATAAAGCTGGTTTTTTTTTTTATGTTATTAGCCTCCAGTTTTTTCCACGAAGGGCAACAAAAGAAGAGATGTTGCAGCTGAATTATTAGCAGATTCTTTGATGCTTCCTGTCTACTACACCCGTTCCCCAAAATCTGGCTTCAAGTGAGCAGAAGCATAATTTTTTCATGGTTGGGTACCCATCCAGTAAAGCAAAACATCAGCTGGCTGTGCTAACTGAAAAAAGGGGCTTTGGTTCTGGTTCATTACTTATACAGTTGGGCCAAAATGCAATCACTATGTGCCTCTTTGTGTAGCTTCATAAAGGACTTGTGCGCCTTTAAATCAAAGGCACATTAGTAGCCTGTAAAATTTTACATAACATTTTTAGTGCCTGATAAATTTAAGGTTGCACTTGCCTTTTTTTTTTTTACAACTCAAATGCTTTTGTTTCCTTTCATGCCAGCAGCAAAGGTTTGACGGTTTAATTCTGCTGATAGATGACTTAATAAAAAGATTACATGACTCAAGGCAACTTATATTATCTTACCCTCATCCAAGCAATTCATTTTGTTTTATACAAGATATTCTACATTATTTTTGATGAATAGCTTCTCTGTCACAGGCAACTAAGTCTTTCATATATGCTTGTAGTGTAGATAGCTATACCATCAGCCTATTCAAAAAACTAATTCAGATGCAGCTCTTCTTGCATTCTGCAATTAAGCTCTCTACGTTTTAAGGCACAAATTAAAGTCTAATTAAGCAAATCTGTTAAGGGTCACTTTACCAGCTCAGCTCTAAAATCAATTTGTGAATCACACCCTAAGATTAAAACTCTTAAGGCATTTGTATTAAAGAACAAATTATGTGTTCTTAAAGTGTTGAACAGACACTTGGGCATGTCCCCAAGACACAGATGAAACCTTTAAAAAAGGTAAAATACAGAAATATTCTCATGTTAACCCCAAAAATGTTAGTATAGACTGTAGCTCGGTGAGGTCTGTATTGAGTGGTTTTTTTAAATGATGAGCTCACAAAAATGGCTTTAAATAACATTTACTTGCCCACATCACACACATACAGAGACAACCATGGCGGTACAGAGGAGAGGATAAGCAGTTAGAATCAAATCAATCAAAATGAAAGATGATCATACAGTACAGCTGCATCTCTTGGTCCATACACAACATGAGCAGTCTGCTGCGGCGCCACTCTTGGTCACATCAGCTTTCAAACATACAGGCAAACAAAAAAGAAGGGGGAAAAAAAAAAAAAAAAAAAAAAAAAAAACAGAAGGAGCAGCAAATTCATTCAAAAACACCAGACCAGAGGCAGGTATGATTTAAGAAAACAAATGTTTTGGACTCAGGAAAAAATGATCAAGCTTTAACTATTTACACAGCAAATAAACACAGAAATTGTAAATGTAGATGGAAGCCAACACAGGGCAGGATGAGATCACAGAAAACACTGTTAAGGCTCAAGTGTAGCTGCATTTCCTAGCAGAAGTCAGAGGTAATGGGTTTTCACAATCAAACTGTCAACCAGATAATTATTCACAAAAAAAGAAAAAAAGAAAAACAAGGACAGTCATGTCACTGACCAATCATCTGCCAGTAGCTTCCATTAGTATATCCCTAGACAGACTTTAACTCCCACCATCACTGGAAAACTTTTGAACACAGGCTGTTTCCATCATTCCAGCTGCCACATATTCTTCTAGAGAAGCCAATTCAATTGAGAGTTGGGCCTCTCGCTGAGGTTCTTGTTATTAACTATGTTCCGGCAGCTCGAGAGATGGCACACAGCGGATGTTCGCTGCCCCACCCACCCAACTCAACCTACGAGGTGTGTGGACATTCAAATTTTAAATTTAGCAAAACAGAACTCACACAAAACACTGAAAATGTTAAACTCCTGGAGACTTGAAAAATGGCATCCTCTACAGGTGAGAACAGATTAGGATTGTGACCTGTGCCCTCCAAGTGCATCACTCAACAACCAGTGTAGAGACAGAAAACAGACTCTGTAAACAAGCTGGAGGGTGTGGATCAAAAGACAAACAACGTGGAAAAGTTAAGGCTTGAGAAAATATTGCCAGAATGGTAGAACGCGTCACCTTGATAACACACAGGCAGGTACACACAGCTGTCATTGGTGGATGGAAAGCTGAATGTTAACCGATGAAGAAAAGGCCTGAATCCAGAAAGACTCGTACAGAAAAACATACAACCCTGTGGAAGGAAGGGAAAAACAAAAAAAACACCACAACACAAAACACCATTTCATTAAACAAACTACTGAACTTTTTACATGGAATTTAGGAAGGCTACTTAAAAAAGTAGAGCCTCTTAAGTAAAGCTCATTTTTATACTATGCAAGTCCCTTTGCCTGAAATTGTGGACAGCTTCACTTTAGTGAGATGTCAAAACATTATAAAAAGCAGCCTATGGCTGCCACTGAAAACTGGCCAAACTATCTGTAGTTCTGCTGATACACCACACTCAACACAGGAATAAAAAATGCTGAAGAGAAAAGACTTCATTAGCTAATTAACCATGTTTTCTCACTGTACAAGTTGTTCAACAGAGAATTAAAAGTCAAATAAAAAAAAAGAAAGAAAAAAGTAAAAACTTAATTTACCAACACACTAAAATCATATATACACAACAAAAAAAAACAACCACCAAGAATTCCCATGGAGTGACACAAGTGTCCAGTTAGCAACAGGCAGCACTCCTCAGCACCCTCCAGGGGTCACTCACAGGAGTACACGGGAGACAAATCCAAGGACTGCCAAGCTAAGTTTGTTGGAGGAGATGCCATCATATCCTGGCTGTTGAATGGCTACTCATGCAGCAAGAAGCATTCAGTTGCATTTAGAATATACGCTTTCGCTTAAGGTAGGAGTCCGCATAATGGCCGCCGAGGCCTTGAGAATGCTGGCCCACATATCCACCCTCAGGGCTCGGCTCCGGAGATGGGATCAGTCGGGAGAACACACGCTTGTGGCTACCAATGGGAGTCTGTAATTGGCAAACAAACAAGAAAAATCGATGAAGAGCAGCAGTGTAAAAGCAAAAACTGTGTACAAAAAGTTAAGACTTAAAAAGGCAAAGACAAAAAAGTGCCTAATTTACCTTCACAGCATTCCCCAGGCCTGGGGGGTAGTTAGTGGTGTGGCTCATAGGAGGCATTCCCACAGCCTGAGGACAAACAACCAACTTTCAGTGACCTAGACTTCTGCTGAGGCTCATGCACTCACAGCATAACATTAATTATTGAACATGAGCTTATTCTTGGAATGTAACCCTCCACTTTTTTTTTTTTAATCTCTTATACTGCTACATTAATGTTCCTACACAGACAAGTAATCAATAGATTGAAACCAAAACAGAGGTTAATATAAAAGAGAACAAAAAATAAATAAATACAAAAATAGAAATCAGTCCAAAGCATTAGGATTACCCTGTTGAGCTGGGTGGTAGGGAGGCTCCCATTACTGGATGCCTCGGGCCCTGAGCTGAAGTATGAGGACAGGGGTGGGCTGGGAGGGTAGCTGTAGTGCGAAAATCGCTCGCCGTAGTCGGGCTGACGAGAGGGCTGCAGAAATGACCAAACAAGATCAGAACAACTGCTTTATTATCAGTTTATGTAATTAGTTGATTGGTTATTATTGATTGGTTGCATTTAAAATAATAATGACAACACTACCTGCTGTCCAAATCCTGCCAGGGCCCCAGTGTCAAGGTTCTCCTGCTGTTCATACAAGTGGGCCAGGGGATCCTGAGGAGAAATACCAGATGGGTATCAGACCAAATCACATCATATAGCCTACTGAATGGGCACCTACAAAGAAAGAATAGAAGTGCTTTTCCACAGACAAAGCAGTGGAATCTGGTGTACCTGGTGTAGAGGAGGATAGTCGGGGCTGTAGGAGTCCTGGTAGCGCAGGTTGTAATTCGGCTGTATGCTCTGGTGTGTGTGCTGATTGGACACGTTACTTAGTGTAGGCCTCTTCCTATAGGGGTGAGGTCTGCAGCTTCCTCCTGGAGTAGGAGAGGGCAGACAGACATCACATGCTGGATATTATCTACCTGAATAACTGAGGTGATGCAGCAAACGTGAACAGACTGGTGAGTAGGAAACTCAGAACCCCACACACTGCAAACAAGAGCCTCACCTGAGGGGAAAACACTGTTGCCACTGAGGAAGGCACTCTGCGGAAGATTCACATCTTTGGTAGGATCACCTAGTATTGATACCTAACAGGAAAGAAAAAGATTGGTTCATTTCTACCATCTATTTCCAGTTTCCAAATGGGTAATAAGCTGGACAAGAATACAGAATGCAGAAAGCATATTATGCATATTACTTGGGACCTCACCCCTTGTGCTGTGAGGCCATCTGCCCCCATCATGCCACCCATCAGGGGCATGGAGATGCCCTGCAGGGTGGGAGAGGAAGTCTGGGGGAAGGTGCATGCTGCTGTGGGAGACTCCTGCTCCCTTGTGAGGGCTCTGCCAAGTGGCATTGGCTTTAGGGGGGCCAGAGGATCTGTCTGAAGACCGAGACCCGAGACTACACCACCTAGAGGAAATAGATAGGGACATTATGGTAAATTACAATTAATGTAATCTTGGCTACCTCTCAGTAAGGTTTTTCAAATATAGGTCAGATTTGCAAAAAGTTTGTTCTTAGAGTACATATGTAAATATACCTAATCATGTACACGTTAAGTGTCTGTCCTATGGAATTCTACCACATTACTTAGGTCTTATCTAGCATCAGGATGTAAAGAGCAGGAAGCATAACTAACTGGCACGGGGTTGCTACAGATGTTTAGCATCATAAGCAAAGCAAAAACATGCAGTTTCTGGCTCAAAGGAGCTACGGCTGGAGTCGGCGGATGCCATACCTTGGGGCAGGTCTCCGAGCAGATGGACTCCCTGCTGGACAGGCAGAGCGGCCAGAGGATTCTCCCCAATGAGTCCTGCCTGCTGGCCAAAGGAGAGAGCAGAGTTCAGTGTCACAAGAGGGTCACACGGCGTGGCTGCAACACTCGAGCGGTGTTGCTGAGCTACACGAGCACACTTAAATCAGCACCATGGCTTACTCACCACGCATTAAATTATGTTCTTACAGAATGGGTATTTACAATTTTGGTGCACAATAGAGTAGTACACCTACCACATCACTCAGCACCACTCAAAAGTACACCCCACACATACACACACTTAAAAAAAAAAAACAAACCTCACACTTTCCTAGCGAGAGCTTACCCACCCAGGCACTGAGTTTTCTATCACCAGTCACATAAAAAAGACCTTGATCCATCTACCTTCACCACCACCAAACACAAACACCATTATCACTCACACAAGGCACTAGAGGGTTTTCTTTATTGTGCAGCACCTGAGCCCAGAGAAGATGATTTCCCAGAAGGGGTGGGAAAAGGGAAAGGGGGGGGGGGGGGGGGGGGGGGGGGGGGGGGGGAGGCTCATATGAGTAGGAGAGGATGAATCAAAACAGGCTGAGCGGCTGCAAGGAACATGTCAGAGAAAAGGCAGCAGTACCTGCTGGGCCTTGGCCTGGTTCTGAAGGAGCAGCTGGAGCAGGGCGGCAGAGAGGGCAGGGTTGGCTAGCAGCGGCATCGTAGGCGCTGCCCCGAGGAGGCCTGCACACAGAGAGAGCATAAGGATCCACAGCACCAGAAGACGTCCTAAAATTAAACCACTGATTAAGAGCCCTTGAGAACTCCCCACCTTGTTTGTGTCCCTGTGACAGTGGGTTGAGCAGCATCTTGAGGGTGGCAGGGTTATTGAGGCCTGTGAGTATCTGCATGGCTGTGGGATCAGGGAGGAGACCTTTACCCCTGTTCACAGCCTTGAAGGGAGGAGTCACAAAGACTGGCGGTCAGCATTGATAGAGCAAAAGCAAACCGGGAACGTGAATACAGCATATCAGTTTAACTTAAATACCATGGTTTGGGCAGCAATCAGGGCGGCCAACATGCTTCTTCCAGGAGGGCCGGGAGCACAGAAGGACACCCTGATGTGTGTCCCGCCCAGCAGCCTGCCATCAGTGAGTCGCTGCGCCTCTTCGGCCATCTCTGCAGTGGCAAACTCCAACACTGCAAACCGACGAAAACTTCCATCTTGTCCCTGAGCCAACTGCAGAGAGGGAAAAAAACCTCATTCTAATCTCACTGAGACTCATTTTGCTGAAGTTCCACTGCCAATGAATAAAATACACATAAGGTACGGGGTGACTGGTAGGCCTGTGGCTTTTTCACTTACACCCTGTTTGTTCAGCACATATTTGAGTTGAACATCCATCTAAAAGGACATTTATGTTGGAAACTCCCAGTAAAAGCCCTGAAATGTACCAGAATCAGTACTCACACTAATCAAAACCGATGTTGAAAACATTGCAACAGAGAGAGAAAGTGTTTCTTTCATGGTTTTGTTCATTGATAACAATGACTCCTCTTACAAGTGGCAGGTGTAACATTTTTCTAGCACTGACAGGTCCTCATATACCAGCCTGTCATTTCAGACTCAGATGATTTACATTTCCTCCAAGTCCTAAAATTAAACTGTCCACTTTTTGAAAATTTGTTGGATGTGGCAAAAAAAAAGAAAAAAAGACCATAAATGTTGGAGGACTGCCAAAAACTAAATTATTAGAATTTGAACTTTCCACTCATAATGGAGACTCATTTAAAGTTTGGCAACCACTGCATTTTTTCCTGTCAAAAGTTCCAGCTCAAATCTGAAAATTTTATAAAAATCAAACCATCTCTTCAAATTTTCAATTACTAATAGATATTATGAAATATTATGCTGACTATACAGCTATTAAATTTCCTTCTAATGGCCCCTTACTCAACATTATTCACTAGTTGTGGCCTCATGATTCTGTATCACCAGGTTTCACAACTTCATAACCAGGCCAGCTCTACCAGTTAAAACAACTGCTGGGAAACTAAACTGTTTCCCTTTCATTATCACATGGCCCTTAAGCATCACTGCCTTTGCCACGATCCTAAAAAACCCTGGAACCAGCAGAAAAGTGCTACTATGTGTGCCATGCGAAAAGGACAACCCTCTCTCATTCCAGAAAAGCCTGCTGAATGACACCACCTGGGGGAGTCAGCTGGTCATCACCATAGAAACCAGCAATGCTCATTGCTATAGAAACTTTGAGTGGCCACATGAAAACTGGGGTAAAGGTGAAAGGTACTGAAAGATCAAATATGGAATACATTTTTACATCATTCCTGCCATCTGTAAACAATCCCTAAAATAATTTCCCACACATTCAGGGACAATTCTACATCTTTCTGGTACACATGGCAGCACATCACCTTCATCAATCTCAAAAAATGTGAAAAGTTTTGTTAATATGGCCTTCATATGGCGTAAACCAACACAAAGAAACCAATATGAAAGGTAACAGGGGAAAGTGTAGCAACAGCATGTTTGTTGTCAAGTGGAAGGTTGTTTTCTTCCAGGAAAGAACACATTCTTCTTGGAAATCAATGATCAATGAAAAGTGGTACTAAATCCACTACTTTAGCCATTTGAAAGCAGATTAATTTGACAAGAAGTGGTGCGTTTGAGTGTGGTGAATTTGACCTGGCAGAAGACTGGCGCGTGGGTGTCGGCCAGAGCGTTGCGGAGGTCTTGGGCTGTCAGCAGGTTCGGGGGCAGACGGTCCACGCACAGACATTTGGAGTGCAGCAGCGGGTACGTGAGGGAGCCCACCTCGGTCCAGTGGACGTACAGCATGCGGGAGCCCAGCTGCTTTCCTAAAAGCTCAGACTTGGCCCTGGCTGCCGAGTCCTTCTTCATGTACTCCACAAAGCCATATCCCTTGGAATGACCGGTGGAGGCGCTGTACACCAGAAAGCAGCGCTCCAGGTTACCGAAGGGTCGCACCAGCTCCTCGAACTGCTGCTGGGTGAAAGCGCAGGGCAGGTTGGCGATGCACAGCAGAGCATCTGTGGGCTGCAGCTGCACAGAGATCTCCCTGTCCCGCAGCACATGCTGGTGGAACTCTTTTATTGCACACTGCGCCTGTTCCCCATTGAGCAGTGTCACAAACGCTGTGGGTGATGAGGGGACAGTAAGAGGAAGAGAGACAAACACAATTTGGTGTCAAGTGAGGGAGTGACATTTGTTCAGTCAGCATTAACAGCAAGATCCTTTTTCAGACACAGCAGATCTCAGGGAGCAAACCGTGATTGTGACACCATTTCTGCTTTAGGAGGTCTGATAAAAGACAATGCTGGTGGCACAATGTCACCACACACCAGCTTTCATGTCACTGCAACATTGAAAGCACAATGGCTGTCACAGTGGCGGACAAGTCTCAAAGGCACTTTATCTGACTATCACTGTTGATGGCTAAAAAGTCACATGTAGACCTGGATGAGTTTTCATGTTACTGGCACCCACTGACAGACACTTGCTACACTGCAGACAGATGCACTAGAACCCCATGAGTGTTGCTACATATGAACCAAACACCCTGCTACCTGTTGTATTTTGAAAGAGCAGAAAGGGGGAAAACACTTTTGCAGTTATGTCTGAAAGACATATTTTTAAAAAAAAAGGGGGGGGGGGGGGGGGGGGGTTTAGTGTAATCTTTTTTTTTTTAATTAGTTAACTAGATTTTGTTCGAAAGCACATCGAAATGTGACTGGTTATCTGCCACAACAGCATGGTTGATACCAGGCATACACTGAATTCACCATCTGGCTCAAGCAAATGTCTGGCTCATTTTATAAATCACTTTCTGGCGGGATACTGCAAGACCAGTGTGCAAAACCAGTAAAAGTGGATGTTTCTGTTTTTCTGATTTTTTAAAAAAATGCCAGTTCTTCCTGATAAATCATTTTTCACACTAATGGCAAGCTGATCTTTCATGCACTTTGATCAGACCAACCACATCGTCCCACCCCCACCCCACTTGCTATCCGTCAGGCATTTTTAAAATACGTTAGGAATACATTATCCAATCCATTTCCAATTTCATCAAGCCACTTTGACCAATTTTTCATCATTGATGGAGAAAATCTTTCATTTGAGGGCAGAATTTCATCCAGTCTAGCCATATAATTTTCTCTAACACTGTCTACATCCAAATACATTTAACCAATAGATTAGTTTCACACAGAACTCACTTGGAGAAAAAGCCTCACTTGAAATATGTCAGGTAAATGGATAACCTTCCCTGCTAGCAAATATTCACCACAGCTTGCAATCTCTGCTAGAGTTAGCACACTGTTGTGTACTACACAGTACAGTCGCACTTACACACAGCTCAAATATACAGCCGCACAAAACAATTAGGGTGTAATTAGTGCAATTTAATGAAAGGCAAATAATCTTGTCACCATTAGTGATGAAATACTGGAGCACATCGACCATCTAAACAACATCTTTACTGAAGCTGCAAATGAACTGTAATTATGACCCAAAAAGTGTCTGCTCCAGGAACTTATTTGTTCCATTTGTTTAGTATTTTCCTCAAGTGAAGAGTCTTTTTATGAACACAGCCCACACACACACATTTTGTGATGAGACAATTTGGCTTCATCAAGAAGACTGCAGAAGATAGTGAACTGCTCTAAATGCAGACAAGCCAAGCTGTATATGTTACCATCATGTTTGTTTTCTGCCCTTTTTAGTTAACATGTAAATCAGCTGTGCTATAATCTTTCACTCCTTTAAACTGAAGATGTCTAGTATGATGGATGAGCAGTCAGACCAACCTGTGCCCTTGTATTTGTCAACAAAGCAGTACTTCAAGTCATAGTTGCCCAAGAGCTCATGGACCTCCTGTAAATAAGAAGACAATGATTAGATCCAGACATTTAAAATCATCATCTCACAGCGCAATGCATTCCCCCTTAACCAGGGACTCGATCGTCGTCATCACATATTTGTAAATTGCTTAACTGCAGATTTTGGTCGACACATAATTAACTCATTCATGTCCACTGGGAAACTAGTTAACAAGTGCACCTGTGAGGGGGGTAAGGGAGGTGAATAACTGACTCATTGTTGTTGGAGAAATTGTTCTGCGCTGTTTTTGCCCATTCACAAACGAATGTCGATGCTGTCTAGCATTTTCTGAAACGTTTTGTCTCCACGCCTTCCACCTTTTGTTATAATGCAACTCACATCTCGAACTCCCAACTACCCCCCCTCTCTCAACCCCCCACCCCTCTGTGAACAATGGTACCGCCCGCAGGCCCACCGCTCCCCACGAGTCAGGCACGTTCCAAAAAAATGTGGCATCATGAGTAAAAATCTGTGCCTGGTTGATGGAGCCAAACGCCAGCTTTAACAACAGATGGGCTGATGAAAAACCTCCAGTGCACCTGTAAAAACCCATGTAGACAGTAGAGTCGCCTAAAGTTTGGCTTAGCAGTGAAATTAAACGATGAATGTTAAAGTTAAAGTTGTTACTTATGAGGCCGGACTGGCAGGTCACACAGGCCACAGATGACCATTATTATGACAGTTATCTGACCACCTGGCAGTTAACCTAAGCTGTGTTAGTCATTTTATCCAAACAAATTAAACACAGCACTAATGTTGTTCGCCGACTGTTTGTTCACGATATGTTGGCTTTTAAACCTTTTAAAAATTCAAAGCAAAACACCGCATTAAGCAAAGTTAAAGGCAGCTAACGAGTTAAATGGCTAGCAGGCTAACATAGATAGCACGGCAGGCATACTAAAGCTAGGCTAACTAAACGCTAGCCAAACGACCCCGTCAATCAATCAATCATCCAACAATTTAAACCTCCATTTTGGATAGTAGTTTTTTTTTTTTTTCAACCTGATTGCTGACGTCGGAGGGTAGATTTTTGATGATAATTTTTCTACGGTTGTAAAACTCCCGTCGAGTTCTCTCCAAGCGGCTCTCTATCTCTTCGGGGCTCAGTGATGCCAGGTCCTCGTCGACCCTCCGCTGACACTCGCGTCCCGGTGTCGAGTCCTCCTCTCCCGGTTCGAGTTCGGGATGCCGGTGGCGGTCTCCAGCCATCCAGTTTTCGTGATCTGCGGCGAGGTCGTAATGTTCATGGAGCGGACGAGAGGCGAAACTGAGTCCTGTGTCTGTGCTTTCATCCTTGGCAGCTGAGCTAACAGACACGGCGGCCGCCATCACTCAGTTTGGTGGAAGTTTTATCGGTCTGGAAACTCTGTCTGATTTGAGCAGTTTAAACAATACACGCATGGCCCCAGCGACGCTTCTGATTGGACGAGAGGGGCACGCATTCTCCATGACTACGACGTAACGGAGGGTGGGGGCGGGGCCAGGGGTGCTCATGTGATTCTGCTCAAAACTGAATTTAAATGCTGCAAAGCTCTCAGTGGGGCTCCACAGCCTGAGGGAGCCATAAAGCTAATGTGAGGAGTTTCCCAGGCATTTTAATAGACAGACTTAAGCACAGTAGAAAAAAAACTACAATGCCAGTTTTTTTTTTTTGTCTCAACCCAACTTTTGTTAAGATAATAATAAAGGATTAATAAAGGATTATCTTATTTTATCTTTATGAGATCACGTCAGCTATTAAGATTTTGATTACAAGGGCGTTTAAATCATTCTTTAATAGTCTTAGATAACAACAAAAATATTGAGTGACTGGAATAACATGCACATTTTTAAAGAACATATCATGCATGTTGTATTGCAACTCTAACAGTAAGAAAATCAGTTCAGTAGCTTATAGGAGTCTATGTGTGAACATCGGAAATTAGATGATAGGCGTTATTGCAAAATGTTACAGAAATTCTAGCCTGAACTGTGATAGCTCGTGTCAGCTGATAGGACACTGTGGCCTGCACTGATATTGAGGGATACAGAATCCATGCTCCTCCAGGGGACCTCACAGTCCAGGCAGCGACTGGAGGGGCCAATATGTCCAGAAGTCAGCTCTTGGTGGAGTTTGAGTTTCACCCCATGATTATCAGTCAGATTTGGAGTGAGTTTCACAGTGACTCAGCTGAAGGTGACACCACCTTTGCACCAATCACAATCACTGGTACATTACTCGTAATGTATTACCCTCTGGCCTTTGCCATATTTTCCTTCAAACACATGGTAAGAAGCAGCAGCTCTGTTATGTTGACAGTGTGGTTGGAAAGCCTGTGTCTAGACAGAGACCTTCTGTGGCTGTTGATTTTCATTGTACAAGACTGCGGACATACAGACAGCTTTGCCCAGTGGAATATGTGGAACAAATGTCTGCAGCAGTGTCATGGTTGAGGCTCTGTCTATTTATCAGGTTTTACTGAGTGTATGCAGAGCATTGATTCAAACACCTGTTGAATAGGTGCTGCATTTGGCTGCTCCTCACCTCCTGCTTGACAAGATACGTGGTGTGTCAGAAGGTTCTATACTGGTCTGTGATTGCCTCCAGCTAACTGGGCCTGTCTTATACCCACACAATGCTACGTGATTAATGTGTACATTGAGATAAATTACCGTACTCCACTGTCAGAGCAGCAGTGTTGTTATTTTTATGTCGCTCTGCAGCAAGGGTGCATAATTTCTAACAACTGCACTGGTATGCTGCAGTCAGTGATAGAACGTTTTCACTTTCACAAGTGGGATATACTCTCTCCTACTTACAGTGGTGCTAATGGTCAATAGGAAGTACCATTCCCTGGGTTAGTGACCTGTTTAATTATTAGTTTAGAAGTTGCTTTCATTACAGTATATCCTTAAGCTAGTGATCAGCTGTGATTTGTTGCATATACAGTAGGACATCCTGTGACACACAGAAGAATGGTACATAATGTAATACATCTTTATATGCTTTCGGTCTGTTTCAGCCTTTAAAGAAAGGATGTGAAAAATGTTTTATTAGATTTTGTTCTTTTGGTTTATACAAAAAGAAATGTAAAGATAACATACATTCAGAAGAAAATGTACAGAAATTAAACATATATGACATATAAAAGAAAGACAGTAATCCCACTACCTTACAGAAATTCTTAATACTTACTGTGATATATGCAAACCTATAACTTTTTAAAGGACAAAAGCTGACACTGGGTGGGTGACTTCCCAAGGCATCATCTTTCCCCATGAAGTTCAACTCATCAGCCAGGAAATAAACACACACTGATTAAGTTTATTATTGTGTTAATATTTCATAGGAGAGAATAGCAGTGTGCTTTTATCAAAAAACAAACAAAAAGGCCTATAAAGACATTTATGTAAATGGAGGCAGCAGGCATTGCACAGTGGGAAACAGATTACTGACTACCCTGTAATATATGGTTGCCGTAGTGGCAAAGTGATGACATGTAGATGAGTAGCTCTTCAATGAACTGATCAGCAAATCTGAGCCAGGGAAAAGTTTATATTTGACTGCCAATCATATGTTCGGCGAATAGCCTCCAGTTTTTCAATGAGGGGCCTGAATGATGGCCGTTGTGTGGGGTCTGCAGCCCAACACTGTTCCATCAACAACTTCACCTGTTGTTAAAAAAGGGGAATTATGAAAATATCAGGCTTCTCGTCATGCCAAGAAAATGTTAATTTCACTTAATGAGCATGTATTGTTACCTCATGTGGGCAATCTTTGGGACAAGGCAATCGCAGGTTTTTCTCCAGCAGTTTTATGAGCACCATAACAGTCATTTGTCCTTGGGTTGCCCCCATCATCTCAGAGAACTTCTATAAAACACACAGAAGTGTACATTGTGCATTTAATATACAGATTCCAGTTTTACTTTATCGGTCTCACATGAAAATATATGCAGGTTTAAGAGGCCAGAGATGATGTACCACTGGAGGGCTTTGGCGGTGGTCACAGCGGGTAAGGATCTCATACAGTGTGACGCCGAAGGACCAAATGTCAGACGAAAAGGAAAATTTGCTCTCCTTCAGGCATTCAATGGCATACCTATACAGTGCAAAAATATAGTTTAGTGGCCAATGTTATGGAACAAAGCACCGAAAAACTCTGCTGCATGAACTCACCAGAACACTGGACTGTCCCCATCTTCACGGACGCGATAGTAGATTTCGCCTTCAGGGATGTATTTTGTCAGACCAAAGTCTCCAATCTTCACCAAGTTGTCATTTTCCACTAAGACATTACGGGCAGCTAGATCTCGATGGATGTATCGCTTTGAGTGTAAGTACTCCATCCCCTTTCACACAGACAGAAAAGACAAGTGTGTGTTTCAAACCAAAAACCTAAGTATGACATGTACATTTAATTAAAAAAAAAAATCATTTTCAATGTCAAACCTGACTCTTCCCCTTACTGACTAACAAAGATGCAAATGTCACTGCTGACATGATTATTTCCTGGTGGACACTTTCCTGGTTACTGTTATCAGTCTAACATAATGCTGATGTTATTAAACTATGCAACCTAAACAGAATGAATTAATGACAATGCAGAGAAACCTAGAGAAATGAAAGCATAATATGATGGATTATCTACTTCAGGTAACTGTCTTGTGTGCAGTGTGTGGAAGATTCTTATACAACAATGAATGGAAGAACACAGCTTCTGGAGATGGAGAGAGAGCACAACCTGACCAACAACATTATGAGATCAAGAGGAAATGCAGATGATTGGCACAACCTGCAAAACTACCTCAACTCACCTGACAGATCTGCTGAGCAAACATAAGGCACTGGGGAACACCCAGTTTACGTTTGGGAAGGTAGTCTCGCAGACTCCCCAGAGGAAGGTACTCCATTATTAGCTGCACCACTTGTCCTCCTGTCAACGAACAAGGCAACAGTGCTTTTATCCTCCTGTTTCACTGACTTTTCAAAGGCAAGAATGACCCACTGCCTATCCTGGTTCTGTAGGAGCTTTGGTGCTCAGCATGTGGCGCATCGAAAGCTCAAAATATTGACATATAATGGAAACGGCGCTGTACTTTGACAGTATTTTCAATATTTAGAGAACAGCTGGGACCAAAAATCAATTCCCTGAATCATCCACTGAGTGGGGTAAGTTGAAAGAGAGCTACTGAGCAAACACTCCTTTGCACATACAGAGACTGCGTGTTGACGTATACTTCAATAAAGATATTTGAAGCAGAGAGAGGAGGACTCACCCATTTCAGTACAGCAGCCCTTGTACTTTACAATGTTGCTGTGATAAAGAGACTTCAGGATCTCAATCTCCTTTATCCAGCCATCAGGGACATGACCGTTCTCTTGTTTCAAAGCCTTCACTGCCACACGCTCTCCAGTCCCATCGTTGGCTGGGTCATACAGGTAGAGAGTCACCTTTCCAAAGTGACCCTGGAGACGGAACAATAAAGCTGTTCTAACATTCAGGAAAATATTCAGAAAAAAAGAAAACCACTGGGGATGAGGTACTAGAACTCACCTCTCCTAACTCCCGCAACTCTTTCAGATAGCGTTTATGGAACACGCTAGGGTCTAAGTCAGGTAGAGTTTCACCAGGAGATATAGCAGGATCTGTGTGCAGAAAAAAACCCCACATCTGTTCATCACATGCACCGAGAAGAGTTGAAAGACAGAGGAAGGTGGTGCGAGGGTAAGTAAAAACCTACCAATCATGCCTTCTGTGAGCTCTCTGAGTACAGTGCGGAACGAAGGCCTCTCCACAGGCTCATAGGTCAAACACCTGCTGATGAAGCTGGCCAGTTCCTGAGAGGATGGTTCAGCTAAGCGGCCCTTCTGCTGATAAAAGCGCTCTTTCTGTTGGGGGGTGAGAAAGGTTCTGGTGTTACAATTAGAAGTCACAGGGATAAAACAGGCAGGTGAAGCTTGTGGCTGTTGGAGAAGGCTTACCTTGGCCAACGCGCTGCTGCTCAAAGGAACATCGCCGTTGTTGCAGATTTCGAGCAGCGTGACACCAAAGCTCCACTGGTCGGCTTTGGTGTCATTGAGTGTACCGCTGTCAACGCACTCAGGGGCGATCCACGGGATACGCTCAAGACGCTCTGCAGTACAGAATAGCAATAATATAAATGACAGAAGTTACAAGCTTGAGGTGTTCTAGTTTTTGAAGAACTTAGAAGCGAGAATTTAGTTTGAGAAGAAACTGAAAGCTGAACAAATGTTTACAAAAGCAAAAGAAAAACATCAACGTCAGCAGCTGCAAAAAATGTTACTTAATGTTCTTGTTCTGTTTCAATTTGGGTATGCTTCCTCATAAGCTCCATAGAACTGGTGGTTGAAATAACACCTCAGAGCTCATTTGCAAGACATTTTTTTATTTTGGACAGCCTTAAATGACATGTTGTGAGGTGAACATGAAGTGCGTCACAGGAAATGGTCTGGTTGAAGGTTCCTGTTTCCTGAATCTGATTAAAATAAGGCAGTATGTAAAATGCAGAAAACCAAAAGCTGACTGAATCGGGAGACTTTCCTGAGAAGTGAAGTAAAGTGAGTTCCTGGTACTGACCTTCCCGTGAGAGAACGTTCAGGGCAATTCCTGGGTCACTCAGTTTGATAAAAGGAGTAGTACCAAGCTCCAAACCTCGCCTTGCCACCAGAATGTTCTTGGCACAGACATTTCCGTGAACCAGCTGTTTCGTCTCCTAAAATAATGAAATTGTTACTGGTATTAGCTGTTTTGAAGTGAGAGCAAGAGATTAAAATAAGTTTAACTCCAACTATCAGAGCTATCAGTTATCAGGAAAAGATGGACTTGACATGCAGCACTTATCTTAAAGCTTGGTCTGATAATGAGATTACTTAATTTCCTGAGTGCAGCGGCTTAAACTGAGAACACTGTGTCCAGTTGAAAAGTCACACTACTTGATACTATTATTCAAAATATTTTACCCACATGCCTGATTGTAAAGTGTAACACCATTTCGAGGTAAACTGTACCACCCTTGTATTACCTCATTTAATCAGTTCACTTTAGTGACCACTAAGTTGTCTGGTTATCCAAGTGTTTGAACTTACAAGATAGCCGAGTGCACTGGCAAGTTGTTTTGCGACAATAAATTTCCACTGAGGAGTCACTGATGCCTTTTCTTTGCGAAGGAAAACATCCAGAGGCCCAAACTCCACAAATTCTTCCACCATGATGTCTGTAAAGACAGGAATGCATTCAAGAGGTCAAGTGTATGCTATAGCCTCGGGCAAAAATGTAAATAAGCGGCATGCTCTTTAAAACAGACACAGGTTGAATGTGGTTTTGCATTTACGTCACTGTTTACAGGGTACTAATATTATAAATTTGACTATAGACACTGATCGTGTGCGAGATGGCAAGGTAGCAAATAGGGAAGTTGCACGCTACTAAAAGTAGAAGTGGGTTTGTGGAGGTGAGCTGTGATAGTGCACTTACTTTCAGATCCTTTGACAGATACACCATGCACAAACACCAGGTGACTGTGGGATACCTGGCTCATGAGACTTGCGGTTTCAAAAAAGGCCTAAGAAAGACAGAGGAAGGGATATCTGGTTGGATGCGATAAACTACCACTGTTATTCTTTTGAGTGAGCTTATTACCACTAACACAAAGGCTTACTAGTGCAATATCTTTATGGCTCTGCTCTAGAATCTTGAGAACCACTCGGATCCCTTTGCCGGCGCTGAAGTTGTTGTTGCACTCATCGTCGTCGTCGTTGTCTCCTCGGCTCCGCACTCGAAGACGGGCTGAGTAGATGTTAGTTCTGGTCCTACGGCCCAAATGCTGTTCCTGTTTATAAACATAGCAACCACCCCGCCCTGTCAGTAACTAAGCTCATTAGGTGAAGCAGGCGGTCATACTAATGACAGGGTGGGGTCTCATCACCTACAATCTCTCGGTCCTTGATCTGGTGGAAGCGCAGCTGGGTCAAATTCAGGGACAAGCTTTCAGTGTTGTTATGTTGACCGACACCTTTCCTCATCACCAGCAGGTTAGACAGCTCTACATCACACAAACACACAGAGACAAACCTATGTAAAAACCTAAATATCGAACAACACTGCCACTGGTAACAAGATAACTTAAAGAAAGTACACTGGAAGCTTTTGGCATAAAACAATGCATGTCTAAATTCAGATATAGAATGAACTGAAACCTGCTTGTCTTGAAAACAACGTCTTTGACAATCAAAGCTATCTGGTCCAGACTTAGTACAAGGTCTCTTGAGGCTGTCACAGGCTCCTTCACGCTGGAGAATTCTCTGTCCCAGCCCTCCAGACAGAACATTGAACCCCACAATGCTGAATCCAGGCACAACGTGGCAGCGTCAATCCATTCTATGAGCTGGCGCGCATAAACACGGTGTACATACAGTAGTTGAACATTTTCAACACCACTGCGCGTGATTCCCAGAGGCGGTGGGTGTTGATTTACCTCATTTTATTGGCACACAGCTAGGATGATACGGTGATATTCGAGAGCACTCTACAAGGAAGTTCCCTCCTCTGCTGCCTCCTTTTTCAGCTTCAGCAGCACAATCATCTGGAAACACCAAGAGTTGTGATATAATGCCTGTGTCTCTTTGTAAGCCTGTTTGTGTCTGTATGTGCATGTGTGAGGAAAAACTTACTGCATAGGCCCATACGGTCCATTGCTTCATAAGCACTACCCTTGAAACCACTTCTTGACAAAGAATGGTGGTGCGTCTGCAGTCAACCCGGTGTCATCCAGGAGGGAGATGAAGACGTTCCTGGCTGGAGTTCATCTGAGCCTCCTACATACACATACAGAAACATACTGGCTTTGGTCAGGCTCACCTACAGACACATACAAATTCAAAACATAATATCATGCTGAAGTGCACAAAATCCAAAGCACTTATAGTCACACACCTATAGAACTGGAGAATATATGAGGAGTGGGCGCCATGTACTGCTTCAGTACATTCAGACACTTTAACAACTATGAACAATGTATTAGGTGACTAATATACATCAATATAAATCAATTGTACTAATACATCACAAAGCACATTAACAATCAAATGGATATTAGAAACCATGAGAGGGTAAACAAGTGCTCTCACCATGCAGTGATTGTCCATTTAATGCACACATTAGCCCACTAATCAGCTGTGTGAGTTATTTCAGAAATCACAGAAAGGTCCATTCGTCTGGTGTGTGTTCCCATTGGCTAGTTGGACTGGTGTTTGGTTTTCCTCTTGTAGTTCATGTAGTCATTCCTGAGGTAAGAGTTTGCCTGTGCCTGGGTACAAAGACCGAATGGAATAAACAGTCTACAGGGCAAACGTCCTGGGGTAACTGTGTGTCAGAAGCTTGAGACGGCAAACCTGACCAGGTTACCTTCCTCCACTGAGACCCTTGGTACCAAAACCATTATTTCATGTGTATGGTAGGAGCTGTGAAGTTGTCTTCCCAGGGCGCCCTGCTGCGTGAGTGGTGCGATGAGCTGCCTCCATCCCATACCCTGCGCTCAGGTGGGGATACAGGGAAGGTCTCTGTGCCCAAAAGCAGGTGCCAAGTGTTCAAGGGTAGAGATGTACTTATACATGATCTCCTGGGTGCCCAGCCGCCCCCTTATCAACAGTGTGCTGGGTCACTGAGTCTGCAAACACCAGCGCCGATCCTGAATCTGGTCAGGGCGTTGCCTTTGGAAATGAGTTTGGAGAAAGACGCGGAATGCAGCGTTGAAGCTGAAAAAAGAGAGAGATCAGCGTTACCTGGATCCAGTGTTTAAATTAGATTAGAAGATGCTTTAGTGATCCAGAGGGACAAACTGAACACATTATCACTGTAACTATTTCACAACTTGAGCTGTGAGACAATTACAAACAGGTTGTAATTAAACAGCATGACTTGACTTGACCGATCACTCCCTTCAAAATTTTAAACTTTCTTTGCGACATCTTGTAAGTTAGAGTCCGTCTATATTGCCAGGTGTAGAGAGGTGAAGCACAGCCATCCCAAGCTCTCATTTTCAGCTGATTTAGCTCATCCTCGACTCAACATCTTCCATCTCACTACTTCATTCCAACTCATATTTGGCCTTTTGGAACCTGAGGGGCAAAGAGGTTGGGGTACTGTAATACTTAAAACTAAAATATTATGTTAAATACAAACTGGAGACAATACTCCAAGGATGTGATTTCAACAGAGAACCCCTGATCTGTCCCAGATTTGAAGCGATAAGCAGGGATATGGTCGAGTCCTTGTCATTTAGTCCATGCCAATTCGAAAGTAAAACCTAGGCAAAAGGAAGCAGACAGACCTCTGTGAATGTGCTCTGAGTGTTCCATGCCCTCTAATACAGTGTTATTCAAACACAGATAACCTCATACAGTAGTGAAGTACTAGGCTGATTCCTCTGGGTGAAAATGTGGTTTGGGCTGTACCAGTGTCGTGATAGCGGGTTGTACAGAGCAAACAACACACATAACAGAGGTGTGATCTATAATAGGAATAAACACTGAGATAAGACTTACTTGCCCGCAGAAGCAGGTGAAGATAACACATAGTAAACACAACTGCTGTTTCTGTCATTGTGGGTGTATTTGGTGAGGCTTGTCCCTCTCACGGTGACAGCCTCTGCAGCTGAGATGCACAGCTGCTCTGCTGTGACCTTTCACTTGTGGGACAGGTATCTCTCTCCTTCCTTAGTCCAGAAGGAAAACATGGATGCCTTGTTCCTGGGGCTCAGTCTGGCTCAGAAATGATCCTGTTGTGAACCTTGGACATCCCAATTCTAGGCATGGTTGAGTTGCTTTACACACACACACCCAAATGTCAATGCCAGTATATGACTTTAGATTAACCAGCTGTTGGAATCACGTACGCATTAGGGCCTACGTAACCTAAACGCAATTTAAAACACCCTGCTTTTTTTTACTGAAATAACATATTTGGTATACTCATTTTACGATGATTGGTTAAAAAACAAAACTGGTAAATGAACAAGTGACAAAAATGAAGAATTAAGTTTAAACTACGGCGATTGTGTAATGGATCAATCAAAAGGCCTTCAGGGATTTACTTTGTCAACTTATTATTTACATTACATACCTCAGCGCCATATAGCACAACAACAATGCTATCAGTTTTTGTATATATAAAGGAAGTTACGTATTGTTGATCCTGTTCATCACTGATGTCATGATTTTTGTATTTTCAACAGATTTTTCATAAACCGCTATCTGATATTTCACTATGCAAACTGCATTCAGGGCCCTATCACCACCATGTAAATATGGTGATCATTTCCAACACACCTCAGCCACCTGATTTCCAGTGGAACTGTTTGTTCTTCAGACAAGTTTAGAGGTTCAATCATCCTTCTTTAATCTCAGTTTGAATGCTAAGAAATGTCTGCACCGGTATCAGGTACCTAGTCTTCTTCACATACAATAATCCCACCTTCAAAATGAAAGCACTGATACAGGCCACAGCTCAAGGGAGCAAATTTAGACCACCCAGCAGCCCTTTCATGTACTGCACTGGGATTCGCCCAGCCAGATAATAAGCAAATCAATCATCCCCCAAGCCCCTTGGAAGAACCCATCTAATACCAATTTTTGTGCTAATGGTTGAACTACAAATAAGTGTGAGCCGATCACTGCGTCTGTCCTGACTGCTTTTGGTGCTTTTAATATTATTATCTGAAATGTATATGATATATCCATCTATTTACCCTCTGTACCTCTGTATCTCTGTACCAACAAAATCTATACCAAATGTTTCCAATGAAAACCCATGCACACATGCACTCCATATTAAAACATTGTGGCTACTCAATTACAGGTCTCATAGATGGATAATTTTCTTGTGATTCTCATATCACCTACAATTTCATGTCTAACTTTCTGACGGCACACACCACACCCCAAAGTCCTCAGACATAACCACAACACCTTGGTCTTATGCAGCTGGATATAATTCAACCTTTTAGTTACAAGTTTGTAGTCAGTCACCTTGGGAAAGAATCATCTCAACCATTGTTCACAATATGTCAACAAAAAATGTTAAATTTGTAAATCAAAACAAAACAAAATAAAATTATATGCACAACCTGAAAATGTGTATCTAATATTTCAACTATGCAACACAATTGAAGCAGGCAGGTATAAAAATACACACCCACAACCAATAGTGTATATAAATACATGTAAGAATACAACTTGTGATGTCCAAACCAATTAAAGATTCCAAACAAGCAGCAGTTTATTTTTCCAAGGAGAATTGATGCAGTGAAGTTGTGTATTTAGTGAATGCTAATCCCTCAAGTCTCAGCTAAATATTTTAGAGAAGTTATTTTATCGCCTGAATGATTGCACCAGCCAACATGGTGGAGTTGCACACAGTGGTAAGTACATTTGCACAAGCAACAAATCCAAGATCAACGTTGGTCATTCCTTCTGGTTTCTTCCTGCTCCTGCTCTGCACCTCCTCATAGGTAGCATCTTCCTCACCGCCATCATCTGTCTTGGACAGGGGACCCAGAGCCCAGAGTCTATGTGCACTTCTTCATGTGAGCCTTTATTTCCTAAACGTAAAATTACATTTATTAACTGATCAAAAATATAATAAATACATGTGTGAATCAAGTAAGGTGTACATTTAGATGGCTGGAAATGTGATTCCCAACAGATCTTATTAAATAAGTATACTGTGGCTAGCCCAAACAGTCTGATTAATAGAAAAATAGCAAACCAAAACAAGTATTAATCTAAGAAACCACCAGTCCATCACAATATCTTGTAACATTTGATGTCCTTCTCATCAAAGCACTTGCATCTCCTGCAATTAAGAAATATAAGATGAGGCATTTTAAACTTGCAAAGAGAAGATTAAAAAAGAACTTGAGGCTTGAAACAGCATCCTACAGTGGCAGGACCTGTGACACCTCAACAGGACTTCAGCCTCCGGGTCCCATGCGCTGCCTTCCTCATATTCCCTCATGGCCTTTTCTGATGGATCTTTGCCCCTGCCACGAACCCGTTTCTTTAAATGATTCCAGCTCATCGTTGAAAGCTTCCTGGTACTACATCACAACGAGGGAACATAAACACAATTAATACCTGTATTTATTAGGGAGTTTCACTCAAATCAAGGCCAAAAGGCAGAAGTGAATTTATTCCAAAGAAAAGGTCCTCTTCCTGCAGTATTACTTTCTGATTATTCAAAACCACAAAAGGACAAAGTGAGAGAGAGGAGCAAGAGGGAAGTGAGCTCATGAGGCCAAAGCAATAAACACAAAGAACGAGATAACTTTATATCTTGTCGGTAAAACTCATTCATTCATTTGAACTACTGATTGAACTGCCTTCACTGTTTTTTCTGATGTGGTAAAATGCAATGAGGAATGAACAGGAAATTAAATTTAGTTTAGTTCCTGAGTTGAGTTCCTCTGGTTCCATTGTTTCTGGAACCCTCTGGTCTATAAGGGCTACAAGTTATTGCATTAGATTTTTTAAACCAACACACTTAATCACCTTAATCTGGTAAGAACACGAAGCACCCACGGGATCCAATTTTGAGACTTTTAGCTGTAGCTCTAATGAACGAAAGGACGATGGTCTGATGAGCCACTTGCTCCATCAATGCATGTTTTAAAAGAAGAATGAAACATTTTTTGAGTAATGAGCATATTTGAAGAAAAACATGTTGTGCCGATTAAAGAGAATCCCTCGAGTTACAGTCCAGTTAACTGACTTGCCATATCTTAAAACATGTACAGTATCAATTATGAAGGAAACATGAGTTCTTCAAAGACAATGGTGAAAAAACATTTTTGAGCTTACCTCTCAACTTCAAGGTCAATGCACATGATGACCAGATAGTTGAAGGTCTCTTCACATACTAGATGAGAGGGTTGTCAGAGAGGTACTCTGGCTGTCATCCCAACGCCTAACATGCCTGTGGTAAAGACAACAAAGACAGATCATCATTACTTTCAAATACCAATAGCTCCAAATATGCAAAATAATGATGGTTAGTGAAAGTCAGTACTCTTACCGAAATGTTTGATCTGCTTCATATTTCTCCACAAAGGTTTTATGCTTTGCCCTTTTCTCTCTTTCAGTTTCTTCTTTAGAATCAGGCTTGACGTTAACATGCTCTACAGAGAGAGAATAACTAATAAAGACTATGTTCCTGATAGAAAGAATGTTAAGAGCCAACAGCATACCAACCTTCACTACATAATCAGTTTGATAGCAACTAAAGGTACTCCAGCACACTGGTCCCTAACACCTTGGGCTTGACCAGAGGCAGCAACCAGAAGCAATAAAATGTTGAAGGACAGTAAGGCGCTCATTTAGTGGTAAAGAGTTTGAGACAGCGCCTGAGCCAAGCTACAGAAAAGATGTGTTGCGTTCACAAATTATCATATATGTAATATAAATACTCACAATTAACAGTTTAATCATCTGAGAGAACACACACCCAATGTATCATGACCTACTACTGAGAACATGCATCTTGGGTAAGGCATCACATAGAATCTTTATCAATGTATTAGCACTAAGAAAACTTATGCCCAATTTTCAGCTTTAAAAGACAAGGCTGGCTTCATATTTTAATACAAATAATAAATTCCATGACAAGACCAAACCAACAGCTAACGTTGTCAGTTAGAGGCTCAGAATGATCAGCGTAGTCCACTGTACTACAGGAGGTCCTTCCTACCATCCAGATATATACAATTCCTCCCCATTCTGCTAACTCACAAGAATCACTGTAATGTTATGCTGACCCACATAATATTATCTGGTTTATCTTTGTACACACAGCTAATATGCTGTTTTAATAACCGTTAATCTACTTCTGTATGTTTCATTTTTGCAGTTTTGTCCATACTGTGATTCTACTTTAGTATATCATTTTTTGCACATTTGCATTTGTACTTTGCTGCCTCTTCACTTACTGTGTATTTATTATGAGTAATATTTTATAGTAGT
Source organism: Lates japonicus (assembly GCA_033238685.1). Taxonomy (NCBI): domain Eukaryota; kingdom Metazoa; phylum Chordata; class Actinopteri; family Centropomidae; genus Lates; species Lates japonicus. The sequence goes on from BRZM01000007.1 coordinate 6,653,794, forward strand.
TTTTACTTACTTACTTCTCTTTCCTCAGTGTGTTGAGCAGTTGTAACAAAGCAATCTCCTCCAGGGATCATTAAAGTTTCTGGTTTTGATTCAGTTTATCCTAACAGATGCAGGCTGTTGCTTACATTCTATTATTATCACCCCCATACATTGCACTGTCATTTTGCTTTGAAGTTAGGGGCTGCATAAGAAGCAGTGTAGGTAAAAATATCAGCTGACTGTACCAATCAAAACAGGCTCCAAGTTATGTAATGATTGGTATGTACCAATAACTGGTGATGACATCGACTAGTACATTTGTTGGGAATGTACCTTTTGGTTCAGTAGGGAACACACACCCTTTATCTGACTCAATTTTGTTGAAGCCATCCTTGCTGAGTGTGTCCACATTCCATGGCATCTTCTTCTTCCTCCCGATTGTGGTCACCAACTTCTTCTCCCACTCCCGTTCCTCTTTTTCAGTTTCTTCTCAGCCTGGGCTTTGCTCATTCGCTTTGGCATCATCTGTTGCTGAGATGCTCAGCTCTTGTACTTTCTTCTGTGCTCTGATAGCTTGCGCCGACACTACCTTTATAATCACCAGTTCTTCGCCTTTTTTCCAGCCTTCCATCCGCTCCACACGTGCCTGCAGGGAAAACAATGTAAGATCAACCATCGGGATACATGCGTCCACCACATTCTTTTCAACCATAATTAAAGCTCAAGGTGACCATCAATTTCCGACATTTGCAAAAGTTATACCTACCCAAGTTATACACACTTAGCAACTGTGTTTTGCAGCACCAAGTGAGCAAAGGAGACCAGCTAACAACTAGCTAACACCACACATTTTACAAGGAAGAAACTGTTTTAAAACCCTTTATGTCTTAAAGTTGTACCTGGTGCCTCCATCTAAAGAGGCTGGGTGTGTCGATAGTTTGGTGGGTGTCATCTTCATCATCTGACACCTCAATGTGGTCCCACGCCGAAGCTCCACCCCATGATGCCAAAGGAACCAAACGCAAACATGTTAGCTTAGAATATGACTCACACTGCCCGAGGGCTATACGAAGCTCACCCGGATTTTTAATCAAAAAGCATATAACAAGAGATGGCTACACTTTTCAGAAAATGTATAGTTGCGTTCAGTGCAGCGACTGGCTGTGTTTGGCCAACTCTAACTCAAATAAAGCTACCTAGCGTGAGCCAGCGGGAGACTGCTACAGACTCTAGAAAGAATTGCTGCAATTTCCGTTCGACGTCAGCGCGCGTTACCCGTCGTCACACGCACGTACGTCACTCCGTCTATTACAATCCAATGATTACAATACAGTTCAGCAGCACCACAAACTCCAGCCTCCAAAAATATAATTTACTGCTTTGACACAGTTTAAAACAACAATGAACATTATACTAAGGAATGATTACAGGACTGCATTAGACTGTTTTAGCTTAGGCTAAGCCCAAAAAAAAAGAAAATGCCAGTTGAGTGTAATTCTACCAAACAGACTTTCCAACAAAAAGGAAAGAAAAATTAAATCATTACACTTTGATCTTTTGTAATTAGTGTGCCACACCCAACTGAAAAGCTATTAATAAATAACCCTTTTGTTTATTGTCTGAAAACATAAACTGTGTATCTATATTTTTATCCATTTATGTATATTTTCTTCTAATGCACCTATTTTAAAGTAGTATGTATGCATTGTTTTGTATTTGTCTTGCTGTTTTCCCTGGCTCTAAATGTTATCTGCATGTTGACATTACCAAATAAAGCTACTTTTAAAAAAAAGAGAGAGTTGAAGTTTAAAAAAGTTAAGACCATTTATCTTATTGAACAAATTTGTAAATATAGGATGACTAACTTCCACTTTTAAAAATAGTCAGTCTCACTTTCCTTTACTATTCATTCATATATTTCACCTCTATGTTTTGTTCTCTTTTGTTTTCAGTGTGTGTGTGTGTTTTTCCAAATTTACATATGTGTTAACAAGCTTTGCTTAGTAATAATGTTATAGATAAATCAATCAACATTTTAAAAAAAAAAATATTGTTGCTTTTCCTTCACAGGCCTAGTAAACTACTGTTTAGACTATTAGTTCATATTTACTAACAGCAGGAGTCAGGGAGATCTGCACAAGTTTGTTGTAGTCTTGAGAAGAGTGCAGTCTCTTTATATAATAAGCTATAATTATTCAGTCAAAATATTTCACCTGTGTGTAGGTTTATCATGGTGTGTTCCATCATCACTGCTCACTGCTGACATGCACAAACAAGTGTCTCATACTTGACAAGAGGGTGTGAACACGACACAAAAATCAGTCAGAGAGTAAATCAGTTAAACCTGCCTTTAATAAAACAGTACTACATTTAAGACAAATGTTGAACTTTATGCTGTGGCTGTGCCATAGTGGTTAGGTGTGACATTATGAGTTGTTGAACACAAATGACTTAGGAGTAATATTAACACAAAAGTTACACCTACATATTCTGTGTTTCCAGTGTAGTATTTAGTGCAATGATGTCAAATAGATTCCACTATAGAATCTATATATACTATCCTTCCACTTCCTGATTAAAAGCGCAATATATAGACATAAGTTACAAAGTAGTCAAAACAAGATTGATAATGTTGCTTTCACATTTATTCCCATCGTCAGCACCATCCCACAGGACGGAAGTTATGTTTGGCTTTTTCTTCTCCGCAGGTTTTGCGTCCCTGAACCCGGAGCAGCAGATGGAGTTCCTGTGTGCGCCTCACAGCACCGCCGCATCTCCCTGATCACGTCCTCGCACACAAGCTCTCCACGTATTTGTTGAAGGCTGCAAGAAGGGGTGCGTCGCTATACAGGATAATGAGTCTTTCATCAACATTATCATGACATTTTAAACGGCTAAACAAAAATTGTAAACACTTGAATTGCACATGCCTTCCGTTTTGACACGGGTCTTTCTGTGGTATGCCTGGAAGAGAACAGGACAAGGACAGTTCAGTGTGCTGAACTTGTCCACTGCAGTTACAAATACACATCAAGCTCAACACTCACTCGCACCTTCGTCGGTTCAGGGAACCGATCATGGACGTTTTAAGAGGCTAGGTCCTGGCTAAAGGTCACATAATACTAATGCGCCAATGCTACTTCCTGGTGCGAGGCAATGTTTTGACAGGTGACACATCGGTAGCCAATAAAAATCATCTCTGAGATCGTGCAACAGCGACGCTCATATAGAAAGTCACCAGACAAATCCTATAAACAAAAAGAATAAATGGCACAACAAAAAATGCCGGATAGAAAAAGGTTAAACTTTATGTATATTTTATTGAGAGAAACAGCCTACTTCACTGTGGATTGCTGTGTTCATATAATTATGTCATTAAAAAGAGTTGTAGCAGTCAGTCCCAATAGTAACACCACTACTTCTACAGTTATTAGTAATAATATCGTTCAGATAATTATATTATAATTGGTAAAATAAAGATAACAATGTGAATAACATCATTTTTAAATTAAATTTTATTCATAAAGATAAGGAAATTAAGAAAAGTTCATATTTACAGTAATGGCCTGCTGATCTTAACATTCAGTATTGTAAAGTTGCAATATTAAATTTCCAGCATACATTAACAATAATGTCATCATATCTATATTAGGTGTAGCTACATTTAATGTTACAGGATGATTTTATTAATAAGAAAATAAGTCTAGCAAAATATAAATTAGATACAAGATATAACATGGAAAGTTACAAAAGAGCTATACTCTAAACCAACAATCTACCACACAGAATACATCCATGTTAAAATACTAACAATTAAATGGCAGTTACCAAATATAGTATATTCAGTTCTTTTCTTTTATGAGATCTAATTCTGGATGATAGCAAGATCCTCATAAATATCTGATGAGTTATGAATGCATTGTCATTTCTGTCTCCAAAGAAACAGCAAAATTCCCTTAGCTGAATTCTCCAAAACTAATGGGTCATCTGATCCCATCTCAAGATCTCTTGTTTCAAACAATTCCAAATGAAAGCAAAAAAAGGGATGCAGTGTTAGACGCAGAGTGGGGAACAACTTGCACATGTGCTGCTCAGAGTTCACTTCTAACCTTGGCCCTACCTCCTCTTGACAGCAACCGTTTGCCTTCTCTCTCCAGTATTAGAGGCTGTGTGAACTGTATTAGAGAGGAGGAGGTAAGAATCCTGCTTCATCCTCCCATCCTCCTGCAGGATGGAGGATTGCCAGCTGTGGCCACAGTAGGAAGTTTCGTAGCGGTGCAGTTTAAGAAGATTTCAGCACCTTCTGTAAGGTCCAAAACTTCTGTCTGGACTGAGGAATGTTGGGGAACTAGAGAGAAGATCATAGGGATTAGATACACCATCACCATGAGACTCTTTCTAAGTTTGGGAAGGCCTATGACTCACAGTACCTGAGGCATTAAGAGGCCTAGAGGTCACAGTAGGAGGTGTGGTTGCGTCCTCTGGTCCAAGCTCCAGCTCTGCCACACACCTGTACTGAACTCCATTCTCGACTCTGGTTGGCGGATTTGACGAGGATAGAGGACACTTGACAGGTGAGGAGGATGAGTCAGAAGGAGTGGTTATAAACCCTGTCTGCCCTCTGTACCACCTCAGGGGTGAGATACTGAACGGGAGCGATATTCCTGAACTCGCAGAGCAGCTGGTACTCTTTACCCTCCACCATGGGGCCAGTGTGGTTCACAGGCCTGATGGAGACACTATCTGGGGTTTCTAAATGAAAACACACAGGGCTCCAGCCACCAACAGGTTTACGGATATCCATTTCACATCATGTAAGTTAAAAATAAAAAAGCTGACTCACTGTAGAGACGAGTAAGGCTAAAGCCTCGCATTGTCTGGGGGCAGGAAGAACACTCCCATAACAGATGGGCCTCTATCCAGTCGGCGAGGCTGTCTACTCTCCACTGGATGGACAGGCCTGAGTGTGTGCAGCACTGATGGCCGATCTCAGATGATCAAAGTGGTGGCCTCGCAGCTGACTGACACCGGCCCCCAGCCCACCACAACCCTGGAGGGCTTCAGGATCAGGAGCATCCTCACCTGACACTGAGACATGCAGCCATAAGCATCATCATCATTGCAGCCAGTGTCATTACCACCACCTGCCACTGTGATACTTTCACATTCACTGTATACAAGTAGGCTGTATGTACCTGTTATGTAATTGTTACAATTACACAAATCTGGAAATACCTCACATTTCTACCTTAAAAGCAAGAGTGCGAATGTTGCCTCTAGCTGCTTATTCATTTCTAATATATTAGGACAACAGAGTGTATATATAATCAACAAGTATATGATTTCACCCACAGTTTATTCAACCGACACCAGAGAGTATAACGTGCACATGTCAGTGCATTTAGAATGATTTAGTTGTGTTTAGTCAGTCATACTTAGGTTGGCGGTCATGGTGTTTTCATATTAAACGACACAAATTCCTGGGCTACAAAGATCTGTTGTTTACACACCATGCTAATTACAGCGGCCTGATTATGCAAGGACTAAACAAAATAAAACTTACGTTTTAACTTGCTGTTCATTGAGATCATCATCATCACATTCATAAACTTATCACCAGCCAGAGGTCAACGCCGCCTCTTCGCTTATCTCCACACCGCTATTTTCAAGACAACTGCTGCACCAAACATCATCTATAACCTCCCAACAAACACGCCACTCCTTACAACGTCTATACCTGGAATAAACCATGCAAAACGTCAGAATCCATCTCAGAAAGTCAAGTTTCGTTATTTTCTGCACCGAAAGCCGATTAACGTGGCGAGCGAAGAAAATTCCAACTTGGACAAGCTTGGCAACTCTGCAGGAAACTTATGTTGAACAAAGGGCCCCCTTTCATCCCAGCAGTAGCTGACTTTGTGGGTGGGGGTTAAAAGGAAAGAGGAAATCTAACAGGTGGTAGGCTCAAAATGGGTCCAAATATTTGTACTGCAGTAACTTCTGTACTTAACACTGAAGTGTACAAATACAGCTTATGTGGGGTCATCATAATAGTACAATACTGTCAATATTGATTATTACAACTATTTTCCATTTCGATGTCTGAACCGCAGAAATGTAAAATGTGGTAAGCAAAACTGATAACTGTCTCTCTTTGGAACATATCACAATACATCTTTGAATGGATCTAGTAACTGAGGTGCCTTTAATTTATAGTGTGTGATCACGTTTAAGTCGTGAAATGACCTCTGAAGCTCCTTTCCTTTTCAACCTTAACCTCTGACCCATGTAAATCTCTTCATCGTGGCAATAAACCACAGAAATCTATTACAGTTTACTACTCATTATACTGAGTCCAGGGTTTGATACTTTGTTTATGTTTCAGATCACCTGTGTGTGGCTAGAATGAAACAATGATTTTAT